>CM055271.1:83496214-83581990 GCA_029237695.1 Conchocele bisecta
ACATCGAAGTTCACAAATGGCTATTTTAAGTGAATTTAAAGTTTAATTTACTATTCTTCTAAAATATTGACATAAATCATTAAATGTTGTTTTGAAACATGTATTCTATTTTTTAAAGCAAACTGTTTTATTTTGGAGGCATTGAAACATTGTCATAGGTAACAAAAAATAAGTTGCAATTATATATCCTCATTTGTAGCTAGCTGTGAATGGAGAAATGGGGCATATGGGATTTGTGAGCAGTGCAGATCTTGATCAGACTGCGGATGTACAGGCCGATCTGGATCTACACTAGACACAAAACCCATAAGCCCATTTCTCCAGCCACAGGCACTAATTATGAGGGACCAGGGTGCCATTAATAAATGTAACCGACCTTCTTTCCCTACTACCGTCGCCATTTCACTGAGTCTCTCTGCCACACAATTTCATATATTTTTCAGCAGTGAAAGACGAGCATGGATTATCCCAGCCCATACTGCCAGTCTCTGAACCGGACTACACAAGACATTGCATCAAGGACATTCACAACATAAAAACCTTGTCAAATGGACTGAAGACTTATGCAGAGAAAAAAAAAGGCTAAAAAAACACGAACTGAAATATGAAAGTGAAGCCGGCCGCAGACTTGTATCCATAACTTGGATAAATTTACATTAAGAGTTAATTCTAGTTCGAGTTATTTTTATTATGCCCCCATGTCAGGGGGCATTATGTTTTGCACCTGTCCGTCCGTGTGTCCTTCACCGTTTTGGTTCACCTATTAAAGTTTTTTCTCAGCCACTGTTAACACCTACAGTCATCAAACTGATTTCACTGAAATAAAGTGGGATCTCAGTGTAATCTGGCGAGAACCAGTAAAATTTTGAGAGATCCCAATGAGGTCTCACTGAAATCTGGCGAGATCCCAGTGGGATTTCACTGAAATAAAGTGGGATCTCACTAATCTGGCGAAATCCCAGTAAAATTTTGAGAAATCCCAATGAGATGTCACTGAAATCTGGCGAGATCCCAGTGGGATTTCACGGAAATAAAGTGGGATCTCACTGTAATCTGGCATTTGAGAAATCCCAATGAGATCTCAGTGGGATTTCACTGAATTCTGGCGAGATCACACTGGGATTTCGACCAATTTTTTTCAGTGGGATTTTAACAAGATCTCACCAGGATCACAGTGGGATTTTACTGAAATTCCAGTGAGATTTCACTGAGATCCCAATGGGATTTCACTGAAATACCATTGGGATTTTGACCAAATTTTTCAGTGAAATGTGATTTCACTGAAATCCCATTGGGATTTCAATGGGATTTTGTTCACATTTTCACTAGGGATATAACATAGTAGATACCAAAAAGTGCTTTGGCGACACCTGTGTAGTGACAATGTTTTAATATTTCACCGACGAGGAGCAGTTTAACGTCATGCTTGGGACGGTCCTTTCAGGTAAAAAAAGTAATGTTTCCTGTTACCAGGTTCGAAAGACAACTCAGACTTAAAACACAATTAATGTTACATCATCTCAATCAGCTACCGGTAAACTAAGGATGGCAAATTTTTTAAATGTTTGCTGAAAATACAGAATTACACATCTTACAAGGAGATAAAAAATGATCCAAACAAAGAAAACTGGTAAATACGATCATAATTTAGTCAAATGCATCTCTAACCTTGCACTGTGTTTAGAATAAACCAGTAAGTTGAATATCAGACTTGATTTTGAGCATTTTACAAAAATTAGTTTTATAGGGATTTTGGGAAAATATAGGGAAAATATAGGGATTGCCAAATTTATAGGAATTTATAGATAATGGACAGCCTGTACAATGCATTCCTCCAATATAATTTTCAGACTGTTTAATACACAATGTATAATAAAGAGCAGATAGGAAGGAATGCGAAAACGTTTCATGATAGAAAAAGAACGAAGAGCTACTTTAATATCCAAAAACAAATAATAATTGTTTCAAGGCCAAATCGCCCCAAGCCATTACACACCATTTCGCACCCATATTAATTTGTGGGTAAAATCGACAGGTGCGAAAACACCAGTGTACGAAACGATCAGAATTTCCTTTATGGGCCTCATTACCGCGGATTTTTCTACCACAAATTATGAAGAGGTCAATCGAGTGCGCCCATTACGTCATTGCAGAGTTGTTCTATAAATACAATAAATTCTATAAATAACGATGTTTTCCAAGAAGCGAATGGTGATTGTTTTTTCTGCAGAACTACATAATGCTGTTTACACTGGTTTTCAGGCGATAACATTATGATTTTAAGGCGAGAATACAAGTTATAAGACGGTATACATTTGTCAGCATAATTGATTGTCGATGTTAATTTTGGGCGAATCTTACGACTGATGATCTGACCCAATTTTAAGTAAGAAAGATGGCACAGTTTGCTAAATAGTTTGCATGCGTTGAGAAAGCAAGAACCGACGATTGTTCTGTGAAAATTGTATGCTCGTAGCTGCTATTTTAAGAAAAATATCATAAAACAGCTGCCATTTTTGTCCGATAATCTAGAGGATCCCTGTACACAGAAATGAAATATAGCCGACACTGTTCTCAGCGCCGTCAATCTGCCGTCTTTTTTCCAGAGCATCACTGTGACACCGACTTTAAATATTACGTTTATTTTCGCCTTCCTGCCACAACCCTCCTTGTTCTCAAGTGATATCCGTCCGTCTGCAAACCTCTTGTACCATTTTAAAAAATAGCGCTCACTACTGGTACAGGGGTTTACTGCATCAGTTTATAGGTTTCCGTTGGCGTCTTCACAATATCTATGCAAAACTGATTACCAGTAGCATATTTCATCAACATTGCAAAGTATACATTACTAGCAAAGTATACTTTGAGGAGTAATCATTTATTTTACCTGAAATGCATTATTTCATATATAACTAACAAATGCATATATTTCATGATTAAAAGTATGCAGAATTATTATACTGAATTGATTACATTATCACAGCCATAATGGCTGTGATAATGTAATAAATTCAGTATAATAAAAATTAATAAATTTATCATAAAATTGAAAATCTCTCCCTCAAAGTATACTTTGCTACTAAAGTATACTTTGCAATGTTGATGAAATAGGCTACAGGGCTCCAGATAATACAGGGCTCCAGATAAGGAATTAGTAATCGAGTATTGTCACTCCATCATTTCTGAAGCAATTGGGTACAGTAAAGTTCCGCTATTAAGACCACTTGTGGGACTGAAGAGAAGTGGTCTTATTAGCGAGTCGGTCTTATTAGCGGGCCTCAGTAAAAGATCATATCCTAATACGACCATGGGTCCTTAATATGGTCATGGAATAAAATATGGACACAATACCAGTGTATCATTTAATATATGTATTATATATGTACGTTTACGTTTTTCCATGATTGATGTTTATCGGACATGCAATATTCTAGAATGAACAATTGTTTACACCAAATGATAATTTACTCAAATGTAAACAACAAATATAATTGGCTCATATGACAATTGAAAACAATATTTGCAACCACTGTAGACCAATATCAGCCTGGACATAATTATGTGCCATATAATCGGGGGCTCGCTGATCAGTTATGTGGTTGTTATATGTTTCTCACAAAAAGATGTAGATCCTCAATGGTATGCAGTATGCAGATCGGTTTGCATTAGCAGATCCCCTGAAGACCGCTCACAAATGTCAGTAACCCTGTTTTCCCCATGACCGTCGCAAATTATTTGACAATTTTCTTATTGTCCGAGTACTTACCCACACGAATAACCCGATAATTGGCGAAGAATAATGGACACCCGGTCGACTTTAATCGCACGCTAATCAATTGGACTAATTTCAATCACTAACATCAAACACTTCTTAATCTTAATTAGCCAGTGCAATATCGGCACACACTTCTTTAAAATAACAATTAAATGCACTAATCTGTCGAAATTGTCATGTTTGGCGTTTGTTTATTGGGTGTCATAAATCGGTCTGTGTATTGTCGTAAAACTTTCACGCTAATTTTATCCATGGTGTAGTCGAATTGGCGAGCGAACAAACAAATTTTGACAGGACCGCCGAAGGTGGTCGTTATGACGGGCCTAAAAACACATTTGGACACATCAGGACTGCCAAAGGTGGTTGTATTACGGAATAGCGGGGTGGTCGTAGAATCGGAACCTGCGACCATGTAATTATATAGTAAAAAGAACGGTTCTTTGAAAAAGTGGTTGTAATAGCGGGGCGGTCTCATTAGTGGGGTGGTCGTAACATGCAACTTTACTGTATTTCAAAATGTTAATTGGGTAAAATAAAATCACTACTGTTTACACATCAACAGACAGCCATTATTGAATAGTTTGCTTCTAAATGAAAACATGTCTTGGCATTTCATTACAATTCTAATGAAATACCAAGACGTGTTATCATGGAAAAATATACTATATATTTGTGTTTTTTTATTGTTTTCTGCAGCATGCATGATAAAGATACCACATTTTTCATTGCTTTTTGATACTCACTACTTCTGATTTCAATTGGGTTTTTGGCAATTTTAATTGGGTATTTAAGCAAATACGCAGCTTATCTGGAGCTCTGGATGACATTCCAAGTTTATGTCCATTCCGTTGCCCGCATCTTTAATAGAAATAGATTCCCACGTCCATTAATAAACCATTGTTTATTTCCAATTCTAAAGTTTGATTTATGTCACAATAATTCCAGCACAAAAATATTTACACAATTTCCTAACATTTGATTGGCCCGTAGCAAGTCTCTGTCCAAAATTTATATCCCAGTAAACTCCCACGCCGAACTACTTTCCGTAACCGTGAGGCGCAGTTCAAATAATTCTTAAGAAAACGGAAAATAAACACATTTTCTTGATGAATTTATTTCAAATGCTGGAATATAAGGAATGAATGGCCTTTTTGTGGAATTTATCGGGGATATAAACTTGGAAAAGTCGCGGGAATACTGGACGCGGCCTTAAAAAATTACAATTTTCGAAAATTGTAATTTTTTATCGCTTCGTCCAGTATTCCCGCAACTTTTCCAAGTTTATACCCCGATAAATTCCACAAAAAGGCCATTCATTCCTATAATAACGTTACAATGTACAAGTACCTTGGCGACGCTTCTTGTTTATTTGATTACATGCGATACAATAAACAAGCGATCAAAATATTTTTCTGTGCCGGGTATGCGCTACTATGGTATTTCAATACGTTCATTATTTTAAACTTCGTAAGACGACTGTACCAACACTCTGATTATTGCAAATGGGTAGAAGTTTTCATGGTCGTAATGTAAATAAATAACCACTATGAAAGAAAGAGTACGTTATTTTTGAAAAACCCTCATACATCAGAATCCTGATAGAGCGACAGATGAATAATAAGGAGTAGGCCTATGAACGCCAGCGCAATTGAAAGTGAAAGTGTTGAACGTCCCACCAACAGCTAAGGTCCTATAGAGACATTAACCCTTTCCCTGATAGAGACGACTTTTGACGCCTCTGCAGAAGATGTCTTTAGAAAACATTGTGGGAAAAGGAGATTGCTTGTAACAAGCAATTTCTCCTTTTCCCACAATGTTTTCTACTCTATCAGATAATTTAACCATCATTTGACCCAGCATTTGATTCTTTTATTCAGATGTTTTGGATTTGGATGAGTCGAAATATCGCAAAACAGGGAAAGGGTTAAAGTCTCATCCGACAGACCAGTGGGATGGAAATAATTGGAAAGCAATTTTTGATGCCATATGCGAGATTTGAACCCACAACCTCCGGATTGTAATTGAAGGACACATATCCATGCATTGGAACCTCGCTAAACCAGACACCCTGGGAACCTCCCAGGGTGTCTGGTTTAGAGAGGTTCCACTATACACTTACTGTGGTACACCTAGATCGAGACTCCTGATTGAGCGACCCAGCACGTCATGGAAGATAACTCTGTGGTCCAAGGGACAGTAGCAAACGATATCTGCGTCTATCTGCAGCAGTAACCTCCCCCTGAGCTGGCTGAGCCCGGTGTATTCGATGGGAACTTCAAAGATTCCCTCCTCTCCTGATGCTATCAGTCTCGGCACGTCTTTATCTGTAATAAATTGGCAAAAAGTGGAATGGAATCGAATGGTGCTTAATGGCCCATCAACACAAAAGAGTATCATTTAGGGCCAATCAATGTAGATGAATACAAATAATAGTCAGCTAGTATATTATATGTGGTAGGCAATCAGATGATTAGGGTAACAATAAAATATGAGGAGTAATAGAAATGGTGTATACAATGATACAATTATAGAAATGTATACAATGATAAAATTATAGAAATGAGTAACATGTATACAATGATGTTGTTTAATAGTCTGTCTTTTCTCTGAATAAAAACCTGGTTTGGCAGCACTTTAGAATAATTTCCATTGGAAATGATTCTAAAGTGTCGTCAAACCATGGTTTTGATGAGAAAAAATGGAAAATAAAAATAAACAGCAGATGTTAACCACTAATAATATGTGGACACTGGGGGATCACTGAAAATATGATATGCTTCACGCACCAAATTCCCGATTCATCCGGTAACCTGCCCTGTATTGACCGACGTACCGACTGATAACATATTTTTGTATCAGGCATTGACATGATACAATCATCCGGGTTACAACAAAGTTAAAACTGACGTCATGTGACGTAACTGACTGACATCAGTGTAATGACACAGCGTAAAGTCCACGTTCATAGATAACGACGTCATCTGTGGTCATTTTCGAGCGTAAAAAGTTACCTGATAAATAGAATATGAGGCTACTGTCATTTGATATCAAGTTTATCAGTCTCGGCTCGGAAACGGTAGAAATTCCTCGGCAAACATCAGAATTTCTACTCGTTCCCTAGCCTTGCCTGATAAACTGGATATGAAGACACTCACCTGGTATTCTCTATTTCCTAATCAGGATGTTTGTTTGTTTGTTTGTTGGGGTTTAACAGTCTATCAACAGCTAAAACATTTAAGGCCGGTTCAATGGTGATTCTGAAGTGCTGTCAAACCATGTTGTAAAATATTCTAAAGTGCTGTCAAACCATGTTTTGGATGATAAAAATAGAAAATAAAAAGCAGACAACAACAAAATAAGATAGCGGTCTAAGGGTTAAATATTCGGACACACTTTATGCTGGGAAACACCTATAAATAGAAGGTTTCACACAATGAGAGTGTCCCAATACAGCAGCGTAGCCAGAGCCTCTAAAACACCGAGGCAATAGCATTTGTCCGTGTTGACATAGCGGACCGAGGGAGTTCGGTATGGGGGCCCGGGTCATCCACCCACGATATTTTATTGAAATCACATTTCCTGACATATTTTAGATAACTATGTTCAACAACATATTTTACTCTTCTTATAGGAATATTTTTGAAATCATAGACAATGGCAGAATAATTTATGATATTTGCTAAAAGTTGATATACGATTGTGTCGATGCTTGCTACGTCGACACAGGTCTGGTTGAGGCCCGAGACAATAAGTTGGCCAACAAACAAAACACCTAGCACAACGTGGGAATCCTGCTAGACTGGAGTTACTTACTTTTACAAGTTGTCGGCGATACCAGCTCCATATCGACGGGGCAAGCACAGCTGTAGCCACGGAGACCAGGGGCACATAGGTGGCTACATGGCGACGATGCACACGGGTTACCTAGGCAACAAGAAGGTAAACGTCTCAGCAACAGCTAAGGTCATATATAGACGGGCCCTCAGCTTAAAGTCTTATCCGACAGATCAGTGGGATGGAAATACAGTATTACTACGTTAGTATTTTTCAAACCTAAGGCGAGGATTGAACTCGGTACTTACAGTATTGAAGGGTTGTCACAAGACAACGAAGCACGCCTGGTGGTGCATTAGTTTAAAGAACATCAAGAAGCTGTGTGAAAGGAAACAGAAACTAGAAATGGACGCTTGTCGACAAGCGCATGTGTATCCCCCTCCCCAGATACACAAGTAGTTTGAAAAAAGGGTGTTCGAGTTATGCTCCGGAGACAAAATCAGTGACGGAAAAACAAAGGGAGATAACTAAAGAATTAGTGATGCAAGAGTTGTCATTCTTGCGGGACACACCTTTAGGGTCGTGGTCTATGCATGTGTGAAGTTTCATGAAAATATTCCAAAGGGTGTTCGAGTTATGCTCCAGACACGAAATCAGTGCACGAAACAACAAAGGGAGATAACTAAGAAATTAACGACGCAAGAGTTGTCATTCTTACGTGCGACACACCTTTGGGTCGTCTTCTCACCTTTGGGTCGTCTTCTATGCATGTGTGAAGTTTAATAAACTAGAAAATGTGTTCATAGAACACGGATGTCCCACATATCGCTTTGATAATAAATGAGGCCAAATTGCAAGTCAAAATTTTCTTTTACCTGAGCGTTAAAGTTTTTGAAGCACCAAGTATGTGACCTTCACCCTGGGCTTGGCGGGGGCAGGACAAACGTGGATTTGGCACAGGGCGGTAGAGGACCATTAGAGCAATGCATATATGAAATATGAAGCTGATCCGTGAAAGAAAACAGAAATTATAAGATATTTACCTGAGCATTAAAGTTTTTGAAGCACCAAGTATGTGACCTTGACCCTGGGATTGGCGGGGGCAGGACGAACGTGGATTTGGCACAGGGCGGTAGAGGACCATTAGAGCAATGCGTATATGAAATATGAAGATGATCCATGAAAGAAAACAGAAATTATAAGATATTTACCCGAGCGTTAAAGTTTTTGAAGCACTAAGTATGTGACCTTGACCCTGGGCTTGGCGGGGGCAGGACGAACGTGGATTTGGCACAGGGCGGTAGACGACCATTAGAGCAACGCGTATATGAAATATGAAGTTGATCCGTGAATGGAAATAAAAATTATAAGATATTTACCTGAGCGTTAAAGTTTTTGAAGCACCAAGTATGTGACCTTGACCCTGGGATTGGTGGGGCAGGACGAACGTGGATTTGGCACAGGGCGGTAGAGGACCATTAGAGCAATGCGTATATGAAATATGAAGATGATCCATGATCCATGAAAGAAAACAGAAAGTATAAGATATTTACCCAAGCGTTAATGTTTTTCAAGCACTAAGTATGTGACCTTGACCCTGGGCTTGACGGGGCAGAACGAACGTGGATTTGGCACAGGGCGGTAGAGGACCATTAGAGCAATGCGTATATGCGTGTTCGAGTTATGCTTTGGATACAAAATCAGAGCACGAAACAACAAAGGGAGATAAGTAAACAAGAATTCCGCGGAATCAGATGCCTCGCCTTGTCCCGCCTTGACCTCGAGCCTGGGCCCGAAAGCAATTTTCACTGGCCCGAACATATTATACAATTATTGACTAGTGAACCATAGAATATCAGATTATATTCTATGGCTCACTAGTCAATAATTGTTTTATTATATGATAATAGTCTGTATATAGCACTTACGACCTTATGCTACTAGACAAAAATTGAAAAAGAATTTGAAAAAAAAAAATGAAAAAAAAAAATGGAAAAAAAGTTTAAAAATTAAAAATAATAATGCTTGCTACTGGAGCCCAGAATTTTTTTTAATAGTCCTATATTTATCTACATATATCTGCACAGGTCCACATAATGCCACAATATTTTCAACACAGTTTACGGAAATGTAATATAATCATTTACCTGTATAAATTACCTGTAAGTGGTCAGTGGTCAGTGGTCAGTTGCACATGCTAGCACATGTACAGGTGAATAATAGTCTGTATATAGCACTTACGACCTTCTGCTACTGGACAAAAATTGAAAAATAATTTGAAAAAAAAAATGAAAAAAAAAAAAAAAAAAAAAAAATGGAAAATAAAAGTTTAAAAATAATAATGCTTGCTACTGGAGCCCAGATTTTTTTTCCAGTCAAATTGAAAAATAATTTGAAAAAAAAAATGAAAAAAAATAATGAAAATGAAAAAAAAAAAAAAAAAAAATGAAAAAATAAAAAAAAAAGTTTAAAAATATTAATGCTTGCTATTGGAGACCAGATTTTTTTTTAATAGTCCTATATTTATCTACATATATCTGCAGAGGTCCACATAATGCCACAATATTTTCAACACAGTACCCAATGTAGTGATTTACCTGTATAAATTACCTGGTCAGCAGTGGTCAAGCAGTGGTCAAGCAGTGGTCAAGCAGTGGACATCTGCACATGCTAGCCCATGCTTAGCACATGGTTCTCCCAGTTTCTATTGTTCTCTCTACAGGTAAGGTGTACAGAGCACACGAGAAAAGGTATACAGAGCAGACGAGAAAACAGGTCTTCATGCATTATTGTCCAGTTTGTAGAGTGCGCAAAACAAAAAAGGGAGATAACTGAAAAATTACTAGCGCGAGTGTCATATTAAGCTACCGGCAATGAGTGTTCATTCTTGCGCGACACACCTTCCGGTCGTGGTCTATGGATGTTGTGATTGTAGCGATGTGTAATTAAGTCATAAAAATATTCCAAAGGGTGGTCGAGTTATGGTCAATCAGTGCGCGAAACAAAAAAGGGAGATAACTCAAAAATTAGCTATGCAAGAGTTGTCATTCTTGTGCGCGACACACCTTCGGGTCGTGGTCTATGCATGTGTGAAGTTTCATGAAAATATTCGAAAGGGTGGTGGAGTTATGCTCCGGACACGAAATCAGTGCGAGAAACAAAAAAGGGAGATAACTAAAAAATTAGCTATGCAAGAGTTGTCATTCTTGTGCGCGACACACCTTCGGGTCGTGGTCTATGCATGTGTGAAGTTTCATGAAAATATTCCAAAGGGTGTTCGAGTTATGCTCCGGACAAGAAGTGTGTACGGCGGACGCGGACGCGGACGCGGACGCGGACGCGGACGCGGACGCGGCGCGCTGTCAAATCCATAGTATCCCCCGACGGTAGTCCGGGGGATACAATAATGCTTGCTACTGGAGCCCAGAATTTTTTTTAATAGTCCTATATTTATCTACATATATCTGCACAGGTCCACATACTGCCACAATATTACGACCTTATGTTACTAGACAAAAATTTAAAAATAATTTGAAAAAAAAAATGAAAAAAAAAAATGAAAACAAAAAAAAAAAAAAATGAAAAAAAAAAGTTTAAAAATAATAATGCTTGCTATTGGAGACCAGAGTTTTTTTTAATAGTCCTATATTTATCTACATATATCTGCACAGGTCCACATAATGCCACAATATTTTCAACACAGTACCCAATGTAGTAATTTACCTGTATAAATTACCTGGTCAACAGTGGTCAAGCACTGGACATCTGCACATGCTAGCCCATGCTAGCACATGGTTCTCCCAGTTTCTATTGTTCTCTCTACAGGTAAGGTGTACAGAGCACACGAGAAAAAGGTGTACAGAGCAGACGAGAAAACAGGTCTTCATGCATTATTGTCCAGTTTGTAGAGTGCGCAAAACAAAAAAGGGAGATAACTGAAAAATTAGCTACGCAAGAGTTGTCATTCTTGTGCGCGACACACCTCCGGGTCGTGGTCTATGCATGTGTGAAGTTTCATGAAAATATTCCAAAGGGTGGTCGAGTTATGCTCCGGACAGGAAATCAGTGAGCGAAAACAAAAAAGGGAGATAACTCAAAAATTAGCTATGCAAGAGTTGTCATTCTTGTGCACGACACACCTTCGGTTCGTGGTCTAATTGAATGTGTTAAGTTTCATAAAAATTCCAAAGGGTGGTCGACTAAATGGGTCAAACGGTCGCAAACAAAAAAAAAGAGATAACTATAGGCTATGCAAGAGTTGTCATTCTTGTGCCGACACTTCGGGTCGGTCTATGCATGATGAGTTTCTATTCGAAAGGGTGGTGGAGTTAGCTCCGGAAGAAATCATGCGAGAAACAAGAGATAACTAAAAAATTGCTAGCAAGAGTTGTTCATTCGTGCGCGACACACCTTCGGGTCGTGGTCTATGCATGTGTGAAGTTTCATGAAAATATTCCAAAGGGTGTTCGAGTTATGCTCCGGACAAGAAGTGTCTGCGGCGGACGCGGCCCGCTGTCAAATCCATAGTATCCCCCGACGGAGTCCGGGGGATACAATTAAAAGAAATTCCCACGAAGGTTAAGTTTGAGAAAGCGCTAAGATTGTGACCTTGACCTTGGGGTTAGCAGGGGTCTGACGGTCATCGATTTGGCACTGTAGGATAGATAACCAGTATAGGAAATATCAAGAAGTGGGGTGAATGGAAACAGAAATTAGAACAAATTTCCCCCAATGTTAAGTTTGTGAAATCACTAAGAGTTTGACCTTGGAGGAGTTAGCAGGGGTATGACGGTCGAGAGAATTTGTCACAGAATGATAGAGAATAATGAGAGAAAAAAAAGCAGAATAATTAGAAGAGTAAAAGAAATATGAAGAGTAAAAGGAAAATTGTCCTCAACATTAACCCTTATAGACAGCTATCTTATTATTTTTGGCATCTGCTGTTTATTTTCTATTTTCCATTTTTATCATCAAAACATGCTTCGACATCACTTTAGAATAATTTCCAAATGATTCTGAAGTGCTGTCAAAGTATGTTTTTATTGAGAAATAAGGCAATCAAGCAATGGGGTGAAAGGAAACAAGAAATTATAACAAATTACAATGAACGTTAAATTTATGAATGCACTAAGATTGTGAACTTGACCTTGTGGTTGGCGGAAGTTTGATGGTCCATGATTTGTCACAGCATGATGTAGAATCATTTGAGAAATGCAAGTGTGAATATCAATTTGTTTGGTGAAAGGAAACAGAAATTATAACAAATTTCCCTCAACGTAACATTTTGAATGCAACAAGATTGTGACCTTGACAGCATGATAGAGAATCATTTGAGGAAGGCATGTGTGAAATATCAATACGTTTAGTGAAAGGAAGTGTGGCATTAAACTTGGAGTAGTGGGGGTATGACGGTCGTGGATTTGTCACAGCATCATATTGAATCATTAAAGGAAGGAATGTATGAAATATCAAAACGTTCGGTGAAAGGAAACAGAATTTCTAACAAATTTACCCCAACGTTAAAATTAAGTTTTCAAATTTTTGAAGACGGACGCCAACTAAAGTGTCGAGGGTATGCCATAAGCACTCTTCTTCGAAAGGCGTGCTAAAAATGAAAGGTGTTACTAATGTACGCACGCACACATACATGGACTAATGCTGGATTATATATTCCCTCTTGCCTCGGTGAAGGGATAATGAAACCAGGGCATCATTATTACGAGGCTAATCCCCTCGCTGGCAGGTGATAAAAGTAATAAAAAGAATTAATGCATTTACCTGACAAACAAAAGCAAATTCTCGGTGACGTGGGTCGTATGCAAAAAACGCACCATCCCTAGACACACATTGTGACCAAATATTATCAAACATTGTTCTAGTATCAAACTGCTTGCTGGATTTCATCATCAAAACAACGAAACTAATCTCGTCTATACGAGAGCAAATCTTACCAGTTTGAAAAATAAAGGAATCGAGCCTCTATTAGTCGGTGTTTGTACAAGAATTCCAAACGAAAATACCGAGAATTTAGTCAAAATACAACATGATATATCATCTGCTACATCTGTTTTATCTATTGACAACGCCAGGCAGGTTGAGGTTGGCACGCTGTTCCTACCATGTAAAACTAGAAATGGACGCTTGTCGACAAGCGCATGTGTATCCCCCTCCCCAGATACACAAGTAGTTTGAAAAAAGGGTGTTCGAGTTATGCTCCGGAGACAAAATCAGTGACGGAAAAACAAAGGGAGATAACTAAAGAATTAGTGATGCAAGAGTTGTCATTCTTGCGGGACACACCTTTAGGGTCGTGGTCTATGCATGTGTGAAGTTTCATGAAAATATTCCAAAGGGTGTTCGAGTTATGCTCCAGACACGAAATCAGTGCACGAAACAACAAAGGGAGATAACTAAGAAATTAACGACGCAAGAGTTGTTCATTCTTACGTGTGACACACCTTTTGTCGTCTTCTATGCATGTGTGAAGTTTAATAAACTAGAAAATGTGTTCATAGAACACGGATGTCCCACATATCGCTTTGATAATAAATGAGCCAAATTGCAAGTCAAAATAATTTTCTTTTACCTGAGCGTTAAAGTTTTTGAAGCAACAAGTATGTGACCTTGACCCTGGGCTTGGCGGGGGCAGGACAAACGGATTTGGCACAGGGCGGTAGAGGACCATTAGAGCAATGCATATATGAAATATGAAGCTGATCCGTGAAAGAAAACAGAAATTATAAGATATTTACCTGAGCGTTAAAGTTTTTGAAGCACTAAGTATATGATGTTAACCCTGGGCTTGGCGGGGGCGGGACGAACGTGGATTTGGCACAGGGCGGTAGAGGACCATTAGAGCAACGCATATATGAAATATGAAGTTGATCCGTGAATGGAAAGAAAAATTATAAGATATTTACCTGAGCATTAAAGTTTTTGAAGCACCAAGTATGTGACCTTGACCCTGGGATTGGCGGGGGCAGGACGAACGTGGATTTGGCACAGGGCGGTAGAGGACCATTAGAGCAATGCGTATATGAATATGAAGATGATCCATGAAAGAAAACAGAAATTATAAGATATTTACCCGAGCGTTAAAGTTTTTGAAGCACTAAGTATGTGACCTTGACCCTGGGCTTGGCGGGGGCAGGACGAACGTGGATTTGGCACAGGGCGGTAAGACGACCATTAGAGCAACGCGTATATGATGATGAAAGTTGATCCGTGAATGGAAATAAAAATTATAAGATATTTACCTGAGCGTTAAAGTTTTTGAAGCACCAAGTATGTGACCTTGACCCTGGGTTATTGGTGGGGCAGGACGAACGTGGATTTGGCACAGGGCGGTAGAGGACCATTAGAGCAATGCGTATATGAAATATGAAGATGATCCATGATCCATGAAAGAAAACAGAAAGTATAAGATATTTACCCAAGCGTTAATGTTTTTCAAGCACTAAGTATGTGACCTTGACCCTGGGCTTGACGGGGGCAGAACGAACGTGGATTTGGCACAGGGCGGTAGAGGACCATTAGAGCAATGCGTATATGCGTGTTCGAGTTATGCTCTGGATACAAAATCAGAGCACGAAACAACAAAGGGAGATAAGTAAACAAGAATTCCGCGGAATCAGATGCTTCGCCTTGTCCCGCCTTGACCTCAGACCTGGGCCGAAAGCAATTTTCACACGGCCCGAACATATTATACAATTATTGACTAGTGAACCATAGAATATCAGATTATATTCTATGGCTCACTATCAATAATTGTTTTTATTATATGATAATAGTCTGTATATAGCACTTACGACCTTATGCTAGTAGACAAAAATTGAAAAAGAATTTGAAAAAAAAAATGAAAAAAAAAATGGAAAAATAAAAAAAAGTTTAAAAATTACAAATAATAATGCTTGCTACTGGAGCAGAATTTTTTTAATAGTCCTATATTTATCTACATATATCTGCACAGGTCCACATAATGCCACACTATTTTCAACACAGTTTACGGAAATGTAATATAATCATTTACCTGTATAAATTACCTGTAAGTGGTCAGTGGTCAGTTGCACATGCTAGCACATGCACAGGTGAATAGTCTGTATATAGCACTTACGACCTTATGCTACTGGACAAAAATTGAAAAATAATTTGAAAAAAAAAATGAAAAAAAAAATGAAAAAAAAAAAAAAATGGAAAAAAAAAGTTTAAAAATAATAATGCTTGCTATTGGAGACCAGATTTTTTTTTAATAGTCCTATATTTATCTACATATATCTTCAGAGGTCCACATAATGCCACAATATTTTCAACACAGTACCCAATGTAGTGATTTACCTGTATAAATTACCTGGTCAGCAGTGGTCAAGCACTGGACATCTGCACATGCTAGCCCATGCTACCACATGGTTTTCCCATTTTTATTTCTATTGTTCTCTCTACAGGTAAGGTGTACAGAGCACATGAGAAAAAGGTGTACAGAGCAGACGAGAAAACAGGTCTTCATGCATTATTGTCCATTTTGTAGAGTGTGCAAAACAAAAAAGGGAGATAAACTGAAAAATTAGCTATGCAAGAGTTTGTCATTCTTGTGCGCGACACACCTCCGGGTCGTGGTCTATGCATGTGTGAAGTTTCATGAAAATATTCCAAAGGGTGGTCGAGTTATGCTCCGGACAGGAAATCAGTGAGCGAAAACAAAAAAGAGATAACTCAAAAATTAGCTATGGAAGGATTGTCATCTTGTGCACGACACACCTTCGGTTCGTGTCTAATTGAATGTGTTAAGTTTCATAAAATATTCCAAAGGGTGGTCGAGTTATGGTCAATCAGTGCGCGAAACAAAAAAGGGAGATAACTCAAAAATTAGCTATGCAAGAGTTGTCATTCTTGTGCGCGACACACCTTCGGGTCGTGGTCTATGCATGTGTGAAGTTTCATGAAAATATTCGAAAGGGTGGTGGAGTTATGCTCCGGACACGAAATCAGTGCGAGAAACAAAAAAGGGAGATAACTAAAAAATTAGCTATGCAAGAGTTGTCATTCTTGTGCGCGACACACCTTCGGGTCGTGGTCTATGCATGTGTGAAGTTTCATGAAAATATTCCAAAGGGTGTTCGAGTTATGCTCCGGACAAGAAGTGTCTACGGCGGACGCGGACCGCGGACGCGGCGCGCTGTCAAATCCATAGTATCCCCCGACGGAGTCCGGGGGATACAACTAACTGCACATATCCTCACACATACATTTACACCAGTGTAAATATACCGTCACTAATATATTACTTGGGAACACCATATATATGTCATTTCTGGCGTTAGTATACAATCACTTCCTGTGAGCCAGTTTCTTTGCAGGACAAATTGCCGGCAGACAACTCCATTTACTAAGCACTGATTGGTTGGGGAAGGTCATCAAATCAAGTTTGTTAGCATTCACAATTTACAATACATTGGGACGTATTAGCAGTAGTATCAGACTGGCTTGGAACCTTATATTATGGATGAATGACATTCGCTAAATATGTGAAGATTAAATGATTAATTGATATACAATGTAATTTAATGTAATTTAATGTAAAATGTTTAAGTTATATGCCAAAAAATGCTGTTAATACACCAATTTCTGAAGAATTAGTGTTCAGTTTGTGTGTTGTTGTTTACCGGAAGTGTTTATTGCAATAGTAGTTTCTCGTTTTATTGTCAACAACTAAAATTTGGTGCTATTAATTTATAAGGCAATCGGCCATCCATGACTGGTTATTCAAAATAACTTGCGACAAATTTTCTGGAAATAAAAGAAGACTCATTTCTAAACAGTTTTACATTGTTTTATGTAAAGAAATAAGCAGCTTGTGAGTGTCTTTATAGCAATAAATCTTTGGCAGCATTTCATTGAACAGACAATAGTGCTAAACAGCAGACAACAAATTTAACCATTGCAATGTTGAATTAAAAGTTGTCGTCTGTTTATTTTTATTTCCAAATTTTCTCATCAAAACCATGCTTTGACAACACTTTCCAATGGAAATTCTAAAACATTGTCAAACCATGTTATTGAGAAACAGGAGTGCGCCCGGTGGTAGCATAGGAACCGAGGGCACATTTGAAAACACAACGTGCTGGATAAGGGAAACAAAATTTATGAGCCATTTACCAGAGCGTGTTAAGGTTTCGAGCGTACAAAATATTTGACCTTGACCCTGGGCTTAGCAGAGGTAGAGGACCGTTGGAGCAATGTGTGTGTGAAATATGAAGCAAATCCAAGCAAGGAAACATAAAATATAGGCCATTATTATTTTTGAAGACAGACAGACAGACGGACGGACGGACGGACGGACGGACGGACGGACGGACGTTCTTACATTACTATACTTATGTGGCTTATCACATGTTAAATATTAGCCACATAAAACGATTTTTAGCCACATAAAACGATTTTTTAGGTGGCTAATTGTAACCAACCCTATCCTTTACCAAGTCCCAAAATAACCCTGTGGGGCTAGCCACATAAGTACCCTAATGTGTGCCCGGACGGTATGGACGGACGGACGGACTGGACGGACGGACGGACGCGGACGGACGGACGGACGGACGTACCAACATTTTGGGTTTATGGGCTATTTGCTATATAAAAGATCAAAGGACTAGCCCCTAAACTTCAAAAGGTTTTATGGGCTAATGGTATAAGTTCAAAGAACTTCAAAGGAAACTAACCCTTACCCTAAGCTCCTAAACCCCTGATGTTTGCACGGACGGACGGACGGACGGACGGCCCACACATAGTGAAGGGGCCATTTCCATTGTTCTAGATCAAAGAGATGGCCCCTTGTAAACAATAGAATAAGGGGTCATACGGAATAAATCAAAGGATTCTTTTGTGTTAGGCTCCGCCCCATGGCTCTTGGTTGCTCGGACGGACGGACGGACGGACGGACGGACGGACGGACGGACGGACGGACGGACGGACGGACGGACGGACGGACGTTCTTACGAGAGATACATTGTGAGGTTATTTCCTTTGATGTTTACACTGTGGGGTTAACCTCACAATGTAGCAACTTATTCCGTTATTTTCTTCCTTAACGATTCTCTTACGGAATAAATCGCATAATATGCAAATGAGCTAGCCATTAGTTAATTATATTTGAAAAACACTTATCCAAGTGTCTTAAATAGGGCGGTGGGTGGGTTTCAGCACAACACAGCAACCTCACAATGTAGCTCTCGTAAGTACGGACGGACGGACGGACGGACGGACGGACGGACGGACGGACGTTCTTACTTTCAGGTAACTATGTGGCTTATCACATGTTAAATATTAGCCACATAAAACGCTTTTTAGCCACATAAAACGATATCTTAGGTGGCTAATTGTAACCAACCCTATCCTTTAACAAGTCCATAACCCTGTGGGGCTAGCCACATAAGTACCTGAATGTCTGCCCGGACGGACGGACGGACGGACGGACAGACGCCTACGACGCCAAGGGTATGCCATAAGCCACGGCTTCCTTCGGAAGGCGCGCTAAAAAAAAAAAAAGACAAACATAAATCGACAGCAGATGACAATTTACGTTTTCCTTTCCGCGTTCCAAGGGTTTAATTTCGTCCAGTACCGATAAGCAAGAGCGGATAATGAAATTAAATGAATGTGGTTTAACGTCCCAGCAACAGTTAAGGTCATATAGGGATGGGACCTCAGTTTAACCCTTAGAGCGTAGAAAACGAAGTGTCGTCTGCTGTTTTTAATATTCTGTCTGTATTCTCAATAAAAACATGGTTTGGCATCACTTCCAATGGAAATGATTCTAAAGTGCTGCCAAACTTTTTTTTTATAAAAATGGAAATTACAAAATAATCAGCAGACAACAAATTTAATTTCGTCCGGTACCTGGCTGCAGTATGAGATGCAGGACCGAATGCCAGGCGACCACCGTACATGGCTGGGACACGTTCTGCAGAACCGTTTCGTCTTCACCCGTGAACTTGTTCACGCTGATGATCTCCCCTTGCTGGGCGTCGACCAGGTACAGGTAGTCGGCGAATATGGCCAGGTCTCGGGGCTGCCGGTCCTTATAGGAATACACAACCTGTGAAAAGATATTCGTAATTACAATAACACAAAATAATGGTTTCCCTCCCAAAAGAAGTTTCCTAATATTTTGTATATTTTGTCCTTTCCCCCATTTTTTCCTTTTTTCACACAACCTGTGAAAAGATATTCGTAATTACAATAACACATAAATAATGGTTTCCCACAATGAAGTGTCCTAATATTTTGTATATTTTGTCCTTTCCCCGCATTTTTCCTTTTTTCACACAACCTGTGAAAAGATATTCGTAATTACAATAACACATAAATAATGGTTTACCACAATGAAGCATGTCCTAATATTTTGTATATTTTTTCCTTTCCCAACATTTTTCATTTTTTCACACATGTGAAACAATAATTGTAATTACCGTAATTCCCCTAAATATTGAACTGTTCATTCTAAAACACATAAATATATGGTTTCCCACAATGAAGTTTGTCCTCATATTTCGGATATTTTTTCCTTTCCCATCATTTTCCTTTTTTCACACAACCTGTGAAGACAATTGTAATTACCGTAAAACCCCTAAATATTCTGTTCTAAAACACATATGTGACTGACTGGAGAAATCGGGCTTATAGGTTTCGCGACCAGTGTAGGTCCAGTTCAGCGTGCCCATTTGCACACTCTGATTGTGATCGGCACTGTTCACAATTCTATCAATGAAACCCCAATCCTACTTCAATATAGATCATTATCAGTCTACAATAGTGCTATTTGATCAGGAGCTACACTGTTCACGAATTCCAGAAGCTCCCTTTCTCCAGTCACAGCCACGTAAAATTATATATAGTAATTTCCAATAACCTCCGAAGGGAAGCACATTTAATACACATTGTTTTAAAGTAACTCTTTTTATTAAATTTTCGACCACATGGTCTTTATTAAAATAGTCTGAAACTGTATTGGCAGTCCTATGTGACATAGGACTGCCAATACAGTTTCACACTATTTTGACATAGGACTGCCAATAAATGCAGTTTCACACTATTTTGACATAGGACTGCCAATACAGTTTCACACTATTTTGATAAAAACCATGTGGTCGAAAATTTAATAACGAGGATGGCCGCGGCCCGCATGTCAAGCCCGCCGAGGCATTTGATGGTCTCAGAGTGTATTTATTTGAAGTTTGATGCCCAATAAACATACAAAGTTTCAAGCAAATCTGACTTACGGTTACAGAGATAGTAGGTATGTGAAAACTTTAACGCAAATTTTGACAGAAACTTTAACGCAAGTCATTTGACCTTGACATAGGGGCACAGGGGCCGCATGAGTGGGACACAGAATGAATATATGGATGATGACTAATAAGCATATGAAGTTTCAAGTCAATGTGACTTAGGACTGCAGAGATATAAGGTATTTAAAAACTCTAACGCAGATTTCGGAACGCAAACTTCTAAGTCATTTGACCTTGACCTTGGGCACAGGGGCCGCATGAGTGGGATACAGCATGAATATATGGATGATGACTAATAAGTATATGAAGTTTCAAGTCAATGTGACTTAGGACTGCAGAGATATAAGGTATTTAAAAACTTTAACGCAGATTTCGGACGGACTGTCGGACGCACGCACGGACACCCGGACGTCATTTGTGATCACTATGTCTCGCTGTCCGCAAGCGGGCTCGACAAAAACAGTGACTAAAACAATGTGTAACAAGAAATGCGTCTGTCGAACGCGGATGCCACCTGCAGCATATTTGAGAAACTGTGACAAAGTGGTTAACCGAAAAGTGTGACGGACGGACGGACGGACGGACGGTCCAAACACTATATGCCACCCGTTTCTTTGAAACCCGGTGGCATAAAAATATATGGTTTCCCACAATAAAGTGTGTCCTAATATTTTGTTTATTTTGTTCTTTGTATGAAATACGAAACAACAGATGACAATGGACGGGGCCCGGTGGAAAAGGGCTCTAAATCCATAGTGGACTTGTCACAGGGCGAGAATAATGAGAATAATGTTAATAATGATTAATACATTTATGTGGAAATGACCTTGCTATATATTGGCCTAATTGTAACCTCATTCATGTCATCTTGCTTAATGCGATATAGCCATGTGATTTGCACAGGATTATATCTACTTACTAGATGCCGGTGACATTTTGAGGGGAAGGTCTGCTGCTATTGAATTATTAATGCCAGGGCTAATCCGGGCATAAATACACATTTTCTCCCCATAGTGAGTTACGTACCGCGACATACTTCCCCGCCAAATTGGAATTCGTCCCCGAATTCTATATTTAATTTGTCTCTGAATTCCATATTTTTGGTACATTTTGGGTAGTATATATATATCAGTCACGGTCCCTCGTTGGGCGCCAAATGTCACAGGGTGAGAAAAATGTGCACACCGACCCGGGGCTCAAACCCGGGACCTCTGGTTTACCGTACCATCGCTCTAACCGACTGAGCTAGCCGGGCACGAAGACACACTTCCTCCCCTCAGTGAGTTACGTACCGGGACATACTTCCCCGCCAAATTGGAATTCGTCCCCGAATTCTATATTTAATTCGTCTCTGAATTCCATGTTTTTGGTACAATTTGGGCAGTATATATAGGGCGAGAAAAATGTGCACCGGCCCGGGGCTCGACCCGGGACCTCTGGTTTACCGTACCATCGCTCTAACCGACTGAGCTAGCCGGGCACGAATACACACTTCCTCCCCACAGTGAGTTATGTACCGGGACATACTAACCCTTCAATTCGACACGACAGTTGAAGGACTGTAGAAGGGGGCAAATCCCTTTAACCCTGAGAATGTGGGAAACAAAACTCGTCTTCTGCTGTTATTTCGTGTTGTGTCCTTTTCTCATTCAAAACATGGTCTTGCAGCACTTTAGAATCATTTCCATTGGAAATTATTCTCAAGTGCTGCTAAACTATGTTTTTGGTGATAAAAATAGAAAATAATCAGCAGACGACAAAATTCAATTCAGCACTGTAAGGGTTAAGGACTTAGCCCTCTTCAAAGTAAACCCCTTCAAATCGACAGGACATGCCCCCTTCTACCACTGGCATATTCAATCGTCATGTCCCGACACTTACCGGTCCATGTGCCCCAGTCAGTTCCATTGTGTGCACGGCTGTGCGTCCATCCTTCTGTGCCAGCCAGTACAGGGCAAAGGTGGTGAGGTCAAGGACAAGGCTTGTGGGTTTGTCGAGTCCCGAGATAAAGGTCGTGACCGCTGACCCATCAAGCTGGGCGTGACCAACTCGGCCGGTCATCTCCCCCACACCCCACTCTGTCCATAGCAGCATTCTGAAACGCAATTGATGGGATTTGTAACCAGTGCATGTAGCTTCTGATCAAATAAATAGCATACCATGTAGCTCGATGTGTTTCATTGTTAAAATGGCAAACAGTGCAGAACCTGTAGCCTATTTCATCAACATTGCAAAGTATACTTTAGTAGCAAAGTATACTTTGAGGGAGAAATTTTCAATTTTATGATAAATTTATTAATTTTTATTATACTGAATTTATTACATTATCACAGCCAATTTGGCTGTGATAATGTAATACATTCAGTATAATAATTCTGCATACTTTTAATCATGAAATATATGCATTTGTTAGTTCTATATGAAATAATGCATTTCAGGAAAAATAAATTATTACTCCCTCAAAGTATACTTTGCTAGTAAAGTATACTTTGCAATGTTGATGAAATAAATAGGCTACTGGTCCGACTGTGCAAATATCAAGAAATTCAATCAAAGGAAACCAAATTTGCCAGAATGTTAATCCTTTCACCCCTAAGTAACTGGAATGGATTTTGATATGCTAATTTTGCAACCAATCCAACCGTCACAAAATGATTTTCAGACTGGTCCATTTATGAAAAGGGGGTTTTTGTTCTCAAAAATATGAAAATTACTTGCAAAAAGTGCAGATCCTGATGAAACGGCTCGATCATCATGAACCGGCTCATCTGGATCTACACGTTTTGCCAATGCCACTATACAGGGCTGTGGTGTTGAAAGGGTTAAATTTGTAGACGCCGACGTCGGCGCTGTGAGTATGCTAGCTGTAAGTATGCATTTAACTCGTCCTGCACTTTGTGTAGGCGAGATAAAAATTTCATTTTCAGCACATTGTCAAAATTTAAACTGAAAATACATTAACCCTTACACCGCTATCTTAACTTTTTTGTCGTCCGCTGCTTATTTTCAATTTTCCATTTTTATCATCAAAAACATGCTTGGACAGAACTTTAGAATAATTTACTACATGCTTTGACAGCACTTCAGAATCATTTCCATTGGAAATGATGCTGAAGTGCTGTCAAACCATGTTTTTTATTGAGAAATAAGGCAAGATATAAAAGCAACAGCAGACAACAATTGTTGTGAGTAGAGGTCTAAGGGTTAACTCTTTGAATGCTAGCTATGAAAATACAGCCAACAAATTATGAGTATTTTTTCTTATTTGTCTCAGTAAATATGGAAATAATTCTGAAGTGCTGTCAAACCATGTTTTTTATTGAGAAATAAGGCAAGATATAAAAGCAACAGCAGACGACAATTGTTGTGAGTAGCGGTCTAAGGGTTAACTCTTTGAATGCTAGCTATGAAAATACAGCCAACAAATTATGAGTATTTTTTCTTATTTGTCTCAGTAAATATGGAAATGATTCTGAAGGGCTGTCAAACCATGTTTTTTATTGAGAAATAAGGCAAGATATAAAAGCAACAGCAGACGACAATTGTTGTGAGTAGCGGTCTAAGGGTTAAATCTTTGAATGCTAGCTATGAAAATACAGCCAACAAATTATGAGTATTTTTTCTTATTTGTCTCAGTAAATAGGTTCTGGAATTTCATTAGACTCGAGTCCGGAGGACAGACACCCTTGTAACGAAATTCCAATACTATTTATATATACAAGTCCATAATGAAATTTCATGACATATATATATTCATAACATTTACAGTGAGAAATAATAGAAAATAACATATCGTCATGTTTTGAAATAATAATAGCCCACAAGTTTCCGAGCATGCAAAGAGTTACTGAGGTTAGAGAATACGCCAATATATAAACTTTAACCCTTAAAAAGCTGGGAACAAAAATGTCGGCTGCTGCTGTTTTTGCCTTCTTTCTCAATAAAAACGTGATTTGACAGCACTTGAGAACCATTGGAGTGCTGTCAAAGCATGTTTTTGGTGCAAAAAGAAAATGCAAAAAAATGACATAGGATAACATTTTGTGCAAAAGTATAAGGGTTAATAATAATGCGATATAAATCACTGTCCATTTTCGCTTAGGCCTTTTTTTTTTAATTACTTGATTTACTGACTATTTTTTTTTAGTTTGGTGCGGGCAGGGAAAAAAATAAAATCGAGGAAAAATTAGGGTAGGAGATTAGCAAAAAAAAAAATTCACGTTCTGCACAACATAGGAAATTTATGACATACGGTATAACAAAATGTACTTAAAATGTAGGAATGCATGCTAACATTGTGACATAAATATCAATTAAACAATGTGATAATGTCTACTTCTGGTATCTTTATTCATATTCTGGTTAAGTACGGCGTTCGTCTCACGTCCGTGGTGGGTGGTTGGTTGGGAGCAAGCGATGGGTAATTTAATGATCGGCTTTCATCATTACCGGAATGCCGACATTACATGGCTTGGCCCTCCTGTACATTTTCGGCCCCCTGCTACTTGAGAGCAAAATCCTGTTATGCCCCATTAAAAAAGTAATAAGATTAGAGCTAATCATATTACTTTTGGGGTGAGCTAAGTGAATCTGGTGTGCCACAATGTGATCTGAGCCTACGCTGGTTGCCACTTTTAGTCTAGGGCTAATTAGCAACGATCGGAATGTATGAATGTGCAGGCTGATCAGGACTACACATTGTGAGGCTGCAATGTCTAATCAGGGCCTACGTTGGTCGCAACACCAAATACTATAAAGATCATACGGCAAGCTATGGCATATTGAAGAAACTACTGAACATTCTGCAACAACAGTAGATGCCAGTTTTCTCGTTGTACGGGTGATGATGCAGCTCAATTTGATTGATAATAACATTGTGATTTGGGAGTTGAATTATTATTATACCCCCTTTTTTTGTAAAAAAAAACGGGTATATTGTTTTCGTCACGGGTGTCCGTCCGTCCGTACGTCCGTCACGTTTCTTGTAACTCGAAAAACTTTTTCACCTTCATACCTACGCGCCTGATATTTGGTATGTAGCTTCGTTATCATGTGCAGATGCGCAAAGTGAATTTGGATTTTTGATCCGACCCTCCATCATGGATTATCTCCCCCTTTCGGACTCAGAAATTTTTCCATTTTTTCCTCGTCCAACTCGAAAAACCTTTCACCTTCATACCTACGCGCCTGATATTTGGTATGTAGCTTCGTTATCATGTGCAGATGCGCAAAGTGAATTCGGATTTTTGATCCGACCCTCCATCATGGATTATCTCCCCCTTTCGGACTCAGAATTTTCCATTTTTTCCTCGTAACTCGAAAAACTTTTTCACCTTCATACCTACGCGCCTGATATTTGGTATGTAGCTTCGCTATCATGTGCAGATGCGCAAAGTGAATTCGGATTTTTCATCCGACCCTCTATCATGGATTATCTCCCCCTTTCGGACTCAGAATTTCCCATTTTTTCCTTGTAACTCGAAAAACAAAAATTTTTCACCTTCATACCTACGCGCCTCATATTTGCTATGTAGCTTCGTTATCATGTGCAGATGCGCAAAGTGAATTTCGGATTTTTCATCCGACCCTCCATCATGGATTATCTCCCCCTTTCGGACTCAGAATTTCCCATTTTTTTCCTTGTAACTCGAAAAACTTTTTCACCTTCATACCTACGCGCCTCATATTTTGCTATGTAGCTTCGTTATCATGTGCAGATGCGCAAAGTGAATTCGGATTTTTCATCCGACCCTCCATCATGGATTATCTCCCCCTTTCGGACTCAGAATTTCCCATTTTTTCCTTGTAACTCGAAAAACTTTTTCACCTTCATACCTACGCGCCTCATATTTGCTATGTAGCTTCGTTATCATGTGCAGATGCGCAAAGTGAATTCGGATTTTTCATCCGACCCTCCATCATGGATTATCTCCCCCTTTCGGACTCAGAATTTCCCATTTTTTCCTTGTAACTCGAAAAACTTTTTCACCTTCATACCTATGCGCCTGATATTTAGTATGTACCTTCGTTATGTGCAGATGCGCAAAGTGAATTCCCATTTTTGATCCGACCCTCCATCATCGATTACCTCCCCCTTTCCGACTCAGAATTTCCCATTTTTTTCCTTGTAACTCGAAAAACTTTTCACCTTCATACCTACGCGCCTCATATTTGCTATGTAGCTTCGTTATCATGTCACATGCGCAAAGTGAATTCGGATTTTTTATCCGACCCTCCATCATGGATTACTTCCCCCTTTCGGACTTAGCATTTGGGGAAAGTGGGTATATTGCGATGGCGCGCCATCGACTTTTTCTAGTTTGTATTGAATTGTTGAACATATATTCAAAATGAACTAGAAAAAGTCGATGGCGCGCCATCGCAATATACCCACTTTCCCCAAATGCTAAGTCCGAAAGGGGAGGTAATCCATGATGGAGGGTCGGATAAAAAATACGAATTCACTTTGCGCATCAGCACATCAAAACGAAGCTACGAACCAAATATCACGCGGTAGGTATTAAGGTGAAAAAGTTTTTCGAGTTACAAGGAAAAAATGGGAAATTCTGAGTCCGAAAGGGGGAGATAATCCATGATGGAGGGTCGGATGAAAAATCCGAATTCACTTTGCGCATGTGCACATGATAACGAAGCTACATAGCAAATATGAGGCGCGTAGGTATGAAGGTGAAAAAGTTTTTCGAGTTACAAGGAAAAAATGGGAAATTCTGAGTCCGAAAGGGGGAGGTAATCGATGATGGAGGGTCGGATCAAAAATGGGAATTCACTTTGCGCATCTGCACATGATAACGAAGGTACATACTAAATATCAGGCGCATAGGTATGAAGGTGAAAAAGTTTTTCGAGTTACAAGGAAAAAATGGGAAATTCTGAGTCCGAAAGGGGGAGATAATCCATGATGGAGGGTCGGATGAAAAATCCAAATTCACTTTGCGCATCTGCACATGATAACGAAGCTACATAGCAAATATGAGGCGCGTATAATGAGTGAAAAAGTTTTTTCGAGTTACAAGGAAAAAATGGGAAATTCTGAGTCCGAAAGGGGGAGATAATCCATGATGGAGGTCGGATCAAAAATCCGAATTTCACTTTGCGCATCTGCACTGATAACGAAGCTACATAGCAAATATGAGGCGCCGTAGGTATGAAGGTGAAAAAGGTTTTCGAGTTACAAGGAAAAAAATGGGAAATGAGTCCGGAAAGGGAGAGATAATCCATGATGGAGGGTCGGATCAAAAATCCGAATTCACTTTGCGCATCTGCACATGATAACGAAGCTACATACCAAATATCAGGCGCGTAGGTATGAAGGTGAAAAAGTTTTTCGAGTTACAAGAAACGTGACGGACGTACGGACGTACGGACGTCCGGACGGACGGACGTACGGACGGACGCTCGTGACGAAAACAATATACCCATTTTTTTCTCCAAAAAAGTGGGTATAATTAACAAGGACCCACAAACACACAGAGGCATCATTGAACAACAATTTTGCACTTTAATTTTACACCAAAAACAGCCAGCCAGATCTACTGTAACGCTGCCTTTTTCGATGTGGAAGTGAAAAAGTAATGTCGCGAAAACCCATGACACGGCTTGTGTTCCGAACTTCCGGTTTGATATGAGGTTACAAAAAAAAAATGCCATCAACTGCGCACAAGCCAAACGATGCATAGATACTATCGGTCCACCACTACAAACCTCTACGGGCAACGGTCACAAAAATGACTACGGCTTCAAGACAAAAAAACACTTGAAGTCGCTGTCTAAAAAATGTGTATAATACGTACGGTATTATAATCACGTTTTGCAATCGATGGTTATCGATTTATTTTTTAATCGATGGTTATCGATTTTTTATGTAAATTAACGTTTTCGACTTATCGCGTGGACATGTCAAGAAACAAATATTTAAAGGAATAAATTCACGTTCCTTCACGGGGTGGAAAAGAACTTTAAAGTTTTTAATTATCGTTTCTACGCGTATAAACGAAGGAAAAAAAGTGAAAGTGAATGGGTTTAACGTCCCAGCTAATGCCATATAGAGACGGGAACACAGTCTCATCTGACAGACCAGTGGGATGAATATACTATGAAAGTATATTTTTGATGCATAGGGCGATGTTTGAACCCACAACCTCCAGATTGGAAGTCAGATGTTCTACCCCTAGGCCACAACCCATCCCTTATAAATGAAGGAAAGAAATGCCCCTAACGAGCAACCATACATACTTAGAATAACAGCTGATGTAACGGCGGTAAACTGAAATGGTGTACGTGACAATTTACATTTACGTTCCAACAAGATTTTCACGGTGTAATCGATCGTATTTCTTCTCCACCCGACTCCAGGAACACAAATTAAATTGTTTATTTCTGAATGTGTCAAACGTTTGCCCGGTCCAGCAGTTTCCCCATTGAATGACTATGGGATAGGTTCGACATTTCATTCCATGTCACATCGCCGGTTTTCGCACGGACACCCGGACGTCATTGTGATCACTATATATGTATCACATTCTGCAAGCGGGCTCGACAATAATGCTATTATTTGCACAAAATATAAATGGAGACTATTCTCATGTGTCTTAGGAGACTACATGTATTCTCATGTGCTGTCAAAACATGTGTTATCATTAAGAAAGCAATCAAATGTGACAAAAATCATCAATACATGTATGGTGTTTTTTTTTACAAAACATTAGAATCGTCGAAGGAGACGATTCTCGGGTGTTTCCAAACCTATTGTATTAAGAAATGAACAAATGTGAAAAGAAAATTTGAATACATTGGTATTTCTTTACAAAACCATATTTTGACAAAATAGGAGAATCGTCTTTGGAGATGATTCTCATGTGCTGCCAAATCTTGCTTGGCGATGCAATGACATGAGCGACTACAAAGCGTGGTTGAAATACGTTTGTTCCTGCCGAATTCTACAGTCACACTTTGCACGTGAAACTGGATTACCAACAGATGATTTTAAACACCATCAGGTGGCATATGTTTTATACGCCATTTAAAAACTGGAGTATTATTTATGTATCCACGCTGTATGTGCGGTGGACGACTTTCGGGCACAGCTTGTTCCGACGATAGTGAGGCCCATTGCATGTCAAGGGCAGCGACATTGTCTGGGGTTCAAGTTGGGAGGGGCGAACCGACAATTGATTTTAGATATAATTTTTAACTGTATCACATCGTAGGCATTGACACACCCAATGTTTTACCCTCCACTATGGTGTTCCATTTAGGCCATCGTAATATCGCTATCGAGTACATACTACGATATCACGATATTACATGTACGATAATACCATATGGCGATAGATTATTAAAAACTGCGTACCTCAGAATTTGCTACTCGATCACACGGTGGAACAAACTTAATACGTTGATACCAATTCCACTGACAGTGGGGCAAGCGTGTATAACATACGTTTCATTTGGCAATGCGTCGCTGCGTCGCTCTCCATTGGGCTGATGTGGAATAACTTGCATGGATATGGATGCGCTAGCGCGTTTTTGATTCTAGATCTCGCATGACTGTTGGAACTATGATCAACTATGGTCTACACACACGCATGCGCAATTTCAACATGCATGCTTTTGACACATGTATGAGCAAAACAAACCCGAATTTTCAGACAGAATAGAGTTGGAGCCAAACTTATTTTCAATAGCGGAAGGCGAAATCGCGAAAACGCGTTACAATTCTCATGTTTTGTTGTGGAGAATTATATAACACACCCCCCCCCCTGCTACTTATGGACCTGCCGTAACCTGCCGACTATCAGCTGATGAACATTGAACATGTCGCTATTGTGTTGGCTGATGGACGTGTTGGTCGAAGGGCGAAACGGACGTCGGTCATATAATCAACGAATAATAACGGGACCGATATGATTTCTAAAGCATGACTATTTATTAATGAAACTTAAATAAAGATCGGCAAGGAGCCAGCGAGGTTGATCCGTATCAATAAACGCTTTAATTAATAAAACTTCATACCGATCACGTAAGACGAAACGTTGCGAACCCGGAGACGAAAATATGGCAATGTCGATGCTTTTTCTTCAGATTTAGTGGTCGGCGGCGGATCGGCGCAAACGCGAGATGAAAAATTGACGAAGTCAATATTTTTTTTATTTCCTTTTACGGACTTTGTGGTCGGCGGCGGAAATTAAAAAACAAGAGGGCCATGATGGCCCTAATTCGCTCACCTGATTCCATGAACACCAGAGGAGAATGTGACATTGAGTTCATGTGTTTTAAAAAAATTGTGCTATTTTTAGATGGCGGTCATCTTGGATTAAGCGATGACTCTAATTTTACAAAATCTGAAAATGCTTCACCCAGCATCGGCCATGTGGTTCCTGAGAAAAAGACGTTAAAAATCTTGAATAAATGGACCTTTTGGTGGCCATCATGGATGACATAATCATCCGATTCCGACAAATATTGCACCAGAGTGATCGCCTCATTGATACCTTCAATTTGATATATGACATGACCATATTCAGTCAAAAATAAAATTTGACCCCACGGGCCACCCCCATTTTTGACCCCGGGGTCACCATTTTAACAACTTTCAAAGAGCAATGTACATCGATCATTCCTACCAAGTTTCGTCGAAATCCGGCTAGCAGTTCCTGAGAAGAAGATTTTTTAAGAATTTATGCTATTTTTAGATGGCGGCCATCTTGGATTAGCGATGACCTCCATTTTAACAAATCTGAAAAGGCTTCACCCATGGACCATAACTTTTAAGTTTGGCTACCATGGGCCAAGCGGTTCATGTGAAGAAGAATTGAAATCTCTAATAAAAGAACGACCTTTTGACATTTCGGCGGCCATCTTGGATGACATAACAATCCGATTTGGACAAAAAATGTACCAGAGTGATCGCCTCATTGATACCTTCAATTTGATATATAACATGACCATATTCGGTCAAAAATAAAATTTGACCACGGGCCACGCCCATTTTTGACCCCGGGGTCACCATTTTAACAACTTTGAAAGAGCATTGTACATCGATCATTCCTACCAAGTTTCGTCGAAATCCGGCTAGCGGTTCCTGAGAAGATTTTTAAGAATTTATGCTATTTTTAGACGGCGGCCATCTTGTATTAGCGATGACCTCCATTTTAACAAATCTGAAAAGGCTTCACACATGGACCATAACTTTTAAGTTTGGCTACCATGGGCCAAGCGGTTCATGTGAAGAAGAATTTTGAAATCTCTAATAAAAGAACGACCTTTTGACCTTTCGGCGGCCATCTTGGATGACATAACAATCCGATTTCGACAGAAAATGCACCAGAGTGATCGCCTCATTGATACCTTCAATTTGATATATGACATGACCATATTCGGTCAAAAATAAAATTTGACCCCAATTTGACCCACGGGCCACGCCCATTTTTGACCACGGGGTCACCATTTTAACAACTTTGAAAGAGCAATGTACATCGATCATTCCTACCAAGTTTCGTCGAAATCCGGCAATCGGTTCATGAAGAAGATTTTTTATTTTTTAAGAATTATGCTATTTTTAGACGGCGGCCATCTTGGATTAGCGATGACCTCCATTTTAACAAATCTGAAAATGCTTCACCCATGGACCATAACTTAAGTTTGGCTACCATGGGCCAAGCGGTTCATGTGAAGAAGAATTTTGAAATCTCTAATAAAAGAACGACCTTTTGACCTTTCGGCGGCCATCTTGGATGACATAACAATCCGATTTCGACAAATAATTCACCAGAGTGATCGCCTCATTGATACCTTCAATTTGATATATAAAATTTGACCCCAATTTGACCACACGGGCCACGCCCATTTTTAACCCCAGGGTCACCATTTTAACAACTTTGAAAGAGCAATGTACATCGATCATTCCTACCAAGTTTTGTCGAAATCCGGTTGGCGGTTCTTGAGAAGAAGATTTTTTAAGAATTTGTGCTATTTTTAGACGGCGGCCATCTTGGATTACGTAATGACGTCATTTTAACAATTTTGTAATCCCCCTACCTAAGGACCATGACCATGAAGTTTGGTGACCATAGGCCCAATGGTTACCGAGGAGAAGACGTTTGAAAATGTTCACGGACGACGACGACGACAGACGACGACGGACGACGACGGACACATTGCGGTAACAATAGCTCACATGAGCTTCGCTCAGGTGAGCTAAAAAACAACAATTGAGATGCCAATTTGAATTTTTTTCTAAATCGGCAAAATTAGGTGCGGCGGATCAGTAAACCAAGTAATTAAAAAAAAAAGGTCTTACACATCATGTAAGCTACTTGCTTATAATTAATAGATCACACTGCAAATTCAGTGACCAGTAATACTGTCATGTAATGTCTGTCAAACTAGAAACATCACGGCCATTGTGACTTAAGCACACTGATCTGCACAATCTCATCAACACGAAATGAAGAAAATTGAACAAAATAGAACTACCTTTTGTCAACATAGAGCACAATATCCTGAGGTAGAACAAGGCCGGTAATCAGTGGAACACAGATGTCCCCCTTGGAGGTGCAGGTTACTATGGCGCCCAGACTGGCTTCCACGATGTACAGGTTGCCGGTAACCCAGTCCACCTCTATACCACTGGGTGCCATCAGTCCTGCACAAATACAAGATTGGTTGATTATATAACCCTTTCACCCCTAAGTAACTGGAATGGATAGTGATATGTTAATTTTCCGACCAATCAAATCATCACAAAATGATTTTCAGAGTAGTCCAAGAGTTGTCAGAATACAACAAAGCTCGCCTTCACTCAAACTTGGCACAGTCACTCAAACTTGGACCTGGACCTTGACATTGGGGTCAGTGGTGCAAGGTGGGTCATGGATTTGCTATAGCATGATATAGCATATTAAGATGAATGCATGTATGAAATATCAATGCGCTCCCTGAAAACAGAAGTTAAACAAAATTAAACCCAACGTTAAGTTTATGAACGCACTAAGTTGTTGATTTTCTACAGCATGATAGCTATTCACATGAGGAATGCACATATGAATGTCCTAAGTTTGTGACCTCGACCTTGGGAAAAGGGGTGGGGGGGGGGGGTGGTCATGGATTTGTTATAGCACGATAGAGTATCATCAGATGAATGCATGTATGAAATATCAAGGTGTTCCCTGTAAAGAAACAGAAGTTATAACAAGAGTGCCGCAACTCACAAAATACGCCAGTCGAATATGGGCCAGACAGCGAAGATGCAGAAATGTGAAGCTGTCACCAAGGCAAGAAACATTAATGAGAATTTGAAAGTCAATAGCATTATTTCTTCATCTCGTTGTGCTAAACATGTATACTAATTTAGGCAGAGATAGAAAAGTAGAGTGTCAAGTAGAAATGATAGGGAATTGGATACAATAATGTAGAAAAGTTAAAAAGGCGATATTTTTGTTAAAAAATAAATTTTCGGCATAAAAACACCATGGTGCACAATATGTGTAGAAGACGTGTGTATAGTCTCAGAACGATCGACTCAACGGTTTCGGAGGAGTTGTGTACACAAACTCTGTACCGTATATAGAATTGTATAGAAAAATGTAAAAAAAAAATGGCTAAGTTAAAAAATATTTTTTCGACATAAAAACACCAAGGTGCACATCTTCAATATGTGTAGAAGACGTGTATATAATTTCAGAACAATTGACTGAACGGTTTCAGAGGAGTTGTGTACACAAACTCTGTACCGTATATAGAATTGTATAGAAAAATGTAGAAAAAATGGCCAAGTTAAAAAGGTGATATTTTTGTTAAAAAATATTTTTTCGGCATACAAACACCAAGGTGCACATCTTAAATATGTGTAGAAGACGTGTGTATAGTTTCAGAACGATCTACTGAACGGTTTCGGAGGAGTTGTGTACACAAACTCTGTACCGTATATAGAATTGTATAGAAAAATGTAGAAAAAATGGCTAAGTTAAAAATGTGATATTTTTGTCAAAAAATATTTTTTCGCCATAAAAACAGCAAGGTGCATATCTTCAATATGTGTAGAAGACGTGTGCATAGTTTCATATCGATCGACTGAAAGGTTTCGGAGAAGTTGTGTACACGAATTATGCGCTTTTTCTTTAGCCGCCCGCCCACATTAAAACATAATACGTACCGTTTTTTAAAAACGGTCGTATAAAAAGACATTTACTCCAACGTTAAGTTTATGATGTTGATCTTGGGGAAAGGGGTGGAGGGTGGGTCATGGATTTGCTGTAGCACAATAGAAGATCATCAGATGAATGCATGTATGAAATATCAAAGTGTTCCCTGTAAAGAAACAGAAGTTACACCACATTTACCCCAACATTAAGTTTATGAACATGCTAAGTGTGTGACCTTGACCTTGGGGTAAGGTTTGGGTGGTGGGTCATGGATTTGCTACAGCATGATAGAGGGTCATCTGAGGAATGCGTGCATGAAATATCAAGGCGTTCCATGAAAGGAAACGATGTTATAAGACATCTACCCCAACGTTAAGTTAATGAATGTGCCAAGTTTGTGACCTTGACCTTGGGGAAAGGGGTTGGGGGTGGGTCATGGTCTTTCTATAGCACGATAGAGTATCATCAGATGAATCCATGTATGAAATATGAAGGCGTTCCCTGTAAATATACAGAAGTTACACAACATTTGCCCCAACGTTAAGTTTATGAACATGATAAGTTTGTGACCTTGACCTTGGGGTAAGGGTTGGGTGGTGGATCGTGGATTTGCTACAGCATGATATAGGGTCATCTGAGGAATGCATGTATGAAATAACAAGGTGTTCCATGAAAGGAAACAGAAGTTTACAGAAGACATTTACCCCAACAATAAGTTTGGACACCGACGACGCCAGGGGTATGCCATAAGCTCTTGTGCAGGCGAGCTAAAAAGGGTTGGGTTTTTTTTAGGATATGAAAATTAATTGCAAAAAAGTGCAGATCCTGATGAGATGGCTCATCTGGATCTACACTGTTTGCCACTGGTTAAAGCTAAACAAGTACGAAGAAATATTGCCGTCTGCTGCAAGCCCCCATCATTAAATTACCATTTGCATGCTCCAAATGAACCTCCCGCAAGCGTGGATGAAAATATGGATGATGATAAACATGTACATGAAGTTTCAAGCAGTAATGTAAAGAAGTTATAGGAGAATGGAAAAAATGTGCTAATCTATTGAACCTTAAATTTCAACGTCATTTGGCATTGAGCTTGGGCACGGGGGAGCATTGCTGGGGCGAGGAATGAAAATATGAATGATGATTAGGCATTCTTTGTTTATTTATTTGTGTTTAACAGCCTATCATATTCAGCCCTGAAATTAGAATAACCTGACCTGGTGCCAGGTCCATACCACACCAAGTCACTTGGCCCCTTACCCATAAATAGGGTTACGAATAATCGTATTACTCACATAAGAGGTGCACCCAGATTCAACTGTCACATACAAAATGCCAAAGACGTATGTGAGAGCCAAACCAGGTCTCCAGTCATAATTCGGGTAAGGATGAACTCCGATCGTTAAATTACCCATCGCTTGCTCCCACCTGCCACCCATCAGGCATTGACCCAGATATGATTATCTGGGCTACATTACGCATTATATAGAGAATAGTAGGTTAGTGCCGTGAATGGGAAAAAATATCTGGCAAGGCTCAGGAAACGGGATGGGCGAGGCTCTGCCGAGCACATCCCGTTTCCGTGCTGTGCCAGATATTTTTCCCCATTCACGGCACTAACCTACTATTCTATTTATCCCGTCAACACCTACAAATGGCTGTAAAATGCAAAAATAGTATTGACTGGATATCAAAAATGTTTCACGGCATCGTGTTTCACGGCACATACTCACTGTGTTGACGGGATAAAAATGATAAATATAATACCAGCCTAGTGTCTGATGACATGTTTACAGGGCTCGTCTTGGAAATGTAGACATTCATCGGTGAGCCTCGGAATTCCTACCGTTTCCAAGCCGAGCCTGTAGCCCATTTCACCAACATTGCAAAGTATACTTTTCTAGCAAAGTATACTTTGAGGGAGAAATTTTCAATTTTAGGAGAAATTTATTAATTTTTATTATACTGAATTTATTACATTATCACAGCAATTTTGGCTGTGATAATGTAATAAATTCAGTATAATAATTCTGCATACTTTTAATCATCAAATATATACAGTCGATAGTTCAATATGAAATAATGCATTTCAGGGAAAATAAATTATTTCTCCCTCAAAGTATACTTTGTAATTTTGATGAAATCGGCTACAGATAATGGAATGGAATGGTGCTTAACCCATTACATTCGGAATACACCTTTACGGGTATGAAATTTGAAATGTTTTAATTATTTTATTTTCTTATTTCTCAGTTAAAGTATATGTTGTGACCACTCAGTTGAACCGTCTCGACGAGACGGTTGAAATGGTGGTCATGACATAATACTTCTATGCACATAGAAAGAAAATATTTAGGATTTCCACACACAAAATGGCGTAACCTCGGCATGAAATGGGTTAACAGTCCATCGACACAGAAGAGTATTTGTCCGATTCATAAACTCGATATCAGTAGACACTATATAGGCTGGTATTTTCTAAATCGGGTATAATTTCACGTTACAAATTGCGCACACTTGGGCCTTAATATTTTTATCGAAGCATTGAGAACATTTTTTACATTTTTGACGGGGATGTCGTTCAAACCATTAAAACGTCAGCGAAACACCGATAAAACACGGTAAAATAAAATCACTACTGTTTACACATCAACAGACAGCCATTATTGAATAGTTTCTTTTGAAATGAAAACATGTCTTGGCATTTCATTAGAATTGCCTCCTTGTGCTTTCATGGAAAATAAAAAAAAGTGCTATATTTTTTGTCTGTTTCTGGTTTCCTGCAGCATGATAAAGGTACAGTCGTTTCTGTCAAAATGTTCCGGGTTTATACGTGTACAAAGTGTTGTGCGTTGCGTATCCGTGGAGTTTCCGTTAGTTGCGTTTCAAACCGTGTGTCGTCTACGTGTAATACGTTTTCGGCGATGCGTTGCGTTTCCCCACTCTTGCGCATGCGCGAAAGTCGAGCAAACCGTGTTCAACGCATTGAGTTTCAAAAGCGTGTAATCCGTGTACAACGGTTGTAAACGTATACAACGGCTGTAAACGTATACAACGCTAAGGTAAACCGTTTAAACCATTTAACGCTTTCTTTGACGAACGGTTACACGCTTCTACATGTACACAGCACCGTACAGATGAAACCGTGTTATACGTATAACACGTTTCCACGGGTGCTAACGCATTACACGTTTTTGGTATGCCAACCACCGTGTATCGCGTAGAATGCGCATGCTCAGATCGTTCTTCGTGTGTGTATATATACTTCTAGACTGCAGGGCTTCTACAATTTTCAGTTTTCCCGGTTCTGGACCGATTTTTTGAACTCTCATACCGATTGAGATTTGAAAACTAGTCTTAAAAATCGGTCCGAGAAAAATTGCCAGTCGGCTGCTATTTCGCTATAAACCTTGTAAATTTACCGGTTTTGACCACCAAGTAATTTATGACACATATCCGCGGGCCATATCCGTGTTAAACCAGTGTGCAGCTCGCTGTGTATTCAGTTTCTCCATATATCGATTTTTCTTAACACACGCGTGGTAGAGGTGTATAGCGGATTAGTGACTGAAATAGACTGGCTTCAGCGTAAAGATACGAGAGTTCCTAGATTCGCCATTTCTGAGGTCTATAAATACATTAAATATGCCTAAAAGCATCAATGAATGAAGAAAAAAAATGAATTTTTATATAAAGGGTGTAAAATAAAATAAAAAATTTTTTTTTTTCTTCATTCATTGAAGATTTTAGGCATATTTAATGTATTTATAGACCTCGGTCCGTTACTTCAACCTGTGATATTACACAGACGAGATTTTGTGTGTTGCTTTCGGCCAAAAAATCGATAACACTAAGCCCTGTCAACTAACAGGTGCTTACTGTATGACATCATTCAGCATGAAAAATGCGTCGTGACCACTCCTTTAGGCTATGTTTTGAAATGTTACTGATTGGTCAACACGCCCTTTGATGTTCTGCAGACGTCGCGAACGTGTGACTCATGGGGCAATCATGCAGTAACCCATTTCATGCTGAGGATACGGATTATTGTTTGCGGGACAATATTTTCCTTCTATGCACTCAGAAGTATATGCCGCGAGCACCATTTAAACCGTCTCGTCGAGACGGTTCAAATGAGTGGTCACAACGTATACTTTCATTGAGAAATAACAAAAATAAAAATAAATTATTTAATAATTTCATACCCGTAAATGTGTATTCCGAAAGGAATGGATTACAAAAAAAACACTGGATTTATACGCAGATCTGTCGCCATGTTTCGCCGATATTGATTTCGAAAATACAAGGCCGCCTCGAAGCGATCGCGACCGAACAGGTATTCGCTTAAAAACGTGTAACCGTTGTACACGTTTCAACGCTTTCATATAGCTACACGTTCCAGGTAAAGCGTTGTACACGTTTCAACGCTTTCACCTCGCTACATATGTATACGCCAAAGCGTGTTATACGCCTTGAAGCTAAACTATTACAAACGTAAAAACGTTTGACAATGTATTACACTGTACGAACATACGGTTTTGTATACAAACGTTTTAAACAAACCGTTTAATATTACACGTAACAACCTATTACAACGCTTTTAAATACGGTTTGACAATGTGTATTACACGTGTACGAAACGTATATACGTTTAAACAACGTATACAACGCTAAACACTTTGACACACGTTGCGTTCGATCAACGATTTCGTTCAAACGCGTTGAGTTTGCAAGTGTTGTCTACGGTGGAACAAAAACGCAGATTGCACTGTACCACAATATTTGTATTGCTTTTTGTTACTCGCTACTTCCGATTTCAATCGGGTTTTTGGCAATTTTAATTGGGTATTTAAGCAAATATGCAGCTTATCTGGAGCTCTGAGGTTGGTGCTACTGGTAGGCACAGCAGCCATTTGGCTACAAATGTTTCACAAATGGACAGAATGGCAGACTGGAGAACGGGCAAAGTTAAGTAAGCAAAAGTGATAAGTATTATAGGAATGAATGGCCTTTTTGTGGAATTTATCGGGGTATAAACTTGGAAAAGTCGCGGTAATACTGGACGAAGCGATAAAAAATTACAATTTTCGAAAAAAAAATAAAAACAAATTGATTTTTTTTTCGAAAATTGTAATTTTTTTAGGCCTCGTTCAGTATTCCCGCGACTTTTCCAAGTTTATATCCCTGATAAATTCCACAAAAAGGCCATTCATTCCTTATAATTCCAGCATTTGAAATAAATTCATCAAGAAAATGTGTTTATTTTCCGTTTTCTTAAGTAATTATTTTAACTGCGTCTGACGGTTACGGAAAGTAGTATATAAATTCTGGACAGAGACTTGCTACGGACCAATCAAATGTTAGGGAATTGTGTAAATATTTTTGTGCTGGAATTATTCATTTATGCATCAGTCAATGTAAATCCCCGCCCCCCCCCCCCTCCGGGGGAGGGGCGGGGCTTTACCGGGGCATACCCCGGGGCTTTTACCTTTCATGATGCCCCGCACTGCGGGGACTTTACCGGGGCTTTAACTGTTGCTAAGAAATTGAGCGGGGACATACCCCGGGGCTTTACCGGGGCTTTACCGGGGTTTTATCAGACTGTTATCAAGATATGTACATATATGTTTACCTGAATACTGTTGTGTGGGAGGGGTGACATGGGTTTAAACTGTTTAATACGATCTACTTTCACTGTGGACTGTTTAATACTGGCAAATTTTGTTTAATATAAACAAAATTGTTTTCAAATAATTCCTCTGTTTATATTGCACTGCCGTTATCCGTTATCCGTTATCCCAGCCCCCCCCCCCCCCCCCCCCCCAACACGTGGAAAATTCTGAGACATTCCACCCCCCCCCCCCCACACACACTGAAGGAAAACCCCGAGACCCCCCCCCCTGGAAAGTGATTCATTACCCGACCAACCCTGGAAAATCACGAGACCCCCCCCCCCCACCTGGAAAGTGATTCTTTACCCAACAAACCCTGGAAAATCCCGAGACCCCCCTCCCCCCACCCCCCCCCTGGAAAATCCCGAGACACCCCCCCCCTGGAAAATCCCGAGACCGCCACCCCCCACTGGAAAAATCCTATTTCTCGCACAACACACCCTCCCCATGTAAGTAAAAGTATAAAGTGCTGCATTTTATACTATTAATAGGGGGGGGGGGGTGTACTTTTTATGAACCCTGTCTCGAAGAGCCGGTGTCATATAGTGTTTGCACCGTCCCGTGTGTCCGTGCGTTAATACGGTTAAGAAGTTTGTATCATGCAAGGGTCCACTTTTGCGCTATTTAATACTATTCACACTATCCGACCTTCCTTCTACCGAGTCCGGGTGTGGGTGGTGCCAAAGGTTAGCGGCTATTTATTTGGTTACTACTATTAACAGGATCGTACCTATTTCAAAGCAACAAACACATATTTACCCTGTACTTAGTCGACTCTACTGTCCTAAACTGTCATTTGGAGGCGGAGCTAGGATGCGTCACACATGCTACTAAGATGCCCAGCACTACACGAAGTTCGGAAACAGACCTACCCGGCGTTTCGTCAAGAAATCCAAAAAGTGCTAGGAGACTCGAACTTTTACAAACTAAACATATCGGTCATTACCCAGCTGATCATCGACTGTAACGGTTTCAAAAACAACTATATCACTAAGTCAACCACCCTAGAATGAACGAGTAGCAGGCCAAATGTGCTACCAATTACATCTACAACGAATAAAGCTGCTTGGGTTGTAATAATGGCTTCCCATACTAATAAAAGTTCCCAGATATCTACTATTTATAAGTGACATTTTGCTCTACAACACATCATTTTCGTGCAAGAATATTTCACATTTAAATCACCAGATGGCCCCGCAGTGCGGGGCATTTTACCGGGGCTTTTACCGACCATGTTGCCCCGCAGTGCGGGGCCTTCACCGGGGCTTTAACAGCAACGAAAATATAAGCCCCGCTATTCCCCCGGAGGGGGGGGGGGGCGGGGACTTACATTGACTGATGCATTATAAGCACAGTTATGAAGGTCAAAATCATATTAAGGGCAGCATGGATGTGTGGCAATTGTCCACAAGTATGACGTAATAAAATATTAAAGTAATCCATAAAGAGATATAGAAGTTATGACAGAATTGAGAAACTCCGGTGAACTACTTAATGTGTGAAAAAGTTCAAAGTTGTGAATGGTCAAAAGGTCAAGGTCATGTTAAGGGCAGCATGGATGTGTGGCATTTGTCCACAGGTATACTGTGTTGACATATGTAAGTAATCCTGCAAGGAATATAGAAGTTATGACATAATTGAGAAACTCCGGCAAACTAAATGTGCCGAACACACTGACGGACAAACTGTCCAAACACGATATGCTTCCGGCTCTACCGAGATCAGGGGGCATAAAAAGTACTATATTTATACAAATATTGGAGAAAATGTAAAACATTTATTGTTTTTTTTTTGTGTTGTCAGTTCATTTTGGTGACTAATTTCAAAATACTAGCAACAACCTAGCAATATGTAGCAACTTGCAGAATAGAAGTATCAGCGCTCCAGATAAGGTGCGTATTGGCGTATTTATGCACTTATTTTAGCAGAATACGCATTGATTATCAAATGTGAGAGTACAAAATTCTCACAGCATTGATTTTTAAATTGAGCAGTCTGTAGTGAAAATACTACAATAAAGTTGAAAATTTAATTAGTCAACAGGGCTCCAGATAAGGAATTAGTAATTGAGTATTTTCACTCCATCATATCTAAGCAATTGGGTATTTCAATATTTTAATTGGGTAAAATAAAATCACACTACTGTTTACACATAAACAGACAGCAATTATTGAATAGTTTGCTTCGAAATGAAAACATGTCTTGGCATTTCATTAGAATTGTCTCATTGGAGACAATTCTAATGAAATACCAAGACGTGTTTTCATGGAAAATAAGAAAAATATGCTATATTTGTGGTCTGTTTATTGTTTTCTGTAGCATGATAAAGGTACCATAAATTTGTTATTGCTTTTTAATACTCGCTACTTCTGATTTCAATTGGGTTTTGGCAATTTTAATTGGGTATTTACGCAAATACGCAGCTTATCTGGAACTCTGCTTGAGCTGCAAATAAGAATTTTTTTGATTTGTTTTATTTTTTATCATTTGTTCCCTATTTAATAAGGAAGAAAATCAATAATACATTTGTAAAAGAAAATATGCATTGAATTTGAAATATGGGGGTATAATACTCTTTAGATACAAAACTTATCTGGAGCAGTCTGTTCGACAGGAGAGACGATCCTACCTGTGTCGATGACGAGCTGGGGTTCTGCAACCTGGAAGCCCGAATCAAAGGCAGCCATATACACAGCCTTCTTCACACGGTCCGTCCAGTACAGGGTCTGGTTTACCCCGACCGCTGTAAAATATGGTTGGTTTTGTGACCAGTGTAGATCTAACCCGAATTTTCTGTCAATAATGCAAGGCGACTTACAGCCAGAATGCACAGCGGGCATTTTACTGACAAATGAAACGACCTGCTGCACATAAATCCTATATATGCATGGCTAAAATAATTCAGCAAATGGTCAAAAATAATTGCAGTTTGAATCGGGTATAAATTATTTCTAATCTAAACCAAATAGATATTATTCTTATGTGTTAAATTGTACAATAATAACAGTAACAACTAGAAAATGTGTTCATAGAACACGCACATATTGCTTTGATAGTAAACCAGGTTAAATTCCAAGTCGAAAAGATTACGAGTTACAAGGCAAAATTCGAAATGAGGGAGATAATACACGACCCTGTGGTTGAATAATAAATCAAAATAAACTTTCCACATGTACTCATCATAAGGAAGCTACAAACCAAGTGTCTATTACGGTTTAAAAGTTGTACGAGTTACGAGGCAAAATTGGGAAATGAGAAGTCGAAAAGACAGATAATCCATGACCCGGGATCGAATAAAAAAACAAAATAAACTTTTGAGCATCTACTCATCATAAATAATCTACATACAAGAAACGATGGTGACGGAGGGACGGAAGGAATGGTGCTTAACGGCCCACCAACACAAAAGAGTTGGGTAATACGGAAGGACGGGAGGGATGGACGGACAAGGGAAACAAATGCCCTCTCCACTATCGTGTTGGGGCATGAAAATATGGATGACTAATAAGAAAATGAAGTTTCAAGACAATGCGACTTGTAACAGGAGATGGGAGGTAGCCGAAACCTTGATGCATATCTTGGACAGAGACCCACAGAGATAAAGGTAACCAAAACCTTGATGCATACCTTGGACAGAGACCCACAGAGATAGTAGGTAGCCAAATCTCTTCGACAGAGACCCACAGAGAAAGTAGGTAGCCAAAACCTTGACGCATACCTTGGATGGAGACACACGGAGATAGTAGGTAGCCGAAACATTTATGCATACCTTGGACAGAGACCCACAGAGAAAGTAGGTAGCCGATTCTCTTCAACAGAGACCCACAGAGACAGTAGATAGCCGAAACATTGATGCACATCTTCAACAGGGACCGCCAGAGATAGTAGATAGCCAAAACCTTGATGCACATCTTCAACAGAGACCGCCAGAGATAGTAGATAGTCGAAACCTTGATGCACATCTTCAACAGAGACTGCCAGAGATAGTAGATAGCCGAAACATTGATGCACATCTTCAACAGAGATTGCCAGAGATAGTAGATAGCCGAAACCTGATGCACATCTTCAACAGAGACCGCCAGAGATAGTAGGTAGCCGAAACATTGATGCATATCTTCAACAGAGACCGCCAGAGATAGTAGATAGCCGAAACCTTGATACACATCTTCAACAGAGACCGCCAGAGATAGTAGATAGCCGAAACATTGATGCACATCTTCAACAGAGACCACCAGAGATAGTAGATAGCCGAAACATTGATGCACATCTTCAACAGAGACCACCAGAGATAGTAGATAGCCGAAACATTGATGCACATCTTCAACAGAGACCCACAGCGCCGAAACCGTGATGCACATCTTCAACAGAGACCACCAGAGATAGTAGATAGCCGAAACCTTGATGCACATCTTCAACAGAGACCCACAGAGATAGTAGGTAGCCAAAACCTTTATGCACATCTTCACAGAGATAGTAGGTAGGCGAAAACTAACGCACATCTTGGACAGAGAGGTCCACCAAACAGACTGAACAACACCGCCAGATTTATCTTACCAAATTATCAACCTTTCTAACCCCTACTGGCATTTCCGACTCGCAAGCTGCTTGATTTTAAGCATAATATTCTGGCCGCCGCCTGGACCGACAAACAAAAACTTTGCAAGTCATACAGACGAACAGACGGAATGACGAAAATTATATACCCCTCGACATATTTCGTATGCTGGGGGTATAATAAAGAAACACAATTATTGGCAAAATTAGGGCAGGTGGTAGTATTTGTATGTGCACCCGGAAAATGTTTTCCGGAGTACATAATAACTACTAAATACATTACCGATCTTGTGGACATTTTCCACGTTGTTCAATATGGTCACCTGGTGTCCAGTCTCCAACATGTTGATACCAAGCGCGACCGAGTCGGCGGTGATCAGCACTGGCTCCTCATTCCCTACAGATTGATTGGTTAATTGATTGATCGGCATGGCTCCTCAGTCCCTACAGATACATTGATTGGTTGATTGATCAGCCCGGCTCCTCATTCCCTACAGATCGATTGATTGGTTAGTTAGTTAGTGGATTGATCAGCCTGGCTCCTCATTCCCTACAGATCGATTGATTGGTTGGTTAATTGGTTGATCAGCCTGGCTCCTAGATTCCTACACTGATTAACTGATTGATTGGTTAATTGGTTGACTGACTTGTAGGTTGATTGGTTGGTTGATCAGCCTGGATCCTCATTCCCTACAGATCGATTGATTGGTTGGTTAGTTGATTGATCAGCCTGGCTCCACATTCTCTACAGATTGATTGATTGGTTGGTTAATTGATTGATCAGCATGGCTCCTTGATCTCTACACTGATTAACTGATTAATTGATTGGTTAATTGGTTGACTGACTTGATTGATCAGCTTGGCTCCTCATTCCATACATATTTATCAGTTGATTGATTGGTTGGTTGGTGGATCAAGTGATCAGCACTGGCTGCTCATTCTCTACACATATTGATTGATTGGTTAATCAATTGATTGTGGTGGTTAACACAGGCTTCTCATTTCCCACACAGAACAATTGATTTGGTTGATTGATCCATGAGGCATGGATACTGACCTTGAGGCATAGATACCTACCTTGAGGCATGGATACCGACCTTGAAGCGTGAATACCGACCGTGAGCCATGGATACCGACCATGTGGCATGGATACCAACCTTCAGGCATAGATACCTACCTTGTGGCATGGATACCGACCTTGAGGCATGGATACAGACCTTGAGGCATAGATACCGACCTTGAGGCATGGATACCGACCTTGAGGCATGGATACCGACCTCGCGGCATGGATACCGACCTCGCGGCATGGATACCGACCTCGAGGCATGGCTACCGACCTCGAGGCATGGCTACCGACCTCGAGGCATGGATACCGACCTTGAGGCATGGATACCGACCATGAGGCATGGATACCTACCTTGTGGTATGGATACCGACCTTATGGCATGGATACCGACCTTATGGCATGGATACCGACCTTGAGGCATGGATACCGATCGTGAGGCATGGATACCGACCTTGAGGCATGGATACCGATCGTGAGGCATAGATACCGACCTTGAGGCATGGATACCGACCGTGAGGCATGGATACCGATCGCGAGCCATGGATACCGACCTTGAGGCATGGATACCGACCTTGAGGCATGGATACCGACCTTGAGGCATAGATACCAACCTTGAGATATGGATACCAACCTTGAGGCTAAATACCAACCTTGAGGCATGGATACTGACCTTGAGGCAAACAGGAATGGCCGTCGCCAAGGAGTCTGTATCCTTGGAGACAGTGACACTGGTACCCGTTCGCTGTACTTGTACACTGCTGGCTGCATGTGGGAACCAGACCAGACTTCAAACAGAAATTACTGGACCCGGGAACTGAAATTGGAAATTCCATGAAAGAGCTGTGTCTACCCGGTACTAAGTCATGGTGGGAGATCTCATGGTCTATTGAATTGGTTTTGTGTAATCACTGCACCCAGGAGTAGTGTGGTATATCTATGTTTCATCAATACAACTGCGGTTTCTTTGATGACCATGTTCCAGCCGATAACTAGATGTAATGCTCGTAAATTTGGTGTTGTCATACGGACAATACCAAATTTAGCAGCATTACATCTGTAGTTAGTCACAACAGTCTGTTGAGACATTTCACAGGTAGAGAGATGCTCGCCGATGCAAACATACTTTACTGCTGATGAAATAGCTGTCTTATCTACAAAATTAAAAATTCATCTAAGAAACAAACCCGTCATTGTTTTGTTAGGTATGTTACGACATATATGGAAGATTAAACAGACGATACACGTGGTGTATTCAACGATTTATTTACGTACAAGAACTGGCCAGGCTCGATTGCCGAGCCCGGGTGACTAGGTACTGGACTTGATTATCTATACATAGGGACAATAGAACTGTACATGTTACAGCCATGTCACTGGATAGTTCAGCTTCAAGTTAAATACCAATTTTGCTATGCTGATCCAGTATGCTTTTCGCCATTTTTGTTTACACTACCAGATATGCAGCATTATCAGAAAAAAAGTGATGTTGCAAACACATGTGGTGTCATACCGGTACATCACACAATTTTCGTCCCTTAGTGGCGTCAGAACGTTACAACATTTTACCTGCAGAGACTTCTTTCAACTGCGTTGAATATTCAGGGAATTTTGACTGAATACTAGTATGGGGATGTTAATGACATTAACATTTGATTGGAAGGCCTTAGGTGCACAGAGCTAGCCAACACCATTGTATATGAATGTTAATGTAGAAATGGGGCTTATGGGATTTGTGACAAGTGTAGCTCCGGAACAAATAGCCCTCTCCTCTAGACTGACAACAATCAATATTGCTTATTCAAGCACGACACTTGTTTCATTGATGGAATGGCGAACAGTGAAGATCCAGATCAGACTGTGCGGATGCACAGGCCGATCTGGATCTACACTGCTCGCAAAACCCATAAGCCCCATTTTTCCAGTCATAGCCACATATGTTTACGCCAGATTTCGACCCTGGTGCGTAATGGTTTTTTCTTTCGGTTGCATTCGGAATTTATCTATACGGTTGTTTCTAATATTGTATTGTCTTTCAAAACTAGATTGGTCAGTAAGCGAGGCTTACGGAATACCCCCCCCCGTGGGCCCAGGTACCCCTAAAATATGTACAAATTTCCAAGTGTGTGGGCTTGTGACCTTCACTCTGGGATTAGCGTGAGCGGCATGAACGTGAATTTGTCACAGGGTGGTAGAGGTCCATTGGAGCAATGAGTGTGTGAAATGTGAAGCAGATCCGAGCAAGGAAATAGAAGTTATAACCGATTTCTCTGATGTTAAGTTTTGTAAAGAGACTACCGTATAACCTCGAATTAACGCCCCCGGAGGCGTACATTTTACAAAAGTTTTGGGGGGGGGGGGGGGGGGGGGGGGGGGAAATTGCGTTTATTAGCCAGTAAAAAAAAGAAAAAAAGAAGAAGAAAAAAAAGGACCGCCAATTTCAAACACAAATAAGGATTTAAGGATTATTTGTGTTTGAAATGGCGGTCTTTGGTAAAATTATTATTATTTTTTTGTTTTTTTTTTGGGGGGTGGGGGGTGGGGGTCGTTTTATTAGCCCAGTAATAAAGAAAAAAATAAAAAAGAAAAATTTACCAAGGACGTCAATTTTCAAACACAATAGGATTTAAGGATTATTTGTTTTGAAATTGGGCGGTCATGAGTAAAAAAAAATATTATTTTTTTTTTTTATTTGGGGGGGGGGGGGGGGGGGGGGGGGCGTTTTTAGGAGGGGGGCGTTTATGGCCGAGGTTATCCGGTATTTATGTGAGTTGACCTCGAGAGAAGGGGGATTTGTCACAGCATATGATATATTAAGTATTTCAATGGAAAGAAATAGATGTTATAACATATTTTCTCTGATGTTTATGTTTTGTAAAGAGACTAGTATTGTGTCTTTGTGACCTTGGGATTTCAGCGGGGGTTGGAACCTCGTAGATTTGTGACAGCATGATAGTACAACCTTTGAGGAAATGCCACAAGTGAAATTATAAGAATTTTCATTGAAGGAAATAGAAGTTAACACTTATTCTCTGATGATTAAGTTTTGTAAAGAGTATTTTGACCTTGAATTGGGATCAGCGGGGGTTGGGACGGTCATGGATTTTGCCACCAGCATGGTAGTAGAGCCATACAGGATTGCATGTGTGAAATATTAAGCATTTTAGGATGAAGGAAATAGAAGTTATAACAATATTTCTCCGATGTTAAGTTTTGTAAAGAGGTACTAAGTATTTGACTCTAGACCTTGGTATTCAGCGGGGGTTGGATGGTCGTGGATTGACACGCATGGTAGTAGAAGACTTACAGGAATGCATGTGTGAAAGATAAGCATTTTAGATGAAGGAATAGTAAGTGTATAACAATATTTCTACTGTGTTAAGTTTTGTAAGAGATAGTATTTGACCTTGACCTTGGGATCTCGATCTGCGGGGTGTTGGACAGTCGTGGATTTTGCACAGCATGGTCGTAGAGCCTTCCTTACAGAATGCATGTGTGAAATATTACGATTTTAGATGAAGGGAAATAGGAAGTTATACAATATTTCTCTGATGTTAAGTTTGTAAAGAGACTAAGTATTTGACCTTGACCTTGGTATCGAGGGGGTTGGATTGGTCGTGGATTTGGACAGCATGGTAGTAGAGCCTTACAGTAATTGCTTGTGTGGAAAATATTAAGCATTTTAGATGAAAGAAATTGAAGTTTAAACTATATTTCTCTGATGTTATGTTTGTAAAGAGACTTAGTATTTGACTTGACCTTGGGATTTGTGGAGGTTGGACGGGTCGTGGATTTGGCACAGATGGTAGTAGTGCCTTTCAGGAATGCATGTGTGAATATTAAGCATTTTAGATGAAGAGGAAATAGAAGTTAAACAATATTTCTCTGATTGTTTTAAGTTTTCGGACTAAGTAATTGACCTTGAACCTTGGATCTGCGGGGGTTTGGACACAAGTTTGGTTCGTGGTTGGCATTTGCAAGCATGGTAGTAGAGCCTTACAGGAAGCATGTGGTGTAAATATCAAAGCATTTTAGATGATTGAAAACTAGAAGTTATAACAATATTTCTTGATGTTAAGTTTATCCGGACGGACGGACGGACGGTACGGTACGGACAAACCTTGACGCCAGTATAACCCCCATAACTCGTTGCGGGGGGTTTTAAATATGAACATGGCAGTCACGGCCACTTGTGGTGCACATAAACTGTACATATTCACTAGCTTGCACGTTTTCCGCTTTATAGGCATATGTTGTCTATACACAGGGGGCTCCAGATAAGAATTAGTAATGAGTATTGTTCACTCCATTCTTTTCTGAAGCAATTTTTGGGTATTTCAAAAATTTTGATTGGGCAAAATTAAATCACCACAACTGTTTACACATTCAACAGACAGCATTTATTGATAGCTTGGCTTCAAAATGAAAAAAACTGTCTTGGCATTTCATTAGAATTGTCTCCTTTGGAAGACAATTCTAATGAAATACCAAGATTGTGTTTTCATAGAAAATAAAAAAAATATGCTATATTTGTGGTCTGTTTATCATTTTCTGCAGCAAGATAAAGGTACCACAAACGTTATATTGCTTTTTGATACTCGCTAATTTCAATTGGGTTTTTGCCAATTTTAATTGGGTATTTATGCAAATACGCAGCTTATCTGGAGTAAAAAATTTGGAAAAAGTTTCAGTTTCATGCACTAAAATATTGCAAAAATCCGCAGGGTGTCGACGTTCATACTTCGCTAAATAATAATAAACTGGAAAATGTTAGTAAACGATACCAAGCATCAAACCTCCATCTATTACGGTTTAAAAGTTATACAAGTTACAAGGCAAAATGGTTGAATGAAAAGTTCCAAGTCGAAAAGTCGGGGAGATTATCATGACCCAGGGGACGAATAAAAATATCAAAATAAACCATGGGCATCTATCACACCCGTTATCCGGAGATACGCAACTAGGGGAGGAGAACTTGGAAAGGGGAAACGCCAAACTAGTGGGAATTGGTGGGTTTGTAAAATTAGCTAAAAACAATATATTTTATGCATGATCAGAACAATGGAGATTGCAACGTTGAGGAAGAATGATTGAAGCACATGTAGCAAAATATTGAGCTCGAACGCCGTCGTAAAATGTGAAAATTTATAAATTCAATATAGGATTTTTATTTTTTTTTTTTGTCATTTTTGTTTAAAAAATTCGTCATTTCTTATTTCTGCACAATCGTATGCTTTTCAGCACTATCAGGCATACAGTTATGTTTGCTGAATCATTTGACACTGCTACCTTTGAAAGCGACAGCGACCAGGATCTTCTGAGAAAAAATGGCGGCGTTTTATGCACCGGGTATAGGCGCAAAATGGTGCACAAAAACTATGGGAGCTGGGGACACAAAGTGGGGGACGAGTGCACACAAACTGTGGCACGCGGTCTGCACAGAAAATGCAATATAGTGGTTTTAAGTTGCAAATTCTCGTATGTATTTACAAAAATATTATATTTGCAGACGAGGATCCACAAATATTACGCAGGGGCGGATTCCTAAATGTGGCTGTAAGGAATTTATGCAAGGTTTTAATCAATATTACCACAATTATGCATTGTTTTAGTAAGTTCGCTGTTCAATGCAGCTTCTTTAGCAGCGCTCGTTTATTAATGGGCGAGCAGAGCCTCCATTTCGTATTTCCATCAGTAAACCGTTTACTACATTTCACACATTAAACCAAAGGTCACCACCTAATCGGTTGAGAAAACCAGAGTACCGGAGAAAGACCCACAGCAAGCTTGCACTGCATACGACAAGTCGACATGATTTATCCGCAAATTTCGTGTGGGGATCCCCATAAAGTTTTGTTCGCGATAACCAATCCCATCGAATTCACAAGTGCATACGTTTCCGTCCTAACGACCATTTTCGTCCGTTCATAGAATGTTTGTGGGACGCAATCGTTGTTGTTTCTGTAGCACCCATGTTTGTGGAGAGCACCGTGATGTGTATATACAACATATAAACACCATAATTATATTTTACTAAGTAACACTGCACATTGTATTGTATGTATATATATTCTCTACGGTGTCTCTTAGGAGCACCTCGTCACTAGCGATATATCTCTTTATTTACCTATCACCAAGGGTACTGCGGGTACGTCTTATCTGTGTCATTGTACCATCTAGACAGTCACATGCATGTATTACATGGGTGTAAAATATTTACACGATCACCACCACAAAGTGTCTTGCTCAAGGACACAACACGCCGGCTTCGAACCGCTCGTATGAAAATGCGCAGGCAGTTCGGGGACCTCCGATCCACAGTCCATATCGCTACACCCTAGGCCACTGCGCTCCAGCATCACGTCTTTACGGTGGAAAGTTCTTTACTTTGTGGCGGGTGGGTGCCTCTATGTGTGTTTTGGGGCAGACCGCTGACGGACTGTGCAGTATCTCATTTGATGAGAGTCGGTCCTTATTCAGGGATAAATTTCCGACTGGAATGTGTCGATATTGCATCGAGATACACAGGGACACTCTCATTATGGTTATCATTGCCAAAACGTCTGGCTATCGCCAATGATAATAGATTGAGTTGCACCTTCAGGCCCGGATCCAAGGGAGAGTGTGTGGGCGTGGAGTGGGAGTACGAAGAGGTGGTGACCTATGGTTTAATGTGTGATATGTATTTAGGGTTTATGATTGCATACGAAATGAGGCTCTGCTCGGCCCCTTTATAAACCGAGCGGCTGCTATAAAGAAGCTGCATTTGAACAGCGAACTTACTAAAAACAATTGCATAAGTGTGGTGAATATTGATTAAAAACTTGCATAAATTACATACAGACACATTTGGACCGGCCCCTGAGGAATTATTCGTGGATCCTCTCTGCAAAATAATATTTTTTGTAAATTCCATACGTGATATTTGCAACTTAAAACCCACGTATTTTGGCTTTTATCTGTTGCAGCGCGTTCCACAGTTTGTGTGCATGTCCCCCAATTTGTGTCCTCCAGTCCCATAGTTTTTGTGCACCATTTTGCGCGTTTACCACGGTGCATAAAACGGCCGCATTTTTTTCTCAGAAGATCATGGTCGCTGTGGCTTTCAAGGTATCAGTGTAAATGATCAGCAAACATAAACTGTATGCCTGATAGATGCTGAAAAGCATACGTTTGGTGGAAGGAAAGACGATTTTTTAAACAAAAAAAATGACAAAAAAAAATAATTTCCTTTATGGGAATTTTAATGTTTCAAACTTTTTACGACGGCGTTCGGGCTAAATATTTTTGCTACATGTGCTTCCAATCATTCTTCCTCAACGTTGCAAGCTCACATTGTTTTGATCATGCATAAATATATTGTTTTAGCTAATTTTACAAACCCTCCAAATTTCCCACTAGTTTGGTGCGTTCCCCCCCCTTTCCATGTTCTCCTCCCCTAGTTGCGTATCTCCGGATAACGGGTGTGTCTATTCATCATAAGTTACATACCAAGTTTCACGTTTATAGCTAGTACTGTTTAAAAGTTTTACGAGTTACAAGGTTGGTGATGGACGGACAGAAGGATGGGATGGACGGACAAGGGTAACATGGGGCATAATAAAACAAAATGCTAGTGTACTGGTAGGCGACCCATTTTTCGTCCGTACCCATTTTCCCGGACACACTCGTAAACGCTTAATTCTGCATTTTCATTCAAATTTTTTGTTCCTGGTCATTAAGGTGGTAATTTCCAGTTGTCAGGTGTGAAGATTTCCGAGAAAAATTAGTAAAACTATTAATTGAACTGTTTCATACCTGCCAACTTCTTGTTCGACACCTGTTATGACGGGTGAAACTTGATTATCAGGGACCGGGGCGCTTGTGTTGTGAAAAAGTAGGCAAAGCGTACAGAATAAGGAGATTAACAGTATCTTGAAGTAATACATTGCAATTATTGCTATCATTTGATGAATACCATACAGTATATAATTACTTTCACTGTAAATTTTGCAAGTGTCAGCCTAAAATAAGAGATATATCTCTTTGAAAATTGGTTAGTGTCCGGAAAAATGGGTCTCCTCTGGAATTTAATTGGCCTTATTAAAGTAACCTTACGGGCCCATTGTCAGGCTGTTACCTCCCACTAATACTATTGTAATTTATGTTATTTAAGTAAGGCGAGCCGCGTATTTGTTAATGTGAGAAAATCACGGGTAGAATGTAATTACTTGCGATTTTTTGGCCAGAAATGGGTCACAGTTGAGGTATTTTATTAAATTATTACTTGTGACACATATACGTTTTTTAAATTATATCATAGGGCACTAGCTATTAGTCGTGACTTCATGACTGTCTTGGATATATGACTGTATATCAAGACAGTCATGAAGTCACGACCTAGGTAGAGTTTGTATATGTTCGTTTTATTGACAAAATATAAAATGTTTACAAAGCAGCCATCACGGTGTTGTTCTCGACTAGGGCCACTATTTATTGTTAATTGCAATTTATACGCTATTTATGCAATGTTAATGTACGCATATACTAGAGCCAGCCATTTCAAGCTGCTTCTAGCTTAATAATCTCGCTTAGTCTAGAACATCACTGACCCATTCAAGGACAGTCATGAAGTCAGGACCTAATCTCGGTTATATACGTGTATGACTTTTTCTGATTTCTTCCTGTCTTTTATACGTCTGTAAAACAAACAACAGTAGCATGAACCATAGGAAAGATAACTCGCGACGGCATGAATTGCGCTCTGCGCAAAAAATCTTTTTATGTTTGGTTCGGACACTGGGATAAGCCATAGAAGTTAATAATTAATCTGCTAGCACATGCTATTTTCAGTTGATTCTGTTTCGAAAAAGTTTGCTTAAGGTAAACTTTAGTTAGGAGAGGTTTTCTACATTCGTCTGTTCGGTAATTCGAAACAACCATCATACCTTTATTAGTGTAAAATCAGAAAAAAATACGAAAATGGACGTTAAAAAAATGTTTGAATTGGATGTTTAACAACCCGATGTGACTGTTTCCGAGCGCTCACGAAATCACGATCGAAAATCCACGACGTGGTTGGCGGCGGCCCGTCGCCGATCATTATTTACTAACTTTTTAAACATGTATACCTTCACAATACAAGCTAATATCATGATTTTTACAAGTAATTTGGGGAAATATATCATAATGCAATGCCTCATATATATAGACCTATTTATTTTAGTATTGAGTAGAAATGTTGAAAAAATTTTTTTTTTTTGTAACTGTCCTCATACCAAATCGTACCGTTTCTTACTTTATTTTTTTTAAATATTATTGAGGACTTTATAATCATGGTACAAACCTCATGTGAAAACTTCCCAACCAATTTCAGTATATTGCTAATGCATGTTTTCCATGGTCCATGTTGAACATGATAATTCCACTCGTCTCTGCACCTTCGGCAAACGGACACGTCAAACAAACTTTACAAAGATTATTCCTAATCCTAGTCTTACCAGTTGAGTTGGTTCACTATTTTGTTTTTGGCGTTACCTGATTGTGTATTTTTGTGGGATCTCTGACTGACGCCCTCGGGTTAGGCGCCCTTTCCTGTGCCTACACCCGAACCACTTAGTTCTCTTTACAAAAACTTAACTTCAGAGAAATATGTTTGAACTTCTATTTCTTCATCTAAAAATGTTAATATTTCACACTTGTATTCCTGTAAGGCTCTACTTCCATGCTGTTGCCAAATCCACGACCGTCCAACTCCCGCAGATCCCCAAGGTCGAAGGTAAAAAACTATGGTTCTCTTACATAACTTTAACTCAGAGAAATAAGTTAGAATTCTATTTATCTTCATGAAATTTCTTAATATTTCACACATGCATGCATTCCTCTAAGGTTCGTTTCCATTTTCAATCAGAATTAAAGGTCTAGTACATGTAACAACTAAAAGAATCACGACTTATTTGGATGATTGCCTTGTTACCAGGCGGCGGAGGTACATGGGGGGGGGGGGGGGGTCCAGTTGAGTCCGTTTAGTCGAGATTATCTGTTGCTATTTTATTGCCATTTATTGGCCACTTTGTGTCTGCAATCCATCAGATCATCAAAACGTTTTTTCACTTACCCGCCGCTGCAGTACCGTGTAGACCAAGCCGCAGAGGGGCGTAGCGCTGGATCGCAGGAGCCAGCATATTTGTCTGATTAAAGTCTCCAAAGTACGTCAACCAAAGTCCGTCGCAACTGACAAGTGTACATGCGTGAGATGTGCGCCAGGCGGTACCCGAAAACGCGGCGATGTCAGTCTTGAGGCGGGAAGAGGGGGGTTCGGTTCCCCTTATCTCCGAAAATTAGCCCACGTCGGTTACAATTCCCCCGCCGCGCTATTCTTGCCAATATTTTTCATTCCTTTTTTTCACCAAATACTGGAATAGTGTGCAAGAAAACCAGCAGTTTGATTGACTGAGCCTGAGACGTGCTACAGCTCAGGCTCAGACAATCAAACTGCTTTAATCCCAGGTTACATCGCCAATATATGTTATAAACGTTCATTCATTCATTTGGCTTATATTTAAGGGTGGGAATTAGCTCGAACACCTTCCATACCCGGTGTTGTATACGTTGATAATCTGGCAAGATTAACGCCGGCGGTTGTGTACTCGGGGTATCCGTTAGCGGGACATGGGCTAAAACTGATAGCCTGCTATGGGCATTTTTGTGACTACACTTAAAGACTGACTTTATAGAATATGTTTCAAATGTAATAGAATCATAGATGTGACTGAATATCTATTTAAAGTATATCTGACCCTGTTCTTCTTAGAGTATATCCATCTCTGTCATTTTAGTTTGTACACGCTATCAGACAGTTTCACCACTTGGAGCGTTTGACACATACAGTCAATAATATAGCAGCAAATATAATACCATTTGGTGCAATACGTCCCAGATATATAGGACGACAACGTCATATAAATAATATTTCAGCTGACTACATAAAAAACTAGATATCTGAGCTGTTCTACCATTATTCAACGGATACCTTTTCAATGTGTAAAATGTCAAACTGATGCACTTTCTAGTATTAGAAGTGCATCAGTCACATGTAAAAACCTTATTTACTCGCATAGCAGGCAAGTAGACAGTAGTGACAATACATTCAGATTACTGTTTACAAATCACTGGATGCGATGCTGTATGTATGGTCATACAGTCACGGTTATATATCTGCAGGAACTTGGTGTAATGTGTTCTTTACTGTTCAACCGTCTTTATGCATCTGACACATTATAACAAAGGGTTAACCTAAACCATTCATATATAAACTGTGCATATGCCATTTGATGGAGAACAAACGCATAGCACGCTGTAGTCTGTGTCTCCCCTACTGTTGCATTCAACTTGTATTCAGTGTTTGTTTTATTAGTGCTATGTGTCAAAACGCAATAAGAGGTAAAAACTGGCGTTGGCTTGCTTTTACTCACTAAATGGCCGATTATGGCAAACTCCATGCGCTGTGTAGGATATAGTAAGAAGAGAATGTTCACATGTATGTTATGCTTATATCCCATCAAATTTACGAAGCAATTATGCATGAATAATTGGATGATCAGGGACCTCACGGGTCTTAATCCTTATAACGCGGGAAACGAAAAGTGCCGTCTGCTGTTGTTTCATATTAGATTGTGTTCTCAATTATACATAATTTGGCAGCACTTTTGAATCTTTCCAAGGTGCTGTAGAACATATTTTTAGCTGAGAAAAATGAAAACTATAAAATAAACAGCAGACGACAACATTTAATTCAGCATTGTAAGGGTTAATGAACATTTCAATGTCTTTTCCCGCTGTGTGTGGATTTGAAGGATTTTGGGGAATGCGTGGGGAATGCATGCTTGGGTTGGGTACCACCTTTCCGTTCTGGCTACTTGTTTACATTATGCGCCTTTCATGCTTACAGGTGGAAAGAAGACTCGGACATTTGTCTCAGAAAAATGGCCCAATTTTACAAAAGTTACCCCTCCACTAAATCCCATAGGCTATGCATCGTTATTACGAATACGATGTATAGCGTATGGAAAACTGGGTGTGTGGGGGTAAACTGTGGTGATCATGTATGTTCCTCTTCGTCAAGGTACGCAGGGCGTAGTATGAGCGGCAAACGCGCCACCCCTGCACCGAGACATGTTGGGTAAATATCCAATTTCGGACTTTTTGTGTCTTATTTCTGTCTCTTTCTTATTATTGTCGTCTAATCCGAAAGGTATTTTGCCGGAAGAGGTCATTAGATAAACCATATGCAAAACTCGGATGGCGCTATGTCTGCCAGCTTTGTCTTAAAACGTTGTTCCCGATTCCCTGAAATTAGGACAGAAATTGCATTTCAAGACGCTGAAATTAGAGTGCCTATGGTTATACCATGATAGGCGATGTCGTTGATACTGATCGTTGTAACCATAATATACTTGTACGGTGCTGCACTCGGATTGTAAAACCTGGTTTCACGTCGAAATTGGCGCCGGATCCTGTCTAATTCCATTTAAACTGCATGCAAAAAATACTGCACACATTTTAGTTCTAGTAACCGGGAAAGAAATTTGCGCCGGTTTACTATATGAAATGCGATATAGCGTTATTTTGTATGTATTATTCCGTCAACACAGTGCGTTTGTGCCGTGAAACCACGGTGCCGTGTGAAACTTTTTTGATATCCAGTCGATACTTATTTTTGATTTTTAAAGCCATTTGTAGGTGTTGACGGGATAAAAAGGGAATAGTAGGTTAGTGCCGTGAATGGGGAACCAAATATCTGGAGCGGTACGGAAACGGGGATTTGCTCGGCAGAGCCTCGCCTCCCATCCGTTTCCTGGCCTTGCCAGATATTCTTTTCCCCACTAACCTACTATTCTCTATATTTATTTCCTTATTTCTGAACCAAAGTATATTGTTGTGACACTCATTTGAACCGTCTCGGCGAGACGGTTCAATGAGATGGTCATAACATATACTTTCTAATGAGAAATAAAGATATTCTTGAGCCTTGCCGGATTATTTTTCCATTTACGGAACTATTCTTATATTGTCCACACTTAGCCCCATGCAAGCCTGATACTGAACACGGAATGTTAAGGGGGTATCGATTGCATAGTGTTCCATATTTCAAATCGCCATATTCACTCTTGCAATTGGCAATGAGCGGGTTCTTACCAGACACTACGGGGATGTTGTTACATGGACACCTGTATGGACCTCTATAAAATTAACCGCCGAGCCAAACACGCACGTGTTGAAATCAGGAGCACGTGCAAATGAACTGAATACACATTTCTTATCAGAAGCGCGCCTGAATCATCTGCACGAATTTGTAAAGTGCTTACAAAATTGGGAAATAAGAATGTCCATGGGAGTGGACATCTCTAAACGGGAGGGGGGCGTGGGGGTCTCTTAAACTTCGCCGTACTACTAAAATGTTTCGTAAGTGAAAATTTTAGGATTCACTGGAAAAATTTCAATTGATGACAGGGGCGGATCTGGGGGGGGGGATTCCCGGGGAATAGCCAATCCCTCCCCGTTTCAGCCTCGGTGTTTACTTAGATCCCTGTTTTACCACCAGTTGGAGTCTGAATTTCAATGCCGTATAACACAGGAAAAGTGCATTTCTGGACATCTGGATTTCAAAAATTTGTCCTGGGACCCCCCCCACCCCCCCCCCCCCCCCCCCCCTAGCATACTTCGCTTTCACTCCGTGGAGCGCGAAAATATGACACCCACTCCCCCCCCGTTCCCCAAATGCTGGTTCCGCCCCTGAAAGGATATTCATTTATCGCGCATTGGTGCCATAAATGTAAATTCAAATATTGTTCTTCAATAAAAGTTTATGTGGAATTTACAGAATATGCGTTCGCACTCCCCTAAAAGTCGCCGAGTCGCGCTATTTTTCAAAACAGTTAATCTCAAAAATCTTTGTGCGTTCGCCCCCCTAATTCGCCGATGTCGCTATTTTTAAAACAGTGATGTCAACAAATCTTGAAATGCATTAATATACAGGTATTTGTATGAAAATGTACAATTTACACCGTTGAACTCCGAATTTAATGACTCTTAATATGCAAGAGAGTGCCATTTCAGGCCATCTAGGTTTCAATAAAATTCGAGGTGGAGCATGCCCCCCGGAGATCCCCCTCTCGTAACTAGCACCTACGTAGGGCTCGCCCCTCACGCCACCCCCCCCCCCCCCCCCCCCCCCCCCTCCCCAAATAAAAAATCCTGCGTAACGGGGCTGTGATAGGCTGTTTAACACCAATAACAAACAAAACGAAGATGTTGTAAAATATTCTTAAGGTTGCTGTCAAAAAGCATATTTTATGTTAAAAATGGAAAATAGAAATAAACAGCAGACGTCAAAAAATTAGATAGTGGTGTATGGGTTATATATATTTATTTCAAAAGAGTTTACCAATTTCATAGAAAACGAGAAAGTTGTCCGAGTATTCTAGGGAAAATCAGTGAATTACTTGTGTTTTAGCTCACGTGAGTCGACGGCTCGCGTGTGCTATTGTTGTCGCTTTTCGTCCGTCGTCCGTCTATCCGTCGATAATTTCAACGTCTTTTCCCCTTATCTCACGAAATTAGCAACGTTGGTACACTACCGCCCGCGCGAAATCTTGCCAAACGTGCTCTTGCTTTAAAATCTTTCCAGGACTGTTTATGACGAGACGATCACACTGGAGGTCGAATGAATGATTACGTGGGCATCCAAGATGACATCCTTTTATTAGATAAATTGTTTTTTTTTCTAACTTCTTCATCTGTAAATCGCTGGGGAGGCCAATGTTGGTCAAAACTTCCACAGAGATGATCTATGGGTGGCAGATGTCAGATTGTAAATTTGGAGGTACGTCGCATTATTCCAGATGCGCCGATGGAAAAGTAGGTCAGCTTATTATAAAGATCATGAACCGCCTGACAGATTTCAAACGAAACTTGATAGGGAATGATTGTAAAAATGGTGACCCAATGGTAAACAAAAATGGGCCAGGGGTCAGCTAAAGGATCCAAATGTCAATTTGACCGAATTATGGTCTTATATTTTATCAATCGAATGTATTGAGGAGACAATCACTCTGGATCAGTTTTGTCGAAATCAGTTGATTAGGTCATGCAAGATGGCCGCCGATAGGTCAAAAGGGTCATCCTGTAATTGAGAGAGGTTGTTCAAACGTCATCTCTTTTTTCATTATTGGTCAAACTTCACAGGGAAGATCTATGAGTGGAGCATGTCAAGATTTGTAAATTTGGAGGTTGTCGCCTATCCAAAGATGGTCGCCTTGGAAAAGGTAGGTCAAACTTCTTAAAACATGTCTTCTCATGAACCGTCAGACAGAATTTAAAACGAAATTGACATGGATGATCGACAAGTCAATGCCTTTTATATTTGTGAATTTGGTGACCCTTGGGTCAAAAACATGGACTGGGCCCGTGCGGTAACTAGGGGTCTAATTTCCACAATTGCAGCTCACCCCCCCAACCGTTACCTACCTCAATCCCCTTCCCAGAATATGGTCATGTCATATAAATTGAAGGGTATTGATTGGAGATGATCACTTGGAGTATTTCTTTGTCGTAATCGCTGCTGATTAGGTATCTAGATTGCGCGGAAAGGTCAAACGGGTATCTTTTTATTAGAGACTTTCAAGCAGCCGTTTCGTACTAACGCTTGGGACGAGGCTGGCCAAAACTTCATAGTTAGTGTCTTTCGGGTGTAACATTTACATATTTTTTTAAATTGGAGATCTTCACATAATCCAAAGTGAACGCCGTATAAAGTTGGACACCATATCCAACTTTCGCGGCCACCTTACTGGGACAAAATTTCATAGTGACCACATGGTCCCAATTTCAGCTGACCAATAACGTGATGGTCAGTCGCTATTTCCGTGATATCGGCCTTTTTCCGTAATCTCTCGGAAATCTACAGGTGTCACGTGATGTTATGCAATTTTATCGATATGTAAATCGAATATCCATGTAGTGTGGCGAGTCCACATTGACCACTGCGATATTCGAATTTAACGTGTCAGGTTCCGAACATGTTTATGTTATTGAAATGGACATTTATGGACAGTGAAAATTATTTCCAAAGTTAAATAGTTTTTCCGTAAATGACATGCTAAATATTTTTTACAATTGTGGAGTTAAATATTGTTCCTTAAATATTGTTCCTTTGTAAAAATAAATTTCAAGGAAAGTTTAGTTTGCAGTAAATAATCGCGATTATTCTGCTTAATTCCCCACAGACCTAGAATAAATTTCTAGGTCTGTGATTTCCTGTAAATAAAAACAAACACAATTTCCATTTTTTTTTTTTATTGACAATTTTATAATTGTGACACTTTCACCAATACTAGTTTCGATTAATCGGTGGAAATCTCGTTATTATTACCATGAAATCTAGAGAAAAACATGCAACTATAGAAATAGTTACAACAGCGTAAGTACTTTTGTAAAAACTAACGTATATAGTCTGACAAGATTTAATTCCCGTGTATGTAAAAAAGGGGTGAAAAAAAATATTACGTTAAGTATTTCTAAACCATATCAAATAAGATGAAATTATATTAAGTATTGCAAGTTGCAATTATAGTCAAGATAATCAAATAGACAAAAGGCTATGCTGAAATTACAAATCAGTAGAACATGTTGCTATACTGCAAATTTAAGAGAAATCGTTTTATTAGGGTCTCATAATTTAATCGTTGCAAAATATGGTAATTATAGGCAGTTCAGGCTTTATCATTCCTTATGAAGTTGGAATTGCACTATTATAATGGAATTACAACGTTATTTACACAAATAAATTAATTAATATGTCAGTAGCTATAGGTGTTTACTATGATCAGACTGCGCGGATGAGACATATATGGTGTTGCTATTTTCTAATCGATTTTTAAATGTGTACGAGTTGAGTCTGATCGGGGCCTTAACATGTACATTAACACAGAATTGAATTTTGTTACACAGAATGACAGAATGTATTTTGTGTTACACAGAATTGGAATTTTGGTGACACAGAATTGAATGTTGTGATTTTTAGTGTTACAAAACTCAATTTTGTCTGGACAAAATTGGTTTTGTACACATAATTAACCTGTCCTGCATGGCGCCCCGTATGTATACATACGCCGTTGTTTCAACGTCATTGATCTAAAACGTCATATTTATCAGTTTTTACCACGCGTCATAAAAATACTTCTAAAATTAAAAATAATTGGGATACATTGATAATTTTTGCGGCATATGGCTTTTAAAAGATGTACAATTCAGAATACGCGAACAAGTAAAAACTGAAAATGTTGTCATTAAGCCCGGTTTTCGAACGGCGCGGCTCATATGTATTAAACTCGTTGACTGATTTCATAAGGAACTCGGCAAAGCCAATTTCTTATGAAATAAGTAAACTCGTTTAATAAATATCATATTAAATCATCAGTCATATTAATCCTCTATATAAGTCCTTTTTACAATGAAACCTCTCTAAACCGGACATACAGGGTGTCCGATTTTGAGAGGTTCCATTGTATATAAAAGCTGAATAAGAAGTATACTGAATTGCCTACCTGTGTAGGTGAGAATAAAGTCGAGAGATATGATGAGCCGCAACATCGCGACGTTGTCTTGGCTCGGTGTCAGAATGACTGCTAGAGTGCTGCTAAACTGTTTTCAAACGTTTATAAAGTTCTGTGTGATAATCTGTTATCCAGCTCACCATAAAACAATCATACTGCAATCCAATTCCTTCAGCAAGAAAAGAAAAATTTCTATTTTCTTGTAAAAACGTCGAAACGGTGACGCAATTTTCATTTGATATCACATTTTCGCTAATTTTCAACGTAACTATATAGAATACACTCAGCATAATTTTCACTCATAAGGGCGAATTACTCAGGTCGTAGTAAAATGCTATATTTCTATTGATTGTTAGAAGTATGACCTGTGTTTCACTGGTGGAATGGTGAACACAGGGGCGCCGGAAGCATCATAATATTGGTCCGGCGAATCTACTGTGTGCCCCCGGTATCCACCCAAAGTGTATGTTGTTACCACTCAATTGAACCGTCTCGCCGAACAATATTTACATTCCATTTTTTTTATACATGAATTACAAATATGTTAAAAATAACATCAGCCCCATTTCACACATCGATGGTCTAGTAACATAAGGTCGTAACTGCTATGCTAAAGCATAGCAGTTAAGACCTTATGTTACTAGACCATCGACATCACAGCGACATACGAGGGGCCTTCGTAAAATACCCGGACAACTTCTGTAAAATCCATGTTTGCTGGGCTAACTGTCTGAAATGGAACAATGATGGATAGATGCTGCATCGAGTTCATATTCACATCTCATCATAAATATAGCATGGAGATTTTTATCGTTACCAACGCAAAGTCATCACGCGATATGCGGCCCAATGTCAAAATGACGTTATGTAAATCTTATGTTCCTTATTGTTCAATAGATAGAGGATATTCCATCGTACATTTTGAATAGCAGGAAATAATACACGAGTGTGCGTCTCGGCTTCAGCGTAAGCGACAAGAAATTACTCTAGCTACGGACGGTACGGGAGTAGATTGCAAGAGTTACCTTCGCAACTAGAAACACCCCCCCTCCCCCCGTTCCCCAAATGCTGGATCCGCCCCTGTTATTGTGTGTCTGGGAAGCTGTCAAAGTGGTTTTACTAGCATCCCACCCCTATAAAAGCTTGCACTCTTTGAGCGGGGGTCACATTATTGTTTTCCGAATAATTTTGCCAGAATGCGTTTTTACGCGCCTATTTCATTTCTTGTCGCTGTGTCTGTGTCCGTCAGTGCACAGGGTGAAGTAACGGACCGAGGTCTATAAATACATTAAATATGCCTAAAAGCATAAATAAATGAAGATTTTTTTTTTTTTTTTACCCGTTCCATCTAACCATTATAATGGTTAGATGGAAGGGGTAAAAAAAAAATAAAAAATCTTCATTTATGTTACTTCACCCTGTTCGTCAGTGCTGTTCGACGCCACCGAGAGACTGTAGAGGTTGCACGGGCGGTGCAAATGTTGGAAGACGGCCTGTCTCAGACGGCCTGTCAACCATAGGGCGTGTCTCGAAGCGTCATCGCCCGTCTCTGGAAACGCTTTCAGGAGACGGCTGAATACACTAGACGTCCAGGACAGGGTCAGGGACACGCATTACCACTCCTGCCCAGGATCGGTACATAGCGAATAATAGGTTAGTGCCGTGAATGGGAAAAAATATCTGGCAAGGATTAGGAAACGGGATGGGCGAGGCTTTGCCGAGCACATCCCGTTCCCGTGCCGCGCCAGATATTTTCCCCATTCACGGCACTAACCTACTATTATATTTATCCCGTCAACATTACAAATAGCTTTAACGGCAAAAAAATAACCCCAGCCGCATCTCCAAATCGTATTGACAGGATATCAACAATGTTTCATGGCACCGTGTTTCACGGCACATACGCACTGTGTTGACGGGATAAATCAGACTGTCTGTCCTCTGGAACCGACAGAGTACGGCAACGAGGCAACACACAAGAGGAATCAATGCGTCTACTATCTACCCAAATAGTCCGAGCAAAGAAGGTTAAAAACTCACCGAGGTTAGACAAAAACGTTAACAAAGGTTTCTCACCAGAAATACATTCACTGGCAGTATATAATGACACAAACAAATCTCCACCCAATTTCAACCAAGGCAAATGCCAATTTTCAGCACAAATCCAAGATGGCCGCCATGTTTTAAGGTATATTATTAAAATAGACATTTCTTTGGTAGTAAGCAATATAAACACATGTTTGATGTGTTCTTTCCAATTATCATTAGGATACCGATATGCTTTCCAATAATTCTCAGGATGTCAGATGCCAATTTCATTCACTAAGGTCAAGGTCAAATGAAAAATTCACAACAAATAAACCAAAATCCAGTAAATTTTATATATTTGCAGCTCCTAACAACATACAATAATATTTTACCATCTTTTTACAGGTTAGTCTTTCATTTACTGTCACTTTTTAGGTCAATGTCATATATCAGGTCAAGGTAGATGTCGAATATACATCTCGAATCGAGCCGAAACCGGTGAATATTGTACATGTATATCCGTAAGCATTTTTGATGTGTAACATATAATTCAAGAACAATTACAGCTAAGTTACATTACTAGCTATTTAATACAATATTTCCGCCACGGAAGCGGTGTCGTGACTGCCGAGGCATTTGACCATAACATTATCATGGGCACGTGCTAAAGCAAGCATCACAAGAACCGTCAGAGAAGTGCATGCTTAAAACACGAAAAAGGTCAGGGTTGAAGAAAGTTTTGACATACAAATATGGCTAAGTGGTTCCACAACCACGTGAAGGTACAACATGTCATGGTTTAATGGGGCATGAGTGTGTTCCAAATGCTCCCATGTATAAAGTGTCCAAATATTGAAGCAATCCGTCAAGTAATATTGAAGTTATACCATGACGACGAAGCTTGTACACACTTTTTGACATTTCGGACGACGACGGAAAAGCGGCGACTAAAGTCGTGGCTTCTGCTAAAGCAGGCGTGACAATATTACTATTTAGAGGTGCTCACAGGTTTTATAACATTCTGGTAATTCAATACGTGACTCCAAACAATAAGCATGGGTGTTATGACCATCGCCAACAACAACAACAACAGCTAACAACGACTGCATGAGATCCAGAAATGTGAAAATGATTTGTCTGTTAATCCAAAGTCGGCAAACAATGCATTCTTTCATACAAAGTTGAAAACAAGTACTGGTGAGACTTTTTAGTCAGACTTGAATATTAATATTCAAGCCATTTCCCCAGTAATTGTCCTTACTGTGTGCCTGTTACTGTGGGGTAGCATTCACTCGTCGCTTCATCGTATACTGAAGAGGGGGTGAATGGGGGCTGCTAACAGGGCAACACAAAATGAAATTTGCAAATGCATGTAACAGCATCTGTTTGCTTTTGCTTCTCTCAAGCCCTATATTCCTAAGATTAGTCACCACATATTCGCTATTGCAGGTTCTTCTTACGAATACAGGAGCTGGTCATCGTGCCCTGATATCATCAACGTGTGACATGATATGGACGATACACGGACATTTCTGCATGTCTTTGTTCAGCTGTAATCATTCCAAACATCAGATGAGCTTGTGAGTCACTCAACAGAGTTAGTCACATGCATGGCAATGAATGTCGATGGGGTCCAACGTATCGAAGATGAGTTTCTTGCTTCCATGGTCGGTCATTCTGTGTCGGAATACAAGGCTTCCCAGAAGAATAAAGTAAATACTTTAGCCTCAGCTGTCTATGCGAATACATTGGCGGAACGAATTGATGGATCACCAGCATCTTCGTGCCACATACATCGTCGACTCCCTCTTCCCGATCTCTTTCAGCACGGGTCTCTATTCGACAATCCTATGCACATGCAAACTGGCGACAAGAGCATCGATCTCATACACCATCTTCTAAAGCTTGTCATTGAATGCATTGGCACGGCTAGTCTACAAATGGCCTTGCAGTTTGTTTCTTGTAGATATGGGAGGTTTCTTGTTCTCTATTTTATATATCACAGCTCTGTTAGTTGTGCTGTGTGATGGCTGTAAAAAGTCTCCCTGTGTTCGTAACCAATGCTACTATTATTTCCAACCCATTGGGGATCTCTGAGTATGGTTTTCCTTTTCATTCAATATTATATTGTTATATTATATGATTTATCTATTTATTATACATATATTGTGATAGTTTAGTTTGTACCTGGTTAATGGATATCCTGTGGGTGTCTCTATTTTGCTTCACAAATTCTCGTAGCCTAAGAATTCCTCCAGTTACTCAAAGATATATGTGATGTATGTTCAGCATGTACGCAGCAGCTATGGTCGTGCATGTATTGTCTTTGATGGATATCACGGCTCCAGCACTAAGAACGAAGTCCATCACCATCAGACAGGATACTACGTTGGTGCGTCAGTCACAGTTTCTGATGAAATGCATTAAACGATTGGGGAAAAGGGACTTTTCTTGCTAAAATAGAGAACAAAATACACAAAAGGAGACCAATGAATCCATGTAAAGAAGAAACTAACACAATACGTCATGATAAACACGGACAACGCGCACAGCGGTGGTCACGGAGCCTTGAATCAACGCGGGACAAACATGCATTCCACAAACCAGCAGTCGGACAAAAATAAATAGTTATCTCAACAAAAAGCAACCCCAATATACATGAAAGATAATATTGTAAATATAACTACATGTATATAGAGAAATTTGACGACACAAAAAGACTGAAGTCACAAAAGAACAGACGACAGGGCTAAAATGTAATACTATGACGGGCCACGTCTCGAGTTATACAGGACAATCCATCACAACAATACGCTAAACAGCCACGTAGTATGCTTCCTGCAGAGGATATGGCCAAATCAGAGCCATCGATGACGAGTATGCCCTCGGAGATGCAGGTTACAAAATGGCATGTTGGTATGAAAACAACAGTAGTTATTGCAGTAGATTGCGACATGTTTCAGCTAATGGAATATCATGCAGGTTATAGTGAAAACATATACATGGTAGCATCAAAATAGAGGTTATGCATCCATTTCTTATAGAAGCTCAGCCCTTCTTGTATGCTATTAGCAGGTGTGACACAATGCAGAGACCGTTTGGTACTGGCAAAGTGACTGTCCTGACAAAGTAAGCAGCTATGAAACAACCCACTACCGTCTTTGTGGATGCATCGTGAGGGCAGGAAAGGATGCCCTGCTTGTTATATATGGGTGTGCATCCTCAAGTATTTGCGCCGCAAGATTGGCTACGTTTCAGATAAAGGTGGCTACCTCAGCTGATTACGTGCAACGAGAGAAGGTTCCGCCAACGAAAGATGCTGCTGCTCTGCACAATCATAGGACTTGCCACCAGATTCCGGTGTGGCAATAATCTCTCTTTTATGGAATGGGATTGGGCAACCTCTACAGTTGGACGTGTGCCTGTCTAAATTGCACTGCTACCGGTATCAGAAGACGGCTCAAACTTATAAGGTGCAATTACAGTGGACAGTGTGACAAGAAAACGTGCACATGTCACAAGAATGGGCTGCACTCCCAGTGGCGTAGGAGGGTATTGAAAAGTGGTACAGCCATACCGTCGAACGAACAAAGTTCGTGATAATGCTAGGGGAGTCCGGGGAACGGTTACATGAAACACAAATCACAAATCACAAATACACCATATATAGTGTCAGATAGTAGTGTAAAGCATATAGTGATACAAAACACATCATATAATTGACATTTTGGGATACGTGTATATTTTATTAAAATGCCCCACAAATATGCCACAAATACACCCTCAAACGTAGGCTACCAGTGTGAACATCGGCTTACCTCATCGAACATTATATGAGTCGTGTCGTGTGAAAAGGTGCCTTATGGCGAAAATGACGTTAAAGGTCGGAAATGTCACTTCCATTTACGCTTTTGACATAGCTGACGTCGTTGTTGACAGCTGGTAATGACAGACGATATACGTGTATTATCGCGTGCTAGTCGGTGTACCATTAGCGAAACAAACCAATTGTCTGTAGACCATTGAATATTTTAATTACCACTTTATGCCAAAATATAAATGTACGTTCTCGGGTTTGCTATGCAAATATATAATCAGAAACGAGTAATGTTGAGTAGCATGTGAGCTGGTGGTGTCGGCAGCCCAGTTCGCGTATGGACCCGATAAATGTTTTTATTTTTGAGTTAGTATATCGTTTACCGAGATTTTACATACATGTATGTACAGTAGATATGGATAAGATGTTATTTAATGCTAGTGTGAAAGTTCAAAAACGTACATGTAGTCTTAAACGTTACAGTACACGTTCATAGAGTCTCCCTTCCTTTATACGCGTATCTGTTTCTGATTTAATTTTATTTATGTGTATCAGATTGCATTTAGTGAATACAATTTCATATTTGGTAAACTCTTGCATGTATCAGTAACGAAGGAATTGTATTACACACAATGTGATAACCACCGTGACTCATCAAAACTGTGAACATAATATGTGACGCGCAAAGCGAAAACCTCCTTTATGGGTCAAAAATGCGAAATTGAGTTTTCAACATATTTAGAAAATGTGATCTCTCTCGAACAATAAGATATATAAACCATTGTTGTATTCAACTGATAAACCATCTTTCTAGACCAACAAAGATACACATCTGACGTTACTTTGTCGCATCGACGTTGTTTTGACAATACGTACGTTACGTCGTCGTTATCAATATTTGCGGACAGCGAACCGCACGAGTCGTGACGTTTTCGTGCTACAATTGTACATACACATAAACTTCTCTTTGTTTCATCACAATGCACATATTTATCCACTACATGTATATTATTATTAATATATACTTAGCGATATTTCAAAACATTTATATTTAATTTATAAATTGTATAAGAAACAATGACAATTCGTTACAACGGCACACGTCGCCGGTAAATGATATTTCCGACGACATGTAAAGTCCACAGGTGGAAGACTCGGACCTAGGACCCAATAAATGGCTTATTTGAAAAACGTTAGTCCATCCACCCGTTTCCGGTGTCTATTGTACGGAAATTGTTTGGTAGGGTAACGGTTTACAAATGAGCTATTTATCGGGTACTAGGTCCCAGTCTTCCACCTGTGGTAAAAACCTTGGAGATAGCATATTATGTCACGCAAATTTCTATGGGGGCAGCCATTGTCGTGCTGCGCCTAAACGGCGAGTACGACCAAGAAAATAGTGCCCTGTGCCAACTTATCCAACGGCGTTTTGGTCTGTCTTGCTTTGTATCTAAAACTCTACATATATTATACTATTCTCTATAGTTTTCACAGTTTTAAACAAATAATATTTGATGTAGAACTAGTAAATTGCCAAAGATAATAGAGCAGGGAATACTTTTCCCATGGAATCCATCATTTATCTACGGTTGTTGTTTAACATAACGAAATGAAGCTTTAAAATTTACAAGATATACATGTAAATGTCAGATAAACACCTTCTAAATACAGTTTTATATCGCTAACATATCAAACACGGCTGATAACCGATTGGAAAAATCACTCCACGCGTTACATTAAAGATATGGGGTTAAATTGCTACGATCGCGAGTTATGGAGCGGGGTAGCAATTTGTTTCTAGTACGGAGCAGTAAAAAGGGGTGGTGGTGGGGGGTGAACGAGTTTCTATATATTTCAGTATTGACCCTGCATGTTACACCAGTGTGCTTTACAAAGTTAACTTACCCCACACACCGATCCGTTTTTGTGGAGATAACATATTTCAGTACTTTCAGTACTTTGATATATATCTAGTTATCTAGGTTTGCATACAGAGATGCGAATAATTTACTTTTTTAAACAAAAAAAAAGGTCTGAAAATTGGTGCACCCGTTGTTACGCCTCACTCCACACCAGCATGTACACAGTTCGAGGGAATTACTTGCTGGAATGGAATACATGTGGAAAGCCAATGTGATGATGATGATCTGGCATTTATAGACAAATAAATAAACGAGTATGTGAAGTAAAGTTGATTGCTATAAACATTAATGTATCGTGTATTACTTACATTAACAAGGTATACCAAACGGGTAAGACTTGTAGATGTGTTGAAATATGACAGTTCGGCATAGTTCGGCATAGTGTGCCGATTTAAACAGATTAGTCAGATGTTCATGTATGTACGACTATGTTATACATGCACATAATGATATGTACAAGCAAAAGGTATCACAAATAAAGAAACGTGTACCCCTATGTTTTATACATGTTTTTTCGTTGATATAACATGTACATTTTCACTAATTGGTAAAAGTGTGGCTTCTTATGGTCATATTTGACATTGCATTTGTCCTTAGCGCATGACCTTGACCTTTTTTCTGGAGCAAATGCCTCAGAAAACAAATGACCATTCTTGCTGTAGTTGCTGCAATATATACAGCGTGATTAAATGTCAACAGGGAGCATTTAATATAAAAATCTGTTCAGATTATGGTTTAATTCGCTTAATTTTTACATTGACCTTGACCTTAACACATGACCTTGACATCTGATAACCCCTTAATTGTCAGCAAATTAAACGGTATCATAAATTTAGTTGGAAAGAAGACCTGAACTGTAGTTTTATGATGCTTACCACTAATGATAATGTCAGTTCCACTATTAGAACTAATGAATTGGCGACCATCTTGGATTTAAGCAGAATAATCGAATTTGCCATTGGTGGAATTTGGTGGAATTTTCTTTCCAGGTATAATAGCCGTCCACTGGACCCATTTCAGGTGAGAAAGCTTTGTTAACATTGTTGTCGAACCTATACTGTCTGTTTCACGAAAGCTGCCCAAATTTTACGGCTATATAAACAATTCAAAAACAAGATTTATTTTGATAATATTGAATTAAAGGAAAAATTAAGAATGAGCCTTCTTTTTATTTCGTGAAATTTGGTCAAATATTGATTTTATTGCGAAAAAATAATTTCCCCATGTTAAATCCCCATAGACATCTTCACGGAGTGGATGTCTATGGGGATTTAACATGGGGACATTTTTTTAAATTTTAGAAATACTGGACCGATTTTTAAAATTTAACTTTTGTTTTCTTAGTTTCTTAGTTAGATCATATCCATATGCAGCCTATGCTAAATAAATGTAAATCCAATAATTGTTTACAAGAAGACATTGTCAATGTGAAATTGACAGACTATCATAATTTTGCACTTACCGGAACATTTTAGTCGTACGAAGTTTAGTGAAACGGGCCCCAGATGTCTGGAGTGTGTAAAAAGTCATGGTGGACATACACATTAAAAGTTTTGTCAAGTTAAACCACTTGAATTTGAAATTTAAACACCACACATTATGTTTTACCATTTCTCATTATTTCGCAATTTACTGTTTTCGTGCAAATACCCAATTTAATTATTAATTCTAATTAAATGCGTCACCTGAAAAAAATAATATTTTCGACAGATTATAAAGTATGATCATCGCACACCAAGACATAAATACAGATAATAAATACATGTAGTAATGTCCGTTAACATTTTAAGGAAACACGGTTATCCGTCGCCCCGGATATCAGTGTGGAAATTTACGTCTGATATAAAATGTGTAATAATGCCAATCGATACGTGGGGTAATATTGAATGAATGTTTATTTTGCCAGAACATGTCATATCTACAGAATATACAAAATTATGTGTCTACCTAAATTATAACGTGGGCATGTACCTTTAATTAATTTGAGCAGTGTAGATTCAGACACTGTATATATATATATAACCACTCGATTGGAAAACATGTACAAATATCCATGTCCACTATCCTAAAACTCGAGCCCAATTGGTAACTCGATATGTAGCCTATTTCACCAACACATTGCAAAGTATACTTTTCTAGCAAAGTATACTTTAAAGAACTTTTCAATTTTAGGATAACTTTATTAATTTGTATTATACTGAATTTATTAAATTACCACAGCCATTATCAACATCATAGCAGGCGCGGATACAGAAATAATTGCAGGGGGTGTCTGTAATTAATTACAAATCGGCATAGCCGACCTCCGCGAGCGCGAAGCCCGATGCGCATCGTAAAGTCGTCTGGGGGTCCTCCCCCAGGAAATTTTTAAATGCCAGATCGCCGCAGATGCGATTTCCTGACACCTAGGCCACGACAAAAGTCATCCAACTATTCGAGTTGTCTCTATGTCTCATAATCACACTCCTTAAAAGCACATGCCCATTCTACGGAGTACCATTAGGGCCATTTCACTTTTTTTTAATTTCCATTTATTCAAGATCTTTTCTTGAATTTTCAAGTTCTTTTCTTGAATTTTCGAGATCTTTTCTTGAATTTCTGTTCTTGAATTTTCGAGATCTTTTCTTGAATTTTCAAGATACTTTCTTGAATTTTCGTAAATTTTCAAAATGTTTTCTTGAATTTTCAAGTTCTGTTCTTGAATTTTCGAGATATTTTTTGGTTATTTTCAAGAATTCTGCATGTACTCTGTATGCGAGAAAGTATCTTGAAAATTCAAGAAAAGATCTCGAAAATTCAAGAAAACATCTTGAAAATTCTAGAAAATAACTTGAAAATTCAAGAAAAGATCTCGAAAATTCAAGAAAGTATGTTGAAAATTCAAGAAATGATCTCAAAAATTCAAGAAAAGAACTTGAAAATTCAAGAAAAGATCTTGAATAAATGGTAATTAAAAAAAAGTGAAGTGGCCCTAATGGGCTTCCGTATCATTCAGTAGGCACACACTGCTTTATAGGAATGGAATTAAATAAAGTGTATAGTTGTGTCACTATTCCACCAGTTCTAAAAACTACGAGTGCTCGCTATACAGATATAATCAAATTTTAATCTATTTTAATATGCAAATGAGGCATGCTATTTTTTAATTAGTTATCAGGGCTCCCAAGATAAGGAATTAGTAATTGAGTAGTGTCACTCCATCATTTCTGAAGCAATTGGGTATTTAAAAAATTGAATTGGGTAAAATAAAATCACACTACTGTTTACACATCAACATACAACAATTGTTGAATAGTTTGCTTCGAAATGAAAACATGTCTTGGCATTTCATTACAATTGTCTCCTTGGAGACATGCAATTCTAATGAAGTACCAAGATGTGTTTTCATGGAAAATAAGAAAAATATGCTATATTTGTGGTCTATTTCTGGTTTTCTGCAGCATGATAAAGGTACCACAAAATTTGTATTGCTTTTTGACACTCGCTACTTCTGATTTCAATTGGGTTTTTGGCAATTTTAATTGGGTATTTAAGCAAATAGCAACTTCAAATTATCTGGAGCACTGAGTTATACTAATTAAATGCATTATCTGAAAAAAATATATTTTCGACTGATTATAAAGTATGATCATAACACATCAAAACATAAATACAGAGAAGAAATAGTAATGTCCGTTAACATTTTAAGGAAACACGGTTATCGCCCCTGATATCAGTGTGGAAATTTACGTCTGATATAAAGTGTATAATAATGTCAATTAATACGTGGGGTAATGAATAATGAATGTTTATTTGGCAGAAAATGTCTCTGATGATGTCTCTGATATAAATAACGGTTTGTGCCTACTGAGTGGGCTTGTGTACACCTTCAATCACACTATGCCTATGGATGGTGCCGGCAGCGAGTTAACCTACCAGATAGGTCACGGTCACGCATAATGATCCGTCAACCAAGACTTTTACTTTGGGTCACATCTGACGTCATTGTTGGACGTCCGTGTCTGATTTTAGTCGAGAATCTGTTCATTCACACCTGGGTCCGAAGAATTGTTAGGATCCAGTTCACACCCGGTCTTATTTTCTATGAAAATCATAAACAAAATGTAATCTTTAGAAACGCCATGAAACGGTATCAAGCCAAAATGCACAATCTAGAAAGCAGTTATATATTAATTAATTTATTCGGCAATAGCCTAGGCCTATATTAGTCCAGGCATTAAACAGTTCAGGTTGGACAAAATTGTTGACAAAGGTTTCTCAACTGATATCACATCATTGATAACTATAGGTTAAGAAAAAAAATAGTTTACCATAATTTTCTCTGGGCAACTGCCTGAAAGTAGGTCAAATCCAAGATGGCGGCCGTCAAAATTGCCGAATATAGGAAATTGTTGTACGTATGGAACACATGATGGAAACTACACGTATAATATGTCAATTTACATTAGCTCAAAGTGTCACCTAAAATTCAAAATGGCCGCCAAAAAGAGCTAAAATTAACAAAATTATGACATTTATGTCCCATTAAGGTCACTAATGAAAATAAATATTGCTGAATGATTGTATAATGACAATGGGCTGGCAAATGTCATATACTAAGCATCAGTAATACACTTAGTGTGTCTCTAACTACTATTTTCTAGGAATATAGTGACATGTAAGAACTTAATGCAGGTATACAAATGGCGGCTGTGTTTCAAAACTTAACAATTAAGCACATGTTATGTATGCTCTTACTATACTTAACTAGTGCACATACAAATCACGATATATGTCACGGTCAATCTTAGTTTGATCAAACGGTTTCACGAAACCAAGATTGGAACGAAGTTGACTTGATAACATTTTGTCAAAGTAGACCATCAATCTGTCAGATTTTTGTCTGTTTGTAACAAGATTGACTATGACAACCACATTCAATCTGATTTACATATCTGTTTGATCAAACTAAGACTGACCGTGGCAACATGCACCATGTCTAGGTCACCAACACTGATTTGGTATTAGTATCTCCATGGAGAATATAAATGAGAATACCAGGCATAATTAATCAGTTGTGTCATTTGAATCATGACTTTCTCCATTTGTACACGTTATTCCCTTACAGTGGCCACAAGCCAAAGAACACAAAAGTCCATTTTTCCTACACGAACATGTGTTTTGTCACACTTTCCACTACAATTACATCTAATAATCTGAAGTCGAGATGTAGGAGCGGCAACTTGGTCCATTATATGTGGCTTCAAACTTGGCCCATGTGGTGTTGTACGGAGGTCCCAACCCCATTCGGTTGCCTCCATGGTGTTACCCTGCCAGACCTGTACCTGGTGATAAACCCGCTGGCTGTGGAACCTAGCAGCATATGAGGTCGGTGGAAGTCGTTCAGGGGGCAAATAGCTGGCACTTGAAACAACCTTCTCCGAGAATTTAGATACACGTTCATGATTCAAGTCCGAATCAGGCTTACTGCCATAGAGTGTCAGAAGGGCCTGATTCCCAGCTCTCTCTCAATGTCTTTGTGACTAACTGCTGCCACCGAGAATGATTTTGCGAATTCTTGCAGACCACGGTATCTGCACATAGCCGAGAGTTTTCCTATGCCATAGGGTCTTGATGTAGTGTCACATCCCGACAATGCATGGATAAAGAGTAGGGAGTGGCTAAGTTCAGGATCTAAAGTCTCTTGCAAAACGGGTACATCAATTAGCTTTGTGCTAGTCTGAAGATAGATTGGTTCGTGTACAGTTGGCTTGAAGTGATGTTGCAACATAAGCAGAAGGTCAGTATCATCCCCTACAACAACCACCGGTTTTGTCCGAGCGAGCTCACAGGCAGACATTGCAATGTCATAGTCAGCATCACCAGGTGAGTTGTTGACTTGAATTCCCTCCTTCTCCATCTCAGATCCAGCAAAATCAATGAGCTTCGCTTGTTTCTTGTATTTGCCAGGAACGGTTGTTTTTATTCATCTTTAGCAGCATATCTGGTGTGAAATCCACATTCACACCATATCATTGCCAGTACGCCTCTGATGGGTTTCATCTTTCGTAGAAGGACCAGGACTCATAGCCATCAAACACAACAAGAGCATTGCGGAAGTGGCTGCGTACAAACTGTATATAAAGTTGACAAATGTTTACATATGATGTGGACTTCGACCATGGAAGGCGCTGTAACATCGCCCCTCCATCAATGACGTAGGCAACGCCAATAGGACACTCACTGATAACACACAATGAGACCTGTTCGACTAACCCATTCAGGAGATCGGCCTTGTCCGTAAGTCGCATAAGGAGTTCTTATCGAATAATGATGTCGGATATGAGCACAGTTCATACAGGAACAGTGTTTTCGTATCAATGCTGCCGATGCCGGCGACAAGTAGGCGCTGGTATAATTGCTGAGGATCGATCTCAATTTCATCGCCATCCACTGACACATACACTGATGATGCTAGAGTATTTACCTGTTTGGTTTTGGAAAATTTATATTTCGAACCGACATTCCTTCCATTGATGTCAGGATTGCAGTGCCGACAATTTCAGCTGAATCCACATTTACCGAACCTTCAGATATGACTCCTGATGACAGGCTGCACAGTTCCTTGGATTCCTTTGTGAACGGCTTTCTCTCTTCGAGATAATCCATGACAGGCTGAAAATCTTTGGCGTCACGTTTGAATTTTGCCTGTTTCAGATCTTTATGTGTCTCCATTGCACTGGTGGTCGAGAGGCCCGCCACTTCCTGCATAGCCTTGTGTACTTCACCGCATACAGGCATTGATAGTAGCCAGACCAGACTGGTTGACGCATCAAAACCACGACCTCAAGTTAGCCCACCAACCGACTTCAAACTGCTCATCAGAACTTGTTCAATGTACAGGTCATTAAATATTCCTGTCCAATAATTATCACTACGGCGGAGAACAAATAGTCTACATACAATATTTGGTGAGTGATACGCCAACAGACATAGGGATGCTTTCCAAATGAGTTGAATTTTCAGCTAAATTTGAGTAAAAAATGTCCGTATTGAACATTAAATCAATGATTAAAGTATTAAATCACGTTAAAAGAATATCAGTAACATCTAAATAATCATAACAAATCCAAATTAACAATATATGGGTACCTAATAATAGTTTACACTGAGAAACTACAATATCGTAAATTTAGCCATTTGGCACCCAGGCTAAAATCCAAAATGGCCGCTGCCGAGAAAACGTACTTGATTTAGAAATCCTACCCAAACTTTTGTGAAGGTCTTGGCATACAGAACATGAAAATGCAAAGTTTTGCTCTAAAAGAAAAATGTACACAAACTCCCCCCAGAGCCTACACTAGTGAGTATCAATGATATGATTACACAGGCATAATTCCAGCTATGTAGTGCTGACAGGTAGAGTCTATTTAAAAATAGCAGCCACTGCAGTGAAAGTACCTACAAGATTCAGCTTCCAAATCACAACAAGCAGAATGAGTGATGATTAGAATAGGGAATATCTAAACATAGGCCCTGATGGAGTGGACAAACTATGTTATGGGCTGATTTTGAAAAACAAACATATGTAAATTGCACCACGAACTGAGTTCAGTGGTATCTCATTATATTCAAGTCTAATTATTAGTTTCTTATAGTTCATATTAAAACAGTATGGTTGTGTCCACCATTTGTGTGCATGTGTGTTATATGTGTTGAATAAACCACAAGTGTTTAACTATTTTGTGAAAATGACATCTGACAAGCTTTTCAATGTAATTCGTTAATACATATCACAATTTTGTTCATACTTTGGCAGCCATTTTGGCTTTTGGCGGCCATTTTGAATTTTTGGTGACCTTATGTGGCCAAAATAGTAGTCGATTGAATTCGTCTCTTTGAGCCAATGTAAATTGACATATCATATGTCTAGTTTGCTTCATGGGTGTTTTCTGCTATTTTGACGGCGGCCATCTTGGATTTGACCTACTTTCAAACAGTTGCCCAGAGAAAATTTTGGTAAACTATTTTTTTCTTAACGTATAGTTACCAAGGAGGTGATATCAGTTGAGAAACCTTTTTCAACAATTTTGTTCAACCGCAACCATTGTTTATGCTTTAATTACCGGACTATATCCCTTGAACATGTTGAAGTTGATTGAATTATTCGTATTTCTAAATTCAAGTAAATTTGGAATTTGACCAGTCAAAATGTATAACGATAACTCAAGCGGCTGTATATCTATACTGACCAGAAAAGAAAGCGGACCACCAAATAGATATCCCATAATTGCGAACAATTAATGATGTATTTACTACGGTGCTTATATTGGTCAAAGAATCGCAATACCAATCAATTAATCAATCAATAAGGAAATAAATCAATCACTCAAACTAGCAATCACGTGATCAATCAATATATAACACTTGACGTTGTACACAATGGTAGGGGGACGGTAGGCATTAATACGTGCCAACATGTACGGTCGCCAAACTTTCTGCGGAACAGTATACCCGAAATGACCCTTGACACAGACTTCGAAAACCAAGATGGCGTCAGTTATGATACACCGGGTATAACATTTGTTTCAGTTTCATTTTTTCAGCGATTTGCAATATTTTGTTCGTATAAACATATATCTGCTGTTTAAATAAATCATATGTTTCAATATTACGAATAAGATTTCTCAGCAACTGTGTTTCTTTACCACCTAAACCGACACTGTTAGCAGTTTAACTAGTGTACCCTACCATTGTTCGACAGTACCAGTAATCGACAAAGGTCGACAAGGTCAAATTCAAATTGTATATCGTTAATATTGTGTTGTCATCTATGTATGTTGACATCAGTTGTCTATTTGGACATCACATATTAATAGTTGTGAACAGTCACATATTAATAGTTGCGAACAGTGTATAACACTTGCAATCTAGTCGTGTACCATCCGTAGCCAGAGTTGCAATTCCACTCATAGGTTTCGGAACACTCAACACGTGCTTCCTTCATTCAGTGAAACAGCAAATTTCAAAACAAATTAATAAAGATTAAAGTAGCAAAACTATTCAATTCAGCTTGACTTGCAGTAAGAATTACAAATTTTTGACTATTTACATTTTTTTCAGACACTCAAGCTAAGGACGTCGCTAACTATTTACGTTACCCAGTCTAATGGGTTTCTGAACTTTTTGGCTACTTGAGTATTACTCCCGGGAGCCAGACGCTATGCCGACAACATCTAGCATACTCAACGTACGGTAGACATTATTCAACATATCAAATCGCCTTAAACATGCTAAATTGCTAATGGGTGTATTTAAATATAACAATATAATCTTGAACACACAACAATTGTCGTCTGCTGTTGCTTTTATATCTTGCCTTATTTCTCAATAAAAACATGGTTTGACAGCACTTCAGAATCATTTCCAATGGAAATGATTCTGAAGTGCTGTCAAAGCATGTTGTAAATTATTCTAAAGTGCTGTCAAAGCATGTTTTTGATGATAAAAATGGAAAATAGAAAATAAACAGCAGACAACAAAAAATTAAGAAAGCGGTGTAAGGGTTAAAATGTTTCTATAATTATTTTCATCCATTCCTTTTCTCATTACATTCGTGTATGCTTTGGTCATGCTGGTGGGTCAATATTTCCGATACACTTTTCTCTTGTTAGTCGCTGACAGTGTTTGCCACATTGTTTCATAATCAGTGGCATATTAAATATGTGGTAGGGACGGTGTGTGGCTCCCTGTCGGGAATGTACTTTGCGTTGTTGTTTAAGTTGGTATCCGCTATTTATCCTTACCCTAGGCACGTGATCATTCCCAGGTTCTGATTTTGGGATGTATTGTCCGGACTGGGGATGTTGTGGTTGTTGTGAAGGGTGGCTGGAGTGGGACTGGGGGACTGTATTGTGACTGAATGGGACTGAGAAAATTATAGGTGACTCTCGGACGTAATTGCAACTATCAGTCAGGATTGTCCCAGGCAGAGTTGATCTGCCAACAAGTAACGAAAATCGAGAGCTTTTATACTCGCACACAGGATTAACCCCGAATGACCTCTGTCGGCCGAAATTGGCTTGGACGAACAGTTTCATTGGTATTAAAGTCACAGATAATTTCATCCAATCATATTCATTCAAGTCAGGATCTCCGGACTGTCAAGACTGTTTATTTGGCTTTGTAAAAGCACATGTTTACAATATAAAATGGTGTTTAAACCACATAAAAGGTCAATGTCATCGATAAATATCGATGGATTTACAGAATACAGACTTTAATGCTTCTGCTAACACCAACAATAGCAGAAACAGGTACTTATTTAGTGAGAATTTGTCTTTGCTAAATCCCGACATTGTTCCTGAATTAGTTCGGACCCGACAAAAAGTGAATTCTACCACAAATATATTATTCAGACAATGTTACTTTAAAACACCATTATACCATAAACTACATATGCTACAATTTTGCACATCCCAGTTCATGTGTTTAAAAAAAATATAACAGCCTTGAGTAGCATACAAACCGATGGAATTTAACCCTATCTCAAAACGAGATCGTGTAATGTTCACTTCAGCAGCCAAAATTTACAGCTGCGAAAGCTGTCCAAAGTTTTAATTCGATAAAATGTTGTTTAGTTGACCTTATAAGTGTGTGATGACAAAAGGAAATAAGTCTTGTGGACATATTTAAGCCCCGTGTACAAAAACAAAGGATAAGTCGCATTTTGGACGGTGATTTTCCACATTTTCTCTGTGGTGAATGAATTTCTGTGCTTTCCAGAGATACCACATCGAAACTGATGGTACAATTCGTGAAATTAAGCGCACACTATATCCGGTGGTGTCCAAAAACACGTTGTGTTCCATTTCACATTGATTGACGATACCTGTATATCGATGTCGGTCATTTTGCCTTATCGTTAATTTGACAAACACATTTACATTTTAGTCTCACTTCATCCATGTTTGCATTGTTTGCTAACTGACAAATTGTCAAATATGGACAATTAACCAGGGGCCCATTTAACGAAAACTTTGTACGACTAAAATGTTCGTAAGTGCAAGTTTACAATTGTCTGGAAATTGCATTGATAGATTTACATTTATTTAGCATAGGCTGCATATGCAGCCTATGCTCAATAAATGTAAATCCAATAATTGTTTACAAGAACACATTGTTAATGTGAAATTTACAGACTATCATAATTTTGCACTTGCGAACATTTTAGTCGTACAAAGTTTAGTGAAACGGCCCCCAGAACGACTTGACAACTACAGTGAGTGTCTTTAGTTGCTTATGTAATTACCGAACATTAATAATCAATAAATTAATATGTACACGCTAATTCAATCAAAAATATATTCTAAGGTATTTAATAATGCAGCGTTTTAACTGAATGATGTTGAGTGATATTGGTCTACACACTTCCGGGATATTTCAATACATCGAACTACAAAATGCAGCACATTTCAGTAATGGATCGTATCGTGAGACGCTAATCGCAATCGAGTGCAGTCAAATGGGTATATCAAACCCATGCTTACATCAAGGTTCTGATAAAAGTCCGAGTGACCTCTTTATAACAAGATTTGACTGTAATTTTGAAATGAAATGTATGACATTTCCTTTTGAAATACCCTTTTAGGAATATGTGAATTTTGAAATATTTTATTTTATATTTCAATAAAAGTATATGATATGACCACTCATTTGAACCGTCTCACCGAGACGGTTCAAATGAGTGGTCATATCATATATCAAATGAGTGGTCATATCATATATCAAATGAGTGGTTTTATCATATATCAAACGAGTGGTCGTATCATATATCAAACGAGTGGTCATATCATATATCAAATGAGTGGTCATACCATAAACTTCTTATGAGCAAATAGGAAACTATTTGAATGTTTTTGTCAATAAAGTAGTACCTGTAGGTATCCCCAGCATAAAATGGGTTAATGGTTAACCCTTAGAATGCGGGAACCGAAAATAGTCGTCTACTGATAATTCATATTTTGTCTTTTATCTCAGTAAAAACATGGTTTGGCAGCATTTTAGAATCATTTCCATTGGAAATGATTCTAAAGTGCTGCCAAACAAAATTTTTGAGGAGAAAAATGGAAAAATAAAAAATATTCAGCAGACGACACAAATTAATTCAGCATTGTAAGAGTTAAAGTGGTATTCCAATTCACATTTAGGGATGGACTGTGGCTCAGGGGTAGAATACAGGATTTCAATACTGAAGGTTATGAGTTCAAAACCTACCCTAGGGTATGAAAAATACTTTCATAGTATTTACATCCCACTGGTCTGTAGGATGAGATCTTAAACTGTGGTCCCTATCCTATATGACCTTAGCTGTTGCTGGGACGTTAAACACCATTAATTTCATTTCCAATTCACATTTTATTACAGGCTTCGCGACTGGCTAGTCGAGCATGGAGAACAGCTGGCCGGCCTATGTCCAGTGCCTCGGCCACAGACGCAGTGTCCAGTGGCTACAGTTTTGGTAATACAGTCACCAACCATGTGTATAGAGCAGGGATTAAGCCAGCCACTTGGGGAACACAGGTGGAAGACTTGGACCTAGGACCCAATAAATGTCTCATTTGAAAAATGTTACCCCACCCACCCATTTCCTTACAATATTCAGTAAAGCCTTTCGCTATAGTGTCTATTGTACAGAAATTGGTGGGTGGGGTAACGGTTTACAAATGATCTATTTATCAGGTCCTAGGTCCGAGTCTTCCACCTGTGTTGGGGAAGGGATCCTTTTCAACCATTTTGGTAATATTCGCACTAAACTGGGAATTTTCCATCTCTTTTTTTCTTTTAAACCATTTCATGTCAAGGATAAACTATCATCCAAGTAGAAAAAAAAATTATTACATGTATTTTTAGCTCACCTGAGCGAAGCTCATGTGAGCTATTGTTACCGCAATGTGTCCGTCATCGTCCGTTGAACCACAAATTCTTAAAAAATCTTCTTCTCATGAACCGTCAGCCGTATTTCGATGAAACTTGGTAGGAATGATCGATGTACAATGCTCTTTCAAAGTTGTTAAAATGGTGACCCCGGGGTCAAAAATGGGCGTGACCCATGGGGTCAAATTGGGGTCAAATTTTATTTTTGACCGAATATGGTCATGTCTATATCAAATCGAAGGTATCAAAGAGGCGATCGCTCTGGTACATTTTTTGTCGAAATTGGATGGTCATGTCATCCAAGATGGCCACCGAAAGGTCAAAAGGTCGTTCTTTTATTAGATTTCAAAATTCTTCTTCACACGAACCGCTTGGCCCATGGTGGCCAAACTTCACAGTTATGGTCCATGGGTGAAGCCTTTTCAGATTTGTTAAAACGGAGGTCGTCGCTAATCCAAGATGGCCGCCGTCTAAAAATAGCACAAATTCTTAAAAAATATTTTTCTCATGAACCGCCAACCAGATTTCGACGAAACTTGGTAGGAATGATCGACGTAGAATGCTCTTTCAAATGTGTTAAAATGGTGACCCCGGGGTCAAAAATTGGCGTGGCCCGTGTGGTCAAATTTTATTTTTGACCAAATATGGTCATGTCATATATCAAATTGAGGCGATTGCCATGGTGCAATATTTGTCGGAATCGGATGATTATGTCATCCATTATGGCCTCCAAAAGGTCCATTTATTCAAGATTTTGTACGTCTTTTTCTCGGGAACCACATGGCCGATGCTGGCCAAACTTCATAGTAAGTTAAGATCCTTGGGTGAAGCATTTTCAGATTTGATAAAATGAGAGTCATCGCTTAATCCAAGATGACCGCCATCTAAAAATAGCACAATTTTTTTAAAACACATATGAACTCAATGTCACATTCTCCTCTGGTGTTCATGGAGTCAGGTGAGCGAATTAGGGCCATCATGGCCCTCTTGTTATTATTTCTCATCAGATGTAATATGTTGTTACCACTCAATTGAACTGTCTCGACGAGACGGTTCAAATGAGTGATAACAACATATACTTTAATCGAGAAACGAAGCAAATAGAAAAGAAATTTTGGTTGATTTTGATACCTGATTTTTTACTTTTCAATTGGGAATTATTTCAGAGTTAGGGAAGAAAAATTGGCCCCTAACATTGGGGAAGGGGCCGGAATTCGGCC
>CM055271.1:83582490-83671100 GCA_029237695.1 Conchocele bisecta
TCAGTGTGATCACTTAGATATATATGTATCGCATTCCGCAAGCGGGCTCGACAATAATGCTATTATTTGTACAAAATATAAATGGAGACTATTCTCATGTGTCTTAGGAGACTATTCTCATGTGCTGTTAAAACATGTGTTATCATTAAGAAACCAATCAAATGTGACAAAAATCATCAATACATGTATGGTGTTTTTTTTACAAAACATTAGAATCGTCGAAGGAGACGATTCTCGGGTGTTTTCAAACCTATTGTATTAAGAAATGAACAAATGTGAAAAGAAAATTTGAATACATTGGTATTTCTTTACAAAACCATATTTTGACAAAATAGAAGAATCGTCTTTGGAGATGATTCTCATGTGCTGCCAAATCTTGCTTGGCGATGCAATGACGTGAGCGACTACATAGCGTGGTTGAGATACGTTTGTTCCTGCCGAATTCTACAGTCACACTTTGCACGTGAAACTGGATTACCAACCGATGATTTTAAACACCATTAGGTGGCATATGTTTTATACGCCCGTTTAAAACGAGAGTATTATTTATGTATCCACGCTGTATGTGCGGTGGACGACTCTCGGCCACAGCTTGTTCCGACGATAGTGAGGCCCATTGCATGTCAAGGGCAGCGACATTGTCTGGGGTTCAAGTTGGGAGGGGCGAACCGACAATTGATTTTAGATATAATTTTTAACTGGATCACATCGTAGGCATTGACACACCCAATGTTTTACCCTCCACTATGGTGTTCCATTTAGGCCATCGTAATATCGCTATCGAGTACATACTACGATATCACGATATTACATGTACGATACTACCATATGGCGATAGATTATTAAAAACTGCGTACCTCAGAATTTGCTACTCGATCACATGGTGGAACAAACTTAATACGTTGATACCAATTCCACCGACAGTGGGGCAAGCGTGTATAACATACGTCTCATTTGGCAATGCGTCGCTGCGTCGCTCTCCATTGGGCTGATGTGGAATAACTAGCATGGATATGGATGCGCTAGCGCGTTTTTGATTCTCGATCTCGCATGACTGTTGGAATTATGATCAACTATGGTCTACACACACGCATGCGCAATTTCAACATGCATGCTTTTGACACATGTATGAGCAAAACAAACCCGAATTTTCAGACAGAATAGAGTTGGAGCCAAACTTATTTTCAATAGCGGAAGGCGAGATCGCGAAAACGCGTTACAATTCTTATGTTTTGTTGTTGAGAATTATATAACACCCCCCCCCCCCCCCCCCCCCCCCCCCCCCCCCCCCCCCCCCCCCCCCCCCTGCTACTTATGGACTTGCCGTAACCTGCCGACTATCAGCTGATGAACATTGAACATGTCGCTATTGTGTATTATTTTGAGTTGGCTGATGGACGTGTTGGTCGAAGGGCGAAATGGAGGTCGGTCATATAATCAACGAATAATAACGGGACCGATATGATTTCTAAAGCATGATTATTTATTAATGAAACTTAAATAAAGATCGGTAAGGAGCCAGCGAGGTTGATCCGTATCAATAAACGCTTTAACTAGAAATGGACGCTTGTCGACAAGCGCATGTGTATCCCCCTCCCCAGATACACAAGTAGTTTGAAAAAAGGGTGTTCGAGTTATGCTCCGGAGACAAAATCAGTGACGGAAAAACAAAGGGAGATAACTAAAGAATTTGTGATGCAAGAGTTGTCATTCTTGCGGGACACACCTTTAGGGTCGTGGTCTATGCATGTGTGAAGTTTCATGAAAATATTCCAAAGGGTGTTCGAGTTATGCTCCAGACACGAAATCAGTGCACGAAACAACAAAGGGAGATAACTAAGAAATTAACGATGCAAGAGTTGTCATTCTTACGTGCATAACACCTTTGGGTCGTCTTCTATGCATGTGTGAAGTTCAATAAACTAGAAAATGTGTTCATAGAACACGGATGTCCCACATATCGCTTTGATAATAAATGAGGCCAAATTGCAAGTCAAAATTTTCTTTTACCCGAGCGTTAAAGTTTTTGAAGCACCAAGTATGTGACCTTGACCCTGGGCTTGGCGGGGGCAGGACAAACGTGGATTTGGCACAGGGCGGTAGAGGACCATTAGAGCAATGCATATATGAAATATGAAGCTGATCCGTGAAAGAAAACAGAAATTATAAGATATTTTTACCTGAGCGTTAAAGTTTTTGAAGCACTAAGTATATGATGTTAACCCTGGGCTTGGCGGGGGCGGGACGAACGTGGATTTGGCACAGGGCGGTAGAGGACCATTAGAGCAACGCATATATGAAATATGAAGTTGATCCGTGAATGGAAAGAAAAATTATAAGATATTTACCTGAGCATTAAAGTTTTTGAAGCACCAAGTATGTGACCTTGACCCTGGGATTGGCGGGGGCAGGACGAACGTGGATTTGGCACAGGGCAGTAGAGGACCATTAGAGCAATGCGTATATGAAATATGAAGATGATCCATGAAAGAAACAGAAATTATAAGATATTTACCCGAGCGTTAAAGTTTTTGAAGCACTAAGTATGTGACCTTGACCCTGGGCTTGGCGGGGGCAGGACGAACGTGGATTTGGCACAGAGCGGTAGAGGACCATTAGAGCAATGCGTATATGAAATATGAAGATGATCCATGATCCATGAAAGAAAACAGAAAGTATAAGATATTTACCCAAGCGTTAATGTTTTTGAAGCACTAAGTATGTGACCTTGACCCTGGGCTTGACGGGGGCAGAACGAACGTGGATTTGGCACAGGGCGGTAGAGGACCATTAGAGCAATGCGTATATGCGTGTTCGAGTTATGCTCTGGATACAAAATCAGAGCACGAAACAACAAAGGGAGATAAGTAAACAAGAATTCCGCGGAATCAGATGCCTCGCCTTGTCCCGCCTTGACCTCGAGCCTGGGCCCGAAAGCAATTTTCACTGGCCCGAACATATTATACAATTATTGACTAGTGAACCATAGAATATCAGATTATATTCTATGGCTCACTAGTCAATAATTGTTTTATTATATGATAATAGTCTGTATATAGCACTTACGACCTTATGCTACTAGACAAAAATTTAAAAAGAATTTGAAAAAAAAAATGAAAAAAAAAAATGGAAAAAAAGTTTAAAAATTAAAAATAATAATGCTTGCTACTGGAGCCCAGAATTTAAAAAAAAAAAAAAAAAAAAAAAAAATGACAAAAAAAAGTTTAACAAGAAACGAGGCAAAGCCACGAAGGCCAGGTTTTTTCCAAGCATGGACACTTGGATAACATAATTATACACACTTTTTGTAGACTAGATGGCCGTGGCCTGCATGTCGTGCCTTGGGGCGAGGCATGGACACTAAATAAATAGATATAGTAGATGGAAAAACTTTAACGAAAAAACTTTAACCCGACACACGGACGGACGGACGTATGCCAAAATGCCGACGATATCGCGCTTTGATAAACGCCCATGTGAAGTATCAAGGTAATGGGTGAAGCAGTTGCAGAGATATAGTACACGAAAAAACTTTAACAAATAAATTCAAAGTAATTTGACCTTGACATTGCGCACAGGGGCCGCACGGTTGGAGTGAAAATATGGACGATGATAAACACCCATGTGAAGTTTCAAGGTAATGGGCGAAGCAGTTGCAGAGATATAGTATAACAAAAAAGTTTTAACCAAAAAATTTAACCAGACGTACGTTAAAAAGTTAACGTTGAAAATGGCTAAGTCAATTACGTAGAAATAATAGGTGAAGGTAAAAAAAAATGGTCACATGTTGGATAGTTGTATGTGGTAGGCACCCCTTGGTTATGAAGCTGTGAAAGTTTGGTGGTCCTAGGTGGTACAGTACCAAAGAAATGAACTTAAACACGAAAACTTAAAGTTAACATTGAAAATGGCTAAGTCGACTGCGCGGAAAAAATGGGTCAAGTTCAAAAAAAGTAACATGTTGGATAGTGATATGTGGTGGGCACCCCTTGATTATGAAGCCGTGAAAGTTTGGTGGTCCTAGGTGGTACAGTACCAAAGAAATGGACTTAATAAAACACGAAAACTTAACATTGAAAACGCGAAAACTTAACATTGAAAATGGCTAAGTCGATTGCGCGGAAAAAATAAAAAATGGGTGAAGTTAAAAAAAAAGTAACATGTTGGATAGTGATATGTGGTGGGCACCCCTTGATTATGAAGCTGTGAAAGTTTGGTGGTCCTAGGTGGTACAGTAACAAAGAAATGGACTCGAACACGAAAACTTAACATTGATTGTGGACGCCGCCCGCCCGCCCGCCGCCCGCCCGCCCGGCTTTCGCCAATCCAATAGCCTGGATTTTTTTTCAAAAAACCTGGCTAAAAATAATAATGCTTGCTATTGGAGACCAGATTTTTTTTTAATAGTCCTATATTTATCTACATATATCTGCAGAGGTCCACATAATGCCACAATATTTTCAACACAGTACCCAATGTAGTGATTTACCTGTATAAATTACCTGGTCAGCAGTGGTCAAGCGCTGGACATCTGCACATGCTAGCCCATGCTTAGCACATGGTTCTCCCAGTTTCTATTGTTCTCTCTACAGGTAAGGTGTACAGAGCACACGAGAAAAGGTATACAGAGCAGACGAGAAAACAGGTCTTCATGCATTATTGTCCAGTTTGTAGAGTGCGCAAAACAAAAAAGGGAGATAACTGAAAAATTAGCTACGCAAGAGTTGTCATTCTTGTGCGCGACACACCTCCGGGTCGTGGTCTATGCATGTGTGAAGTTTCATGAAAATATTCCAAAGGGTGGTCGAGTTATGCTCCGGACAGGAAATCAGTGAGCGAAAACAAAAAAGGGAGATAACTAAAAAATAAAAAATTAGCTATGCAAGAGTTGTCATTCTTGTGCACGACACACCTTCGGTTCGTGGTCTAATTGAATGTGTTAAGTTTCATATAAAAATATTCCAAAGGGTGGTCGAGTTATGGTCAATCAGTGCGCGAAAAAAAAAGGGAGATAACTAAAAAATTAGCTATGCAAGATTTGTCATTCTTGTGCGCGACACACCTTCGGGTCGTGGTCTATGCATGTGTGAAGTTTCATGAAAATATTCGAAAGGGTGGTGGAGTTATGCTCCGGACACGAAATCAGTGTGAGAAACAAAAAAGGGAGATAACTCAAAAATTAGCTATGCAAGAGTTGTCATTCTTGTGCGCGACACACCTTCGGGTCGTGGTCTATGCATGTGTGAAGTTTCATGAAAATATTCCAAAGGGTGTTCGAGTTATGCTCCGGACAAGAAGTGTCTGCGGCGGACGCGGACGCGGCGCGCTGTCAAATCCATAGTATCCCCCGACGGAGTCCGGGGGATACAATTAATAAAACTTCATACCGATCACGTAAGACGAAACGTCGCGGACCCGGAGACGAAAATATGGCAATGTCGATGCTTTTTCTTCAGATTTAGTGGTCGGCGGTGGATCGGCGCGAACGTGAGATGAAAAATTGACGAAGTCAATATTTTTTTTATTTCCTTTTATGGACTTTGTGGTCGGCGGCGGAAATTAAAAAAAACAAAACAATTGAGATGCCAATTTTAATTTTTTTCCAAATCGGCAAAATTAGGTGCGGCGGATCAGTAAACCAAGTAATTAAAACAAGAGGGCCATGATGGCCCTAATTCGCTCACCTGACTCCATGAACACCAGAGGAGAATGTGACATGGAGTTCACGTGTTTTAAAAAAATTGTGCTATTTTTAGATGGCGGTCATCTTGGATTAAGCAATGACTCATTTGACCAAATCTGAAAATGCTTCACCCAAGGATCTTAACTTACTATGAAGTTTGGCCATCATCGGCCATGTGGTTTCTGAGAAAAAGACGTTCAAAATCTGGAATAAATGACCTTTTGGCGGCCATCATGGATGACATAATCATCCGATTCCGACAAATATTGCACCAGAGCAATCGCCTCATCGATACCTTCAATTTGATATATGACATTAGCATATTCGGTCAAAAATAAAATTTGACCCTACGGGCCACGCCCATTTTTGACCCTGGGGTAACCATTTTCACAAATTTGAAAGACCATTGTATATCAATCATTCCTACCAAGTTTCATCGAAATCCGGCCAGCGGTTCATGAGAAGAAGATTTAAGAATTTGTGCTATTTTTAGACGGCGGCCATCTTGGATTAGCGATGACCTCCATTTTAACAAATCTGAAAAGGCTTCACCCATGCACCAGAGTGATCGCCTCGTTGATACCTTCAAATTGATATATGACATGACAATATTTGTTCAATAATAAAATTTGACCCCAATTTGACCCCACGCCCATGTTTGACCCCGGAGTCACCATTTTAACACGTTTGAAAGAGCATTGTACATCGATCATTTCTACCAAGTTTTGTCGAAATCCAGCTAGCGGTTCATGAGTAGAAGTTTTTTTAAGAATTTATGCTGTTTTTAGACGGCGGCCATCTTGGATTAGCGATGACCTCCATTTTAACAAATCTGAAAATGCTTCACCAATGGACCATAACTCTTAAGTTTGGCTACCATGGGCCAGGCGGTTCATGTGAAGAAGAATTTTGAAATCTCTAATAAAAGAACAACCTTTTGACCTTTCGGCGGCCATCTTGGATGACCTAACCATCCAATTTCGCTCATGTGAGCTAAAAAAAAGGCCTTACACATGTAAGCTACTTGCTTATAACTAGAAATGGACGCTTGTCGACAAGCGCATGTGTATCCCCCTCCCCAGATACACAAGTAGTTTGAAAAAAGGGTGTTCGAGTTATGCTCCGGAGACAAAATCAGTGACGGAAAAACAAAGGGAGATAACTAAAGAATTAGTGATGCAAGAGTTGTCATTCTTGCGGGACACACCTTTAGGGTCGTGGTCTATGCATGTGTGAAGTTTCATGAAAATATTCCAAAGGGTGGTCGAGTTATGCTCCAGACACGAAATCAGTGCACGAAACAACAAAGGGAGATAACTAAGAAATTAACGATGCAAGAGTTGTCATTCATTACGTGCGACACACCTTTGGGTAGTCTTCTCATGCATGTGTGAAGTTTAATAAACTATAAAATGTGTTCATAGAACACGGATGTCCCACATATCGCTTTGATAATAAATGAGGCCAAATTGCAAGTCAAAATTTTCTTTTACCTGAGCGTTAAAGTTTTTGAAGCACCAAGTATGTGACCTTGACCCTGGGCTTGGCGGGGCAGGACAAACGTGGATTTGGCACAGGGCGGTAGAGGACCATTAGAGCAATGCATATATGAAAATATGAAGCTGATCCGTGAAAGAAAACAGAAATTATAAGATATTTACCTGAGCGTTAAAGTTTTTGAAGCACTAAGATATGATGTTAACCCTGGGCTTGGCGGGGGCGGGACGACGAATGGATTTGGCACAGGGCGGTAGAGGACCATTAGAGCAACGCATATATGAAATATGAAGTTGATCCGTGAATGGAAAGAAAAATTATAAGATATTTACCTGAGCATTAAAGTTTTTGAAGCACCAAGTATGTGACCTTGACCCTGGGATTGGCGGGGGCAGGACGAACGTGGATTTGGCACAGGGCAGTAGAGGACCATTAGAGCAATGCGTATATGAAATATGAAGATGATCCATGATCCATGAAAGAAAACAGAAAGTATAAGATATTTACCCAAGCGTTAATGTTTTTGAAGCACTAAGTATGTGACCTTGACCCTGGGCTTGACGGGGGCAGAACGAACGTGGATTTGGCACAGGGCGGTAGAGGACCATTAGAGCAATGCGTATATGCGTGTTCGAGTTATGCTCTGGATACAAAATCAGAGCACGAAACAACAAAGGGAGATAAGTAAACAAGAATTCCGCGGAATCAGATGCCTCGCCTTGTCCCGCCTTGACCTCGAGCCTGGGCCCGAAAGCAATTTTCACTGGCCCGAACATATTATACAATTATTGACTAGTGAACCATAGAATATCAGATTATATTCTATGGCTCACTAGTCAATAATTGTTTTATTATATGATAATAGTCTGTATATAGCACTTACGACCTTATGCTACTAGACAAAAATTGAAAAAGAATTTGAAAAAAAAAAATGTAAAAAAAAAAAATCGAAAAAAAGTTTAAAAATTAAAAATAATAATGCTCGCTACTGGAGCCCAGAATTTTTTTTAATAGTCCTATATTTATCTACATATATCTGCACAGGTCCACATAATGCCACAATATTTTCAACACAGTTTACGGAAATGTAATATAATCATTTACCTGTATAAATTACCTGTAAGTGGTCAGTGGTCAGTTGCACATGCTAGCACATGCACAGGTGAATAGTCTGTATATAGATAGCACTTACGACCTTATGCTACTGGACAAAAATTGAAAAATAATTTGAAAAAAAAAAATGAAAAAAAAAGTTTAAAAATAATAATGCTTGCTACTGGAGCCCAGATTTTTTTTCCAGTCAAATTGAAAAATAATTTTAAAAAAAAAATGAAAAAAAATAATGAAAAAATAAAAAAAAAAAAAATTACAAAAAAAAGTTTAAAAATAATAATGCTTGCTATTGGAGACCAGATTTTTTTTTAATAGTCCTATATTTATCTACATATATCTGCAGAGGTCCACATAATGCCACAATATTTTCACACAGTACCAATGTAGTGATTTACCTGTATAAATTACCTGGTCGCAGTGGTCAAGCAGTGGACATCTGCACATGCTAGCCCATGCTTAGCACATGGTTCTCCCAGTTTCTATTGTTCTCTCTACAGGTAAGGTGTACAGAGCACACGAGAAAAGGTATACAGAGCAGACGAGAAAAACAGGTCTTCATGCATTATTGTCCAGTTTGTAGAGTGCGCAAAACAAAAAAGGGAGTATAACTGAAAAATTAGCTACGCAAGAGTTGTCATTCTTGTGCGCGACACACTTCGGGTCGTGGTCTATGCATGTGTGAAGTTTCATGAAAATATTCCAAAGGGTGGTCGAGTTATGCTCCGGACAGGAAATCAGTGAGCGAAAACAAAAAAGGGAGATAACTCAAAAATTAGCTATGCAAGAGTTGTCATTCTTGTGCACGACACACCTTCGGTTCGTGGTCTAATTGAATGTGTTAAGTTTCATAAAAATATTCCAAAGGGTGGTCGAGTTATGGTCAATCAGTGCGCGAAACAAAAAAGGGAGATAACTAAAAAAATTAGCTATGCAAGAGTTGTCATTCTTGTGCGCGACACACTTCGGGTCGTGGTCTATGCATGTGTGAAGTTTCATGAAAATATTCGAAAGGGTGGGTGGAGTTATGCTCCGGACACGAAATCAGTGAGAGAAACAAAAAAGGGAGATAACTCAAAAATTAGCTATGCAAGAGTTGTCATTCTTGTGCGCGACACACCTTCGGGTCGTGGTCTATGCATGTGTGAAGTTTCATGAAAATATTCCAAAGGGTGTTCGAGTTATGCTCCGGACAAGAAGTGTCTACGGCGGACGCGGACCGCGGACCGCGGACGCGGACGCGGACACGGAAGCGGCGCGCTGTCAAATCCATAGTATCCCCCGACGGAGTCCGGGGGATACAATTAATAGATCACACTGCAAATTCAGTGACCAGTAATACTGTTATGTAATGTCTGTCAAACTAGAAACATCACCGCCATTGTGACTTAAGCACACTGCTCTGCACAATCTCATCAACACGAAATGAAGAAAATTGAACAAAATAGAACTACCTTTTGTCAACATAGAGCACAATATCCTGAGGTAGAACAAGGCCGGTAATCAGTGGAACACAGATGTCCCCCTTGGAGGTGCAGGTTACTATGGCGCCCAGACTGGCTTCCACGATGTACAGGTTGCCGGTAACCCAGTCCACCTCTATACCACTGGGTGCCATCAGTCCTGCACAAATACAAGATTGGTTGATTATATAACCCTTTCACCCCTAAGTAACTGGAATGGATAGTGATATGTTAATTTTCCGACCAATCAAATCATCACAAAATGATTTTCAGAGTAGTCCAAGAGTTGTCAGAATACAACAAAGCTCGCCTGTAGCCTTCACTCAAACTTGGCACAGTCACTCAAACTTGGACCTGGACCTTGACGTTGGGGTCAGTGGTGCAAGCTAGTGGGTCGTGGATTTGCTATAGCATGATATAGCATATTAAGATGAATGCATGTATGAAATATCAATGCGCTCCCTGAAAACAGAAGTAAAACAAAATTTAACCCAACATTAAGTTGAACACACTAAGTTGGTGATTTTCTACACCATGATAGCTATTCACATGAGGAATGCACATATGAATGTGCTAAGTTTGTGACCTCGACCTTGGGAAAGGGGGGGGGGGGGAAAAGGGGGGGGGGTGGGTCATGGATTTGCTATAGCACGATAGAGTATCATCAGATGAATGCATGTATGAAATATCAAGGTGTTCCCTGTAAAGAAACAGAAGTTATAACAAGAGTGCCGCAAGTCACAAAATACGCCAGTCAAATATGGGCCATGGCAGACAGCGAAGATGCAGAAATGTGAAGTCGTCACTAAGGCAAGAAACATTAATGAGAATTTGAAAGTCAATAGCATTATTTCTTCATCTCGTTGTGCTAAACATGTATACTAATTTAGGCAGAGATAGAAAAGTAGAGTGTAAAGTAGAAATGATAGGGAATTGGATACAATAATGTAGAAAAGTTAAAAAGGCGATATTTTTGTTAAACAAAATTTTCGGCATAAAAACACCAAGGTGTACATCTTCAATATGTGTAGAAGACGTGTGTATAGTCTCAGAACGATCGACTCAACGGTTTCGGAGGAGTTGTGTACACAAACTCTGTACCGTATATAGAATTGTATAGAAAAATGTAAAAAAAATGGCTAAGTTAAAAAATATTTTTTCGACAAAAACACCAAGGTGCACATCTTCAATATGTGTAGAAGACGTGTGTATAATTTCAGAACAATCGACTGAACGGTTTCAGAGGAGTTGTGTACACAAACTCTGTACCATATATAGAATTATATAGAACTAGAAATGTGGCCCGTCGGCACACGAATGCCCCCGCTGGCAGCCAAAGAAAACGAGGCATATTTGATTATAAGCCATTTACCCGAACGTTAAGGTTTTGAACGCACCAAGTCTGTGACCTTGACCCTGGGCTTAGCGGGGGCGGGACGAATGTGGATTTGTCACAGGGCGGTAGAGGACCATTGGAGCAATGCGTGTGTGAAATGTGAAGCAGATCCGAGCAAGGAAACACAAATTATAAGCCATTTAACTGAATGTTCAGGTTTCGAATGCACCAAGTCTGTGACCTTGACCCTGGGCAGGAGCGGGACGAATGTGAATTTGTCAGAGGGCAGCAGAGGACCATTGGAGCAATGCGTGTGTGAAATGTGAAGCAGATCGAAGCAAGGAAACAGAAATTATAAGGCATTTACCCAGCGTTAAGGTTTCGAACGCACCAAGTATGTGACCTTCACCATGGGCTTAGCGGGGGCGGGACGAATGTGGATTTATCACAGGGCGGCAGAGGACCATTGGAGCAATGCGTGTGTGCATTGTGAAGCAGATTCGAGCAAGGAAACAGAAATTATAAGCCATTTACCCAGCGTTAAGGTATCGAACGCACCAAGTGTGTGACCTTGACCCTGGGCTTAGCGGGGGCGGCACGAATGTGAATTTGTCACAGGGCGGTAGAGGACCATTGGAGCAATGCGTGTGTGCAATGTGAAGCAGATCCGAGCAAGGAAACAGAAATTATAAGCCATTTACCCAGCGTTAAGGTTTCGAGTGAGTGAGAGTGAATAGGGTTTAACGTCCGCTTTTCTGACAGAGGTACAAGCCTCAGGGAGTCTACACGCAGACGGGTCAACGGGGTCGTGTCCCGTATCCACCTGTCCGAGGGGGGTAAATCCCAACTTCAGAACTCAATATTTACAATCAAAATATATATTCAGTCCTGAAATTAGAACAACCTGATCTGGTGCCAGGCCCTCGCCACACCAGCATCATTTATCCCATCCCCTAAAAGTAATAGGATTAGCGCTAATCTTACTTTTTATATATGGGGCATAGCCCGACTCAACTCTCACGTACAAGAAAGCCAAAAATGTACATGAGGGCCAAATCCGGTATAGTGGGTTCCGGAAAGTATGAACCCAATCGTTAAGCCAGTTTAGTCGCCTTTTACGACAAGCAATGGCTACTGCAGCACTATTCTCAGGGTCAGTTGATCCCGCCCCGGTGCCTGCACGGGGCGTTGAGGTTTCAAACGCACCAAGTATGTGACCTTGACCCTGGGCTTAGCGGGGGCGGGACGAATGTGGATTTGTCACAGGGCGGTAGAGGACCATTGGAGCAATGCGTGTGTGCAATGTGAAGCAGATCCGTGGAAGGAAACAGAAATTATAAGCCATTTACCCAGCGTTAAGGTTTTGAACGCACCAAGTCTGTGACCTTGACCCTGGGCTTAGCGGGGGCGGACGAATGTGGATTTGTCACAGGGCGGTAGAGGACCATTGGAGCAATGTGTGTGTGCAATGTGAAGCAGATCGTGGAAGGAAACATAATTAATAAGGACACCGTTAAAGGTTTCGAACGCACCAAGTCCTGTGACCTTGACCCTGGGGCTTGCGGGGGCCCGGACGAATGTTGGATTTGTCACACGGTAGAAGCATGGAGCAATGTGTGTGAAATGTGAACAGATCCGAGCAAGAAACAGATAAGCCATTTACCCAGCGTAAGGTTTCGAACGCTCAAGTTCTGACCTGACCCTGGGCGTGATGTGAGTGAGTGAGTGAGTGAATAGGGTTTAACGTCCGCTTTTCTGACATAGAGGTACAAGCCTCAGGGAGTCTACACGCAGACGGGTCAACGGGGTCGAGTCCCGTATCCACCTGTCCAAGGGGGGTAAATCCCAACTTCAGAACTCAATATTTACAATAAAAATATATATTCAGTCCTGAAATTAGAACAACCTGATCTGGTGCCAGGCCCTCGCCACACCAGCATCATTTATCCCATCCCCTAAAAGTAATAGGATTAGCGCTAATCTTACTTTTATATATGGGGCATAGCCCGACTCAACTCTCACATACAAGAAAGCCAAACATGCACATGAGGGCCAAATCCGGTATAGTGGGTTCCGGAAAGTATGAACCCAATCGTTAAGCCAGTTTAGTCGCCTTTTACGACAAGCAATGGCTACTGCAGCACTATTCTCAGGATCAGTTGATCCCGCCCCGGTGCCTGCACGGGGCGGGAGTGGGACGAATGTGGATTTGTCACAGGGCGGCAGAGGACCATTGGAGCAATGCGTGTGTGAAATGTGAAGCAGATCCGAGCAAGGAAACAGAAATTATAAGCCATTTACCCGAGCGTTAAGGTTTCGTACGTACGTACGTACGTACGTACGTACGTTATGTACGTACGGACGCCGGTAACACTATATGCCCCCTCACCATTCGGTGGCGGGGGCATAAAAATGTAGAAAAAATGGCTAAGTTAAAAAGGTGATATTTTTGTTAAAAAATATTTTTTCGGCATAAAAACACCAAGGTGCACATCTTCAATATGTGTAGAAGACGTGTGTATAGTTTCAGAACGATCTACTGAACGGTTTCGGAGGAGTTGTGTACACAAACTCTGTACCGTATATAGAATTGTATAGAAAAATGTAGAAAAAATGGCTAAGTTAAAAAGGTGATATTTTTGTTAACAAATATTTTTTCGCCATAAAAACAGCAAGGTGCACATCTTCAATATGTGTAGAAGACGTGTGCATAGTTTCAGATCGATCGACTGAAAGGTTTCGGAGGAGTTGTGTACACGAACTATGCGCTTTTTCTTTAGCCGCCCGCCCACCCGCCGTGCGGTAAAACATAATACGTACCGTTTTTTAAAAACGGTCGTATAAAAAGATATTTACTCCAATGTTAAGTTTATGATGTTGATCTTGGGGAAAGGGGTGGAGGGTGGGTCATGGATTTGCTGTAGCACAATAGAAGATCATCAGATGAATGCATGTATGAAATATCAAAGTGTTCCCTGTAAAGAAACAGAAGTTACACAACATTTACCCCAACGTTAAGTTTATGAACATGCTAAGTGTGTGACCTTGACCTTGGGGTAAGGTTTGGGTGGTGGGTCGTGGATTTGCTACAGCATGATAGAGGGTCATCTGAGGAATGCGTGCATGAAATATCAAGGCGTTCCATGAAAGGAAACCGATGTTATAAGACATTTACCCCAACGTTAAGTTAATGAATGTGCCAAGTTTGGGACCTTGACCTTGGGGAAAGGGGTTGGGGGTGGGTCATGGTCTTTCTATAGCACGATAGAGTATCATCAGATGAATCCATGTATGAAATATGAAGCCCTTCCCTGTAAATATACAGAAGTTACACAACATTTACCCCAACGTTAAGTTTATGAACATGCTAAGTTTGTGACCTTGACCATGGGGTAAGGGTTGGGTGGTGGATCGTGGATTTGCTACAGCATGATAGAGGGTCATCTGAGGAATGCATGTATGAAATAACAAGGTGTTCCATGAAAGGAAACAGAAGTTTACAGAAGACATTTACCCCAACAATAAGTTTGGACGCCGACGACGCCAGGGGTATGCCATAAGCTCTTGTGCAGGCGAGCTAAAAAGGGTTGGGTTTTTTTAGGATATGAAAATTAATTGCAAAAAAAATGCAGATCCTGATGAGATGGCTCATCTGGATCTACACTGTTTGCCACTGGTTAATGCTAAACAAGTACGAAGAAATATTGCCGTCTGCTGCAAGCCCCCATCATTAAATTACCATTTACATGCTCCAAACGAACCTCCCGCAAGCGTGCATGAAAATATGGATAATGATAAACATGTACATGAAGTTTCAAGCAGTAATGTAAAGAAGTTATAGGAGAATTGAAAAAATGTGCTAATCTATTGAACCTTAAATTTCAACGTCATTTGGCATTGAGCTTCGGCACGGGGCATTGCTGGGGCGAGGAATGAAAATATGAATGATGATTAGGCATTCTTTGTTATATTTATTTGTGTTTAACAGCCTATCATATTCAGCCCTGAAATTAGAATAACCTGACCTGGTGCCAGGTCCATACCACACCAAGTCACTTGGTCCCTTCCCCATAAATAGGATTACGAATAATCGTATTACTCACAAAAGAGGTGCACACAGATTCAACTGTCACATACAAAATGCCAAAGACGTATGTGACAGCCAAACCAGGTCTCCAGTCATAATTCGGGTAAGGATGAACTCCGATCGTTAAATTACCCATCGCTTGCTCCCACCTGCCACCCACCAGGCATTGACCCAGATATGATTATCTGGGCTACATTACGCATTATATAGAGAATAGTAGGTTAGTGCCGTGAATGGGAAAAAATATCTGGCAAGGCTCAGGAAACGGGGTGGGATGGGCGAGGCTCTGCCGAGCACATCCCGTTTCCGTGCCGCGCCAGATATTTTTCCCCATTCACGGCACTAACCTACTATTCTATTTATCCCGTCAACACCTACAAATGGCTGTAAAATGCAAAAATAGTATTGACTGGATATCAAAAATGTTTCACGGCACCGTGTTTCACGGCACATACTCACTGTGTTGACGGGATAAAAATGATAAATATAATACCAGCCTAGTGTCTAATGACATCATGTTTACAGGGCTCGTCTTGGAAATGTAGACATTCCTCGGTGAGCCTCGGAATTCCTACCGTTTCCAAGCCGAGCCCGTAGCCCATTTCACCAACATTGCAAAGTATACTTTTCTAGCAAAGTATACTTTGAGGGAGAAATTTTCAATTTTAGGAGAAATTTATTAATTTTTATTATACTGAATTTATTACATTATCACAGCAATTTTGGCTGTGATAATGTAATAAATTCAGTATAATAATTCTGCATACTTTTAATCATCAAATATATACAGTCGTTAGTTCTATATGAAATAATTCAGGAAAAATAAATTATTTCTCCCTCAAAGTATACTTTGTAATGTTGATGAAATCGGCAACAGATAATGGAATGGAATGGTGCTTAACCCATTACATTCGGAATACACCTTTATGGGTATGAAATTTGAAATGTTTTAATTATTTTATTTTCTTATTTCTCAGTTAAAGTATATGTTGTGACCACTCATTTGAACCGTCTCGATGAGATGGTTAAAATAGTGGTCATGACATAATACTTCTATGCACATAGAAAGAAAATATTTAGGATTTCCACACACAAAATGGCGTAACCTCGGCACGAAATGGGTTAACTAACAGTCCATCGACACAGAAGAGTATTTGTCCGATTCATAAACTCGATATCAGTAGACACTATATAGGCTGGTATTTTCTAAATCGGGTATAATTTCACATTACAAATTGCGCACACTTGGGCCTTAATATTTTTATCGAAGCATTGAGAACATTTTTTACATTTTTGACGGGATGTCGTTCAAACCATTAAAACGTCAGCGAAACACGTTTTGACGACCTACAGATCAACCCGGATACACGTTCAGCGATAATGTTGGACACAGCATTTTGCTATCAGTCATTGTGTATTCAGACACAATTATAGGTTCAGGGCTCCAGATAAGGAATTAGTAATTTAGTATTATCACTCCATCATTTCTGAAGCAATTGGGTATTTAAAAATTGAATTGGGTAAAATAAAATCACTACTGTTTACACATCAACAGACAGCCATTATTGATAGTTTCTTTTGAAATGAAAACATGTCTTGGCATTTCATTAGAATTGCCTCCTTGTGCTTTCATGGAAAATAAAAAAAAGTGCTATATTTTTTGTCTGTTTCTGGTTTCCTGCAACATGATAAAGGTACCACAATATTTGTATTGCTTTTTGTTACTCGCTACTTCCGATTTCAATCGGGTTTTTGGCAATTTTAATTGGGTATTTAAGCAAATATGCAGCTTATCTGGAGCTCTGAGGTTGGTGCTACTGGTAGGGCACAGCAGCCATTGGCTACAAATGTTTCACAAATGGACAGAATGGCAGACTGGAGAACGGGCAAAGTTAAGCAAAAGTGATAAGTATTATAGGAATTAATGGCCTTTTTGTGGAATTTATCGGGGTATAAACTTGGAAAAGTCGCGGTAATACTGGACGAAGCGATAAAAAATTACAATTTTCGAAAAAAAATAAAGATTTTTTTGATTTTTTTTTCGAAAATTGTAATTTTTTTAGGACTCGTTCAGTATTCCCGCGACTTTTCCAAGTTTATATCCCTGATAAATTCCACAAAAAGGCCATTCATTCCTTATAATTCCAGCATTTGAAATAAATTCATCAAGAAAATGTGTTTATTTTCCGTTTTCTTAAGTAATTATTTTAACTGCGTCTGACGGTTACGGAAAGTAGTTCGGCATGGAGTTTACTGGGATATAAATTCTGGACAGAGACTTGCTACGGACCAATCAAATGTTAGGGAATTGTGTAAATATTTTTGTGCTGGAATTATTCATTTATAAGCACAGTTATGAAGGTCAAAATCATATGAAGGGCAGGGCAGCATGGATGTGTGGCAATTGTCCACAAGTATGACGTAATAAAATATTAAAGTAATCCATAAAGAGTTATAGAAGTTCTGACAGAATTGAGAAACTCCGGTGAACTACTTAATGTGTGAAAAAGTTCAAAGTTGTGAATGGTCAAACGGTCAAGGTCATGTTAAGGGCAGCATGGATGTGTGGCATTTGTCCACAGGTATACACTGCAGCTCCATTATAACGCGGTGGTCGGGGTCCAAGATTTCAAACCGCGATCGAATCCGACCGCGTTATAAAATTTCGGGACATGCACGGGTACTGGTACTGCACGGGTTACTGGTAACATTCGCATTTCGGTTACTAACTATTGCGGGAATTCCATTAGCAACGGACCCATATACAATCATGTCATTTGAACAGAAGTTAAAGTAATTATTAATAATGCCTATGACATACAAACTTGTATGTATTAATGTATTAAACATGTGAGTTATTTATAAATCATTGCTTATTTCGTTTTATAGTGCTCGCGATAGACAGACGCTTATTACAATGTATACTACTCGCGATCAACAGACGCTTAAACGGATTAATTGATAATAAATAATGCCTATGGTCACGTGTCCTGGCTATTCATGCGGTTGATACGTGTATAATCTCAGGATGTGGGGTCACGTGATCTATTGTTTACGCTGCAAGTCATATTGATGAATGAAATTTACGATTTAAGCGAGATTGCCGTGGGCTGCAGTGTAAGCAATAGACCACATGATCCGATACCCAGATAATGCTGAAACACCAGTCTATTTATAGAATGCTAAATATTACACCTGGGAGTAAAGAAAAAGTAAGGCAATCGAACATGCAACCATTTATTAGCGACAATTATGTGTAATAGCGCTCATCTGCACATACGTCACCAATTTGTGTGTTTCCAATAGTAGGACAAATACATGCATCAGTAAACTTTCATAATGGTCAGTGTAAGTCCCGAACAATGCAAACTGCATTTAATGCAGGCTAAAGTGTGCAAGCCTGAATGTTTGTCGTACTCGGGTCAGATTTAGGCATTCTATTTATAGCAGATTCCTTGCTAGGCAGATGAGCGCTATTGAATTGATTAATAAATATGCCTATTAACATGATTACCTGATTAAAGGTACATGTATTACATTTGCTAACATACTAATAATAATCCTTTCATGGACTTTGAACTTCGTTGTTTGAATAAACTTGCAGAAATCACGAATCAACCAATTACACTATGACTACGACGTCCGACGATTTTTTTTTTTGATTTTTTTTTCTTGATTTTTAAAAAAAAAAATGGGATCCACGAGAGACCCGCGTTATAATGGAGATCGAGCTATACGCGACCGCGTTATAATGGAGCTGCAGTGTACTGTGTTGACATATGTAAGTAATCCTGCAAGGAATATAGAAGTTATGACATAATTGAGAAACTCCGGCAAACTAAATGTGCCGAACACACTGACGGACAAACTGTCCAAACACGATATGCTTCCGGCTCTACCGAGATCAGGGGGCATAAAAAGTACTATATTTATACAAATATTGGAGAAAATGTAAAACATTTATTGTTTTTTTTTTGTGTTGTCAGTTCATTTTGGTGACTAATTTCAAAATACTAGCAACAACCTAGCAATATGTAGCAACTTGCAGAATAGAAGTATCAGCGCTCCAGATAAGGTGCGTATTGGCGTATTTATGCACTTATTTTAGCAGAATACGCATTGATTATCAAATGTGAGAGTACAAAATTCTCACAGCATTGATTTTTAAATTGAGCAGTCTGTAGTGAAAATACTACAATAAAGTTGAAAATTTAATTAGTCAACAGGGCTCCAGATAAGGAATTAGTAATTGAGTATTTTCACTCCATCATATCTAAGCAATTGGGTATTTCAATATTTTAATTGGGTAAAATAAAATCACACTACTATTTTTACACATAAACAGACAGCAATTATTGAATAGTTTGCTTCGAAATGAAAACATGTCTTGGCATTTCATTAGAATTGTCTCATTGGAGACAATTCTAATGAAATACCAAGACGTGTTTTCATGGAAAAATATGCTATATTTGTGGTCTGTTTATTGTTTTCTGTAGCATGATAAAGGTACCATAAATTTGTTATTGCTTTTTAATACTCGCTACTTCTGATTTCAATTGGGTTTTGGCAATTTTAATTGGGTATTTACGCAAATACGCAGCTTATCTGGAACTCTGCTTGAGCTGCAAATAAGAAATTGTTTGATTTGTTTTATTTTTTATCATTTGTTCCCTATTTAATAAGGAAGAAAATCAATAATACATTTGCAAAAGAAAATATGCATTGAATTTGAAATATGGGGGTATAATACTCTTTAGATACAAAACTTATCTGGAGCGGTCTGTTCGACAGGAGAGACGATCCTACCTGTGTCGATGACGAGCTGGGGTTCTGCAACCTGGAAGTCCGAATCAAAGGCAGCCATATACACAGCCTTCTTCACACGGTCCGTCCAGTACAGGGTCTGGTTTACCCCTACCGCTGTAACATATGGTTGGTTTTGTGACCAGTGTAGATCTAACCCGAATTTTCTGTCAATAATGCAAGGCGACTTACAGCCAGAATGCACAGCGGGCATTTTACTGACAAATGAAACGACCTGCTGCACATAAATCCTATATATGCATGGCTAAAATAATTCAGCAAATGGTCAAAAATAATTGCAGTTTGAATCGGGTATAAATTATTTCTAATCTAAACCAAATAGATATTATTCTTATGTGTTAAGTTGTACAATAATAACAGTAATAACTAGAAAATGTGTTCATAGAACACGCACATATTGCTTTGATAGTAAACCAGGTTAAATTCCAAGTCGAAAAGATTACGAGTTACAAGGCAAAATTCGAAATGAGGGAGATAATACACGACCCGGTGGTTGAATAATAAATCAAAATAAACTTTCCACATGTACTCATCATAAGGAAGCTACAAACCAAGTGTCTATTACGGTTTAAAAGTTGTACGAGTTACGAGGCAAAATTGGGAAATGAGAAGTCGAAAAGACAGATAATCCATGACCCGGGATCGAATAAAAAAACAAAATAAACTTTGAGCATCTACTCCTCATAAATAATCTACATACAAGAAACGATGGTGACGGAGGGACGGAAGGAATGGTGCTTAACGGCCCACCAACACAAAAGAGTTGGGTAATACGGAAGGACGGGATGGACGGACAAGGGCAAATGCCCTCTCCACTATCGTGTTGGGGCATGAAAATATGGATGACTAATAAGAAAATGAAGTTTCAAGACGATGCGACTTGTAACAGGAGATGGGAGGTAGCCGAAACCTTGATGCATATCTTGGACAGAGACCCACAGAGATAAAGGTAACCAAAACCTTGATGCATACCTTGGACAGAGACCCACAGAGATAGTAGGTAGCCAAATCTCTTCGACAGAGACCCACAGAGAAAGTAGGTAGCCAAAACCTTGACGCATACCTTGGATGGAGACACACGGAGATAGTAGGTAGCCGAAACATTTATGCATACCTTGCATGGACAGAGACCCACAGAGAAAGTATACTGAGCAAAAATAGAAACGTCCCTCCATGTTTAAGGAAAGATTCATCAAAAACCAAAAGGGTTACTTTTAAAAATCAAAATGGAAAAACAAGTTCATTCATTTCTGTATCAAAGCCAATAAATTGCATTTGGATATCTTGTTAAATATTCGAGAGATAACCGGCCAAGGGCGGTAGGGGTCAAAATCAAAAATCACAAAAACTCAGAAATGTGTTACTTAATGTTTAGAGATGGAATTTCAATAAATAATGTGGCAAATTCAGTAAATCTCGTTAGTACCGAGTGTGGCCACCATTTGCATGAATGCATGCAATGATCCTACGCCGCATCGACGTGACGTAACGCAATACCAGTGCGTTGGGCAAATTCCTCCATTCCCGTTGTAACGCCCGTGTAAGATCGCGAACATTGTCAATCTGATGGTGAACTCGTGCTTTGCGGCCCAGCTCATCCCATATGTGCTCAATGGGATTGAGATCCGGGGAGACCGCGGGCCATGGCATGACGTCGACGTTGTTTTGCTGTAAGTATTGAGTGGTGACCCTGGCTACGTGAGGGCGGGCATTGTCGTGATCAATGTCACACAGGACCATGCTGGACGGCATAATAAATGACTAAGGCATGGTGCATTTAGCACATCATGCAACTTAACGTTGTGCATTGATGTTGCCCTGTACCAACAACCAAAATCTGTCTTCCGGTTTCCCATGATCCACCCCAGACATTACGCTCCCTCCCAAACCTGTTTTTAACAATGCAACAATCGGTGAATCTTTCATTTTTAGCCTGTATACCCGGTAACTCTTCCGTCAGCATGAATAACTGTGAAACCGAGATTCATCGGTGAAACAAAACTCGGTTCCCAGTCGCCTTCTTCCAGGTTCAGATTGACGTCGCGCCATTAACAGTCTGGAAGCACGGTGACGTTGGGGGGGGGGGGGGGTCATTATTCTGAACCAGTGTACGGGCGGCAGTTGCAGTTGGTTGGGCGTTACGACGTAACCGGTTGCGAATGGTTGCCCTGAGACACCGTATCCGCTAGCATTGACTGTGGCTGCCAATCGACGTTGAGTAAGTGCGTCACGTAATGTAATCGATCGGCCTATAGCCGTAGTTACCACGAGGGCCTACAGGTCGCTGCCGTCGTGAACAGCCCCAGTTGTTGGTACCGGGGCTGCCAAGACGATCAATCGTTCTTCGACAGCAACCAAAACCGAGGCGCGACCGCCCTGGCGGCCATCCCCCCCGCAGATCCCAATTGCCTGATTTCGCTCGTTTTCGGAAAGCCGTGGATATCGAAAACAGTGAAAAAATTAAAAAAGTTTTTTAATTTCCGCAATAGCCCTATCGATGAATGTACGACATGAATGATCATTATCGATGGGACTAAGTATAGCGTGCCGTGCAAAAAGTGGAAATCAACGTTCCGGTCACTGGCCGCTTTGTAAACCGTGTTGTATCGGCTAAACTCTACACGATCGGTATTCTGAATCGCCACGGTTTAAAATACATGTACTTTGAAATGGTAGTACATACATAGACAGAGAGTACACGCTATATTAAACAGGGATCGTTTCTAGTTTTGTTTGGTATAGGTATCCGATTTCTTCAACAGAGACCACAGAGACAGTAGATAGCCGACGAAACATTGATGCATCTTCAACAGGGACCGCCAGAGATAGTAGATAGCCCCAAAACCTTCATGCACTCTTCAACAAAGACCGCCGGAGGAATGTTAGATAGTCGAAACCTTGATTGCACATCTTCAACTAGAGACCGCCAGAGATAGTAGATAGCCAAAACCTTCATGCAATCTTCAACAAGACCGCCAGAGTTAGTAGATAGTCGAAACTTGATGCCACATCGTCCAACAGAGACGCCAGAGATCGTTAGATAGCCGATAACCTTGATGCACATCTTCAACAGGACCGCGAGATAGTAGGTAGCCGAAACCTTGATGCACATTTCAACAGAGACCGCCAGGAGTAGTAGATAGCGAAAACCTTGATGACATCGTTCAACAGGAAGACGCCAGAGATAGTTAGATAGCCGAAACATTGATGCACATCTTCAACAGAGTATGCCGAGATAGTAGATAGCCGAAAACCTGATGCACATCTTCAACAGAGACCGCCAGAGATAGTGGGTGCCGAAAACATTGATGCACATCTTCAACAGAGACCGCCGAGATAGTAGATAGCCGAAACCTTGAAGCACATCTTCACACAGAGACACAGAGATAGTAAGATAGCCGAAACATGATGCATCATCTTCAACAGAGCCCACAGAGATAGTAGATTGCCGAAACATTGATGCTCATCTTCTACAGAGACCACCAGAGAATAGTTAGATAGCAGAAACATTGATGCACATCTTCAACAGAGACCCACAGCGCCGAAACCGTGATGCAACCTCTTCAAAAGAGACCACAGGAGATAGTAGATAGCGAAACCTTTGATGCACACTTCAACAGAGACCCACAGAGATAGTAGGTAGCAAAACTTTATGCAATACTTCACAGAAATCGTAGGTTAGGGCGAAAAACTAACGCACATCTTGGACAGAGAGGTCCACCAAACAGGACTGAACAACACCGCAGAATTATCTTACCAAAATTATAAACCTTTTCTAACCCTACTGGCATTTTGGACTTCGCAAGCTGCTTGATTTTATGCATAATATTCTGGCCGCCGCCTGGAGCCGACAATCAAAAACTTTGCAAAAGTCTACAGGACGAACAGACGGAATGACGAAAATTATATACCCCTCGACAAATTTCGTATGCTTGGGGTATAATAAGAAACACAATTATGGCAAGAATTAGGGCAGTGTGGTAGTATTTGTATGTGCACCCGGAAAATGTTTTCCGGAGTACATATAACTTACTAAATACATTACGATCTTGTGAGGACATTTTTCCACGTTGTTCAATATGGTCCACCTGGTGTCCAGGTCTCCAACATGTTTGAGACCAAGCGGCGACCGAGTCGGCGGTGTGATCAGCATGGCTCTCTTCCCCTACAGAATTGATTGGTTAATTGACTTGATCGGGCATGGCTCCTCAGTTCCCTACAGATACAATGATTGGTTGATTGATCAGCCCGGCTCCTTTCTACTGATCGATTGATTGGTTAGTTAGGGGAATTGATCAGCCTGGCTCCTCTATTCCCTACAGATCGATGATTGGTTGGTTTAATTGGTGATCCAGCCTGGCTCCTAGATTCTACACTGATTAAATGATTGATTCGTTAATTGGTTGGACTGACTTGTAGGTTGATTGGTTGGTTGATCAGCCTGGCTCCTTCATTCCCTACAGATCGATTTTGATTGCGTTGGTTAGTTGGATTGATCAGCTGGCTCCACATTCTCTACAGATCTGATTGATTGGTTGGTTAATTGATTGATCAGCATGGCTCCTTGATCTCTACAATGATTAAACTGATTTAATGATTGGTTTAATTGGTTGACTGACTTGAGTGATCAGCTTGGCTCTCATTCCATACATATTTATCAGTTTGATTGATTGGTTGGTTGGTGGATCAAGTGATCAGCCTGGTGGCTCATTCTCTAACATATTGATTGATTGGTTAATCAATTGATTGTGTGTGGTTAAACGGCTTCTCCTTTACCACACAGACAATTGATTTGCTTGAAATGATCAGAGGCATGGATACTGACCTTGGCAGGCAATATGATACCTACCTTGAGGCCATTGGGATTCCGACCTAGAAGCTTTGTTGAATACCGACCGTGAGCCATGGATATCCGACATGTGGCATGGATACCAACCTTCAGGCATAGATACTACCTTGTGGCATGGATACGACCTAGAGGCATGGATACAGACTTGAGGCAGGATACAGACCTTTGAGGCCATGGATACAGACCTTGAGGCATGGATAACAGACCTTGAGGCTGGATACCGACCGCGCGGCAAAATGGATACCGACTCGAGGCATGGCTACGGTCTCGAGGCATGGATACGACCTTGAGGCTAATGGATACCGACCATGAGGCATAGGATACCCTTACCTTGTGGTTATGGATACCGACCTTAGGCATGGATACCGACCTTGAGGATGGATACCGAATCGCGAGTCATGGCATTCCGATCGTGAGCATGGATACTGAACTTGACGATGGGGTACGATCGTGAGGCATCAGATCGGACCTAGAGGCATGGATACCGACCGTGAGGTATCGATACCGATCCTTGAGGATGGATACCGACAGTGAGGCTGATGGATACCGATCGCGAAGCCTTGGATACCGACCTTGAGGCATGGGGATCCGACCTTTGAGGCATAGATACCAACCTTGAGATATGGATACCAACTAGAGGCTAAATACCAACCTTGTGGCACTGGATACTGACCTTGAGGCAAACAGGAATGGCCGTCGCAAGGCGTTCTGTATCCTTGGAGACAGTGACAATGGTAACCTGTTCGCTTGTACTTGTACACTGCTGGCTGCATGTGGGAACCAGAACCAGACTTTTAAACAGAAAATTACTGGAACCGGGAACTGGAAATTGGATAATCTGAAAGAGCTGTGTCTACCCGGTCCTAAGTCATGGTGGGAGATCTCATGGTCTATTGAATTTGCGTTTAGTGTACTCATGCACCCAGGAGTAGTGTGGTATCTCTATGTTTCATCAATACAAACTGACGGTTTCTTTGATGACATGTTCCAGCCGATAAACTAGCTGTAATGCTCGTAATTTTGGTGTTGTCTTACAGGACAATACCAAAATTTAGCAGCACTTACATCTGTAGTTTAGTCACAAGTCTGTGGAGACATCTTCACAGGTAGAGAGATGCTCGCCGATGCAAAAAATATTTTACTGCTGCTTGAAATAGCTGTCTTATCTACCAAAATAAAAAATTATCTAAGAAAACAAAACCGTCATCCCGTCATTGTTTTGTTAGGTAGTTTACGACATATATGGAAGATTAAACAGACGATACACGTGGTGATTCAAGCGATCTTATTTTACGTCAAGAATGGCCAGGCTCTGATTGCCGAGCCCGTGGTGACTAGGTTTACTGGACTTATTTCTATACATAGGGGGACCTAGAACAGAAAATGTTACGTCATGTCATGGTTAGTTTAGCTTCAAGTTAAATACCAAATTTTTGCTATGCTGATCCAGTATGCTTTTCTACATTTTTGTTTACACTACAGATATGCAGGCATTTTCAGAAAAAATTGTTGATGCAAACACATGTGAGTCTTTTTTATTTTTATTTTTTTTTAACCCCGGTACATCACATCAATTTTCGGTCCCTTAGTGGCGTCAGAACGTTACAACATTTTACTGCAGAGACTTCTTTCAACTGCGTTGAATATTAGGGAATTTTGACTGAATATAGTATGGGGATGTTAATGACATAAAACATTTGATTGGAAGCCTTAATGTGCACAGAGGCTGCCAACACCATTGTATATGAATGTTTACCTGTAGAATGGGGCTTAGGGATTTGTGACAAGTGTAGCTCCGGAACAAATAGCCCTCTCCTCTAGGACTGACAACAATCAAATATTGGCGGATTCAAGCACGACACTTGTTTCAATTGATGGAATGGCGATCAGTGAATGTCCAGATCAGACTTTGTGGATGCACAGGCCGATCTGGATCTCACTGCTCGCCAAAACCCATAAGCCCCATTTTTCCATTCAGTCTAAGCAATATGTTTACGCCAGATTTCGACCTGGGTGCGTAATGGTTTTTTCTTTCGGTTGCATTCGGAATTTATCTATTAGGTTGTTTCTAATATTGTATTGTCTTTCAAAACTAGATTTGGTCAGTAAGCGTGGCTTACGAAATACCCCCCCCCGTGGGCCCTGGTCACCCTAAATATGTTCAAATTTCCAAGTGTGTGTGCTTGTGACCTTCACTTGGGATTAGCGGTGAGCGGCATGAACGTGAATTTGCACAGGGTGGTAGAGGTTCCATTGGAGCAAGAGTTGTGTGAAATGTGAAGCAGATCGAGCAAGGAAATAGAGTTATAACCGATTTCTTGTTGTTATGTTTTGTAAAGAGATACCGTATAACCTCGAATTAACGCCACGGAGGCGTACATTTTACAAAAGGGGGGGGGGGGGGGGGGGGGGGGCGCGTTTATTAGCAGTAAAAAAAGAAAAAAGAAAAAAAAAAAAAAAAAAAAAATTAAAGGACCGCCAATTTCTCAAACACAATAAGGATTTAAGGGATTATTGTGTTGAAATTGGCGGTCATTGGTAAACTATTATTAATTTTTTTTTTTTTTGGGGGGGGGGGTTGGGGGGGGGGGGGGGGGGGCGTTTATTAGGCCAGTATAATAAATAAAAAATAAAAAAGAAAATTACCAAGGACCGTCAATTTCAACACAAATAAGGATTTACGGATATTTGTGTTGAAATAGGCGGTCATGGTAAAAAAAATTATTGTTTATTAGGAGGGGGGGCTTAAGCCGAGGTTATACGGTCTTTTATTGTGACGTTGACCTAGAGATCAGCGGGGAGGATTTGTCACGCATATGCAATATTACGTATTTTCAATGAAAGAAATAGGAAGTTATAACTTATTTCTCTGATGTTAAGTTTTGTAAAGAGACCAAGTATGTGACATTGACCTTGGGATCAGGCGGGGGTTGGACATCGTAGATTTTGTGACGGCATGATAGCTACAACCCTTATGAGGAATGACAAGTGAAAATAATAAGAATTTTCAAATGAGGAAATAGATGTTATAACTTATTTCTCTGATGTTAGTTTTGTAAAGAGTATTTTGTGACCTTGACATTGGGTTCAGCGGGGGTTAGGAGGTCATAGGATTTGCACAGCATGGTTAGTAGAGCTTACAGGAATGATGTGTTGAAATATTAAGCATTTTAGATGGAAGGAAATAGACAGTTATAACAATATTTCTCGGATGTTAAGTTTTGTAAAGAGACTAAGTTATTTGACTTCTTGACCTTGGTATCAGCGGGGTTTGTTGGATGATCGTGGATTTGGCACAGCATGGTAGTAGAGCCTTACAGGATGCATGTGTGAAATATTAAGCATTTAGATGAAGGAAATAGAAAGTAATAACAAATTTTCTCTGATGTTAAGTTTAGGATAAGTATTTGACTTGACCTTGGTATAGCGGGGGTTGGTGGTCGTGGATTTGACGCATGGTAGTAGAGCTTACTGGAATGCATGTGTGAACTATCACGCATTTTAGATGAATGAAATAGAGTTATAACAATATTTCTCTGAATATGTTAAGTCTTATCCGACGGACGACGCACGGACGCACGGACGGACGGAACGGCAACCTGACTCAGTATACACCCCCACAACTCGTTGCGGGTGGGTATATAAATATGAACATGGCAGTCACGGCGCCACTTGTGGGCACATAACTGTTAATAATCACTATCTGCCGTTCGCGCTTTATAGGCAATATGTTGTCTATACAACGCTCAGATAAGGCATTAGTTAATCGAGTATTGTCACTCCATCATTTCTGAAGCAATTGGGTATTTCAAAATTTTGATTGGGCAAAATAAAATCACACTACTGTTTACACATCAACAGACAGCAATTATTGAATAGCTTGCTTCAAAATGAAAACCTGTCTTGGCATTTCATTAGAATTGTCTCCAAAGATTAGAATTGTCTCCTTTGGAGACAATTCTAATGAAATACCAAGATGTGTTTTCATAGAAAATAAAAAAAATATGCTATATTTGTGGTCTTGTTTATCATTTTCTGCAGCAAGATAAAGGTACCACAAATGTTATATTGCTTTTTGATACTCGCTAATTTCAATTGGGTTTTTGCCAATTTTAATTGGGTATTTATGCCAAATACGCAGTTATTGGAGTAAAAAATGTGGAAAAAGTTTCAGTTTTCATGCACTAACATATGCAAAATCCGCCAAGGTGTGTCGACGTTCATACTTCGGCTTAAGTAATAATAAAATGGAAAATGTTAGTAACGATACCAAGCATCAAAACCTTCCATTATTACGGTTTAAAAGTTTTACATGGTACCAAGGCAAAATGGTGAACTTCCAAGTCGAAAAGTGGGAGATAATTCATTGGGACCCAGGGGACGAATAAAAATATCAAAAAAAAAAAAAATATAATAAAACCATGGGATCTAATCTTAATAAGTTTACATACCAAGTTTCACGTTTATAGCTAGTACGTTTTAAAAAGTTTTAGAGGTTACAAGGTTGGTGATGGTACGGGACGAAGGATGGGATGGAACGGACAAGGGTAACATGGGGCTTAATAAAACAAAATGCTGTGTTTGGTAGGCCGGAACATTTTTCGTTCCGTTCCCATTTTCGGACACACTCGTAAACGCTTATTCTTCGCATTTTCATTCAAATTTTTGTTCTGGTCATTAAGGTGGGTAATTTCCAGTTGTCAGGTGTGTAAGATTTCGAGGAAAAAATTTAGTAAAAATATTAAAATTTAATCTGTTTTCATACCTGCAACTTCTGTCGACACCGGTATGACGGGGACTTGGATTATCGGGTCCGGGCGTTGTGTTGAAAAGAGGCAAGCGTAAGAATAAAAGGAATTACCAGTCTCTTTGGAGTATACATGCATTAATTGCTATTCATTTGATGAATACCATACAGTCTTAATTACTTTCACTGTAATTTTGCAGTGGTTCAGCTTTTTTTAAAACAAAAGGTAAATATCTCCGAAAATTGTAGTGTCGGAAAAAATGGGTTCTCCTCCTGAATTTTAAATGCTTTTAATTACCCCTTTACGGGCCTATTTGTCAGCAGTTACTCCCCACTTACTATATGAATTTTATGTTATTCTATGTAAGGCGAGCGACGTATTTGTTAATGTGAGAAAATCACGGTCAGATGAATTATTGCGGATGTTTTGGCCAGAATGGGTCCCAGTAGAGGTATTTTATTAATTATTACTGTGGCACTTATACGTTTCATAAAATTATATCATAGTGGCATAGTTATTAGGTCGTGACTTCATGACTGTCTTGATATATGACTGTAAATCAAAGACGTCATGAAAGTCACGACTAGGTTGATGATTGTATATGTTCAGTTTTATTGACAAATATAAAATGCCTTTACAAAAGCAGCCATCACGGTGATGTTCTGATAGGGCATAATTTATACTGTTAAATTGCAATATACGCTATATATGCATGAATGTACGCAGATATATAGAGCCAGCCAATCAAGCTGCTTTAGTTAAATAATCCCGGCTTGTCAAGAACATCACTGATCCCATCAATTGGTGTCAGTGATGTTCTTGCCTAAGCCGGGATTATTTAAGCTAGAGCAGCTTGATTGGCTCCTAACTAAAGTTTTACCTTAAGCAAACTTTTCAAACTGAATCAACTGAAAATAGAATGTTCTAGCAAATTAATGTATTAACTTCTCATTGGCTTATTCCCAGTGTCAGAACCAAAGCAGAAAAGATGAATGAAGTCTCGGACCTAATCTCGGTTATACGAGATGACTTTTATATTTTTCCGTTTTTTATACGTTCTGTAAAAAAAAAACAACAGTAGCATGAACCATAGGAACGATAACTCGCGACGGCATGTAATTGCGCCATGCACAAATATCTTTTTGATTTGGTTTGACACAGGGGTATAGCCAATGAGAAGTTAATACATTATTTTGCAAGAACATTCTATTTTCAGTTTGATTCAGTTTGAAAAGTTTGCTTAATATAATAATAATAATATAATAATAATAATAATAGACTTTATTATAAAGAGGGTTTTACAATATAGTTATAACCTAATCTTCCGATGAGGGCCACACAGACTTACTACATAGTATATACAAAAATGTACAGAGATTAAAGGAAAAGTTTAAAACATTGACGCAACAAGCAACATACATTTGTACAACCACCCATGGCTAAACTTGGACTAAACATTTCTCCCCAATTACCTGCAGCTGTCAATTGCTATAGACAGACATAATGGTTGGCATACAATCGAGAGATGAAGCTCGCTACCTTTTTGGACGTAGCGATTGAAAACACAGCCAAATATGTCATGGAATTTCATAAGAACTGCGTGTTGTGACAACGCAATTCTAATGAAATTGCATATGTCATTTCTTACTGTATTCAGAGAGCAATAAGAAAATAGATAACAAATGTCGGCTTGCTGATTTTATTTTTACTATTTATAGTCATTTATTTTTCAGCATGCAAAGCATTAAAGTGTGATAAGTCCATCTGTTTTCTGCTGATGTCTATTTACTTCAAACAACCAAACATACAATCACATACAATCACATAGAATTAATTGTGCACATACAAAATGTACATCAATCTTCCAATGGTAAAACACACATAGAACATACACTATATATATACACACAATTCATTAATATTATATATAAGATGCGAAATTACACGAAAGTCGTAGTTGGTCAACGACATAATTTCTCAAGATCATTTTGCTTTCAATCCATTGAATGCATTGGCAGTCGAAATTTTGTGGCAGTATCTAATTGTTTTTAAGGTACAAATTTAGTTAAGGAGAGCGTGTTTACATCGTCGTTCGGTAATAAGAACAACCATTCATACCTTTATTAGTGTAAACAGAAAAAAATACCGAAAATGGACGTAAAAATGTTTATTGAATTTGCGAAGTTTAACAACCGATTTGACCGTTCCGAGCCTCACGGAATCAACGAGAAATTTTACTATCGAAATCCAAGATGGCGGCGCCCGTCCGCCGATCGTGTTTAAAACTTTTAACATGTATTACCTTCACAATAAAGCAATATTACATGGATTTTTAAAGTTTTTTGGGTGAAATATATCATAATCAATGGCCTCCTAGATAGAGACTATAGTATTGAGTAGAAATGTTGCAAATGTTGAATCATTTTTTTTTTTTGTAATTTGTCTCTTACCACATGCGTAACCGTTTCATACAATTTTTTTTTAAATATTTATGAGACTTTATAATCAAGGGGGAAACAAAACATCATGTGATTCCCAACCAATTCAGAATATTGTAATGAGTTGTTTTCCATGTTCCATGTTGACAATGATACATCCACTCCTCCCATCGGCAAACGGACACGTCCACAACAAACTTTACAAAGATTATTACTTAATTCTAGTCTTTACCAGTTGGTTCAGTTAGTTTGTTGGCGATACCCGATTGTGTATTTGTGGGATCTCTGACTGACGCCCTGGGTTAGGCACCCTGTGCCAAACCCGAACCCACTTAGTTTCTTTACAAAACTTCCCATCAGAGAAATCTGTTTATAACTTCTATTCCTTCATCTAAAATGTTAATATTTTCACACATGTATACCTGTAAGCTCTACTACCACGCGTTGTTGCCCAAACCACGGGACCGTCCACCCCCTATGATCCCAAGGTCAAGGTAAAAAACTTGGGTTTCTCTTTACAAAACTTAACATCAGAAGAAAATGGGGAGGGGGTGGGGGGTAAGCCTCGTTTATGACCAATCTAGTTACTGTTATGACCACTCTAGTTATGATTACTGACAATCTAATTACTCGGCTTACTGACCTATCTAGTTACTCGCTACTGACAATCTAGTACACGTTACTGACCAATCTAGTTACTCGCTTACTGACCAATCTAGTTTTCGCTTACTGTCCAATCTAGTTACTCGGCTCTTACTGACCAATCTAGTCTTACTCGCTTACTGGGACCAATCTAGTTCCTGTTATGACCAATTAGTTACTCGCTTACTGTCCAATCTAGTTACTCGCTTACTGACCAATCTAGTTACTCGCTTACTGACCAATCTAGTTACTCGCTTACTGACCAATCTAGTTACTCGCTTACTGACCAATCTAGTTACTCGCTTACTGTCCAATCTAGTTACTCGCTTACTGACCAATCTAGTTACTCGCTTACTGACAATCTAGTTACGCCTTACTGGACCAATATAGTTACTCGCTTTACTGACCAATCTAGTACTCGTTACTGGACCAATCTAGTTACTAAGCTGAACCCAATATCGTTAACTCGCTTTACTGACCCAATCTAGTTACTCGCTTACTGACCAATCTAGGTAACTCATTACTGCACCAATCTCGTTACTCCTTACTGACCAATCTAAATTTCAGATTGTCTTCACTTTATATGTTTAATGTTTAATTTGTTTATACAAATGTAATCTGCATTTTGATTTTTTTTCAAATCTATTGTTACAGAGAAGCTTCATCGGTAATAAAATGTAATACTAAAAATGTTATTTTAAATTCACAACATACATTTACATTGAACATTGTTTGTTCTCCTGATTTCAGGGCTTATAGAACCAGAAAAATACAACCCACAAAGTAAAAATAAAACCAAGAAATGCATCTGTTTGAACGCGGAAGCCCTGCTGCAGCATATTTGAGAACTGTGGGGACAAATTGGTTAACCGAAAAGTGTGACGGACGGCACCAGAGGACAGACAGACCGACGGCCCGGTCAAAACTATATGCACCCGTTTCTTCGAAACCCGGTGCATAAAACAAGTTTACAAAAATATGAGGTCCAATGAAAATGGGACTTTTTGCTTGCCAAATATGGTTGTAAAACAATACTTGAAACATTTTACAATTTTGTTGTATTATTCGTTGCTATTTTTTGCCATTTATTGGCCACTTTGTGTCTGAACCAAAACTGTATATCATACGTTTCTTCACTTACCCGCCGCGCAGATCGTTAGACCAAGCCGCCAGGAGGGCGTAGACGAGAGCGCCAGAGCCAGATTATTGTTGATAACCGTCTCCAAAGTACGTAACAAAGTCCGTCGCAACTGACAAGTGTACATGCGTGAGATGTGCGTGTCGGTTACCCCGGAAAGCGGGATGTTCGTTTCTTGAGCGGGAAGAGGGGGGCTTCGTTTCCCCTTATCTTCCCGAAATTAGCCACGTCCGTACAATACCGCCGCGCTATTCTTGTCAAATTTTTCTTTTCCTTTTTTTCCAAATACTGGAAATGTGTGCAAGAAAACCAGCTGTTTGATTGCACTGACGCCTGAGATGTGCTACAGCTCCAGGCTCAGACAATCAAAACTGCTTTTTCCAGGTTACATCGACAGATATATGTTATAAACGTTCATTCATTCATTTGGTCTTTATATTTAAGGGTGGGGAATTAGCTCGCACTTCATTACCGGTGTTGTATACGTAGATATTCTGGCAAGATGATTAACGCCGGGGTTGTGTACTCGGGGTAATCCGTTAAGGGGACTTGGGCTTAAAACTGATAGCCTGCTATGGGCATTTTGTGATACACTTAAAGCTGACTTTATAGAATATGTTTCAAATGTAATAGAATCATAGATGTGATGAATATCTATTTAAAGTATTATTTTTTTTTCTTGAACCCCCTGTTCTTCTGTAGGAGTATATTCCATCTCTGTCATTTTAGTTTGTACACGCTATCAGACAGTTTCACCACTTGGAGCGTTTGACACATACAGTCAGCAAATATAATAACATATGGTGCAATACGTCCCAGATATATAGGGGACGACAACGTCATAATAAATAATATTTAGCTGACTACATAAAAAACTAGATATCTGAGCTGTTCTACCATTATTCAACGGATACCTTTTCAATGTGTAAAATGTCAAACTGATGCACTTTCTAGTATTAGAAGTGCATCAGTCACATGTAAAAACCTTATTTACTCGCATAGCAGGCAAGTAGACAGTAGTGACAATACTTAGAATGAGTTTACCCCAAATCACTGGATGCGATGCTGTATGTATGGTCATACAGTTATATATCTACAGAACTGTGTAATGTTCTTACTGTTACACCGTCTTTACTGCATTCTGAAACATTTTAACAAAGGGTTAACAAACCATTCATATATAAAACTGTGTATATACATTTGATGAAAACAACGCATAGCACGCTGTAGTCTGTGTCTCCCCATACTGTTGCATCAACTTGTATTCACGTGTTTGTTATATTAATGCTATGTCGTCAAACGCATTAAGAGGTAAAATCTGGCCGATGGCTTGCTTGTACACACTAAAATGGCCGATATGGCAACTCCATGCGCTGTGTAGGATATAGTAAGAAGAGAATGTTCACATGTATGTTATGCTTTATATCCATCAAATTTACGAAGCAAATTATGCTATGAATAATTGGGATGATCAGGGACCTCAAGGGTCTTAATCCTTATAACGCGGAAACGAAAGTGCGTCTGCTGTTGTTTTCATATTAGATTGTGTGTCTCAATTATACTAATTTGGCGAGCACCTTTTGAATCATCCAAGGTGCTGGTAGAACATATTTTTAGCTGAGAAAAAATGAAAACTATATAATAAAGCAGCGACAACATTTAATTAGCATTGTAAGGTTAATGAACATTTCAATGTCTTTTCCCGCCTGTGTGTGATTTGAAGGATTTGGGGAATGCGTGGGGAATGCTTGGGTTGGGTCCACCTTTCCGATTTGGCGACTAGTTTTACATTATGCGCCTATCATGCACACAGGTGGAAGACTCGGACCTATGTCTCAGAAAATGGCCAATTTACAAAAGTTACCCCACCCACCAAAATCCCATAGGCTATGCATCGTAATACGAATAAACGATGTTGTATAAGCGTATGGAAATGATGTGTGGGGGTAACTGTTGTGATCACCCCGTTGAAAGTCCTCTTCGTCAGGTAGCAGGGCGTAGTATGGAGCGGTCAAACGCGCACCCCCTGCACCGAGACATGTGGGAAATATCCAATATCGGACTTTTTGTGTCTTATTTCTGTCTCTTTCTTATTATTGTCGTCTAATCCCGAAAGGTATTTTGCCGGAAGAGGCTCATTAGATAACCATATGAAAAATTCGGTAGGGCCGCTAGTCCTGCCAGCTTTGTCATAAAACGTTGTTCCCGATTCCCGGGAATTAGACAGAAATTACATTCAACGACGCAGAAATTAGAGCCTATGGTATACCATGATAGCGGATGTCGTTGATTCTGATCGTGTGTTAAACAAACATATACTTGTACCTACGGTGCTTTGCTGCACTCGGCGTAACTCTGTTTCACGTCGAAAATTGCGACCGCGATCCTGTATAATTCCCATTTAACTGCATGCAAAAGATACTGCACATTTTCGTCTAGTAACCGGCGAAAGAAATTTGCGCCGGTTACTATATGAAAATGCGATTAGCCGTATATATGTCTTATTCCGTCAACACAGTGCGTATTGTCGCCCGTGAAAACACGGTGCGGCGTGAAACATTTTTTGATATCCAGTCGATACTATTTTTGCATTTTACAGCCATTTGTAGGTGTTGACGGGATAAAGGGAATAGTAGGTTAGTGCGGATGGAAACAAATATCTGGCGCTGGTACGGAAACGGGATGTGCTGCAGTGCTCGCCCTCCCGTTTCCTGAAGCCTTGCAGATATTTGTTCCCATTCACGGCAACTAACCTTACTATTCTCTATCTATTTTCCTTATTTATGAACCAAAGTATATGTTGTCGACCACCTCATTTGAACCGTATCGGCGACGAGACGTTAAATGAGTGGTTACAAACTATACTTCATGATGAGAAATAAAGAAATTCTTGAGCCTTGCGGATATTTTTTTCCCATTCACGGATATTCTTATATTGTCCACACTTAGCACATGCAGCCCGATACTAGAACACGAATTTTAAGTACTCGATTGCATAGTGTTCCATATTCAAATCGCCATATTCACTCTTGCAATTGGCAATTAGCGGTCTTACCCGACACACGGGGATGTTGTTACATGGACCCCTGCAAGGACCTCCTATAAAATTAACGCCGAATCTAAACACGCACGTGTGAAATCAGGAGCACGTGCAAATGAACTGAATACACATTTCTTACTCAGAAGCGCGCCTGAATCTGCACGATTTTGAAACGTGCATTACCAAAATTGGAAATAAGTATGTCCATGAGAGGAGTGGAACATCTCTAAAACCGGGGGGGGGGGGCGGGGAGAGAGAGGGGGACCGTTTCACTAAACTTCGCCGTACTATAAAATGTTCGTAAGTGCAAATTAGGATTCACTGGAAATTTCAATTGTGATGACAGGAGGGGCGAGATTTGGAGGGGGGTGGTGGGTTCCGGGGTTGCAAAACCTCCCCGTTCAGCCACGGAGTTTACATAGATCCCAGTTTACCACCAGTTGGAGTCTGAATTTCAATGCCGTAAAACACAGGAAAGTGCATTTCTGGACATCTGGATTTCAAAATTTGTCCTGGGACCCCCCCCCCCCCCCCCCTCCCCCCTGGGACACTATATAGTAATCAACGCGTTGCTTCTCCAACGCGTTGAAAAACGATGAGCAACGCGTTGAAAACGATGAGCAACGCGTTGGAACATACCCATTATTGGCAGTTCGGGTCATAAGTGCCGTCTCTAACACGTAAGAGAAGCAATGCGGGTTGAAACGACAAAGCAACGCGTTTTGAAACGACAAAGCAACGCGTTGAAACGGCAAAGCAACGCGTTGTTGAAACGCCAAACAACGCGTTGAAACTTACGTGTTAGAGACGGCACTTATCGCCCGAACCGCCAATATGGGTATGTTCCCAACGCGTTGCTCATCGTTTTCAACGCTTTCTAGAAGCAACGCGTTGATTACTATATAGTATATAACATTTTCAACGCGTTGCTTTGATGAATCAACGCGTTGGCTTGTCAACGCGTTAGAAACGGCACTTATGACCCCCGGATCGCCATCTCATCCGACCCAGCCCTGTTCCCCAAATGCTGGTCCTCCGCCCCTGAATGGATTTACATTTATCGCGCATAGGCTGCCTAAATGTAAATCAAATAATTGTCTTCAATAAAACGTTAATGTGGAATTTACAGAATATGCGTTCGCACCCCCCTAAATTCGCCGAGGTCCGCTATTTTTCAAACAGTAATCTCAACAAATCTTTGTGCGTTCGCACCCCCCTAAATTCGCCGAGTTCCGCTATTTTTCAAACAGTAATCTCAACAAATCTTGAAATGCATTAATATACAGGTAATTTGCATGAAAATGTCACAATTTACCACCGTTGAAATCCGAATTTAAATGACTTAAAATGCAGTAGAGTGCATTTCAGGCCATCTAGGTGGGGCTCACCCCTCACGCACACACCCCCCCCACCCCCCCCCCCCCCCCCAATAGAAAATCCTGCGTACGGGCCTGTGATAGGCTGTTAAACACCAATAAACAAACAAACAAAGCATGTTGTAAATTATTCTAAGGTGCTATCAAAGCATATTTTTGATGTTAAAAATGGAAAATAGAAAATAAACAGCAGACGACAAAAAATTAAGATAGTGGTGTATTAAAAGGGTTACTATTATGTTTATCAAAGGAGTTTACCAATTTCCTAAGAAACGAGAAGTTGCCGAGTTTCTAGGGAATCAGTGAATTACTTGTGTTTAGCTCACGTGAGTCGACGGCTCGCGTGAGCTATTGTTGTCGCTTTTCGTCCGTCGTCCGTCCGTCCGTCGATAATTTCACACGTCTTCTTCCCCTTATCTCCCGAAATTAGCCACATTGATACACTACCGCCCGCGCGAATCTTGCCAAACGTGCTCTTGCTCTTAAAATTTTCCACGGACTAGTTTTGACGAGACGAACACCCTGGAGTCGAAATCGAATGATTACGTCATCCAAGATGACATCCTTTTATTAGATAATTCTAACATCTTTTTCTCGTAAATCGCTGGGCCAATGTTGGTCAAACTTCACAGAGATGATCTATGGGTGGGAGCATGTCAGATTTGTAAATTTGGAGGTCGTCGCCTAATCCAAGATGGCCGCCGTGGAAAAGTAGGTCAGCTTATTAAAATATCATGAATTCGCCAGACAGATTTCAACGAAACTTGATAGGAATGATTGTAAAAATGGTGACCAATGGGTAACAAAAAGGGGCCCGGGGTCAACTAAGGATCAAATGTCACATTTGACCGAATATGGTCAAATAATATATCAAATCGAATGTATTGAGGAGACAATCACTCTGGATCATGTTTTGTCCAAAATTAGATGATTAGGTCATGCAAGATGGCCGCCGATAGGTCAAAAAGGTCATCCTGTAATTAGAGAGTTGTTCAAACGTCATCTTTTTTTCAATATTGGTCAAACTTCACAGGGATGATCTATGGGTGGAGGCATGTCAGATTTTTAAATTTGGAGGTTGTCGCCTAATCCAAGATGGTCGCCGTGGAAAAGTAGGTCAACTTCTTAAAACATTGTCTTCTCATGAACCGTCAGACAGATTTAAAGCGAAATTTGACAGGGATGATCGACACTCAATGCCCTTTTATATTTGTGAAAATGGTGACCCATGGGTCAAACATGGACGGGGCCCATGGGTCAACTAGGGGTCAAATTTCACATTGCGCAGAATATGGTCATGTCAATATAAATTGAAGGTATTGATGAGATGATCACTCTGGAGTATTCTTTGTCGAAATCGGCTGATTAGGTCATCCAAGATTGCCGCCGAAAGGTCAAACGGGCATCTTTTTATTAGAGCTTTCAAGCAGCCGTTTGTTACTAACCGCTTGGACGATGCTGGCCAAACTTCATAGTTAGTGTCTGTCGGTGAAACATTTACATATTTTTTTTAAATTGGAGATCTTCACATAATCCAAGATGAACGCCGTATAAAGTTGGACAACCATATCCAACTTTCGCGGCCACCTTACCTGGACAAAATTCATAGTGACCACATGGTCAATTTCAGCTGACCAATACGTGATGGTCAGTCAGCAATTTCCGTGATATCGGCTTTTTCCGTAATCTCTCGGAAATCTACAGGTGTCACGTGATGTATGCAAATTTATCGATATGTAAATCGATAATCCATGTAGTGTGGCGAGTCCACCATTGACCACTGCGATATTCGAATTAACGTGTCAGGTTCCCGAACATGTTTATGTTATTGAAAATGACATTTATGACCACGTGAAAATTATTGCCAAAGTTAAATATGTTTTCCGTAAATGACATCGCAAATATTTTATACCAAATGTGGACTTAAATATTGTTCCTTAAATATTGTTCCTTTGTAAAAATAAATTTCAAGGAAGTTTAGTTTGCAGTAAATAATTCGCGATAATTCTGCTTAATTCCCTCACAGACCTAGATTAAATTCTCGGTCTGTGATTCCCTGTAAATAAAAACAACACATTTCCATTTATTGACAATTTTATAATTTGTGACATTTTCACCAATACTAGTTTCGATAATCGGTGGAAATCTCGTTAATATTACCATGAAATCAAGAGAAAACATGCAACGATAGAAATAGTTACAACCAGCGTAAGTACTTTTGTAAACTAACGTATATAGTCTGACCAAGATTTATAATTCCCGTGTATGTAAAAAGGGAATTACGTTAAGTATTTCTAACCATATCAAATAAAGATGAAATTATATTAAGTATTGCAAGTTGCAATTATGTCAAAGATAATCAAATAAGACAAAGGCTATGCTGAAATTACAAATCAGTAGAACATGTTTGCTATACTGCAAATTTAAGAGAAATACGTTTTATTAGGGTCTCATAATTTAACGTTGCACAAATATGGTAATAAAACAGAGTAATATAGGCCAGTTCAGCATTATCATCCTTATGAAGTTGAATTGCACTATTATCAATGGAATTACAACGTTATTCACACAAATAACATTAATAATATGTCAGTTGCTATAGGTGTATACTATGATCAGACTGCGCGGATGCAGACCATATATGCGTGTATGCTATTTTCTAATCGATTTTTAAAATGTGTACGTGTATGAGTCTGATCGGGGCTTAACACTGTTCATTAATCAGTATGTAGCTATAGCCTGTACTATAGGTAAATAATTACAGATGACCGATGTACTCGTTATATATATCTCAGACTGGCGAACTTTTTTTAAATTAATACCTCGGGCAATATACATGTAGCCTAATGCAAAACAGCGATTGAAACCAGTGTATACCCAGATCAAGCTGCGCATCCGCACATTCTGAACGGGGTCTACCCTGGTTGTACAAATTTAGTTCAAGGAGGTTTAGTTTGCAGTAAATAATTCGCGATAATTCTGCTTAATTCCCTGTAAATAGAATCAACACATTTCTATTTATTGACAGTTTTATAATTTGTGACACTTTTACCAATATTTGTTTCGATAATCAGTATAAATCCAGTTAATATTGCCCTGAACTCCAAGAGAAAACATGCAACGATACAAATATTTACAACCAGTGTAAGTAATCTTGTAAACTAACGTAATCTGACCAACACTATGTGTGTGTGTGTGTGTGTGTGTGTGTGTTTTATTAAAGTGTCACATGTCATTTATACATTTAAAATAACACGATACAATATCAACACATAAAATGACACCCAGCCATATTTGGCTTATGAGACATTATGGACTATTTACAATATCACACAATTATAATGACAACACAGATCCGCAAGATGAAATGAATAGCACATAAAAATCGCTAAAATGTTGGATAAAAATTCGTATGACAACAATGAAGAATCTTGTCTATCTGTGTCGCCAGCAACTTCGATGACTAAAACTGGTTACACTTTGTACATCAAAACTATTTATAGAAAACAAAGAAAAGAATGTAACACTGCTGATTAGTTGTTACACTGGCTGCTCTTGTATAGTTTTTATCATAGTATTTACATATTATTTAAAAAAATAAAACCTACTTATAATATACAAAACTGTCGCCGTTTGAACATAGACGTAAGTGTGTTAGCAAGTTGTATCTGCAAAATGGTATTACTGTCACATAGCTGTTCTATATGCGTTAAAGTGTCAACTACTACATTAGATTCGCGTACAAGAGCAATCAGATTAGATCTCTGATCATCATACAAATCACATTCTATTAAAAAATGAACTTCATCTTCAACCGAACCTGATTGACAATATTTACATGTTCTATCATTCAGAGGTGTTTTTGGCCTGGTAAACCTTCCCGTTTCTACATGCAAAGGGTGACTACCACACCTAAATTTTGCTAATATTTTACGTTGACGTTTTACGTTGACTCCTACTCTTGGTCGTAACATACGTTTCTGTGCCGAAAACGTTTTTGAACGTTCTGTAGGTTCTTAGTTTGTTGCCATTTGTTACATGCCTATACTGTCATCCATCAGGCTATCATGCCATTTTCGTTCATCAGACAATTTTAGAACTTCCTTCGCCTTTACAATACATATGTGCTTACTGGGGTTCTCAACCAACATAACATCATCTATATCTAAGTCATGTACTAATCTAATTATTCGCTTTTCCCAACTTTGTCCTTGTGTTAATGACCAATTGTGGATCCTTCGTGTTATTCTATCATCAGGCATATTGGAGATATGGCACCACATTCTGATGCATTCAAGCTTTTGCTTGACATGGCGTGAATTCCATCCCATATCACCTCTAGTAGCTATATTAGATGTATTTCCGCCTGTGCCAAGGAAGTATCTGCACGCCTTATTAAGTACAACATTAACTTCTGGATAGTTGTTTAGGCCCCATATGACCGATCCATAACATAACACTGGCTCCACTACAGTTTCTACTAGTTTTGTGTATACATCATGGGTCATGCCACCACCTGATATACAGTTTGTGTACACGGCACCAAGTGCTCTACTGGCAGCCTTTGTAGTTTCTTTTACGGTGAATTTCATATCAAGATGCTCATTTAACCACAAGCCCAAATATGTATACGATGTTTGAGTGGAAATGGTTTTACCGGCACACTTGAAGATGACATTGGACACTTGCAGTGATGGTGGTCTAAAGTGAACAACCTTAGATGTATCTTCATTTATAGTTAACCGCCATTTGTTGCACCATGAACCTACATCATCCAGCATACGCTGCATGTCTGTCTCGTTCTCACACAAAAGCACAATGTCGTCTGCATAGAGAAGTATAGATACCAACTCATTGTCTTTGGCGACCCAACAGTGTAGGTCGTTGATAGTGTTAGCCAAGTCGTTTACATACACTGAGAAAATAGTGGGCGACAACACACACCCCTGCTTAACCCCTTGACCAACGTTAAACCAGTCTGTTATATCATCATTAACACGTACTGCACATGACACATCACTATAGAGGGATTGTACTGCCTTTAATATTTTCCAATGCATACCGATACTCATCAATTTATAACGAAGGCAATCTCTTTGTACCGTATCGAATGCTTTCCGTGCATCAATGAAAGAGACAAATGTACTTTTACGTCTCAGTTTCCTGTTACTGATAATGGAGTACAGCGAATAGATATGATCCATGCAGCTTCTCTTCTTCCTGAATCCATTTTGAAAATCACTTACTATTCCACTATTGTCTAGCCATTTTGTCAGTCTGGTGTTTAGTATATCAGCATACACCTTACATAGTATTGATATAAGAGTAATTTGTCGATATCCAAGGGGGTCCCTACAACCAGTGACTCCCTTGGGTATTGGTACGATCATTCCATTAGCCCATTCACTTGGTATTTTGCCTGAATCGAATGCGAAGGTAATGATTTTACGCAGCAGACCTACACATACGTCATTTCTGATTACTTCTGAAGGAATTCCATCACATCCAGCAGATTTGTGCAATTTTGTCCGAAACACGGCACTGTGTACCTCGTTCGTTGAATACTGTTTCATTGTTTTCAGATATTGCTGCCTTTATGTTTGTGAGATGTGCTGCATCAAAATAATCACCCTCATATTCACTATTGTATAACCGTTCATCGTAAAGTTTCCACCTATATAACACTTCAGTCTTCGTTGTAATAACTTCAACTGTTTCACTAATTACTTCAACAGGCATTTTGTTCATCCGTTCGTTAGCCATTCCTAAGCGGCCTATGTCCTTCCACAACTCTCTGGAATTGCTAGTGTTTAAAAATTTGTCATGAAAATCAGATTGTTTCTGTAACTGATACTGTCTCTTACATTTTCTATTAAACCTGTCAAACTGTTTTCTATTACTACAGTATTTTTCACGCAATGTTCGTCTAGAAATTCCAGGAGTTTTGCAAGCCAACCAGGTCCTCTCATCGTTGCATACGCTATCCCACATTTTCTGCAACTCGTCATTCCAATACGGTTTTCGCATTGATTTATTACGTTTGCCATTCTTGCCATTGCCATTGCTAGACTTTATCTTAAGTTTTCGTGCCATTTCGTTTGTTGCTAAATCTGTGAATGTATTATATGCCACGTTGACATCACGCTGAATCTCTAGTGCAGTTTCAATAGAATTGATCGCGGTGTGAACGCTGGCTATAACTGCACTATCATTCAAGAAATTGTGGGGTAGTTGGTCAACATGATAGCGGGTCCTCACATCATCGTTACGAGTATCACTTTGTATCAGTACATCATATTTCAGTTTTAGTGTACACCTTATGAGCGAGTGGTCTGGTACTTCATTTCCTTGCAAGTTCAACTCATTAACCAGATCTGACATTTTGTGTACATAAAAGTCCTCATATAAGCACAGTTGTTCATGCGGTACGATTTATGTAGTATATTTTTCTTTGTCTTTTTCTGATACACACCATCGAATGATTTATTTTCATGGGGTATGTGGACAATTTTCTTAAAATCAAACAAGAAGCAAGTGGTTACCCCGGATGGTGTGTATCAGAAAAAAGACAACGACACCTTTGTTAAGGACTATGAAGAAACAGAGAGGATACAGATGCAGGGGACAATCATGAACGGACAGACGGTTTGGTTAATGTATCATTCCCCGATCGGGAAGACCTTAAAGAGAACAAGAGAAAGACAGTACTCTCAATAAGGTACGAAGGTTGACAGGGCATACTGGACAAGAGACGAACCATAAAGGTAAACAACACTTCAAAACAGAGGACGGACTACTGTTTCGATATTTTGAAAGTGAGTGTGGCGGCATTGTCAAGCAGATTGTCATTCCATCACAATACATATATCAAATATTACACATTGCGCATGATCCGCCATTCGGGGGGGGGGGGGGGTGCATTTGGGGAATCATAAGACACGGATATGTTATATTCACAATCCTCTATTAGTTAGGAAAGAAACGGTGGAAGATGTGATCATAAACAAGGACCTAGAAACAAATGATCAAGGGCAGTTACTCGAGATGTTCAGTGAGTATGTGGATGTGCTAAGTGATGTGCATGTACCAGGAAAAAGAGATAATTATCATACAACAGGAGATAAAGGTGAGTTTGGACAAAGACATTTTTAAGAAGCCGTAACCACTACCCGGGAGAAAGTTAAACATGAATTAGACAGTATGATACAGGCTGGCATTGCTGAACCCTCATAGCGTGCTTGAGCTGCTCCAATAGTTATCCTTCCAAAGAAAGACAACACAATACGATTTGGTGTTGATTACAGAGGTTTGAAGGATCAAACCATTTTTTATCCACAACCTGTGCCAAATTTTGAAAGGTTAAAGATAGCAGTAACAACTTATACGGTACTTTGCAGTACATACTTCAACAAGGAGTTTATACTACAGACAGATAATAGTGACAGAGGAATAGGAGCAGCACTTCTACAAGAGGTAAGTGGAGCCAGACATGCTGCACTGTATATCAGTAAGAAACTACTACCAAAGGAACAAGTATACAGTACGGTAGAGAAAGAATGTTTGGCGATTGTGTCAGTCATAACATTAAGTGAGTATTTGTATGGGAAAACGTTCACGATAGAGACAGATCATTATCCCTTACAGTGGCTGAACAGAATGAAAGGACAAAACCAAAGACTACTACGATGGAGCATTATACTACAGGAATATAGGTATGAAATGTTACATATTGCGGGCACAAAGAACACGGGAGCCGATGCATTGAGCAGGAATGTTGAAAACACATGTTAATATCAATTTGTTACAAATTAGATTGATACATATACATATTTATCACTGCATTGAAAGGAGGTATGTCACAAATTGATATAACAGACTGGACTATTCCTTTCAGTTAATCAGTTTGTACCCTTAGGCAGGTATGCAATACAGAAAAGGTGAGTATATGTTGGCATATTGGGTGAGCGGATCAGTAGTTGATTGACTGAGTGAGATACAGGTAACTTGGTCAGTTTGGACATAGCTTTTGTGGTGAAAACACTGACAGGAATGACCAAGTTCTGGGTCTGAATAAAAGTGAATTTATTATAAAATTGACAATGTGGTGGGAAGTTGATACGATGTACATTGTGACATAGAATGGATATCGACTTGTATTCCGACGGATGTTGTGGTTACCGCCAGTGTAGGAATAGCAGAGAATATCTTGCCGTGGAGAGGTAAGTGTACTGTAACTGCATGGAATATTTTGTGAATTGTGTGGAATTTTACTGAAATAGGGAAGGGGTGATGATTAAGTAATTATACATGGGCGTACAGGGAAAAATGGGTGTGTAATTGCAAATCGGGTAGCTGATATGGACCCACCCTTCGCAATGTACGTGGAACGACTGACGATTGCCAATATGGGGAAGCCAATCCAGTCCTGCTTGATCTGTGTTTATCAGTAGTAAGGTGATACAGTCAGATGCAGAATCAGGATCGACCGCTGAATTACTGTTGGACTAAATCTTGTATCCTTTAGTTAATTGATTTATAAACAAACTATGTGTGTGGAGTGGTCACAGTATTTAGTTGGCATATAGTCAAAGTTGGAAAAGGGTATCTAGGCAGGTATACATCGTAGAAGAACGTAGAAGAACATATGATTGCCGTAATAGAGACAATTAAAGACTATTAACTGTGTGATTTATGTGTTGGAAGAATTATAGGAGACAACATCATTTTTTTGTTTTTAATATCAGTGACTCGGTGAATAAATGTTGAAGTGTTGTTGTTGTACAAATTTACCTGATAATTGCAGTGTTGATAAGTGGAAATAATAATAGACAATTATTGACATTTGATAATTGTAAAATGGAGTTACTGGGATACTAAAATGAATCTATATTTCCTAGTCTTTTGTACATATTATACCTCTTGTCTATCCTATCGACATTACTATTCTACTCTATCTTCCATTATTGGGTAGAAGTTGTCGGTTATGTAATACAAAACAAAATTAAGCATAAGCATCATGTGTGATATGTATAGAACCCAAAACATTACATCTGACAGTCCTTAAATATTTCGCTCATATTATGGAATTTCTGTAACATACTAACATTAATAAAAAACATGAATACATGTTGCGATGACTTCATAACATATTTTTGTTATCAACGTAATTATTTAACAAATCAAACTGACTGTAAAAATCAAAATGACTGTAAAATCAAAAATGGCCGCCATAAGTATTATTCATGCCTACCACAATAACACCATTAACTTAATATAACATAATGTAATTTCATCAACAAGAAATATCTGTATAAATCAGCATACTTCCTTTTTACGGAGCCCCGCAGAGGACGTAGAATTTTTTTATATTAATTCGTTCCCACGAAATAACAATGCGTTCCCTCAATTTAACAATTCGTTCCCACGAAATAACAATTCGTTCCTACGGGAACGAATTGTTAATTCGTGGGAACGAATTGTTATATCGTGGGAACGAATTGTTAATTCGGGGGAACGAATTGTTAATTTGAGGGAATGAAAAATTCGTTCCCACGAATTAACAATTCGTTCCCGTGGTAACTAATTATTATTTCGTGGGAACGAATTGTTAAATTTAGGGAATAAATTGTTAATTCGTGGGAACGAATTGCTAAATTGAGGGAACGAATTGTTATTTCGTGGGAACAAATTAACAAACAAAAGAAAGAATTCTACGTCCCCTTGGGTCTCCGTACATGTACAGTGTGATGTCCAATTCGAATAAACTTTGAGTATATATGCGCCATTATCTAAGGCGAACAGTTTCACAAAGACAGTATGTAACGATGACAAAATCTGTAATTACTAGCTGTCCTACAAGTTTTGAGAAAACGCGACCGCATAGACCGCCATTAAAGGCACAATTATATGATAATGCATGCAGTTTGTAAATGCAACACATGAACAAGAACATGAAGAATGTGCGAAGTGAGACGGGGCGAAATAATTTCACGAATTGAAACGTGAATCAACTGATCACGGCGTTGTCATGTATTTTTGTAAAATGTTATTGAAAACATGTTAGCTGACACGCATGCATCAATATACTTACATAAGAAAGTTGATTTCTTCAAGATTACGTCGATCTTTCCCCAATTTCAAATTAAAATCACAACGAGAAAACTGAAATGGCGGGATAACCTAAAGACAATCGGAGCACCTCGGGGATTATAGCATAGCCAGACCTCCGCTTTGGCGAACAGATCCGAGATATTTTCGAATGAGTCAGGTCGGCCGTTTACCAGCGTATTGCTGTATCTGTGGCTACCCGGCTATGCAGTAACGCGGGAATCAGGTCCAGTGGCATTTGACACGGACGCTAATAAAGCATGTCAGTTGTCAACACTCCGCGCGCGCTCGAGAATCTTGACCTAGAATTCTGCGACGTTAATGAAATTGCACGAACGCCCAGCCCAACCTAAATACATACGCAAAATTAATCGTCTAGGATATAAAATGATAAATTACAATGGCCTAAACATGTCGCAAATAAAGGTTAAGCTGAATTAAGTTGGTGTGGAAATCAGATCAGCTGCTCTTCCATTGGCGTATCTATAGGCTAACGTAGAGATAGATCTGCTGACAGTGAGTCACCTTTTAGTGTATACCAATCACGATCTGGACCAGACGTCTATTCGACATCGGAAACGGACGTTGATCCGACGTCGTGATTCCGACGTCAACCCGACGTTGAGTTTGTGTCGCGACGAACCACGACGTCAGTACGACGTCGTAATCCGACGTCGTCGGGCTGACGTTGAATTTGAGTCTACGACGTCGCGACCTGGATCCGACACTAGATCCGACGTCGTACCGACGTCGTGTGTTTGCTGGGATGCATTTTATTTCTGTAGAAATGAATGACCAGAATTTGGATAGGCCTATGGCTGCACATATCAATGACTTCAGCGCCCGATGGGGTCTAGAGGGTAATCGGACACCCCGGGCATTTTTAAACAAAATAAAAATCGACTGTTCATTCCCCGACTCTCGGAATTAAATTTACATCTCAGAAAGCGGGAAGAACATTTTCCTGTGTAGCCAATATGACTGGCGGACGGGCTAATGTACATGTACCCAGTACTAGCAGGTATCAGGTCTATGGGGAAATGCTGCGCTGACCCCCACTCCCTCGACTGGCCACCACCGCCACTGCCGGGAAAATGTGGAGATGTAACATACATGGTTGTGTAATTGTTACATGTCCCGATAAACATACCGGCAGTATATTCTCTCGTCGGTAATAATTAATTTGAAAATGAAATGTGCAATTTAGTTTTGTTGTGTTTCAGAAAAAGTACATTCAGCGAAGAAACAGCCATGCTAAAAACAAGGGCGGATTCACGTAGGAGAAACCCCGGCGCCGCCCCCACCCCCCCCCCCACCCCTAAAATTTGGCGAGTAAAGATAGTTTTGCTCTATAATGCGCATGGCGTGTAAAAATCAAACATATTCCGGAGGGCATACCGCCCGACCCACCTAGCAGTCTCCCCAGCTCCACTTGGTCGACGAACAAACGGTGCTAGTTCGAAAGTTTAGTAAACTATTTCAATTAAGAAGTCCCGCCCCCACCCCCCACCCTAACCTAAAATCCTGGAGCCGCCCCTGAAAAGCACCGTGGCGTACGTACATGTATTTTGCATAACTGCAAACTATAACACAAGTAGTATATAGGGATTTCAAAATGATATCACCTACCGCGATATCATTTATAACCCTCTATAATACCCCCACCACCCCGAAAAAATCAAAAATTGGTTAACGAGGAAATTGTCCCCCACCACCCCCGAAAAATCCAAAATTGGTCGTGAAAAAAAACATAATGTTTTCACAGCAAATTTATGGAGAAAATAATTTTTAAAAGAGGGAGTCCCAATTATATTGGTAATTGACTTTTTTCAAAAGTCGAAATCATTAATGCAAGTACAATAGTTTATATTCCAACACCCCATTTTTCTCCTCCGATATAGCTAATTTATTTCGCAGATCAGCAACTAATTCTACCAGCTCTAGTCTACCGCGTTCACCTTTAGCCACAGGGCAACGTAGTTGCTTATGTCTACAAAGAATTTGGGCACTAACGAATTTACAAGGGCATCTGGGGCATTGAAATTGTGGGGGGACACAAAGGAAATTTTCTACGTCTCGCTAGATGCCTTCGTAGATAGTCTTTACGCGTAAACGTCTTACAACAAGTCTTACACTCCATTATATATGTATTTTTATATATATATGTATATGTTTATATTCAATTGGACGTGAAAAAAACATAATGTTTTCGCGACCAATTGAACAGATAAATTTCATAGGTTATACAAAAGTATATTACAGAAAATATGATAACGCCAGAAATCGAAAGTTTGAGAAGAGAAGCCGAATCTCTGGGGATTACTTATAGTAAACAGTTGAGAGTTAGGGGGTTGACAAATCTTATAAACTCCACAAAGAATGAGGCGTTTATGAAGCGGTTTACCCGAGCCCACAAACGAGGAGCCTTTAAAGACCTCTCACTAGCGGAGGAAGTTGGTAACAGAATTCAAAAAGAAAGTATTGCGGAGCTAAGGGCTAGTGTAATTAATTCTAAAGAATTACCTTCAAGCACAAATAATTTGTCTCAAATTAGACACACAGGTGACCAAATACCAAATAAAAGATCTTTAGTTCGCGCGATAATGGAAAAAGGTGAAGAAATATTGGGGGCTCACGATGAAACATTAGAAAAGGTAGAAAATGGAAGACGGGTAGTTACATTATCCTTTCGTAAAAACATTAACATTAACGAGTCTGAACGCATGTCCGATAAACTCGCTCCGTATCTAACAACAAATTTTTATTTGAGATATTCATATTCTTACAAGCTAGAACATATGGAGGAAACTAAAAATGGAAAACCTATAACTCTAATATTTCACAAAAGTCTCGGTGGTAGCGAACCACTATCATCAATGAAAACCGTTAAAAAATGCCTGTCAGATAAGGATCAAACACGAATAATGTCCGAAAAAATAGACAGACCGAATACAAAGTGGAAGTTTGTAAGATGGGTAGAGGTTTTCGTAAAGCTAATACAGGGCAGTAGGGGAATAGATTTGGGACTACAATCCAAAGAAGCAGCAGGAGGAGAACTTCCAGAATGGTTGAAGAATAAAAAAGGTATGTATTCTTTAGATAAGTATAATGACGACCTTTTTCTGTTCAGATGTTTGGCGATGCATATGCCAGGTAACAGACCCGACAGATGTACGGACAAAGCGAGAGAATTTAGTAAGCAATATTTTGGTAATAATGTGGTTTCACCAATTCCTTTTTCAGACCTGAAAAAGGTTGAAGAGTTTTTTAAAATCGGTATAGAAGTATATCAACCCACCGAATGTGACGTATGGTGGTTGAAAAAGGTGTCAGCACACTACAAGGAAATAGGTAATAAACCAATGACAATAGGACTGTTTAATAATCACGCATTTCTGATAAAAAACCTTAAAAACCTATCTAAAATTTACGCCTGCGATAATTGCAAACAGAAATTCACGACAGCGAGTAATATGAAGAGACACGGACCAAAATGTATGAAAGGTGAGACAAAAATAGTATGTGATGGTAATATTTAGAGCGCCCGCGTTTCGTCGTTCGAGAAAGCGTTTTTACCCAAAAAGTTCTAACAGTTATGGGGCGATCGATTGGATGTATTCTGTGGAAAAGCGGGAGGGAATTCACATTCACCACGAACAGTGCGGACACGGGGTGAAAGATGGATTTTAGGAGCTCCAGTAGATGGATACTGCCAAGAAAACGATACCGTATATCAATATCACGGCTGTTACTGGCACGGGTGCGAGATTCATGCAAAGCATAGAAAAAAAGAACGCGCATCAACTACGAGAAGAGATACATTTATTAGAAGAAGCAAAGAATTCAACCTAGTAGTTATGTGGGAATGCGAATTCCAAAGAACGGGTAAAGATATAAAGATCGGTTGCGACACTACTCTTTATCCATATCAGATAGTATATGATTTTGAGGCGTATCTCAACCCAGAATTTAAAACGCTAGGTAATAGTTTAGAGTACGAAGCCGAGCACGTTCCGGTAAGCGTTAGTATAGGAGAATAATTTCTCAGGAACAGTAACTCATATTTGTGATAAAGATCCCGCAACAAAACTTATAGAAAAATTCGTAGAAGATTTGAAAGTCAGGGAAAAGCTATAAGAGAAGAAGTGTGGTCAAGATATGGGTTTAATACAGAACATTTACGTAAAAACCAAATCGCCAACATCGAACAGTGGATAGAGCAAGTACCGGTTATAGGTTTTAACAGCAGTAAGTACGATATAAACTTAATAAAGAAATACCTAGTAGGCGAACTGGCATCAACAACAAAGAAAGTAATGGTCGGAAAACGTGCAAACGCAACAATATTTCTATTTACTCCAGAGTTTACATTTCTTGATGTAATACTTTATCTAGGACCTGGTGTAAGTTACGATAGTTGGATAAAAGCCTACGAATGCAAAGGACAGAAATCTTTCTTTCCTTACCAGTGGTTCGATTCTCCAGACAAAACTGGATTACCCAGGACTACCGGATATAGAGAATTGGTATTCCAAACTATCTGGGAAAATGTTACTAGATGAAACAGAATTAAGTAAATGTCGTAGAATTTTCAAAGAAAAGAATATGAAAACTTTCAGAGATTGGTTGAAATATTATAGCGATTTAGATGTAGCACCGTTCCTAGAAGCGGTGGAAAAAATGTGTGAATTTTATTAACACAGAGGTGTGGATATTTTCAAAGATGCGGTAACACTACCGGGTGTGGCTATACAATATTTATTGAGAGGAACCATTAAAGAACAACAATCTATACCGGAGGGGGCTCTATATGCACCAAAAGAAGAAACATACAAAATGATGAAAGACGCTCTAGTCGGGGGTCCATCAATCGTATTTACACACTATGCAGAAGCCGGTGTTTCAAATATTAGATCTAATTCCTAATTTGGATCAAATGGAATTAACAAACCTTGCAAGGCTATTTTGGGGTATGATGCAAACGCGTTATATTTATCTACGTTAAATAAAGATATGCCGTGTGGGAGAGAAACTATACACCATATAGATACCCCACATAATCCTAAATTTATTAAAAAGTTTTGTAAAAGAGTTTTATCTGGAGACTGGTTTGGGTTTTCGGAGGTGGATATAGAAGTTCCACACAACTTAAAAGATAAGTTTTCTGAAATATCTTTTTATAAACAGAGAAGTAGATGTTGATGAGGTTCCAGAACACATGATAAAATATTTGGAAGATACTGGAAGAACTAGAGGAAATGGAAGAAAATTGGTGGGATCTATGTCGGCCACCAAAGTACTGCTGTACGCGCCACTATTGAAATGGTATTTAAAACACGGCCTAGAAATAACGGGAGTTCATCGTGTTATATATTATATTAGTGGTAAACCCTTCGAATGGTTCGCAAAAGAAGTTACAGTCGCAAGACGAACAGGCGATGTAGAACCAAATAAGAAACCAGTAGCGGATATATGAAATTATTAGGCAATTCGTGTTGTGGAAAAATGATAGAGGCAAAAGAGAGACATTTAAATACGACATATACACAAGACGAAACCTGTGTTGACAAAGCGTTAAGATCTGCATTCTTTGATGATTTGGAAGAGATAGGAGATGCGTACGAAATATCTTCCCGAAAACCCCGGTGTGCAATAAAGAGCCCCTTCCACTGTGGAATATCGGTTTATCAACTAGCTAAATTGAGAATGTTGGAATTTTACTACGAATTTCTAGACAAATACGTAAAAAGAGAAAACTTTTAATTAATACAGATGGACACAGATAGTATGTATATAGGAGTTAGTGGAAAAACGATAAAGGAATTGATTAGACCTAACTTACTAGACGAGTTTGAAAAAGAAAAAAAGAAATGGTTGGCTTGGGATAAATGGAGCGAAAGAGAGCCAGGACTTTTCAAAATGGAATTCAGCGGAGATAGGGCGATAGCGTTATCTAGTAAGTGTTATTTCGTACAAAAAATTAATTCTAAAGATAATTTGGAACAAATTAATAAAAACTCTGCGAAAGGAATGTCCAAGAGAACTAACAATTTAAATTGGGATAGATATACACGAGTACTAAGTGAAACTACAGAAGATGGAAAACACATTATAGATGTAGCACAAAATAGAGGATTTAAAATGAAAGACGGCGTTATGAAAACGTACTGTCAACAAATATTAGGACTCTCGGCGTACTACGATAACAGACGCGTGTTACCAGACGGAATACATACAGAACCTCTCTTGATTTAAGCAATCGGGGGCAGCTGGGTGTCAGAAGGTACCATAAGAAGTTCTTCGCGAACAAAACCGCGAGATGGACCATCAGCCAAATAATAGAGCATGGGCTCATCGGGTTTGGTAATAGAGCGATCCAGATGATATACATTCAGAGACCACATGGGATCAGTCGCGCGGCGGCTGCCACCTTCGAGCTCTCCCGGTTGATAGAGGTACCGGACGTCAACATCCGATGGAAGCGCAATCGGCGATTGCTGTTCCTCTAAAACCAACGGGTCGTCGCGCGAGACGGCAGAGGGCTTGCTCGTCACCTTTTTAGACTTGATGGCATCTACGGGCTTCTTACCTATCAATCTGGTCACCTCTCCGTTCAGTGCGGAGACCACGGCGGGCAGTCTGGCCACCCACTCGGTCGATCGCGAATGAGGGTCTACAAGTTCTTTAGCATATTGGTGTCCGAACAGCCTCTCAGCCAGGGTTCGATTGAACCGCTCCACGATCCCCTGGTCCCGGTAGATGTTGACGCGGCCGCGTCTGATAGAAAATTTGTGCTTAGACAATAGATGAGAGACCGCGCCCATGAACTCGCGGCCGGGATCGACCTGGAGAAGATTCGGCCATTTGAGAGGACTCCTCTTATATATTCGGGAAAGAGCCTCGGCCACCTCCTTAGACTCTTTAGTGGCCAACGGCTCAGCCCCCTTATAACGACTCGCTACGTCAACGATTGTCAGTGCGTACTTGTACGTTTTGCGACCGACCGGCGCGGGTAAATAGATCTGCCAGATGGCATGCTTCTTGAGCCATTCCTTGACTGCGTTTTCTGAAACCTTGGTCGCCGCCGCGAGGTTCTTGATGGCCGCGAGTCCCTTCCAGTAGCCACGTGGGCTATAGTATGTATTCGACAGATTGCGCGTTGGTTTGGTATCAAGTTTGCGCGTGTTCATCGTATGCGAAGTATTCTAATATATCGGACAATCTCCAACATGCCCTCGCCAGTTCATCCGGTAACTGCGTCGTTAATAATAAACCTTTGTTGGAAGTTTCGCTGCAGCCCCAATCGCGTTTGGGTTGGAACAGGAGAGGGAATTCTGGGGAATCTAACTCGGAGGAATCTAACATCCGCTTTGCGAAAAGGGTGGCCGCTTTTTCGTCGTCGCGCCACGTCTCGAGAGAATCTCGGGCCAGACGAATCATACTCTTTGCACCAGGTAAACGATATTTTTGGGCAGTGTAGCCTACATCGATCATAGCGTAATAAAGTTCGTCAACTACATCGTTCTATATATATATTTTTATAAAAAAAAAAATATTAATTAATTATTTATTTTATATAGTAGCCGACGAGACCCACCACACCCATTCCCACGACGATGAACGCGATCTAGCGGTCTTTTTGGGGCTCTGACGGTACATAGAAATCTGAAAGTTGGGGCTCGCGATCCATTGGATCGAGACTTTTGTGCGGATATGCCAGCGCATACTTGCGGTTGGCTTCTTCAACGTTCTGGAAAGTTTGCGCGGCGTGATTTTCGCGGCGAAGCTCTTCATTGACCCAGTCCAGATGGGCGGTTCGTTTTTTCGACCACGCTTCCTTTGCGCTATTGAGTTGTTCTACAGCTAAATCGTGACGCTTACGCTCCTCATCCACGTTCGAGCTTTTCATTTTAGAGAATATAAAGTTGCTACCGCTGAACGCCAATGCGTTTACAAGCGCACCACCTACTATTACTGCGATTGAAGCCATTTATTTCCATATATTAAACTGGTAGAATTCCAGCTTTAACTAGATAATCTCGGGTCCAAACTGCGGCCGCTACATCTAAGGTCGCGAGCCCTACGTCTCTCACAGTATAAAGTCCAATTTGGGAGCGGTTCCTCCTAGGGCCATCTTTGATAGTCGAGCATACCCGATACTGAAACCCGATATCACCACGGCGTGATAAAGCGCATTCACTAACATTTTACCATCTTGTTCAGCCATTATAATTATTGCATATAAAAGGGGTCGCGATCAATGTTTAAATGGGGCGCATCCAATCGCGATTGGTGTTTCGTAACTTTCTTCTGAACACTGGCTGGTTGTTTTTTCGATAATAGGGGGTATTTCCACACGCACAGGGCACCAACAACTGCCAGACCACCACCAACAACCCAACTCCAATTCACGAATTTGGGTTCAATCGGATTCGCCCAACTCCAACGCCCAATTCGTGAATTGGAGTTGGTATTGGGTAACAAATTCAAAGAATTTGGGTGTGCTTCCAATTCGTGAATTGGGGGTGTTGTTGTACTGAACTCTGTCTTCAGATGTTTTGTTGTCTCCGTCCCCATCAATTCACTAATTGGCTGCAACCCCAATCTCGATTGGAGTTTAGCCTCTCGAAGCTCGGCGAGTATTTTATCTTGTTTAACTTTTCGGGCGGCAACCGCCGCCCGCCCAGCTGCCTGTCTTTTGGGATTTTTTATATGCCGTATGTCATCCAGTGGCGGAGTAACACTCAGGTTCGATTGGGTTGGAGCAATCGGGTTCAACTCCGTCACTCTCGCTGGTGTGTCTTGTGTCATCATTTTATTCATTATTTTGTATTAGGGCTTATAGTTCGTGGGCATATATGTCCAAATTGACAGTGTTTACCCGTGGTCAACGCGGTTGTCAGTGGAGCTAAGTACATTCCAAACTTGTGATAAATTGAGCAGCAGGCTGTCCTAAGAGTGTGTCCTGTAAAAGGGTCAGTCTCTAGATCGTGAATCAACCCCTCGGTGTTTGGTATAGGGAGAAGTATACTAACGGCGGTAGCGTACAAATGAATAGCCGCCGATCCAAGAGTTTTTGTCATCTCTGCTCCCAATTTGGATTCGTATCGCGCATACATTTTATCAATCTCCGCATCTGACATCTTATCCACCTGAAAAACTGAGATACGCCTACCGAGATAATGCTCCGATTGTCCACCAGCAACCAGCGCAGCTAGCCGCTCTCGTCGCGCCGCATTTTCACTCAACCCAATACCAACTGCCGTTGGAGTTGATCCCGATTGCTCTGTCGGATCATTATTCTCGGCAGTCGGAGTTGAGGTTTCTTCTATTAGCTGATCGAGAAGTTCGTCGCAGTTCATTTTTCTTAAAATTAATTTAACTATTCTAACAACTCTCATCACTTTAACATATTTATTTCTTAATTTTTTCAAAATTATTAAAATAATAAAAGCGCACCACCCGATACTTATGATCACCATTATGCTCGCAGCGGAGCACCAAATTGTTAACATTGTTAACCATTGTTCAGCATTTGTTCAGCATTGTTCAGCATTTGTTCAGCATTGTTCAGCAATTGCTAAATTAATTGCTAAGCATTTACTTGGCAGTTACTAATTTTCTTAAAATTAAGCATTAAGTACTTGCTAATTTTCTTAAAATTACTTTGTAATAAATTAATTGATAACTTCGTAAGCCGTTGGTTGATCAGTCTTTTGCAAAAGCTTGGCGTGCTCAGTTTCTGAAAGCATCTGTCGAACCTCCAGGTGCTCCTCGCGCGTTGGGATAACGTCATTCTCTCGAAGACAGTCATCGAATGAGTCTCGGTCCTTGCAGTGAAAGAGGGCGACCCATTTCGTTTGCTCGCGCAGATCCTTGAGGACGGCGTTGTACTTTTGAGTGGATATCCATACGCTTTGCCTAACATGGCGGCCAGAAAATGCGAGCTCGGAGAGCATGTCCTTCTTTTTGGTCATCGCCGCCTTGGCTGAGCAATCATCAATCACGTATAGGGTGGGCTCACCCTGGAATTTTTGGTATAAACCACGAAGCCAATCGTGAAGCCTATCACCGGGGTCAATAACGTATACCTCAGGGTCGGTCCATATCCAAGGGCGCCGCTGATAAGTATCGTTGTGCCGCACAGTGGGACACAGGATCACAATATGACGAAAGGCATCGCGGTAGGAGCCCTCGAGCAAGTCTAGGATGAAAACCGTTTTTTCCACATCCTGTCTGCCCACATATTATGGCAGAGTGGGCATCTCCAATCGTGAATTGGTATTGATATTTAATTAATTCTTTAGAATTATTAAATAAATCGTTAGATGATTTCTTAATTTTTTCAAAATTATGTATTAAATCAGTAGATCGCTGATACGTATCGGCCATCTTCGATGTTCAGTTGTGCGTCTGTAATTATATATAAGTACACGTTCAATGCGCCATTTCCATCAGCCTCTTTGGTTATCTGGATCGTCACACCCTCGCTAGCGTTCTCAACTTGACGTCCGCTACCGTGCAATTGGTCGTCGTCGCTGGCTCGCATGTCTAGCCATAAGGCGTATTTGGTAGTCAGGAACTCCGAGAGGGAGACGGCCGAGAGGTGCAGGTCTTTGACAACCGACGCAACCTCCGGGGAGCGCTTAGAGCCGGCAGCAAACTGCTTTCTTACTTCATCCCACTGCTGGTGCGCGCGAAGACCCGCGCTGTAGAGTTGATTGGGGACTCACTCGATCGTCACCTCTACCTTCGTGATTTTGGGGTTATAGAATTTGTCGGTTTTTCTAGCACCGGACGCGAACCAAGCATCCTCAAACAACATCAGTATACCTTTCATCGAGCGGGCGGGTACGTTGACATTAATATTCCACAATGTGTCGCTTTTGTCTTTCGTCATCTTGCGATGGCGAAGAACTCGGTCGTAAAGTATGGCAACGCGCCCGGCGTACTGGGTTCTGATCAATCGCGCGAGTTCGGGCATCGTGACCATGTCGTACTCGAGCGAAACATTGTCGATCGTATACGTCGATAACATGTCGCTGGCTATGAGAACTCGGCTGTAGTCGTTGAACGTTATTTCGTTTTCGAGGCGGTCAGCCAAAGCACTCTGATAGTAGGGCATGTGGCTCTCCAGCAACTCAAAGTCGAGCGGGATGTAGAGCGTAGAAGTCAAAGTCGAGCGGTTGCCGTAAGCGCCCGCGACCGCGTTGTCACTCGCGTTGTTATCTACCTTGTTAGCAGCCCCGATTCTAAGTTTGGTTACGTTCTTATTTTTGCTGGTGTCAATACCCTGATAGACAGCGTTTTCGCGCTCTTGCGCCGTCTTCCACAGGTCCTGATAGCAATGGTAGACGTCGCTGTCGTCGATCGACATCACCTCATTACCAGAAATCTTTATCATAGTCTTCTTGACTATGGCGCGACCCAGGTTCTGAACGACGGTTCGGTCCGCGTCCGTCGACGTTAGCGGAATAGTGAAAGCGAGGCGAACAGTACCCGGCACAATGACGTCGTGAGTTCCGAGGTTGGGGAAGCGGACTAAGAGCTGCTGGTTCTGGTCGATCGTCGATGGGTTGTTCGTAATAACGACACTCTGTCTCACGCCTTTTGCCCCGAGGGGCTCATGCAATCTGTGGTATGGATTGAGTTTGCGACCGTATTGACTCGAAGACATAATTAATTTTATTGAAACTATTAAACCCGTATGGTTTTGTCTTTAATAGATAATTAATAATTTTGAAAAAATTAAAATGGATGGTTACGATATTAACATGGATGAAATCGGCAGAGCCAATTACCTCGATGATTATAACGATTACCTCGATGATTATGGTGATGATAACGAAACGCCCTTCATAGAGACTCCAGTTCCAATCCAATCGCAATTGAGGGAAATAGGTGGCGCTACCAGCAGCGTTGGTCAAAGTCAGGTATTACTTGAGGGAGCTGTAAACGACTACTACAACAGTTTGATAGAAAAAGGTCTGGTCCCGTCTGTCGGTCGCGACTACTCCAAATTCGAATTGGATCTGAACGGTAGATTGCGACTAAAAGCATCAGATAACCCGATCATCAACATGAAGACCGGAAAACCCCTAGCAATGGGCACCATTGCTGGAAAACGGGGCGGTGGCGAAATCATAAGGAATGAACTAGGATTTCCAGATTGGAAGCGTGGTAAACCAATTATGCCGGCCCGCGCTGTAGCGGCCCTACAGTCTACCGATAAAACAATGGCGAGGACGGCCACCGCGATAGAAACGGTCGAGCTCAGCGAGGTCCCTCAAATAGCCACCAACGTTATTAACACGATGGAGACCACGTTCAGCGTCCAATCGCAATTGGGGGAAATACTCAACGATGACCCACCGTTACCTCTTCGCGAACTCCGTGGACTCGATAAGGCTCTACAAACGGTCCGGGGCGAACTGGTCCTTAACCTCTCCAAACTCACGGCGCTGGATGAACATATCGCGCTAGAAGAAAGAAAACTGGAGGAGGCCGGTGACGATAGAGAATCTACCGAGCTGATCGCCGAACAACTGCGGTCTTTGCGGGACGAAAGAGAATCTCGCTTGGAGGCCGCCTCGGCTAACCGTGAGGCTCTCCGCACACAAATAAGTCGGATCCGCGAATCAATCTCGAGGGTCCTGCACGAGGAGACGACACTCGGTGAGCGTCTTCGCACTCTGTTCAGAGAGCAGGGCGTCACGATAGCAAGCATCCTCGCAGCTGTCGGCATGACTATATCGACCATAGTTCTAGCTTTCACTGGTGGTGCGGCGCCATCACCCGCGCCACCACCAGCACCCGCGCCATCACCCGCGCCATCCGGTGGAGCCAAGGAGTGGGTAAAAAAAACAACTAAAAGCCCTCGCCAGTCTCCTGGCTAAATTAGCCGAACAGGCGGCTGCCGCACTACCTGGACTGATCGGAAGTATCGTTTCTTACTTGCTATCTATATTATCAAAAACGGCCGGATGGCTAGCCAAAAATACCTGGGCTTTAATCGTGGCAATCGCCGGTCTCCTACTATTCTTCGCCAGAGAGTTCCTACAACAAAAGCCTAAATAATCCGATCGCCACGAGGGCGATGACGAGCCCTAATTTCTCCTCCTCGTGTGTTGTGCTTCCAATTTCACCCAATCTACGATTTGTGTTGATGATTGGTGTTTCTCCAATCGCGATTGGTCTGTTGATGGAACTCGATGGTGCATCCAATTTACGAATTGGGGGTACTGGGTTCAATTGTGCATCCAATTTACGAATTGGGGGAGGTGTATCCATTTTGTGTTTTATGAAATCGGTTCCACTGTTGAACCCGATCATGTTGGGGGTGCGCTTGATGATATCCGTGTTCACGTTACCGTTGTGGCCGATTTTTTGATTGGCGGTGGCGATTACGATCTGATTATTGTAACCGTCAACCGGGTCGTCTCGTAGTATCATATTGCTCGGCGCCATATAAAGACCTATTCCAAATACATAGTCTACTGGAGTGCTGGCATTATGCAAAACGTCTTGATAATTCTGGATCGCCTTCTCCAGGTCCACCCTAGCTGAGATGGCGTCCTCTACAAGTGCCAAGAATTGTTTTTGTGCATCAAACGCTGTTCCCGTGCCCAGTATAGAACTGCGAGTTTGCTTCTGTGCGCCGAGGATGGCCCAGACGTATATGCGAATGGAGTCGTTGACGCGAGTAACCCCGGCCTGCATGAACCCTAGACCCGTATCTAACATAAATGTACCCCACGCGTCCTGAACCTCAGCAGCCTGCTGTATGTAATCGACGTGAGCCCGTTTCGGAGGTAACATTTTACAAGAAAACACGCCACAGTGCCGACCTCCAGACACTTCCGGCCCGAAAGTCATAGTCGCGTGGTCAAAATTCCCGGCGTTCCGACTGACGATGTGGTCACCGGAGTGATCGTGTCTAAAATAAGTCTGCGTCCCAATTCCCGGACTGGCCCTGAATGAGAACGTTCCCGAGGCCGGTGCTGGTAGGAAATGCTTTCTGTCTCCAGTCCGCGTCTTTTGAAACGTTAAATTCGTTACACAGTCTTTCAAACGCCATACGGTCGTATGCGTTGGAAATGGGATCCCAGGCGCGTCTTGAGGTAGTGAAATACCTAGTTCTTTGAGAATCCTCCTAATAGTATAATACGCGTGAAAGTTGTAGACACTTCGGAGCATGTCATTCTTGGATGTCAGATGGTCTTTATGTGAAACTCCACACCCGGCTGTTGCGCACCATACAGCGAAATTTATTTGGTTCTGCCAAAACTGCATCGGTGTTGCTTTCCACCCGTTTACCGCCTCCATCGTAGTAATCTGGGGCAGCCTATTTTGTTCAAAGATGTTAGGGAAGTTGGTGGCAAAGCCGCTGTCCGGTCTAACCGTTACGGTTGGGTGTACAAGGCGGTTAACAACGTCTTTTTGCGTGTATTTACCTCCGACCGCGTACTTTGCATTAGAGTTAAAGCTAAATGCTTTGGTATCCATTGAAAGATATTATTATGTTTGCTACTATCCTAATGTTCAAAAAGAGAGTTGTGAACTTCAAAAATCAATCGACAACTGCTGCGGAAAACGCCGGGTGGGCCTCAGATCAATCACCTTCACGGTTGGGTGGCAGAATGTGGAAAAGAGTGAAGGGTTTTAGTATGTGAAGGGTGAACAACAATTCGGTGTAAAGCTGCCTCACGGACTGTGGGGAATAAGACAGCTCAAAGATTTTGTCAACTCAGAGCTTGACGGTATAATCAACCTCACAGTATCGAATGCTACCGGGCTCGCAACAATGACCATCAGCACTGATAATAGGTAGTGGTCTCCCCGGGGTTGGGTATTCAACTCGGTTTTAGAGAGACATACTCCTCAAAAAACAAAGGAGTGTTTACCCGGGTGAGTACGTCGGTGATAATCCGGTGGACTTCGCCTTCACGAAAACTCTCAGGGTGCACCTGGATCGGGTGAACACATCGTACAACACGGTAGACGGAGCTCCCAGCACATTACTGAAAACCGTGCCCGCCAGCGACTGTTTCTATGGCGAGACTGTGACCTTAGACTTCCCACACCCCGAGATGAAAGTTTTGGAATCGGGACATATCCACGAATTTACGGTCTCTATTCTCGATGATCAAGCGAGAAAGTTGAAAAACGATTACCCGATTTCGGTAGTTCTCGAAATTTCCAATTGAGTATAGGTGCCCAATATTATAATTAATTTTAAGAATGAGTATATACGGACCAGGTAGTTCTTCCGATTGGGTGACAAATTCAAAGAATTTGGAACCGGCAGAAGGTGGATTCATCCCGACAGAGGGCGACTTTTTAACTACTGAAAAAACCAAGGCCCTGATCAATAAAACTATATCGAAGGTCACAAACGGGATTCACAGGAGTATATCAGATGTTAGAGTAGAAGTGCTGACGGCGACCGCCACAAATTGAGAAAGATCAGGCGGCTTATAAGGTGTTGCGCTCAGAGGACTCTCTCATCAGAGAAACGGAACTAAACGAACTAGGTAAAAAAATAACAAAATTTCGAAAAGAGAGCAGGTCGGATATTGATAAAGTCCGAGCAGACCGCCAGGCGGCCCTTACGTTGCGCTTAGAGGACTCTCTCATTAGAGATGCGGCATTTACCGAACTAGATAAAAAAATAACCAAATTTCGAAAAGATGCCACGTCGGGTATTGAGAAAGCCCGAGAAGACCACCAGGTGGACCTTACGGAGGCTTATGAGGTGTTGCGCTCAGAGGACTCTCTCGTCAGAGAAGCGGCGGTTGCCGAACTAGATAAAAAAATAACAAAATTTCGAAAAGAGACCCGGTCGGGTATTGATAAAGTCCGAGAAGACCACCAGTCGAACCTTGCGGAGGCCATTGCGGAGGCTTATGATGCGTTGCGCTTAGAGGACTCTCTGAACAGAGAAGCGACACTTACCGAACTAGACGGAAAAATAGCCGAATTTCTGAAAGAGACCAGGTCGGGGGTTGAGGGGGTCCGAGAAGACCACAAGGAGGCCATTGCGGAGGCTTATGGGGCGTTGCGCTCAGAGGACTCTCTCAACAGAGAAGCGGCACTTACTGAACTAGACAAAAAAATAACCGAATTTCAAAAAGAGACCCGAACGGGTATTGAGAAAGCACGAGAAGACCACCTTGCGGATATTATGTTGCTCTCAGAGGACTCTCTCAACAGAGATGTGGCGGTTACTGAACTAGACAAAAAAATAACCGAATTTCAAAAAGAGAGCAGGTCGGATATTGATAAAGTCCGAGAAGACCACCAGGCGGATATGATGGAGACTTATGATGTGTTGGTCTTAAAACACTCTCTCAACAGAGAAGCGGCGGTTGCTGAACTAGACGAAAAGATAAACTAAATTTCTGAGGAACTGAAACATGATCGTATAGCCGCGACCAAAGCTCTTGAGGAGGCCTCTTAAAAGATTCGTACTGAGGCCCATACCTCTATCGGGGCGCTTGTCGGAATAGTGCAAACAATGAAAATGCCAAAACGTGTCATAACAGTTTGGGCTGAGAAGCAGGGCCCATTGGTTGAGGGGCACTATGAATATTCGTTCGGTGCCAAAGCGAGTAATAAATATGGGGGATACACTATGACAGCTGCAGGTGAAGTTATCCAAATGGCGGTCTGCTCGGTTAATGGTAGTGGTAAACCTGTGGGCGCGGTCTCGATAAATATTGTAGTAGATGGGGAAGAACGGGGGGTTGGAGTCACTAAAATCTCTGGAGATAGTTCGACGATTGTTTCGTTCGCCGGTGATGATCGAATTAGACTTTCCCAAAGTAGTGTTATTAACTTTGTTACGAAAATCGGTGACCCAGAGAGGAGTTCTTACTATTGTCTCATTGTTAATTGAACTTATTTTGTAAATACTAATATATTGAACTAAATTTGTAAAATTTAAATATGAACGAATCACCGCTTCGAATTGTCAATACCGATCCATCAACACTGTATCCAACTCTCAATACCACTACATCAACACTGTATCCAATTAACGAAAGAAGTTCAGATTTTAGGTTGAATAATATCGTCGCTATGCAAGATATTTTAGTTAGAGAATGTGCAAATAGAAAAAAACACGCTAACAAATATAAGCGCGCGGGGAACATGGCTGAAGCATCTAGTACGGTTCTGGCAAGTTTATCTGTAATGAGTGGTGCGGGGACTGCTGCAACGCTATCTACAATTGTAACGGTTCCACTTGCAGTGGTTTTGAGTGGAATTACAGTTTTATCTGGAATACTTTGTATGGTAATTAGGGCGGCGGGTGGAAAACTAGAGAAAAAAAGTAGAAAACATGATAGAATATCCGTTCTCGCTAGGTCTAAGAAAAATAGCATCGACATTATGGTGTCCAAAGCGTTGGCCGATAAGAAAATATCAAATTTAGAGTTTGAATCCGTCGTGGAAGAAATGGGGAGATATGAAGAATTAAAAAATGATATAAGAATCAAGGCGCACGCCACCATGCCCAAAATTGAGTGTACTGATTGGGATAAATTTAGGGTAAAACTTGGAAATAAAGTCGGAGGAAATGTTACAGCACCATTATAAAATAATTTTTAAAAAAAAAATAATTTTCTTATATTGGTGCAGTAAACAAATTTACATACCTATACAACATGTGTTTTTCACTGAGAATTACGCCGTAATCACTATTGGTTGTACTGGTGTATCACAATGACAATGTACACAGTCGGGGATTACACTGTAATCGACTGTGTAATTGAAACTGTCTGTTTACCTCGGCTATCAAGTTACAAAACTCGGCTATAAATAACTCAAGTTACATAACTCGTGTAATTGAAACACTCGGCTATAAATAACTCAAGTTACATAACTCGTGTAATTGAAACACTCGGCTATAAAATAACCCGTGTAATTAACTTAAATTAATTACTATGTAATAATACGGGGTGTTCAGCTTTAAATTATTATTTTTTTTTTGCAAAATTAATTATAAAATTAACAAAATAACGAACCATCCTATGTTTTCTTTTGCCAATAGGTATTAATAAATAATTATAATTTGCACACCATTTGTATGTTGTATAGGAAACTGATAACTATATAAACGTGTGTTGACCTTACAACAGTTAGCCTGACTAGCGGCGTGCGTTGTGTCCTTGAGCAAGACACGTTATCCACACTGCTCCAGTTCACCCAGCTGTAAATGGGTACCGATAATTCGTAGTTGCTCTGTAAATACGAATTACCGGCTTCTCCCAAAAATCTCTACCTCCGTTCTTTCTCCCATTCTTGGGAGACGGCATGCAAGGTCCTAGAGCCAGTGCCGCCGTTAAATATAAGCAAAAAAAAAAAAAAAAAAAAAAAAAAAAAACAAAAAAAAAAAAAAAAAAAAAAAAAAAAAACAACAGTTAGTCTCATCTCGTGTGTTGTTGATCCGGTATGACGTCCGTCTCGTCTGTTTAATGGTAGCAGTCTATGCATATGTGTGTATTTGGCGATGTAATTGTGTAGCTCAAAGGTGCCGGCCTAAAAGATTTCTGCATAAGAGCTTTGCAATTTCGGAAACCAAATTCACACATAGGCTCGCCTTACTTCGCTGGTTTCTCTTAATAGAGGAATTGGCAATGGGGTTCAAGGCGACCCAGACTGTGAGCCAACAGATGCGTGGGCTTAAGAAAGGTCACAACACCCCAGTGGCTGGGTGCCGGCTAGAAATCTGCCCAGTCGCTGGGGGTGTTGTGCACGAGTGGAGGCTTTTGCTATTTTTTTTTAATTTTTACAAATTATTAATATCTTTATAAGCGATATCGTAGAAATGTATATTCGTAAACGAATCGTTGGGTTTTAACAATTTTATATAATACACCTTAGTTTCATATCCGATACGCATTATCAGTCTTAATGTTTGTATTTGCCTCTTGTATAGTTCACATAATTGTCGGTATAATATTGTAAATGCAACGTTTTTATCGGAGCGTAATAAATTACGCTGATATTTCATGTATTCGATATCGCCTAGTGTTCTCATTTTATAGAATTTATATATAGGACTATAACCCCCGTAAGCTTCGTAAAGTTCTTCAACACAGGCATTAAAAACTTTCAATTCCAATTGTATTGTATTATCCATTTTCTCTAATAATATTTGGTAGTTGTTTTTTTCTGTTCAATTTCCAATTTCTAATAATAATTTTCCAATTTCTTCGTTAAAAGTGATATCGTAGAAACACATATCCGTAAACGAATCGTTGATTTCAAACTGTTTTATAAAATTAGTTTGATAATGTTTCGTTAGTGTTTCTCCGATCCTATTTAGTCGCTTCATTACGCAAATTTGATACTTGTACCAGCGACATAATTGCCGGTATAATATTGTAAATGCAACGTTTTTATCGGAGCGTAATAAATTACGCTGATATTTCATGTATTCGATATCGCATAGTGTTGTCATTTTACAATGTTTTAATGCTGTAGAAACATCGTAAAATTCTTCAACAAAGACATTACAAGATTCCAATTCGTTGCGTATTTTATTATCCATTTTGTTATATTTTATTATAACCTATTAAATTTATATGTTCAATTGGACGTGAAAAAAAAACATGATGTATTTATGACACCAATATAATTGGGACTCCCTCTTTTCAAAATTATTTTCTCCATAAATTCATAAATTTGCTGTGAAAACATTACGTTTTTTTTCACGACCAATTTTGGATTTTCGGGGGTGGTGGGGGACAATTTCCTCTTTAACCAATTTTTGATTTTTTCGGGGGTGGTGGGGGTATTATAGAGGGTTATAAATGATATCGCGGTAGGTGGTATCATTTTGAATCCCTATATACTACTACACAGTCAGTGATTTGCACACAAAATTTGTCCCGATCACACCTTGCGACTATTGTTCGAAGCGGCTCATTTAAATGTAGACGCGTTTAAAGGTACATGCCCACGCAGCCGGTTACACTGTACTACTATTTTTCATTTTCTGTCATGCCTTATATGAGCCATTTGTCTACCCACTAACGAGTTATTTTTTAATTACGGCGCGTGTTAATTGGTGTTAAATCGAATTGTATATGCCGCGACCAGAAAGGGTATTTTCCGACCTCGTGCTATTTTTACCAACACGCGTCACGTGACACGGTCAATCATATCACATCTTTGACATGCGCAGTGAAGTATCGGAAGTTGAGAAGAAAAATCTCTGTTCGAGTCCAAATCTAAATCTCCACGTAACTCTTTCCATTTGGTGATCTGGTCGCCAATATTAACCACTCTCTCTCTGTACTGCCTGTCCCTCAGACATTTCGCCTTTTTTTGGCCGACGCCGTTTCATACAATTTCCGTCCTGGACGTTTCGACATGTTGATATTCTTGTTTACATATTGGGAACCTACTGGCGCGCGTAGTATACTAAGCATGCGCACCGCAAGCCGTGATGTGAAAGTCGTCGTCCCCGCACATTATCAAAATAGACTGTTACCGCTGCGCGTCGCTAACAGTAAATTGATAATTAATAAATGATTATATTTGTATAGCGGGCACTCGTAATTTTTAGAACTGGTGGAATAGTGACATAATTATACACTTATTTAATTCCTATAAATAACATTTTGTGCCTACTGCGTGGTCATGTACCTTTAATGTGTGCATGGGCGTTTGCTTTATATTATTTACACGCCTCCGACTAGAACGGCCCTTTGATAACAAACAAAGCACGCAGACGAGCATTATTTAGTACAATGTAGTACAATGTAAGAAAATTAACAACTATCTGGCAAAGTCGGACTTCTTAAATGTGTAAATGTTGGAGACCTGTGCATCTGTGCAGTCTGATCAGTGTCTGCAATGATTGCAAATATACTTGTAAAATTACTATACATTCATATAACCATATGTACAAGTGCTCATTTTAAAGAATATTTACATTGTTATCAAACGGCAATCATACGGCTGATTCAATGCAATATTTTTGAAAGTCGCTAAATATTACGCGACACCGTACACGTAAGTGGTAGCAGATACATATAGAAATCAGTAGGCTACGTCCTTGGTGGCTACAATTATGTATTACAATTATCATGATTATTGTGTCGCAGTAAATATGCATGTTACACTATACCAACACACTAAATACTAAAACATGTTTGGCTCAATGTCACCATGATGCGGTATGCCAGGAGCGGCGTATATTTTGACACTACCATAATTATACATCTTTGATACGCTTATTTTTCTGAAAATTAAAAATCGTATTTTTATGTTGACTTTTGAAACATTCGACAGGCGAAACAGTAAATTAAACGAATTAATCCCTGTGCCCAGTTCTATTTGTTACTTAATACTGATTCTGTGATGGTGTTATCTAAACATTACCGGTTGTATGGTTATTTAGTTTCAAATGTCGTCCATATATAAAAAATAATCGACAAAATCACTACGTGTTTCCTTGAAGGAAACCGAAAAACAGACAACTGTCTGAACCACTATGGAAACAACTGTATAATTCTGCTACGCGTATCCAGCATTAAAATGTTTGTGAGCCTCAAACAGTAAAGCGTACAGTACGGTTATATATAGGACAACGTCAACTTATTGCAATGACGCAACTATTTCAAGTGTCAAAATCCGACGTGACGTTGGTAAATTTAAGCGTAACTTTGAGACGTCATTTTCAGGCTTTCATGACGTTGTCATTAAGGTTGGTTTTCACAGAGCGCGGCCCATAGGTATTTTGAGATATTTTCTATAGTAAAATTATTATAGGAATGAATGGCCTTTTTGTGGAATTTATCGGGGATATAAACTTGGAAAAGTCGCGGGAATACTGGACCAGGCCGGAATGAATGGCCTTTTTGTGGAATTTATCGGGGTATAAACTTGGAAAAGTCGCGGGAATACTGGACGAAGGCCAGAAGGCCTGGTCCAGTATTCCCGCGACTTTTCCAAGTTTATATCCCCGATAAATTCCACAAAAAGGCCATTCATTCCTTATAATTCCAGCATTTGAAATAAATTCATCAAGAAAATGTGTTTATTTTCCGTTTTCTTAAGAATTATTTTAACTGCGCCTCACGGTTATGGAAAGTAGTTCGGAGTGGAAGTTTACTGGGATATAAATTTTGGACAGTGACTTGCTACGGGCCAATCAAATGTTAGGGAATTGTGTAAATATTTTTGTGCTGGAATTATAAATTTATGTTGGTATCACTGTACTTTCCTATAAGTATATGGGTATATCTCTAGACCGCATTTCAGCGAATAAACATTGTCAAACATTGTCGAGGTACGAAAGGGGCAGACATACATCAATGTAGAAAGTTAGTCTAAACTTCAATTTCAGAATCGAAATTTGTCGCAGACTTTCTTTTGCATTTTTTTGTGACCCCTTATTAGCCATATTCAATTGTGAACTCTCATTAGCATTTTCGTGTTTGGTGCCAAAACATGGTAAAATCTGCATATTATTTTTCACTTTTTTTTCTCAACATATTTTAGTATTGTACTATGACTGCGTGCCATTCGTGCACCATATCCTCCCAGCAATAATAGCAGTTTTCCAAGAAATTTTAAAATGTGACCCCTTCTTAGCTGCTGCGTTTTCGGTCCCGCACGTACGCGGTTTCACTTTGAAACGAAATAAGGCCGTCTTTAGCAATAAAATAATGAGCAGAGTTTGGGGTTTTCAAATGGCAAGCCTCTCGTACACGATTTCTGTTATTTGAATAGGTTTACTCAAAGTTATGATAATACATTTTACCTGAATCGGGTCGTCCGCCTTTGTTTTTCGTGCCCCTGCTTAGAAAAATGTCACGGGGTACCCGCACCGTGATTATGTCCGAAAGATAATTCCAGAACCAAACCTAAAGTTCTATTTTATTCCATGCCTGATAGTGTCCCAAAATGGATAAATATGTGTCCAGTAATTGATCGTAAATGTTGTCACCGCGTCGTCATGTATCAAATGTCGATCGGTTTCATTTTGTAAACGTTTCTGCAGTCAGTATTGATAACAACCGCAGGTGCATATTGTGTACGATGTGCAGGTTACGGGGCGCCAAGTGGGACATGGCTCAATTTTGTCAACAAAATTCATTTTTGTGCCACAAAATTCAATTCTGTGTCACAAAATTCACTTTTGTGTCACAGAATTCAATTCTGTGTCACAAAATTCAATTCTGTGCCACAGAATTCAATTCTGTCCACAAAATTCAATTCTGTGTCACAAAATTCAATTCTGTCAATTCTGCACACGCATGTAAGAAGGACTACCATTGGTCAGAAACTGCACTGGAGAAATGGGTCACGGTCGCCGATCTACGCATTCAATGTCGATGATTTATTTCTCATTCTGCCGATGATTCATTTCTCATTCTGCCATTTTGCTTCAACTATCTCCAAACAGTCAAACGTTGACAAACCCATTCGTATTTAAACTCATTTGCGTTATAATTGTACACATAATTCATGTACATGTAGATCTCCCGCGAGTACTGACGTCAGTTAGTGTGTATCGCAAGGTACCCCAGTTAAATCAATAATACACGCGCTGTGGCCTGTGTTCTGACTGCTGTCTGTGTTTATAAACAGAATGTGTGTATTGGGCCATTTGAGGAAACCATTTGTAGTATTTGTGTAGATACCATGGATACATGTACTAAGATGGTGTATACTGTAAATAATGCATGTAGATACATAGTTGCGAACACGTAACTTCGCAACTAGTAGACACATATCCAATACCATTTGTTTCACAAGGTTAGATCTACTGTTAGAATACGACGTCATCTAATGTCATTTTCGAGCATAAAACGTTACCTGATAAATAGAATACCAGGCTAGTGTATTTTAATATCAAGTTTATCAGGCTCGGCTAGGAAACGGTAGGAATTCCTCGGCAAGCCTCGGAATTCCTACGCGTTTCCTAGCCTTGCCTGATAAACTTGATATCAAAATACACTAGCCTGGTATTCTCTATATATGGGCATGCTCTCAGGTCTAGCTATGTCCCGGCTACTTTATGTTTGACCCTGTTTACATAATTGAGGGAGATCATTCTGAATATTTTTCTTATTTCTCCTTCAAAGTATATATGCTTATATGGTGTGACCACTCATTTGTAATCATAATATAACCAAAATAACTGTCCATAAAGAAGTATAATATTGATATATTGGGTTATATTTTCGCATTGAAATATTTAAACCTGCAAGTGTACTCCACCATCTAGTAAAATGGACTAAGACCGATCTCAACCAATCAACGTAGAGATGACATACGCAACTAATTTTTGTGGCAAGAAGCTAATTTTTGTGACAAGAATGAATTCTGCTTCACAAAATTGAATTTTGTGACACAGAATTGAATTTTGTGACACAAAATTGAATTTTTGTGACACAGAATTGAATTTTGTGACACAGAATTGACAGAATTGAATTTTGTGACACAGAATTGAATTTTGTGACACAGAATTGAATTTTGTGACACAGAATTGAATTTTGTGATTTTTAGTGTTACAAAACTCAATTTTGTACACATAATTAACCTGTCCTGCATGGCGCCCCGTACAGGTGCGGATAACAGAAATTTAATTTATACGGGGGTGGGGGGATGGGGGGGGGGGGGAGGGTCTGTAATTACCATTCGGCATAGCCGACCTCCGCGAGCGCGAAAATCGTAAAGTCGGGGGGGGGGGGGGGGGTCTGGGAGTCCTCCCCCAGGAAATTTTTAAATGCCAGATCGCAGCAGATGCGATTTCCTGACCCCTAAGACACCGTTTGCTTGCAAATCTTGATCCATTACTACCCAGTTTCACTGGAGGAACATTTTGGGGTGCTTTTAACACCAGTTTTCAGCATATTTGTAGCATTTAAAAGAAAACACTGAACCTGTTGGTCACGTGATGTAAACAGAGTTTCCGTGGCCAAAAAATGTCTTTTTTCTTAGGAGTAAGTGAACCTATTGTTTAGTTCATGCAGAACCAGTACAGCCTGGCTGCAGGTCATGTACAAGTGTGTCCCACAGCATCCATACGAATAGTGAAAGTAGGAGAGACTGGCCTTATTGGATGGCATTCGGTTAAATTATATAGTACAACTATTTGGTGGTATCTAACCTATAATGCGACTAGTGAAGACCAAAACGTGTTCAGCATCAGTATTAAAAAAACGCGAGATTGTAGCGTGTCCCCAACAGGACACATACTAAGACGATTATCATATGCTGCTAAACATGTATATATGTATATTAGACAAAAATCCGACAGCTACGTCCGGACCGATTGGCATTCTGAAAGTTTAGATGTGTAATATATGTACTTGTGTATTTATTATATGTGTAAATGTAAAATCTCAATTCCTATACGTTTATTGAATACCTGTTAATTCGTAACATATTTCGATTTCTGCCTTCTTATCGGTAAAGCTTCGATAATAACATTGCTCCACACTGCGGACACACTGGACTGAGTAATGGTCCCATCCACATTTCGAGCTCAACTTGCCGCTAATTGTTCGGTGTAGTTATTGAAGCCCTGACGTACGTAGTCATGAAAAAAAAACAAAAAAAAACTAGAGCAGCTTGAGCTGCATCAACGGTTTGAGCCTCAAACATTGATTTCATGTGTAACTAAGCTTTAGCCCAAGGTGTAAACTATCGGTTGCAAAAAGAATTTCTGAAGTTTTAGAATGAACAGTCCAACATTATTGTGTTCGCATCATCACACCGATGTGGGGCCGGTTAGCTTAGAGGTAGAGCGATGGACTCGGAGCGAGGGATACCGGGTTCGATCCTCAGCCAAAGTTTTAGCTAAACGACTGAAATATCGACTACAGCAAAAACAATTGAAATCGAATGATAAATAACGAAGCTGACGTCACATCCGTTTGCTCTATTTTGAAAACTTGAAAAAATACGTTCATCTTTGACATCGAATAGAGCCGTAAGTAGTCAATCAAGATATAGCTCTGAAAATTATCATCTTTCATGCGGCTGACACTCCCCTATCACCCTGGCAAGAAATTATGTTGCTGACAGTACTGTACAAATTGGAAAACGTTTGTAAAGACCACCCGTTATCAGCCGAAATTCGGCAAAATCGTTGAAAAGTATGTACATCTTTCAACTTCAAATGCATCTAGCTCTTTTATTTGAGCAGATAGCCGAAAACTGTCAGCGAATCTGAGATAGAGAATTTTGTCAGCTTTCCAATGCAAAAAGAATTCTTGAAATCGGTTGGAAATTAAGGAATTTATAGGAAGTATGACCTCACTTCCGTTTTCGTGGAAAGTAGCATTAAAAGATATCTGAAAATCTCTGAGTCTCTGCTCACACTTGATCTGAATCGGTATGCAAAATTTGAAGTCGATACGACCAGCAGTTTGGTGTAGATGGAAGTAGCCCGTAAGTCAGCGGATGATTATTTTTCGATAGTTATCGCCCTTAAATTGCAGTTTACGCCATTTGTAAATACACCTAATAAAATTAAATATGTGCAATATTCCGCCAGTGAAGTTTTCGTTTGTTTTTCACCATAGGCCTGGCACAAAGCGGGAAAGTTTTAGCTAAAGGACTGAAATATCGACCGCAGCAAGAAATTTTGAAATCTATTGATAAATAACGAAGCTGACGTCACATCCGTTTGCTCTATTTTGAAAACTTGAAAAAAAAGACGTTCATCTTTGACATCCAATAGAACCGGAAGTAGTCAAGATAGAGCTCTGAAAATTATCATCTTTTATGCGCCTGACACTCCCCTATCACACTGGCAAGAAATTATGTTGCTGACATTACGGTACAAATTGGAAAACGTTTGTAAAGACCACCCGTTATCAGCCGAAATTCGGCAAAAAATCGGCAAAATCATTGAAAAGTATGTACATTTTTCAACTTCAAATGCCTATAGCTCTCTTATTTGACCAGATAGCCGAGAACTGTCACCGAGTTCGAGATAGGGAATTTTGTCAGCTTTCCAATGCAAAAATAATTTTTGATATCGATTGGAAAATAAGGAAGTTATAGAAGTATGACGTCACTTCCGGTTTCGTGGAAAGTGGCATTAAGAGAGTCTCTGAGTCTCTGCTCACACTTGATCCGAATCGGCATGCAAAATTATTTGAAGTCGATCCGACCAGCGGTTTGGGCTGTAGACTGAACGGCTGAATAATAATTAAAAAAAACCCCAACGAATACAATAGGTTTTCGGCGCAGCTGAAAGCCGCCTCAAACCTAACAACGAATACAATAGGTTTTCGGCGCAGCTGAAAGCCGCCTCAAACCTAAAAACATATTTTTTCCGTTCTAGTGCATCAAATAAAATCAGTAAGTAGCATAGACTTTATAGTAAGTCATACACGTTAAATATGCTCGCCGGGCGCTAAGTAAACTATAAATGCTATTCATTAATCAGGACCGGATTTGGATATATATATTCTTTATTTCCCCCATGATTGGAGATTTGTGACATGGAATTGCATTTAACAATTATTGTAACAGTTTTAACATATACACAAATATATACATTTACATACATTTACTTAATGCTACACATCGCAACTAATTTCACAAACATTAATAAACATATGTGTTCATGTTCGGGAAATATACTGCAGCCACAAGTAATGTAGACTCACAAATACAACTCTTTGGCGATCGTCTACGTGATTGAATTCAACAGCTGTATCAATGTCTGTAAATGCATCAACACTTAATAGAGTAGTGACTAAATCTTCCTTGGTAAGTGACCTTAGGCGCATGGAAATAGCATCACCATAAGCTTGCCGTATAGCATGCATTAACCTACATCTACTATTCAATGTAGATGGACAGTCCAAAATACAATGTTCTACCAAGTTGTCCATCGGATAACCACATTTGAGACACGTTTCATTAAATCTCGTGAGGTTGGTAATCAATTGGCATACAGATTTTATGTAGTTCAGATACTCTGGAAACAGTCTCGCATAACTCCATAACTTGTTACATTTGTAGCCTACGTGTACCTGAACCTGGCGGACGGATGCGATGCTGTTCTAATCTGCCACTCGCTAACACTGATTTCATGAGTTCGGACATTAACAGATGTTTTCCATATAGACTTTTTCGGAAATTCGCCGCAAGAAATATACTTTTCTAGCACGTGTCTGAGACCATATATATCCATAATTTTGAAGATATCGGGCATTAGACCTCGAGTACAGTTACCTAGCAAGTATGAACTGAGACGCAACAAAAACACTTGTTTTACAGCACAGTCTCTTTGTAGAGTGCATAATTGCCCCAGAAAAGCAAGTTTCTTGCTATTAGTACATCTAACGGAATGCAGTTCAGTAAGCTAAGGACAACATCTGTTCTTGTTCTGGCATTAAGAGTCTGCATGCATTTAATGCATAAGCGGTGAGCCCGCTCCAGTGTCATCATATCGCCGACTGATAGGTTACACCAGCATTCGCAACCGTATAGCGCCTTTGGTAGGATAATAGCATCGTATATATGCTTTAAAGTAAGCGGATTTAGTCCGCTAGATAAACCACACTTACTTAGAGTAAAATACGTGCTCCTTATCTTATTACAACACAGTTGCACACTATCATGTAGTTTCGAGTATTTGTTACACATGACACCAAGGTGTACGTATTGGTCCGACTAATTGACAATGGCATTGCCAAGCAACCATTTTCTACTTGATATCGTGCAAGCATGTTTTGATTCATTATAAACCACCACGGCGCATTTAGTTGAATTATACTGGAAACGCCAGGCACACGAGAATGTGTAGCAAATGTTCATCATACACTGCAAGCCATGCTTTGACAGCGAAAGCAGCAACATATTATCCGCAACCGTCGGCGCGCACGAACTATTGGTACCAATTTTAAATCCCATGTTACTGCTGACCAGTATATCCATAAGGTCGTTAATAAAACATAAGTACAAAAATGGCGACCACACGCCACCTTGTCTGGTGCCCTGGAATATTTCAAAACATTCTGACGTGAAACCTTTATGCATCACGCAGCTCGTCATGCCTTCATGCATCGCTACAACTATCCGCCAAAGTTTATCACGGATCCCCAACTGGTGCAACTTATAAAATAGACCCTCGTGCCACACAGAATCGAATGCCTGTCGTGCATCTAGGAAGCAAGCGAATAGTTTACTGCCTCTTTCAGTGCAGTATTCAATACACTCATGAAACAGAAATGATGTCATAATGTAGCCCATCCTCTCTTGGAAGCCCCCTTGTAATTCATGTATCGGCCTATTAATATTAGCTTTCAATCGTGTAAGTAGAAGTCTTTCGAATAGTTTCAGAACGATAGATGACAATGTGATGGCCCTATAGATATTTGGGTCATCTTTTCGCTTCTGTCCACCTTTAAACAACGTGATGATGACCCCTTGCTTCATCTGTTTCGGCACATAGCTAATATCAAACATCAAATTAAATAGTTCCGTCAAACATTGGATCAATGCTTCACCACCGTGAATCAAGTGTTCGTTATATACACCATCCAGTTCACACGCTTTGCCCTTTTTTTATTGATTTACCTATTACACATTTAATTTCACTTTCGGAAAATATATTAGACTCCGTGTCCACCGGTATTAGTCTTCGCGCCGCAGCATTTGAAGCTCTCACTCTTACGAATAGTTCTTGGTCAAACTGTTCATTTTCAGTATTTGAATACAATGAGGCAAAGTGTTTACCCCACTCAGTAGCAATGCATTTAGGATCACGCACAATCTTATCACCAAAGCGAATCTCGTTTCCAGCACTTGAGCACGAATCCTTCCGCCGTGAATTTACTAGCTTCCAAAATAGTGCAGCATCAATGTCTAAAGCCTCATCGATGTCATTATCTACTTTACTTTGGAATGTCTCCACACATTTCCGGTGATATTTTCTGAACATGCACTTTGCTGCTTGTATTCTATGTAATCTACACTGTTTGTCATACGCCCATGTTCAATCCATGTTTGGCGCGTATGCCGCATGTGGTTATGTAAGTCTCATGTTTTGATCCCAATACGGTTTCAAGTATGGACCTATACTTTGCCTTTGGAAATATATGTTCGGATGCTGAACTGATACAGGCGACAATACACTCATACAGTGAATCGATGTAGCTAGTCACAGAATGATAACTCAGTTTGAGTGAATTGATCCTATAACGTAGCAAATCAGATACACACTTTTCATATCGGTTGAGAATCGCTATATCAAACTTGTTCCATCTAAGCTGTTTACGCTTATTACATAATTCGTAGTCCGGGAGATCCATACGCATTTGTACTATAATTGGTCTATGTCTTGAAACATTTAGGCAGTGATCGTCGACAATTTCGCATGAACGCACTAGGTCAACACACTCTACCGGTATGAGTACGTGGTCAATAAGTGATTCATTGGCACCGTCGTATGACACAAAACTTGATCTCGCACCGGTACATATAGGCAATGTGTCAATTGCACACATGTTGTGAGTCTCAATATAACGTTTCAGTTCGCGACTCCTGGAATCGTTTGGCTTCAAGTATGTAGCGCCTTGCAGATGCGTATTGAAGTCCCCTACCACAATGACTCTACCTCGTTGTGAGTACATGCTGATAACATCATTCAGTTCTCGAAGATGCTCTCGATACAATTCCACACAGTGATTTTTGCACGGCGTATATACTTGTAGAATGTAAATGAAATAAGATGTATCCACGTTCTGTTGTAACCAGATGATTCTGTCACTGTCGATTTCTAGTGGTGTTACAAATGAACTCAAACGTTTATGCCACAGTATGGCCACTCCACCTTTGCCTACCCGCCTATTGCTTGACAATGCCAAATCAACGTCGGACATACCACATCCATTATAGTTTGGACTGATAGTGTTCAAAAAGTGCATATCTCTCTGATACAACCAGTGCTCTGACACGCCACAAATATCGATGTCATAGTTATTCAAGAGGTTACTGAGATAATACGAACTAGACATGAGGCCAGTGGCGTTCCAAGTACAAATAGATAAACTATCCATGATGAATTTACTGAAGCATAGCAGATGTCTGCATGAAACGACGATCATCATATGCATGACCGCCATCTTGATGTAAATCAGTCTGACCGGCATACATACGGCCGGAGTTGCGGTAGTATGTCAATTTACCATACTGGAAACGATCATTGTTGACGTAATTTGCGTCATAATTCGAACAGACGTTATGTTGGCCCAGATTTCCATTGTGATGCCACATACCAGAATGCCAATGACCATAATAATTATTATGGGGATATTGATAGAGATATGGGGATAGAGACCGCCATCATGAGCTGCGTATTGCTCGCGGTAACCAGCCCCATAATCAGAGTCCCTAGTCACAGGGTCTATACATGTATATACTGGTTTATCGGTACGTAATCGGGTAATTGGGTTAGTATTCGGCTTTGGAAACAAGGTTCCACTCCGAGCATGATGATCAACGTGTGACATATTTTGGTGTCCAGGATATTGACCGACATCACTATCAATGTAATCATCAGTGCGAGTGACATTGTCTCCTTCAGAGACATAGCCGAAATGGGGATGAATTATCTGTTTTTCTACCTGGATCTAAGTATCTAGGTTTGCTTAACCATACCTTACATGAGACGCCATTTGGCCAGAAACCTTCTTCAGATAATTTGTAGCTAGTCTTAGACTCAAATGTTAGTTTAATAATCACACTACGTTTATTCCACATCGGAGTGATTATTTCAACATTGTACACTTTGGTACCACGTCACTCTACATAGTTACGGAGCTTCGTGGCCGTGATTGTGGGTTTGAACACACGGATGAAGAAGCGTCTTGTCCGTTTAATAACGTGTTCCATGAAGTCACTATCGTCCACAGAAGTATCTCTGGCATGCGACGAACCCGCATCTCGTTCTATCGCGCTACGTGTTTCTGCTTGCGGCCGCCCACCAACTATAACCGGGATACTGTTCGAAGGAAGCTCGGTCTGCTGTTTGGTATTCGCGGTGGTCTCACCACGACCACCGGCGGGGTGACCAGAGCGCTGAGAACGTTGCCCCGGATCGTTCTCAGCCAGTGCGTCGAACCTGTTCCGCGTTGTGAGTGGGGTCACAAAAGCGGGAATTAGATTAGTTACACTATCGTTAATGTTGGGTGTTGTGTGTGCCATTGGAGCAGCAGTGGTATCGTCTTGCAGATCGTCTGCTACAGATCCGACGGCCTCTGGCGATATCGGGTTAACAGGAATATTGTCATTCTGTTGCACAAGCGCACCCGACAATACATCCACCGGAAGTGGAAGTGCGACAAATAGTTCGTCGGTGTTTTGGTCTGAAATACAAGACATATCAGAAGCATGATGGGTGTGAGAGTTGTCAAAACGCGCTATGGCAGACTCACAGTCATGGCCAATTTCAGTCAGTTTTTTCTCCATTTTAGTCACCCGTAAACCAACAGTGGTAGATGCTTTGGAGATTATTTGTAGTCTGTCATGTACGGATCGTAAATCATGTTCTACATTTTGATTACACGATTCTATGTCACGTTTTAACCTAAGCCTTGCCAGATATGTTTTCCCATTCACGGCACTAACCTACTATTCTCTATGTTTCACTGTCCTGTGCATGCATACCAAATGACTATCATCATAATGGATTTTGTTTTCATCAACACATCATGGGTAATAACAAAGCACGAAGTTGAAACTTTTACGTAACATGAATAATTGACTGAAATGATAACATGAGAAATTACACCGAATTATTCTTCATAGGTTTTGAGTACGGAGCCTATCCAATTTTGATACATAATTGTTGAACAAATGTATCAAAACTGTATATCTGTAAAGGATATCGAACATTGAAGAAATGTTCAGAGAAAATGCTGAATCATTCGGAATTCTATTCGGCATTTGCTCCGATAATGTTGTCAACTTTCGACGTCATTTACAGAAAATATCACAGTTTCTGTAAATGTTTTTCATAAAAGATCACACATCTTCTTAGGTACAAATCACACGGCTTGTCTCATACTGACTGCGAACTCACAGTGATTGAAAACGTATTCATATTTTGACAAAAATACATTTATATCTAGCATTCAATGCTAGATATAAATGTATTTTTGTCAAAATATGAATACGATGATTGTGCGACATAACACTCGTTGGGACATGGTGAAATTTCACCTTCTAGAACATAAATCCTTTGTCTGTGTCAATATACATGAGGTGATACTATCTTAATTGTATGAATACCATTAAAATAATACCATTGTATGAAAGACAATGCATAATCTGTAAAAATGACATGGGAGACGAATACCACCATCTGTTAGGCTGCAAGAATTTGAAACACTTAAGGAAACATTATATTAAACCTTATTACTATAATAATGCAAACACATACAAATTCGAAACACTAATGAGTACTAAAAATGTCAACGATTTGAAAAAACTATGTAAATTTATACAGATAATTACGTTTATGTGAGATGAAATACTTTATACAATAACTATTCACTTGAAAAGATAATTCATATACAAACATAATCAATTCATCTTACTCGTTGGAGGTACTTGTATGTGGTGGAGCATGACGACATATAACACATCTTGCCGATAGTCACTATAGGAACTAATTAGTTAAAATGATTTATTTATTGGGCAATCTAAATCCATGTCGGATTGCACAAAAGCGCCATCTGACCGGGATCTACACTGTTCGGAACAACGGTAACATGCCTTCTGTATTGTCATGATGCACTGTAAGCAGTGCCCATGATTCATGTACATGCTATTTCCTGAAGCCTTGTTCACATTTGCTGAAACTATATACCTCATGTTGCTATATGTATGGACTAAATATATGGACTATATATATGTGATTAAAGGAATATTGTATTGTATTGTATTGATAATATCTTAATTGTTTGGAACGCCAAATCTACATAAACTCAAATAATTAATGCTAGCTCTAAATAATAGTTTTAAATATTTAGAGCTAGCTCCAAATAATTTGAAGAGCTCTCTAAATAATTTGGAGCTAACTCTAAATGTGTAATGCTCACTCTAAATATCTAATGCTAGCTCTAATTATTTAGAGCTAGCAATAATTATTTAAGTTTATGTAGATTCGGCGCCATATCTACATACACTCAAGCAATTAATACCAGCTCTAGATAAGTAGAGCTACATGTAGCATTAAATATTTGGAGCTAACACTAAATCATTTGAAGAGCTCTCTAAATCATTTGAAGATAGCTCTAAACATTTAATGCTAGCTCTAATGATTTAGAGCTAGCATTAATTAGTTAAGTTTATGTAGAGTTGGCGTTCCATATAATTCACATTCCCAGTGATAAACAATTTATTCCATTTCAAGAGTAGCCATGATGTACATGGATACATTAATTTATGCATAGCGTCTCGGTGCGCATGTCACGACACGCTAGATAATCCCGCCTTTTTTGGCGCGGAAGTCGCAGTGTAGACTCTCCCGCTCGTCAAAGAACCAGCCGCCCATTTTCTGACATTCTACCCAGAATTCACTGGTGCGGATCATATCCTGCTTCAAATCGACGGCGCCGCCGGCGTAGTGTGGTGAATTACAATCGTGACATCCGCCTGCGAAGTCATTCACCTGAAACCGAGGGTGGTGTAGCAGTATAGCCTTCTCTATTGGGTGACTATGACTATCTCTCGGCGATCTATAAGGAACAACAAATCTATATACACTCAAATAATTAATGCTAGCTCTAAATAAAAGCCGCCGCCCGTTGTCGAATTACCAGTGGCTGAACCCATTCCAAATCCACCTGATCCCATATTGGAACCCCCACTCCCACCTGTCATTGATCCCATGTTAAATCCACCACTAGCTGTGGAGTTTCCTGACGCAGACCCCATTCCAGTCCCACCACCCGCCATAGACGATCCTGATCCCATGTTGAACCCTCCGCTGCCACCGGCCATAGAGCCAGTGCTAAAACCACCATTAGATGTAGAATTGCTGGTGCCCATTCCAAATCCACCGGACCCACCCGCCATAGATGACCCCGATCCCGTGTTGAATCCGCCGCTTCCACCAGTCATAGATCCCATATTGAAGCCTCCATTTGCATTCCCCGACCCCGACCCCGACCCCGACCGCATGCCATATCCACCGCTTCCACCCGTCATATATCCCATATTGAAGCCACTGCCAGATGTCGAATTTCCGGACCCGGAACCCATCCCAAATCCGCCCGACCCACCCGCCATTGATGATCCTGATCCCATGTTGAACCCACCACTGCCACCGGTCATAGAGCCAGTATTAAAACCACCACTGGACGTAGTATTACTGGTGCCCATCCCAAATCCACCGGACCCACTCGACATGGAACCACTGGTTCCAGATCCCATATTAAATCCGCCACTTCCGGCGGATGTCGACCCACTAACGTCACTGGGCGAACTTCCTGTTCCGGTTGAACTACTTCCGCCTGAGGAAGAACCAAAATTCCCCATGCTGGATGAACTTCTGCTGCCGGTTCCAAAATGTCCTGATCCAAATGATCCACTTCCCCCTGAGGAAGAACCAAAATTCCCCATTCCAGTTCCACTTCCAGTTCCGAAGTTTCCGGTTCCAAATGACCCTGAGCCGCTTCCGCCACTCATACTTCCAGGCGTAAAACTGCCCATTTGGTTGGGATTGAAAGAAGAGCTCCCGCCAGTCATGCCTTTCATAAGATTTGCGTTGAGCGCGTTCGGGTCGAACGATGCCATTTGCCTCTTCTCCACACCTTCATAACAGAAACGATACATTTGTGTAGATCTAATAGATACCAAAGTGCACACTGTCAGATGAATAACGCGCAACAGGGATAGTACAAAATGATAAAATTCCAATAATTATGTCTAGAATCCAGCAGAGGCAGAAAATAATCGTCACTAAATGCCTATTTTATTGGCAAACTTGTCACAAAAAGCAAAACCCGCCACTAGTAATGCGTCAAAACATGAAATGCGAGTGTGATGTTTTTTTTATTGCATCTATCGCTGTATTACCCGCAAAGGCAGGTGGTTGTGTGAGGTGGCCACACAAATGGAATTAGCCAGTCAAAATATTCAGCTGGCAAACTTTTCAAAATAATAATAGTATTACTTCCCAAACATATCTCATAAGTGCAAACTTGAAATTTACTATACATTTGCACTTACCGCCGATGCTGGTAAATGTTTTGTGGATGTGTTCACATTTAATGACATGTACCTGTGGGTAAAAAGTGGTAGCATTAGTGACTCACGTTAATTAATGCGTGAAACCGATTTATAAAAATCTTCGTAAGAACATTTTTATCGTACGAAGCTTAGTGAAACGGGCCCCAGGGGGCCGTTTCACTAAACTTCTTACGACTAAACTGTTCGTAAGTGCAAATTTAGGATCGTCTGGAAATATCAATTGATGGATTTACATGTATTGAGCATCAATAAATGTAAATCCAATACTTGTTTACAATAAAACATTGTTAATGTGAAATTTACAGACTATCATAATTTTGCACTTACGAACATTTTAGTCGTACGAAGCTTAGTGAAACGGGCCCCAGACTCGTATGTTTAATGTTAATGAGTTTCACTACCACATGGGACAAGCCAATTTGTACCTAAGAAGATGTGCGATTTTTCATGAAAAATAGTTACGGAAATTGTGATTTTGTTTTGCCAAATTACGCTCAAAGTTGACGAAATTGTCAGAGCAAACGCGGAATACTATTCCGTATTTGCGCTGAACAGTTCGTGAACTTTCGACGTCAGTTACAGTTGTTAATATCGTTATTTTTTAATAATTTTCAGGAAATATCAGGTACAAAATCACTTGGCTTGTATCAGATAAGTCTAACCATATGTAATGTCCGATAAATTGAAGATTGCATTTATGTTGATTTAATATGTATGGGCTGCGCCATACGAAAACCGGGCTTAATGACAACGTCATGAAAAGCGGTAAACGGCGTCGGAAAAACGACGTTTGAGGCGTCGCTGTAAAAGTTCACAGTTTGCCCTCCCATTTACGTTTACTGGTGTCAGTTAACATTAAGCGTGAACAGAAAACGGAAAATTATAACTTATTGAAATTTTCACTAATATGAGACGCGATGCCTTGCACAGTACACATATTATGACGTCATGACTTGACGTCACGTACTTGTGACGTCACTGAACGTGAATACATGTTTGACGTTATGGCCATGGTGTCGTGACAAAATATTATAGCAAGGATACTTGCACGAGTTCCTCGCAGCATCAATGACTTAGAAATGCTTCAGACGCTGTGCATTGTCGCCTAACTGTCGTTCTTTGACATTGTCACTCTTTTTCGTCGGTTATCCTTATGAATTCAAAATGGTGAACGCATAATTTAACTGGCTACATATCAGCGAAGTCTTCGCTTACACTGCACCTTGAATCCTAAATAATCTTAAATATGAACAACCTAGTGTATGCCAACGATATTACCATCTATTATCTTGGTAAATTGAGACACTTTTGAACAATTCTATCCAGTACTTAGCGAATGATATGCCATTTAATGTCACTCATTTTATCATAAACGGAGGTAGACACGCAGCTATATAATGACATATAATTAGGGTTTGTATTGAATTTGGCAAAACAAATACACCAACATCTCTCTAATAGATTCAGAATCAGTGATTTCAATGCAGCTCCTTCATTGTTTGTGTATAAGCAATACATAATGCACAAAACACACAGTGAGGTCGGTGGAGTTTTCGAAAAGTCTTGAAATTAATTGGAAATTTGATGGTCATAAACTTGCTTTTCGCACGATTTGTAGTATCAAATCATCAGCTTATCACTTGACTGCATAATAATGTATGTCTGAATCAGGCGATGGTAATGCGATCCTCAAGAAAGACACACGGCGACAATTATAAGGTATCACGCTACCAAATCTGCCCGACGTCGTGTTTTGTCACAAAGTTAATGTTATAAACGGCCTACTTCCTACTTTAAAATATGTCGTCGTATACGAAATGTTAAATAATGTCGCTATTATTCCCCAAAATTATTTCAGACAGCAGCAAACAACAGGGAAACGCCAACACTCAGCCTTATTTGAAAATTATTCATACGGAATTACGTTACTTGGGCCGCAATCCAAAACATGACGTTGCATTAATAGCAACTGCAATAAACATTATTTTCATACTTTGTCTTGGCCTAATGGGAAACACTTGAAAGGCTACGGTATATCCAAATTTGGTTGACATGCGATAAAAGATGACAAATCTATAGGACTTGTCCGGTTATTTTATCAACACCCCTTGTATACACCGTTGTTTCAACATCTAAAACATCATATTTATCAGTTTTTACCACGCGTCATAAAAATACTTCTAAAATGAAAAATAATTGGGATACATTGATAATTTTGGTGGCATATGGCTTTTAAAAGATGTACAATTCAGAATACGCGAACAAGTAAAAACTGAAAATGTTGTCATTAAGCCCGGTTTTCGCACGGCGCGGCTCATATGTATTAAACTCGTTGACTGATTTCATAAGAAACTCGGCATAGCCAATTTCTTATGAAATCAGTAAACTCGTTTAATAAATATCATATTAAATGATCACTCATATTAATCCTCTATATAAGTCCTTTTTACAATGAAACCTCTCTAAACCGGACATACATGGTGTCCGATTTTGAGAGGTTCCATTGTATATAAAAGCTGAATATTAAGAAGTATTCTGAATTGCCTACCTGTGTAGGTGAGAATAAAGGCGAGAGATATGAAGAGCCGCAACATCGCGACGTTGTCTCGGCTCGGTGTCAGAATGACTGCTAGAGTGCTGCTAAACTGTTTTCGAACGTTTATAAAGTTCTGTGTGATAATCTGTTATCAAGCTCACCATAAAACAATCATACTGCAATCCAATTCCTTCAGCAAGAAAAGAAAATTTACTATATAAACGTCGAAACGGTGACGCAATTTTCACCGATTCTTCGTATTTGATATAACATTTTCGCTAATTTTCAACGTAACTATATAGAATACACTCAGCATAATTTTCACTCATAAGGGCGAATTACTCAGGTCGTAGTAAAATGCTATGTTTCTATCAGGTTATAATTACGGAAGCCCATTAGGGCCACTTCACTTTCTTTTCTTGAATTTTCAAGATATTTTATTTTCTTTGAACATTCAAGAAAAGAACTTGAAAATTCAAGAAAAGAACTCAAGAAAAGAACTTCAAAATTCAAGAAAACATCTTGAATAAATGGAAATTAAAAAAAAGTGAAATGGGCTTCCGTATATAATAATATTTTTATCATCAAATTCTCCAAAGCATCACCTGCTAGTTATAGTCACGCCTGTCCGAGATATGGACATAACGGATAAGGGGTCACCTATAATACAGTTTTACCTCGGACTAGTATGTGGCCGTGACAGGAGAAATGGGGATTATGGGATTTGTGGCTAGTGTAGATCCATATCAAATAGCACACTCATGTACCCTGATAACGAGCTATATTTCTATTGATTGTTACAAGTATGACCGGTGTTTCACTGGTGGAATGGTGAACACAGGGGCGCCGGAAGCATCATAATATTGGTCCGGCGAATCTACTGTGTGCCCCCGGTATCCACCCAAAGTGTATGTTGTTACCACTCAATTGAACCGTCTCGCCGAAACATATTTACATTCCATTTTTTTAATACATGAATTACAAATATGTTAAAGGTATTGATCCGGCAGTCGCCGGACCTGCCGGACCTGATCTGGATCAACACTGGTCGCAACAAAACATCAGCGCCATTTCACACATCGATGGTCTAGTAACATAAGGTCGTAACTGCTATGCTAAAGCATAGCAGTTACGACCTTATGTTACTAGACCATCGACATCACAGCGACATATGAGGGACCTTCGTAAAATACCCGGATAACTTCTGTAAAATCCATGTTTGCTGGGTTAACTGTCTGAAATGAAACAATGATGGATAGATGCTGCATCGAGTTCATATTCACACTCTCATCATAAATATAGCATGGAGATTTGTATCGTTATCAACGCAAAGTCATCACGCGATATGCGGCCCAACGTCAAAATGACGTTATGTAAATGTTATGTTCCTTGTTGTTCAATAGATAGAGGATATTCCATCGTACATTTTGAATAGCAGGAAATAATACACGGGTGTGCGTCTCGGCTTCCGCGTAAGCGACAAGAAATTA
>CM055271.1:83671600-83697726 GCA_029237695.1 Conchocele bisecta
GAGTTATGCTCCGGACAAGAAGTGTCTGCGGCGGACGCGGCCCGCTGTCAAATCCATAGTATCCTCCGACGGAGTCCGGGGGATACAATTATACCCACTTTTTAAAGACTAGATGGCCGTGGCCTGCATGTCGCGCCTTGGGGCGAGGCATGGACACTAAAAAAATAGATATAGTAGATGAAAAAACTTTAACGAAAAAACTATAACCGGACACACGGACGTACGTACGGACGGACGGACGGACGGACGGACGTTCTTACAAATGGATACTTATGTGGCTTATCACATGTTAAATATTAGCCACATAAAACGATTTTTAGCCACATAAAAGGATTTTTTAGGTGGCTAATTGTAACCAACCCTATCCTTTACTATGTCCATAACCCTGTGGGGCTAGCCACATAAGTACCCTAATGTGTGCCCGGACGGACGGACGGACGGACGGACGGACGGACGTATGCCAAAATGCCGACGATATCGCGCTTTCCGCAAGCGGGTGCGACAATGATGATAAACACCCATGTGAAGTATGAAGGTAATGGGTGAAGCAGTTGCAGAGATATAGTACACAAAAAAACTTTAACAAATAAATTCAAAGTAATTTGACCTTGACATTGCGCACAGGGGCCGCACGGTTGGGGGTTAGAATGAAAATATGGACGATGATAAACACCCATGTGAAGTTTTCAAGGTAATGGGCGAAGCAGTTGCAGAGATATAGTATAACAAAAAAAGTTTTAACCAAAAAATTTAACCAGACGTACGTTAAAAAGTTAACATTGAAAATGGCTAAGTCAATTACATAGAAATAATAGGTGAAGGTAAAAATAATGGTCACATGTTGGATAGTTGTATGTGGTAGGCACCCCTTGGTTATCAAGCTGTGAAAGTTTGGTGGTCCTAGGTGGTACAGTACCAAAGAAATGGACTTAAACACGAAAACTTAACATTGAAAACGCGAAAACTTAACATTGAAAATGGCTAAGTCGACTGCGCGGAAAAAATGGGTCAATTTAAAAAAAAAAGTAACATGTTGGATAGTGATACGTGGTGGGCACCCCTTGATTATGAAGCTGTGAAAGTTTGGTGGTCCTAGGTGGTACAGTAACAAAGAAATCGACTCAAACACGAAAACTTAACATTGATTGTGGACGCCGCCCGCCCGCCTGCCCGCCCGCCCGGCTTTCGCCAATCCAATAGCCTGGATATTTTTTCAAAAAACCTGGCTAAAAATGGTACATTTATACTAAACCAGGGATACCGTGATTCCGGTAAGGATGAACCACATCGTTAAATTACCCTTCACATGCACCCAACGTGCGGCCAGTTTTATATATGTTCGGCAGCAATACAGGTTTATCAGCTTTGTATTGGCCAATACGTACTGACTGATAAAATATTGCATGACGTTACCGAATGACGTCAGTGTAATGACATCACGGAAACAAGTCTTTTTTTCAACGAAAACAATGCTACAATTGATCATTGTTTAGCCTAAAACATTACCTGATAAATAAAATACAAGGCAAGATACAGTAGGAATTCCTTGGCAAGCCTCGGAATTCCTATGCGTTTCCTAGCCTTGCCTGATAAACTTGATATCAAACGAAACTAATCTGGTATTCTCTATTACTTACAAGTCCACAGCCTGCTGGGCACAATACCATTTTAGTGGGTCCCTGCTCGGTGCTCGCCATCTGTCATAATGGAAATACAACAGGGCATATGATTTCCGTAGTAACCCCAAGTATTCGGACAGAATTTCCCAAAACAAATTGTATTCCAAAACATCATTCATTATTTTGCCAACCAGATTTCATAGGACAATTTTCCAATGCGAGCAGATTTCATTACATAATTTTCACTTCGGAGTGTATGCAAGAGCTGTTGGAAAATAGCATAGATCGACTTGTGGCTTCATTTTAGTATCCACAGAGCAACCTGTAACGACATGTATGCGACATAATTATCATAAATTTGGCGTACCGAGTCAACTAACCAATCTAGGTTGAATTGTATGACGTAATATTCGACAAAAATCATGAAATGGTTTTGACTATTGACCGGGCATGCGGAACTATTATTGACCGGGCACGCAGAACTATTGCCCAGGCACGTCAAATCCCAGGGAATTAGTCAAAACTATAGAATATCAACTTATATAGGGAGTGGGTAATAGTATAAGTTATTGTGATTCTACAGTCACTAAGGTGTCATATTGCCCATCTGATTCTATATATATCCTAGGCGCAGACAGGCAATACGACACCATATCGACTTGTAGAATCACAATAACATATTTTTTCATACCACAGATTCTTTATATTCATCCATAATTTAGTCATTACCAATCCCTATGACTATGCTTTGAAGGTGATTAAAAAAAAATTGTTTTCTACTCCGCTTCAAACCGCCGCCATTTTTATTTGAACCATATTGACGGGCTTATCAAAATGCGAGAAATTTATCTGCGGCATGATAATGATCTATATTGCCTTTTAGAAACAGGACAGGTGTTTCATTGATATAACTTGGAACAGTGCAGATCCAGATCAGACTGTGCGAATGCACATGCTGATCTGGATCTACAATGATCGCAAAACCGATAAGCTCCATTTCTCCAGTCACAGCCACATATAGGAAAACTCAATGGTGGTAGCCCGCCATGCAAAAGACACGGCCGGCCGGGAACAGTTCCAAATGTCAAATCCTGAAAATTGGTGTGCAAACATTTTCTTGCAGTCTGCTTCCCAAGTTGAAACATTAGTATTTTTCTGCAATTATCAGAAACATCAAATCCTGATTTCAGTATATATCCTGAAAATGCCCACCCCTGAAAAGGAGACACTAGAACAAACTAGAACTAGAACAAACACTTGTATCTTTCAACACATTTATGCCACCACTGTACAAAATGTGGCAAACTTCTTACCCTAGTGTGTATCCAGAGTTTATGGAATAGTGTAAAACATTAAATCCATCCATTTTAATAGATTTTGTGACTTTTAAGCAACAAAGTTTGAGGGGGTATATAGGAGTCAGCTTGTCGGTCGGTCGGTCGGTCGGTCGGTCGGTCGGCCGGCCGGCCGGTCTGTTGGAAATTCCCTTCCACTCTATATCTTCTACACTCATGCATGGATTATCAAATGGCTTGGCACAAATGTTTCTCATGATGAGAAAGTGTGTTGCGATCAATAACCACGCACCTACGTCCAAGGTCAAGGTCACAGTTGAAGGTCAAAGGTCAAACCTACAAAACGAAATTCCCTTCCGCTCTATATCTTCTACACCGATGCATGGATTATCAAATGGCTTGGCACAAATGTTTCTCATGATGAGAAGGTGTGTCGCGATCAATAACGACGCACCTACGTCCAAGGTCAAGGTCACAGTTGAAGGTCAAAGGTCAAACCTATTGAAATTCCCTTCCGCTCTATATCTTCTACACCGATGCATGGATTATCAAATGGCTTGGCACAAATGTTTCTCATGATGAGAAGGTGTGTCGCAATCAATAACCATGCACCTACGTCCAAGGTCAAGGTCACAGTTGAAGGTCAAAGGTCAAACCTATTGAAATTCCCTTCCGCTCTATATCTTCTACACCGATGCATGAATTATCAAATGCCTTGGCACAAATGTTTCTCAGGATGAGAAGGTGTCGCGATCAATAACCACGCACCTACGTCCAAGGTCAAGGTCACAGTTGAAGGTCAAAGGGCAAACCTATTGCAGGCGGCAGACAGATAAACTGCATAGTTTGTGTACACAACTCCTCTGAAACCGTTCAGTGGATTGATCTGAAACTATACACACTTTTTATGCCGAACAAATATTTTTTTTACAAAAATATCATCTTTTTATCTTAGCCATTTTTTATTAAATCGATTCATTGCGTTGTTGACAAACTCGGCACAGAGTTTATAATCAAAATCTTATTAATCCATTACTCATGTAAGGTCCTCTATAACTGATGAATGAATTTTCAAATGTTTTCAGATTATCTCATTTGCATTGACCACGTACGCAGGTAAAAGGTCAATGTCACACATCTCTAAGGCCAGCATTAAATATTGATCATAAATTTTTTATTCAAACCTATAAAACTCTTCTAATGTTAAGCTATTTGTAAGTCCAATTCTTTGTGGGGGTATTATGATTATTTTCATATACATTGTTGATATTGTGCTCAGGAGCATACAAAATGCACATGCTAGAACCAGTCTGTTGGTAACAGAGGACGTAATATCCCTACATGTATACCCAACTAACATAGTCATAATGTATGTCTGCTTGTGGAGAAGTATGTGAATATGAGAGGCAGCATTTTCTATAAAAGAGCTATTCAATTTAGTATATCTATACATAGACAATATAGTGGTGGTGGGGCGGTAGAGATTTCTATACCTATAATATATGCTAATAATTCCCCATTTACCGTACCATAACTATTATGTATGTTGGTTGGTAGAGAGTTCTCTAGGTTAAATCTCTACCATAGCTGCATATGATTGGTATAAATGTATAGCACATGGTGGGGGGTGGGTCTAGAAAACAGTATATCTGTGTAGAACAGCAAACATGTGGCATGTATTGGAGGGGGGGGGGGAGATTTTCCTAGGAAATATCCCCCCCCCACCCCCCCCCCCCCCCCGCCACCATCTACCATATGCATAGTGGATATTGTAACGGCGACCCCTACACGAAGTAGGTCAGGATGTGGGTCGCCTACAGTAGTCGGGTTCGAATTATAAGCCGAGCGGTTTGGCTTGAATGTTGGTTATATGGTGAACCTGGGTGGGGTAAGATCTGATGATTGGCTGTGTAAAGAGGAGGAGATTTATTACAAGTTCAATATATTTATTCAATTCAATGGAGGTTAAAATATGTATTGACAATAATAGGAGCCTGTTTAATCATACAACTAAATCATAGCAGGTGTAAGCCTAGGTGCTATGGGGATTGACTCCCCAAGTCGGTGCTCAGCCAACTCCGGATTCGGGGTTCTGAATTTAGGTGGTGCTTCCAACCCCGGATCCGGTGTTGGTCATGTTAAGATCGACTTGGTGGAATCTACTAGTCATTAATTTCCCTACTGGGTGGAATTATCTACTACCTCTGTTCTTGGAGGACTCATCTTTTTGTTTCTAGAGAGTACCAGATCTGGTAGTGGTAGAGCTAATTCACCAATTTCCTGTGACACCGGTATGTGGGACCTTCATAATGAATAAGAATAATTGGATAACAATTTGGAATTCCTTTATGGTATATCACATATTATATATTACCTTGACCTAACAATATATGACTGTACATGTGGGTAATCAATTTACATAAAGAGAATATAGATTACTTACCAGTACTTCAAAAATATGAATTATTGGAACAAAGAACAATGGCCGCGTAATAGTTTACGCCGTAAATTTAGCAAAAGATGATGACGTCACACGCATGCGCAGAACTATATAATTATATACAGGAAGAAAAGTCTGTATTTTGGTATGACATATTACTAATCCACAAACATTTCTTGCGAAAAGTCTGATCAAGACATGGAATAGGGTTTGTTTATCTAATTAAAATATGAATACTTAGGCTACAGTATTAAACATAAAATCCCCAAAGATGAGAAAAAAATATTCCAAAGCTGATTTTTTTAGTAGACCTAGGTCCAAAATATCAACAGGAGAAATATATCAAAACTCCCCACGAATCCCACTGGAGTTTAATCCAGAATTCAAGATGGCTGCCATAAATCGATTAAATACATAAAAGTTGATTATAATGAACATAACACATTGTATCATAATATGGCAGCATATCACTATATAATATACAAACCTTTCTAATACTTCTGAGTAGCTTAACCCTTAGACCGCTATCTTATTTTTTTTGTCGTCTGCTGTTTATTTTCTATTTTCCATTTTGATCATCAAAAACATGCTTTGACAGCACTTTAGAATAATTTTCAACATGCTTTGACAGCACTTCAGAATCATTTCCGATTCTGAATCATTTCCAATGGAAATGATTCTGAAGTGCTGTCAACCCATGTTTTTATTGAGAAATAAGGCAATATATAAAAGCAAGAGCAGACGACAATTGTTGTGAGTAGTGGTCTAAGGGTTAATAAATATCCAAGATGCCTTCCAAGATGGCCGACAAAATAAGTAAAAGCTACTTTTTTTTCACCACATATATTAATTGAATTTTAATTATCCAGATGCCACAGTGAATCTTTACTAAGTTTTATTTTAATTACTATGGCGTCCAAAATGGCCACCAGTACTTGTAATAATATGTTGCCAAATGTGCAAACCAGATGGCCGCATCCCGCATGTCAAGCCTTCCGAGGAATTAGTCCAAGGGTGTAGTGATGGCCCCAGGATGTATGTATGTGGTTAGGTATATGAGGCACTTATAAATTAATTCAAATTCAACCTCAATGTAATTTGACCTTAACCTTGGTTAGGTGGGCCAATCGGAGGGCTACAGAATAAAAGTATGGATTGTGACAAAGAAATGTTTGAAGTTTAAAGTTCATGCTACTTGATATGGTTGCAGAGAATTAATGTAATCGTAATTACAAGAAATGGCATTGTTAAGCGAAGCTAATCTCCACGCCGGCAGCCTTGATACTAATAATAATAACAATAATAATAATAAACTAGAAAATGTTTGCCCCACATATCGCTTTGATAATAAATGAGGCCAAATTCCAAGTCAAATTTTTTTTTTACCCGAGCGTTAAAGTTTTTGAAGCACCAAGTATGTGACCTTGACCCTGGGCTTGGCGGAGGTAAGACGAACGTGGATTTGGCACAGGGCAGTAGAGGACCATTAGAGCAATGCGTATATGAAGTATGAAGCTGATCCGTGAAAGGGAACAGAAATTATAAGATATTTACCCGAGCGTTAAAGTTTTTGAAGCACCAAGTATGTGACCTTGACCCTGGGCTTGGTGGGAGCAGGAAAAATGTGGATTTGGCACAGGGCGGTAGAGGACCATTAGAGCAATGTGTATATGAAATATGATGCTGATCCGTGAAAGAAAACAGAAATTATAAGATATTTACCTGAGCGTTAAAGGTTTTGAAGCACTAAGTATGTGACCTTGACCCTGGGCTTGGCGGGGGCAGGATTTGGCACAGGGCGGTAGAGGACCATTAGAGCAATGTGTATATGAAATATGAAGCAGATCGGTTGAAGGATGAAAAAATTAGGAGACATTTACACGAGCGTTAAAGTTTTGTGACGGACGGACGGACGGACAGACGGACGGACGGACAAGGGTAACACTAAATGACCCCTCCACTATCGTGGTGGGGCATAAAAATAACCACAAGTCCTCAGTGAACTTGACCTTGGGCATTCGAGCGCAGGTCGTACTTGCAGCCTCGATAATAAAAAACTAGAAATGGACGCTTGTTCACAAGCGCATGTGTATCCCCCTCCCCATATACAGGCAGCCACTAAAAATATAAAGGGAGATAACAAATATGTTAGTAAGGTGCGAGTTGTCGTTCTTGCGTTAAAGTGTTCTTAAATCTGAGTTAAAGTTTTTAACAACCCAATACATTCAATACTACGTACTTTATCACCATCCATATTTTCATTCCATAGCCCACCCATGCAGACCCCATGCTCAAGGTCAAATTACTCTGAAATTTGCGTTAAAAGTTTTTGTAAAATCTGCGTTTTTAAGAATATACCCAATACATGTATCTCCCCAATCCGATTGCTCTAACCAGATACATATACATGTACATATGTACTGGGACCATCAAATACCTAGAAAAGAGGTATAATACAAGCATATTTGTTTTCTCCTCAATCCTCCAATACTGTAATGTGTATATATGACATGTGTTTTTATCCAAATGAAATAAACTACATACTGTTTAAACTATAAATACCTATGCTGGCTGTCGCCATCAAGTTTCTATATTCTAGTGTGCGAAGTGTAAATGCTATTACGCACATTTTTACTGTGTAATGTGGTGTTGCGATATAGTGCAACCTGTTGCCAATAGAGCGGAAAACGTGCAGCTAAATATATGTTGTCAAATTCAATTATTTCTTGATCTCACTGAAATGACCATTTGAGCTAATAATGTTAATAATTGATAGAAATATGTGCATATTGGTAAATGTATGCAAAAACAACGCTTGCACCAACAAATGCCCAACTTTTATTAAATAAATTGTTCACATGATAAATTAGCATTTGTAAATAATTGATAACCCACCTGTACCAAATTATAATAAAATGTTTGTTTCAACATGTTCAGGAGTCCTCACAATATGTACTGGCTGGCCAGGCGCAAGAATGTTGGAGTCATGAGATGGAAGATTCAGTGACCGTGAGTTTATATTATATAATTTTATGTATGCTGACCAATCAAATAAAGGAAAACAAATTACCCTTCAACATACTACATATGCCCATGGTATAATAACTGAGTACAGGTTTAAGAATGTTTGCACGCATTCCAGAATTGCAATTAAATATAAATAGGCATAAAATTACTAAGACATACTGTAGTTAAAAGAACCTTTTGTACATTATTGACTAGAAACAGCTGCATATTTTATATAAAACAGTCTTCCACAAAGTAGTGTCAAAACAGAATAATGACATTATCATATATAAATAGACAAGTGGACTATCCTTTATTTATTAGCCATTTTGTTGCATCATAAAGTTTGTAAGAGTTTCTCCAGTTACAGTCCAGTATGCCACGGAGGCATATCCATGTTTTACAAACATAATGTCTAGCTTTTGTTTCAATTTGGGTAAAACATTAACACTTAAGTACTATAATATATTTCAGGAACGTGAAGATTTTGCTGACAGTGGCATAGTGGGTCACAAGAATGGGAGAAGTGGGAGACCGTGAGTACTTCTATTACAAAATCCACAATGATTTGGTGCATTTAGAAGGATGGGTTGGTGGCCTAGGGGTTAGAACACCTGACCTCCAATCCGGAGGTTGTGCGTTCAAACCTCGCCTAGGGCATAGCAAAATAATTCCATAGTATTTCCATCCCACTGGTATGTCGGATGAGACTTTAAACTGTGGTCCCGTCTCTATATATAACCTTAGCTGTTGCTGGTACGTCACTTTCATTGTAATACCGCTATTAAAGATAAAATGTATTGCAAAATCCCAGATACAATAGATATCATATTGTCTGCTGCGTAACGTGACCTTGCTGTTGAACGGATACGAAAACTAACAAATATACAACACAGTAAATCCGAATTACCCCCTCCCCCCCCTTTTGAATGTGGAGCTTACATATACAGTCGAACCTGTGCTAAAGGCCACCTCCGAATAGCAATTACCTGTCTATAGCAGCCACGCTTTTGTTTTCCAAATTATTAAATTACTACATAAATGAACCTGCGAACAAATACCACATGTGAACAAAGGCCAGATTTTTCTCTTCCCATGGCTGGTGTTTGTTCACAGGTTTGACTTTATATATTTGTATGACCTATATGTGTATGTCAATATTTCAGAGCGGTGGAGTGAAGAATGTTCAGCTATTCACAGAATGTCAAGTGTACTTGACACCAACGCAACTGTCCATAGCTAACCACAAGGCAGCAGGAAATCCAAGAATGCAGTATTTGCAGAGTTATGGTCCTTGACTTAGTGAAATGAGACGATTTTCAACTTGTGTCGCAGAGTTATGTTCCTTGACGTATTGAAAAGTGACGATTTTCAACTCGTGTCCCGCATAACTGAAAAACTATTTGAGCTACAGTCATAAAACCTTTTAGGAATATTTGTTATCATTTCAAGTTGCGCACCATGGGTTTTAGCTGCGGTTTCATCCAGAATTTACAGAGTTATGGCTCTTGTCTCAGTGAATAGTGGAGATATTCAACTTGTGCCGCACATAACTGAAAAACTATTTGAGCTACAGTCATGAAACCTAGGAATGTTTATCAACATGTGGAGTTCTGCATCATGTGGGTTTGATGTGGATTCATAGAGTATGGGTGGAGTTATGGTCCTTGACTTAGTGAAAATTGCTGATTTTTGTCTCGCCCGCGAAGCGGAAAGCGAGACATAGGTTATGCTTTTCCGGAGTCGGCGGCGGCATCATTCAATGTTTAGTTTTCGTGTTACGGTCATTACTTCAACACCTTATCAGATAGTCATCAAACTTTATACATACCTTTACTATGATATGTACATGAATATAGGACTATTAAACAAATTCTGGTGGGCCCCAGGGTCTTCAGGGTCAAGGTCAAACTCTATTTGTTAATACATTCAATGTTAAGTTTTCGTGTTACAATCATTACTTCAACACCTTGTCAGCTACAGTCATCAAACTTTATACATACGTTTACTATGATATGTACATGAACATAGGACTATTAATTTATTTTTCTCGGGCCCCAGGGTCCCCAGGGTTAAGGTCAAATTCTATTTTTTTAATACTTTCAATGTTAAGTTTTCGTGTTACGATCATTACTTCAAACACCTTATCAGCTACAGTCATCAAACTTTATACATCCCTTTACTATGATATGTAGATGAATATATGACTATTTAAAAAAAATTCTCCGGCCCCAGGGTCAAGGTCAAGGCGGAACAAGGCGAGACATTTGATTCCGCGGAATTCTTGTTAACTTGTGTTGCCGGTAACTCAAGCATGAAACTATATAGGAATGTTAATCAGCATATGTAGTTGTGCACGTGGGGTTTTGTTTGCGGAATCATCCAGTAAGGATGGAATTATGACCCTTGACTTAGAGAAAATTGGAAATTTTGTCCATCACAAATTTGTGTCACTCATATTATTAGAGTTGCAAAATTTTACAGGAATGTTTGTCACTATGTGCAGTTGTGCACCTGGGTTTTTTTTATGCGAATTCATGTAGTATATTGGCTGTCAGAGTTATTGCCATTGGTCACTTTTTAATTTTGTTATCTCCCAATATACAGCTAACTTACGCAGAAAAACAAGGTAGCTACATAAAAATTATATGCTGTAGTTGCCTTAAATTCTAATTTTCCAAGGCGCGATAACATGCAGTGTTTGTGTGGGCATATTTTTTTGTCTGAAAAACAACCGTCTAGTTCTCCATTTGTTAAGTATACACCGATGACTTAAATATATTACATCTTAAGACATTAATACATCACATGCAATATTGTATTGTTTTAGTTATTAATTATTCCATCTTCCCAGTAACAGCTTTGTACATTACCTCATTATCTAATGGATGTTCTACCCCTATTCTTAAATGACTGATGTGGAATGGACCTGGCACCAGGTCTGGATATTCCAATTTCAGGGCTGAATATATATTATTGTGTAAATATTCAGTTCTGATTTTGGGAATTTCCCTCATTATGAACGGGTTAAATAATGGATAGACCAACCCGTCCAATAAAATCAATCAATCCCTATTCATTCCATATAACCCGATTCATGCCATATAAGGCTTGCGGTAAGCTTGCAACTAGCTTGCCGCGCGTTTCAACTGCGTGCTTGCAGCAAGCTTGCGGTAACCTAACCGCAAGCTTGCATTCTTAGCTTGCCGCAAGCTAGTTGCAAGCTTGCAGAATAAGACTGCGATTTTTGTTTGGGATATATATATATATATTTTATGAGAATTGATGATGATGATGAAATGGTGTTTTACGGCTCAGGGACTTGTCCATTTAGAGCCTGGAATACACTTGTGCAGGGGGAGAGAAGTCGTATTTCAGCTCAGAATTTATGAAATCCTGATTTTGTGTCTGGTGCCATTACCATACCATATCATATGGCTTCCCACCCCATTTTACCAGCTTCTTACTAGAAGCAGAGGATAATGTGGGCCATTCTACCAAGCTCCACAATGAGAGATAAAAGATGGACGAAATACCAGGTGCGACTGCATTATAAAGTGCATACATAATTATGTTATTATATATATCAATACCATAGTAATGCATACATACATGTAGATATCGTCGTACGAATTAAAAAAAACTCGTAACTTCACGTTTGGTGAGAAACCAGTTTTTTTGTAATTCCAAAACCTCGTATAAGTTGAATTTTTTAGTGAGAATAAATTTTCATGATAGAAAGCTGTTTATACTTGTCCTGCTTCATTTACTAACTTTAACATAACAATTTTAATTAAAATATAGAAAATGACAATCTAGACAGGATTCTGAGTTTTATTACAGTTACAAGGTTTTGGAAACTGTTCCAAAATTCCAAAACCTCATAAACAAAATTCTGTTTTTTGGCGCTCCTGTAAAATTAAGAAAAGTGGAGTTACGAGGTTTTGTAATTAGTGCGACGATCTATCTATATAACAATATTTCAGAAACAGGGCTCCAGATAAGGAATTGTGCATTGGGTATTGTTACTCCATTATTTCCATATTACTTGCATATTTCAATATTTTTAGACAATATTATATCACAAACAGTATGTATTATGAGCTACTACATGCAAATAGGGCTAGAATGTCTTACCAGATACTTTTTCAACATAATCATTGCATGCTCTGAATAACATTTGTTACCTTTCACAAATTGCCGAGTCACATAGTAATTGATTGTGACAGTGTAGATAACTAGCAATTAATCTAAGTCAAAGAACTGGACATGATGCACATTTGGTGCCATTTTGGCGGCAACAAGTCTGTTATTACCCTCGGTTCCACGTACAAATATTTGTAAGCTGCAGCTGGTCAACATTTGCTTCTACAATATTACGGTTTTCTTGACAACGTTGCTCCACTACTATTGGCAGTACTCGTACTAATTCTGACATATTGGCTTCTGATTTTAATTGGGTTTTTGGCATTTTTAATTGAGTATTTACGCAAATATGCAGCTTATCTGGAGCAATGCAGAAATACTATGCCCAATATTCATGACTGACAAATCCCAGTATGTACACGATTTGTATGCTGGACTACTTATTCTCCCAATATTCATGACTGACAAATCCCAGCATGTACATGATTTGTATGCTGGACCTATTCTCGCCCACCTACATGTACTGGCCACGACACATTTATTCCTATACTCAAAACTTTTGAAGGTGAAAACTTTGTTTACACCCATTTCTCGACCTGGTGCACACGATGGAAGTTTCAAAATGACCGTAAATAGAACGGAGAAAACGCTAACTGACAAATCAAATCAGATGACTAAATTGACATTCGCAGTGATGAGTCCTGGCCATTAGATGGAAGAGAAAAGTATCCATCGATATGCAGTGGTGTGGAAAATGTCGTCAGAAACTAGACAGTGAAATACAGTGAAATACGAAATTCGACCCAGTTGTCCCGTCTGTACAAGACTAAACGGACGTTACAACCCCTATTCCAATCCAATCCTATCATTCTTTCTGCTATTTTATGGTACTGGTATTTTAAGGTATTAATAGGAACTTTTACAATTATAGTTCTTGAACATTCTAGAACGTTCCAGAACTCCTCTCTTTTTTTGTAACGGTATTTTCTGATACTGGTATTTTAAGGTATTATAAGGAACTTTTTTGGTCTGGGAGTTCCTTATAATCCCTATTAGTTCGTTCCATTTACCATTCCTTATAATCCCTATTATTTCCGTTACCGTAATTCATATTAGCGGTATTATACCTTAAAATACCTTTTATAATAGTTCTGGAAAGTTCTAGAACATCCCAATAAATACCTTATACATTTCACAGGGGAATATAGCTTCAGACAGGCAATACGACACCATATCGACTTGTAGAATCACAATAACATATTTTGTTCATATCACAGATTCTTTATATTCATCCATAATTTAGTTTTATAAGTGTATTACCGGTAGTACATGTTTAACAACATAGAAAGAAGACACCAAATGGCACGACGTCATGAGGTTACAAATATTACATTTGAAGAAATTTGTAAATAACTTGCAATTTCTGAGCCGATTTTCAAAGTCTAACTTTGGTTGGTTTTTCAGTCATTACCAATCCCTATGACTATGCTTTGAAGGTGATTAAAAAAAAAATGTTTTCTACTCCGCCTCAAACCGCCCCCATTTTGATTTGAACCATATTGACGGGCTTATCAAAACGCTTTATCTGCGATATGATAATGATCTATATTGCCTTTTAGAAGCAGGACAGGTGTTTCATTGATAGAACTTGGAACAGTGCAGATCCAGATCAGACTGCGAATGCACAGGCTGATCTGGATCTACAATGGTCGCAAAACCCATAAGCTCCATTTCTCCAGTCACAGCCACATATAGGAAAACTCAATGGTGGTGGCCAGGAACAGTCCAAATCCTGAAAATGGGTACGCAAACATTTTTTGCACCCACAAATGCATAAAAGTCTGCTTCCCAAGTTGAAACATTAATATTTATCTGCAATTATCGGAAATTTCAGGATATATCTGGAAAATTTCCACCCCTGAAAAGGAAACACTAGAATAAGCACTTGTATCTTTCTACACGTGTATGCAACCACTGTACAAAATGTGACAAATTTCTTACCCTAGTATGTATCCAGAGTTTATGGAATAGTGCAAAACATTTAATCCATCCATTTTAATAGATTTTGTGACTTTTAAGCTACAGTATTAAACGTAAAATCACCAAAGATGAGTTTGTTTGTTTGTTTATTGGTGTTTAACGGCCTATCAACAGCTAAGGTCATGTAAGGCCAGGCAAACAGGTTCGATCCCGTTTTAACCTGCTGCATTGGGGGGAAAATTCCAAAATCAGAACAGAATATTTACATCGAGAAACAATATATTCAGCCCTGAAATTAGAATAACCTGACCTGGTGGCAGGCCCATACCACACCAGTCACTTGGCCCCTTCCCCTAAAATAGGATTACGAATAATCGTAATACTCACATAAGGGGTATAACCAGATTCAACTGTCACATACAAAATGCCAAAAACGTATGTGAGGGCCAAACCAGGTCTCCAGTCGGAATTCCGGTAAGGATGAACCCCGATCGTTAAATTACCCATCGCTTGCACCAACCTGCCACCCACACCAAAGATGAGAACAAAATATTCCAAAGCAGATTTTTTTTAGTAGACCTAGGTCCAAAATATCATCAGGAGAAATATATCAAAACTCCCTACGATTCCCACTGGAGTTTAATCCAGAATTCAAGATGGCTGCCATAAATCGATTAAATACATAAAAGTTGATTATAATGAACATAACACATTGTATCATAATATGGCAGCATATCACTATATAATATACAAACCTTTCTAATACTTCTGAGCAGCTTAACCCTTAGACCGCTATCTTATTTTTTTTGTCGTCTGCTGTTTATTTTCTATTTTCCATTTTGATCATCAAAAACATGCTTTGACAGCACTTTAGAATAATTTTCAACATGCTTTGACAGCACTTCAGAATCATTTCCATTTGGAAATGATTCTGAAGTGCTGTCAAACCATGTTTTTATTGAGAAATAAGGCAATATATAAAAGCAACAGCAGACGACAATTGTTGTGAGTAGCGGTCTAAGGGTTAATAAATATCCAAGATGCCTACCAAGATGGCCGACAAAATAAGTAAAAGCTATTTTCACCACATATATTAATTGAACTTTAATTATCCAGATGCCACAGTGAAGTTTTATTTTAATTAATATGGCGTCCAAAATGGCCACCAGTACTTGTAATAATATGTTGCCCTATGTGCAAACCAGACGGCCGCATCCCACATGTCAAGCCTTCCGAGGCATTAGTCCAAGGGTGTAGTGATGGCCCCAGGGTGTATGTATGTGGTTAGGTATATGAGGCACTTATAAATTAATTCAACCTCAATGTAATTTGACCTTAACCTTGGTTAGGTGGGCCAATGGGAGGGCTACAGAATAAAAGTATGGATTGTGACAAAGAAATGTTTGAAGTTTAAAGTTCATGCTACTTGATATGGTTGCAGAGAATTAATGTAACCGTAATTACAAGAAATGGCATCGTTAAGCAAAGCTTATCTCCACGCCGGCAGCCTTGATACTAATAAATAATAACAATAATAATAATAATAAAAAATAACCATAAAAATAACCACAAGTCCTCAGTGACCTTGACCTTGGGCATTTGAGCGCGGGTCATACTGGCAGCCTTGATAACAAGAGATGTAGGAGAACAGCATAGCTCGACTACGAGGGTTGTCGATGTACACAAAGCTTGACAAACAAGGTGGCCGCGGCCTGCATAAAAACCTTAACCAAGGTTGACTAAAAACCTTAACCAAGGGAAATTAAGTAAGTAATTCAAGGTTAAATGTAGGTCAATGTGGCCGCGGCCTGCATAAAAACCTTAACCACGGTTGACTAAAAACCTTAATGAAGGGAAATTAACTATTCAAGGTTAAATGTAGGTCAATGTCAGATATAGGTCAGGGGCTATTGATGTACATCACTAGGAGATGAAGTTTTCCAAGTATGGTTGCTGTAGGCCCAGGAATATTCCATATACAAGCTTGACTAAAAACCTTAACCAAGGGGAAATAAGAAAGTAATCCAAGGATAAAAGTAGGTCAAGGTCAAATATAGGTCAGGGATTATTGATGTACATCACTAGGAGATGAAGTTGTCCAAGTATGGTTGGTGTAGGGCCAGGAGTATTGCATCTACAAGCTTGACTAAAAACCTTAACCAAGGAGAATTAAGTAAGTAATTCAAGAGGAAATGTAGGTCAAGGTCAAATATAGATCAGGGGTTATTGATGTACATCACTATGAGAAAAGGTTGTCCAAGTATGGTGTTAGTATGCACAATAGTATTCCATGTACAAGCTTGACTAAAAAAAACCTTAACCAAGGGGAATTAACTAAGTAATTCAAAGTTAAATGTAGGTCAAGGTCAAATATAGGTCAGTGGTTGTTGATGTACATCACTAGGAGATGAAGTTGTCCAAGTATGGTGGGTGTAGGGCCAGGAATATTCCATATACAAACTAGGACTAAAAACCTTAAACAAGGGGAATTAATTAAGTAATTGAAGAGGAAATGTAGGTCACTGTCAAATATAGATGAGGGGTTATTGATGTACATCCCTATGAGAAAAGGTTGTCCAAGTATGGAGTCTGTATGCACACTAGTATTCCATGTACAAGCTTGACTAAAAACCTTGACCAAGGTTGACTAAAAACCTTAACCAAGGGGAATTAACTATGTAATTCAAGGTTAAATGTAGGTCAAGGTCAAATATAGGTCAGGGGTTGTTGATGTACATCACTAGGAGATGAAGTTGTCCAAGTATGGTGGGTGTAGGGCCAGGAATATTCCATATACAAGCTTGACTAAAAACCTTAACCAAGGGGAATTAACTAAGTAATTCAAGAGGAAATGTAGGTCAAGGTCAAATATAGATCAGGGGTTATTGATGTACATCTCTATGAGAAAAGGTTGTCCAAGTATGGTGTCTGTATGCACATTAGTATTCCATGTACAAGCTTGACTAAAAACCTTAACCAAGGTTGACTAAAAAACCTTAACCAAGGGGAATTAACTAAGTAATTCAAGAGGAAATGTAGGTCAAGGTCAAATATAGATCAGGGGTTATTGATGTACATCACTAGGAGATGAAGTTGTGCAAGTATGGTGGGTGTAGGGCCAGTAGTATTCCATATACAAGGTTGACTAAAAACCTTAACCAAGGCGTGACGGTGACGCCGACGCCAGGGTGACAACGTAAGCTCTACTTATTCTTCGAATAGTCAAGCTAATAAAAAACTAGAAATTGACGCTTGTCCACAAGTGCATGTGTATCCCCCTCCCCGCATACTGGCAGCCGCTATAAATATAAAGGGAGATAACAAATATGTTAGTAAGGTGCGAGTTGTCATTCTTGCATGAGACACCTTTGGGTCATGGTTTAAGCAAGTGTGAAATATCATGAAAATATTCCAAAGAGTAATCAAGTTTGGGATTGACGGGAAAGACCTTTGGATCGTGGTCTATGCATGTGTGAAGTTTCATGAAAATATTCCCAAGGGTATTCGAGTTATGCTAAATACAAGAAATCAGTGTGAGAAAAAAACAAAGTGAAATAACTCAGAAATCAGTTAGGCAAGAGTTTTCATTGTTGCGCACAACACACCTTTAGGTTGTGGTCTATGCATGTGTGATTTTTCATGTAAATATACCAAAGGGTATTCAATTTATGTTACGAACAAGAAATCAGTGCGCAAAAAACAAAGCGAGGTAACTCAATAATTCGTGAGGCAAGAGTTGTCATTCTTGCACGCGACAAACCTTTGGGTCGTGGCCTATGTATGTGTGAAGTTTCGTGAAAATATTCCGAAGAGAATTCGAGTAATGCTCCAAACAAGAAATCAGTGAGCAAAAAAAACACAAAGGAAGATAACTGGAAAATTAGGAATGTGTGAAGGAAGTTTCAGGAATATATTTCAAAGGGTATTCAAGTTATGCTCCAGACAAAACATCAGTGCATAAAAAAAGGGAGATAACTTGAAAATTAGTGAGGCAATAGTTGGGTTTGGGTGGTGGTCTATATGCATGTGTGAAGTTTCATGAAAATATTCCAAAGGGTGTTCGAGTTATGCTCCAGACACGAAATCAGTGCGCAAAAAAACAAAGGGAGATAACTAAAAAATCAGCGATGCAAGAGTTGTCATTCTCATTCACACTTTTGGGACATGGTCATGGTGTCTGAAGTTTCATGAAAATATTCCAAAGGGTGTTCGAGTTATGCTCCAGACACGAAATCGAAATAACTAAAAAATTAGCGATGCAAGAGTTATAATTCTTGCGCACGACTCACCTTTGGGTCATGATCTATGCATGTGTGAAGTTTCATATATATTCCAAAGGGTATTCAAGTTATGCTCCGGACAATAAGCGTCTGCGGCGGACGCTGACGATGTTCGGTATCAAATCCATAGTATCCCCCGACTTTCGTCCGGCGGATTCAAAAAAGAAAAGAAACTTTAACATTTTTGCCTTACAAACAAGGTGAACATATGTCCTCAGTGACCTTGACCTTGGGCGGTCTGACGTGGGTCATATGCAAAACAAAGCACCATCACTAGACACACATTGCGGCCAAATGTTATAAAAACTGGTAAAGCGGTTCATGAGCTATTGGCAAAAAAAAATAACATTTTTGCATTACAAATTTTTTCCTTACAAACAAGAACATAAGTCCTCAGTGACCTTGACCTTGGGCGGTCGGACGTGGATCATATGCAAAACAAAGCAACATTCCTAGACACACATTGGGGCCAAATATTATCAAAATCACGAGTTATTGAACAAGAATTCCGCCAGGGAAGCGGCGTCACGCCTGCCAAGGCATTTGACTCAGGGGCGGCGGAAGTGGGTGGGCTGGGGGGCCCTGGCCCCCCCCCCCAATAATTTTGTTGAGGGGGGGGGGGGCCTAATTCTGTAATAAAGCACATATATTATTATCCTCAAACTTGCTGAGAATGCAGGAAATGGCGTTTCACGCATCTTAAGATTTAAAAAAAATTCAGGCAAGCATGCCACCGGACCCCCCTAGCAACATCCAGACCCTTTGGGTCCTCAAGACTGGAACCTGAGAATGCAGGAAATGGCTTTTCATGCCTCTTACATTTTCAAAATTTACAGTGGAGCATGCCCTCGAACCCCTCTAGCAACATCGGGCCATTTGGGCCCTCAAGACTGGGCCCTGAGGATGCAGGAAATGGCGTTTCACGCTTAGATTTCAAATATTTACGGGGGAGCATGCCCCTTGACCCCCCTAGCCAAATCGGGCCCTCACGATTGGGCCCCCCCCCCAATAGTTTTCCCGTTCCGTCGCCTATGCGACTGTAACATGATCATGGGCATGTGCTAAAGTAAGCATCACCAAAATCGTCAGAGAAGTGCATGCTTAAAACACGAAAAAGGCCACGGGTGAACTTTTTGACATAAAAAAATGGCCAAGTGTTTTCACAACCATGTGAAGGTCAAAAAGGTAAAGGTCATGTTAATGGCGGCATGAGTGTCTTCCAAATGCTTACATGTATCAAGTGTCCAAACATTGAAGGAGTCCATCAAGTAATATTAATGTTATACGATGATGAAGAAGCTTGTACAAACCTACTGACACAAGACATGGTAAGAAAGTGTTTACACAAACATATGAAGATAAACAAGAGGACCATGACGGCCCTAATTCGCTCACCTGACTCCATCAACACCAGAGGAGAATGTGACATTGAGTTCATGTGTTTTAAACAAATTGTGCTATTTTTAGATGGCGGTCATCTTCGATTAAGCGATGACTCATTTTACCAAATCTGAAAATGCTTCACCCAAGGATCTTAACTTACTATGAAGTTTGGCCAGCATCGGCCATGTGGTTCCTGAGAAAAATCTTGAATAAATGGACCTTTTGGAGGCCATCATGGATGACATAATCATCCGATTCAGACAAATATTCCACCAGAGCAATCGCCTCATCGATACCCTCAATTTGATATAATTATGACATGAGCATATTCGGTCAAAAATAAAATTTGACCCCACGGGCCATGCCCATTTTTGACCCCGGGGTCACCATTTTAACACCTTTGAAAGAGCATTCTACATCGATCATTCCTATCAAGTTCCTTCGAAATCCAGCTGGCGGTTCATGAGAAGATTTTTTAATAATTTGTGCTATTTTTAGACGGCGGCCATCTTGGATTAGCGACGACCCATGGCTTCACCCATGGACCATAACTGTGAAGTTTGGCCACCATGGGCCAAGCGGTTCGTGTGAAGAACAATTTTGAAATCTCTAATAAAAGACCAACCTTTTGACCTTTCGGCCATGACCATCCAATTACGACAAAAAATGTACCAGAGCGACTGCCTCTTTGATACCTTCAATTTGATAGAGATACGACCATATTCGGTCAAAAATAAAATTTGACCCCACAGGCCACGCCCATTTTTCAGCCCGGGGTCACCATTTTAACAACTTTGAAATTGTACATCGATCACTCCTACCAAGTTTCGTCGAAATCCGGCCAATGGTTCACCCATGGACCATAACTTTTAAGTTTGACTACCATGGGCCAAGCGGTTCATGTGAAGAAGAATTTTGAAATCTGTAATAAAAGAACGACCTTTTGACCTTTCGGCGACCATCTTGTATAACAAGAGCTGTAGGAGAACAGCATAGCTCGACTACGAGGGTTGTCGATGTACACATAGCTTGACAAAGAAGGTGGCTGCGGCCTACATAAAAACCTTAACCAAGGTTGTCTAAAAACATTAACCAAGGGAAACTAGAAATGTGGCCTGTCGGCACACGAATACCCCCACTGGCAGCCAAAGAAAACGAGGCATTTTTGATTATAAGCCATTTAGCCGAGCGTTTAGGTTTCAAACGCATCAAGTATGTGACCTTGAGCCTGGGCATAGTGTGATAATCCATGCATCGGTGTAGAAGATATAGAGCGGAAGGGAATTTCAATAGTTTGACCTTTGACCTTCAACTATGACCTTGACCTTGGACGTAGGTGCGTGGTTATTGATCGAGACACACCTCATCCTGAGAAACATTTGTGCCAAGGCATTTGATAATCCATGCATCGGTGTAGAAGATATAGAGCGGAAGGGAATTTCAATAGGTTTGACCTTTGACCTTCAACTGTGACCTTGGACGTAGGTGCGTGGTTAGCAATTTGATAATCCATGCATCAGTGTAGAAGATATAGAGCGGAAGGGAATTTCAATAGGTTTGACCTTTGACCTTCAACTGTGACCTTGACCTTGGACGTAGGTGCGTGGTTATTGATCGCGACACACCTTCTCATCATGAGAAACATTTGTGCCAAGCCATTTGATAATCTATGCATCGGTGTAGAAGACATAGAGAGGAAGGGAATTTCAATAGGTTTGACCTTTGACCTTCAACAGTGACCTTGACCTTGGACATAGGTGCGTGGTTATTGATCACGACACACCTTCTCATCGTGAGAAACATTTGTGCCAAGCCATTTGGGAATTTCAATATTTTTGACCTCTGACCTTCAACTGTGACCTTGACCTTGGATGTTAGGTGCGTGGTTATTGATCGCGACTACACTTCTCATCCTGAGAAACATTTGTGCCAAGGCATTTGATAATCCATGCATCGGTGTAGAAGATATAGAGCGGAAGGGAATTTCAATAGGTTTGACCTTCAACTGTGACCTTGACCTTGGACGTAGGTGCGTGGTTATTGATTGCGACACACCTTCTCATCATGAGAAACATCTGTGCCAAGCCATTGATAATCCATGCATCGGTGTAGAAGATATAGAGCGGAAGGGAATTTCAATAGGTTTGACCTTTGACCTTCAAATGTGACCTTGGACGTAGGTGCGTGGTTAGCAATTTGATAATCCATGCATCGGTGTAGAAGATATAGAGCGGAAGGGAATTTCAATAGGTTTTGACTTTGACCTTCAACTGTGACCTTGACCTTGGACGTAGGTGCGTGGTTATTGATCGCGACACACCTTCTCATCATGAGAAACATTTGTGCCAAGCTATTTGATAATCCATGCATCGGTGTAGAAGATATAGAGCGGAAGGGAATTTCAATAGGTTTGACCTTTGACCTTCAACAGTGACCTTGACCTTGAACGTAGGTGCGTGGTTTTCCAAGTATGGTTGCTGTAGGCCCAGGAGTATTCCATATACAAGCTTGAGTAAAAAACGTAACCAAGGGGAGATAACTAAGTAATCCAAGGATAAAAGTAGGTCAAGGTCAAATATAGGTCAGGGATTATTGATGTACATCACTAGGAGATGAAGTTGTCCAAGTATGGTTGATGTAGGCCCAGAAGTATTCCATATACAAGCTTCACTATAAACATTAACCAAGTAATTGAAGGTTAAATGTAGGTGAAGGTAAAATAAAGGTCAGGGGTTATTGATGTACATCCCTATGAGACAAAGTTATCCAAGTATGGTGTCTGTATGCACAATAGTATTCCATCTACAAGCTTGCCTAAAAACCTTAACCAAGGTTGAGTAAAAACCTTAACCAAGGGGAATTAAGTAAGTAATTTAAGGTTAAATGTAGGTCAAGGTCAAATATAGGTCAGGGGTTGTTGATGTACATCACTAGGAGATGAAGTTGTGCAAGTATGGTTGGTGTAGGGCCATGAGTATTCCATATACAAGCTTGACTAAAAACCTTAACCAAAGAGAATTAAGTAAGTAATTCAAGAGGAAATGTAGCGGTCAAGGTCAAATATAGTATCAGGGGTTATTGATGTACATCACTATGAGAAAAGGTTGTCCAATATGGTGTCTGTATGCCACAATAGTATTCCATGTACAAGCTTGAGTAAAAAGCTTAACCAAGGTCGAGTAAAAAGCTTAACCAAGGGGAATTAAGTAAGGAATTCAAGGTTAAATGTAGGTCAAGGTCAAATATAGGTCAGGGGTTGTTGATGTACATCACTAGGAGATGAAGTTGTCCAAGTATGGTTGGTGTAGGGCAGGAGTATTCCATCTACAAGCTTGACTAAAAACGTTAACCAAGGGGAATTAAGTAATTCAAGAGGAAATGTAGGTCAAGGTCAAATATAGATCAGGGGTTGTTGATGTACATCACTAGGAGATGAAGTTGTGCAAGTATGGTGGGTGTAGGGCCAGTAGTATTCCATTATAGAAGGTTGACTAAAAACCTTAACCAAAAGGAATTAAGTAAGTAATTGAAGAGGAAATGTAGGTCAAGGTCAAATATAGATCAGGGGTTATTGATGTACATACCTATGAGAAAAGGTTGTCGAAGTATGGTGTCTGGATGCACAATAGTATTCAATGTACAAGCTTGACTAAAAACCTTAACCAAGGTTGACTAAAAACCTTAACCAAGGGGAATTAAGTAAGTAATTCAAGAGGAAACGTAGGTCAAGGTCAAATATAGATCAGTGGTTATTGATGTGCATCACTAGGAGATGAAGTTGTCCAAGTATGGTGGGTGTAGGGCCAGTAGTATTGCATATACAAACTTGACTAAAAACCTTAACCAAGGTTGACTAAAAACCTTAACCAAGGGGAATTAACCAATTAATTCAAGAGGAAATGTAGGTCAAGGTCAAATATAGATCAGGGGTTATTGATGTACATCACTAGGAGATGAAGTTGTGCAAGTATGGTGGGTGTAGGGCCAGTAGTATTCCATATACAAGCTTGACTAAAAACCTTAACCAAGGCGTGACGGTGACGCCGACGCCGACGCCGGGGTGACAACATAAGCTCTACTTATTCTTCGAATAGTCGAGCTAAAAATCCACCAGAGTGATTGCCTCGTTGATACCTTCGATTTGATATATGACATGACCATATTCGGTCAAAAATAAAATTAGACCCCACGGGCCACGCCCATTTTTGACCCTGGTGTCACCATTTTAACAACTTTGAAAGAGCATGGTACATCGATCATTCCTACCAAGTTTTGTCGAAATCCGGTTGGCAGTTCTTGAGAAGATTTTTGAAGAATTTGTGCTATTTTTAGACGGCGGCCATCTTGGATTACGTAATGACGTAATTTTAACAATTTTGTAATCCCCCTACCTAAGGAACATGACCATGAAGTTTGGTGACTATACGCCCAATGGTTACCGAGGAGAAGACGTTTGAAAATGTTCACGGATGACGGAAGACGACGGACACATTGCGGTAACAATAGCTCACACGAGCTTCGCTCAGGTGAGCTAAAAAGGTGAAGGTCATGTTAATGGCGGTACGAGTGTGTTCCAAATGATCACATATATCAAGTGTCCAAGTATTGAGGCAATCCGTTAAGTAATATTAAAGTTATAACATGATGACTAAGCTTGTACAAACTTTTTTAAGCAAAAATGTGACTGTAACAGGTGAAGGTCATGTTAATGGCGGCATGTGTATGTTCCAATTGCTCACATGTATCAAGTATCCAACTATTGAAGCAATCTGTCAAGTAATATTAATGTTATACCATGATGATGAAGCTTGTTCAAACATTTTGACATTTCGGACGACGATGACTGACAAAGCATTTATAGTTTTGCCTTCTGCAAAAGCAGGCACGGCAATGATAGGACGGATAATCTGTTCAATGGCGACGCATTAGCAGAGCCATTAAACATGCTCTCCGACCTATAATTTTCAGATATACGCCCCAAATTTCAAAATGACAATGCGGTTAACATATTTCTAATGGACAAGGATACAGCTTGCGAAAATTAAAAATGGCCGTCAAGGGGAAATAAGTCACTAGAAAATTTTGAAAATGAAAAAGCTTCTTCGTCTTGCTGTGATAAACATTGTGTGGACAAGCTGTGCCCGGCGGATGAGTGCCCACCCACCCATACAAGGTGAATATTTAGTATGTCCTGTAGTTTCAAACATCATATAAAAATAGCCCTCAATAGCCCTTGCGTGGACAACTGTGCCCAAATGCCCGGCAGCCCGCCGGACGCCCGCCAAGTCTGTGGTAAATGGTTCGGTTATATGTGGCTGTAACGGGAGAAAACTTATGTTACCAGTGTACTTTCTGATCAAATAGCACACTTCTGTAGCCTGATAATGGTCTATATTGCTTATTAGAAGCAAGCGAGGTGTTCTTTGTTGGAATGTCGAACAGTGCAGATCCTGATCAGACTGTGCGGATGATCTGGATCTTTTAGTTATAATTTTTTTATTTCCATACATAGTCATATACAAAACAATACATGAGTTACAAGCAGTTTAACAACATGTATTTATAGGTTACAATCCGTGTTTACAATCAACTACGAGTATTGTAAATAATTATGGAATATAACGTACTGTTCATACATGGTTAGGTTGGATTTATTTAAGAATGTTATGTAGATGAGGGAATAGAGTGGAAATAGAATGTTGAGATATGGCGAAGATGTGAATAATAATTGAGCAACACAACATGATACGATACTATTACGGTATATGCTGTTATAACTAACTGTAATATGTATATGTATGATCAGAAGGTATGTGTATCTCCAAATGAGTGTTAGTCTAATTGGATAACATTCCATTTTCGTTCATGAACTATGATCTTGTTTCTATTCATTGCAATTTCTTTTTCAATATTTTGTGTTGCGCTTAGGTAAGAAAATTCTGGAAATTTAGGTTCCGTGTATTAATTTCTTTTTCAA
>CM055271.1:83698226-83785168 GCA_029237695.1 Conchocele bisecta
CTGAACGTTAACCATGTAGAACCTGAACTGACTGCTCATCTCCTACTGAAGTCAACCATGTAGAACCTGAAACTGACTGCTCATCTCCTACTGAACGTCAACCATGTAGAACCTGAACTGACTGCTCATCTCCTACTGACTGTCAACCATGTAGAACCTGAACTGACTGCTCATCTCCTACTGACTGTCAACCATGTAGAACCTGAACTGACTGCTCATCTCCTACTGACTGTCAACCATGTAGAACCTGAACTGACTGCTCATCTCCTACTGAACGTCAACCATGTAGAACATGAACTGACTGCTCATCTCCTACTGAACGTCAACCATGTATAACCTGAACTGACTGCTCATCTCCTCCTGACTGTCAACCATGTATAACATGAACTGACTGCTCATCTCCTACTGAACGTCAACCATGTATAACCTGAACTGACTGCTCATCTCCTCCTGACTGTCAACCATGTATAACATGAACTGACTGCTCATCTCCTACTGAACGTCAACCATGTATAACCTGAACTGACTGCTCATCTCCTACTGAACGTCAACCATGTATAACCTGAACTGACTGCTCATCTCCTACTGAACGTCAACCATGTATAACATGAACTGACTGCTCATCTCCTACTGAACGTCAACCATGTATAACCTGAACTGACTGCTCATCTCCTACTGAACGTCAACCATGTATAACATGAACTGACTGCTCATCTCCTACTGAACGTCAACCATGTATAACCTGAACTGACTGCTCATCTCCTACTGAACGTCAACCATGTATAACCTGAACTGACTGCTCATCTCCTACTGAACGTCAACCATGTATAACATGAACTGACTGCTCATCTCCTACTGAACGTCAACCATGTATAACCTGAACTGACTGCTCATCTCCTCCTGACTGTCAACCATGTATAACCTGAACTGACTGCTCATCTCCTACTGACTGTCAACCATGTATAACCTGAACTGACTGCTCATCTCCTACTGAACGTCAACCATGTAGAACATGAACTGACTGCTCATCTCCTACTGAACGTCAACCATGTATAACCTGAACTGACTGCTCATCTCCTACTGACTGTCAACCATGTATAACCTGAACTGACTGCTCATCTCCTACTGACTGTCAACCATGTATAACCTGAACTGACTGCTCATCTCCTACTGACTGTCAACCATGTAGAACCTGAACTGACTGCTCATCTCCTACTGACTGTCAACCATGTAGAACCTGAACTGACTGCTCATCTCCTACTGACTGTCAACCATGTAGAACCTGAACTGACTGCTCATCTCCTACTGACTGTCAACCATGTAGAACCTGAACTGACTGCTCATCTCCTACTGCTGTCAACCATGTAGAACCTGAACTGACTGCTCATCTCCTACTGACTGTCAACCATGTGAACCTGAACTGACTGCTCATCTCCTCCTGACTGTCAACCATGTAGAACCTGAACTGACTGCTCATCTCCTACTGACTGTCAACCATGTAGAACCTGAACTGACTGCTCATCTCCTACTGACTGTCAACCATGTAGAACATGAACTGACTGCTCATCTCCTACTGACTGTCAACCATGTAGAACCTGAACTGACTGCTCATCTCCTACTGACTGTCAACCATGTAGAACCTGAACTGACTGCTCATCTCCTACTGACTGTCAACCATGTAGAACCTGAACTGACTGCTCATCTCCTAGGTTGCTGCTATTACAGTGGAACCTCTCTAAACCGGACACCAAGAAAACACATGTGATCTTATTTCTGATGAGTTTCTTGGTCATTTATATCCGGTGATATTGTCTGTTCGTGGTCGCATAGCACACAACTATGGCTCAGAATGATCAAATGCCTGATTGACAATGAACACCTCTCTAAGCCGGACACCCTGGGGACCTCCGAGGCTGTCCGGTTCAGAGATGTTACACTGTATTTTTGTTACAAAACTGAAACATAACAGACACCATTGGGAACTGTCCGGTTTAGAGAGGTTGCACTATATTTCATAAATGGACATTTTCGCTACTAAACATTTCTGAAATTATTGGAAAACAACTGTTTTTACAAATATTGGAGCAAATCTAATATTCTTTTTGGCTACTAATTTCAAAATCCTAGCACCAACAACCATGATCTTGATCTTCATATTTACATCTTGGCACAAGCTAAGTGTAATCGATATTTTATGAAGTAATAAGACGAGTTTAATCAGTTACTTATCTTCAACAATGTCTACTGGGGAAAAGTGAAGTCTGTTAATGGCAAATATTTCCCACTTAAATTGTTTGTCTGTTTGTTTATTAGGGCCCCGCCGAGACCTATATATAGGTTTCACCCTGTCTGTCTGTTCCGTCCGTTCCGTCCGTTTGTCCGTCTGTCTGTTTTCTCAAATCACCTATAATTTCTGTTTGCCTTCAGCTAATTTCTTAATATTGCACACATGCGTTACTTGGTAACAATACATCCTTCCACATTAATACAATTACTCTTGCTACCGATTGTACGTCCGTCCGTCCGTCCGTCCGTCTGTCCATTCGAATGTTTATTTCAAATTCATATCACATCCATAGGACCATATATACTCCTTATCGCGTGTATACTTCCTTCAATGTATGTAACTAAGCCATCAAGTGGGTACACTCGTAATGTGACAAACCATGAGATTTTGTAGAGTATAAATAGGTTATTCAAGACCATTTATGACATCTAATGTTGTAATAGAACATTTTTTTAAAGGCATTGGCTCGCAGATCTGTGCAGGATGTGATAAAACAGATTTAAAAAATAATCCAGTTGTATCGTATTGTCGTCTGAAAAAATATGGGATTAGCTAACAATTGTATCCCCAGACAAGTGTGGTGGGGTAGGGTGGGGGGTGGGGGGTGGGGGTGGGGTTTACTATGGATTATACCCCAAAATTAATATAACATCCGCATCCTACGCAGTCACTACTTATCCAGAGCACAACTCGAATACTCTTTGGAATATTTTCATGAAACTTCATACATGCATAGACCATGACCAAATGACTAATTATTTCGTTATCTCCCTTTGTTATTTTTGCTCATTGATTTCTTGTCCGGAGCATAACTCGTCACCCTTTGGAATATTTTCATGAAACTTCATGTATGTATACACCACGACGCAAAAGTGTGTTATGCGCAAGAATGACAACTCTTACCACGCTAATTTATTATCTCCCATTGTTTTTTTTGTGCACTGATTTCTTGTCCGGAGCATGGGGGTATGTCCAGTGTATCTCCTGCAAGTAGCACACTCCTGTAGCCTGTTAACCCATTACATTCGGAATACACCTTTATGGGTATGAAATTTTTTAAAATATTTTATTTTTATTTTTGTTATTTCTCAATGAAAATATACATGTATGTTGTGACCACTCATTTGAACCGTCTCGATGAGACGGTTCAAATGGTGGTCACGACATATATTTCTGAGCTCATATAAATATAATATTTTCGGATTTTCCACAAACAAAATGGTGTATCCTCAGCATGAAATGGGTTAACGATCTATTTCACTTGTTAGAACCATACTGTGTGTTTGATTGATGGAATGACGAACAGTGCAGATCCTGATCAGACTGTTCGAATGCACAGTCTGATCTGGATCTACACCGGTTGCAAAACCCATAAGCCCCGTTTCTCCAGTCACAGCCACATACCAAACTCCTTGGAATTTTATCAAATAAAATGATGTATTTTGATTTATACATGCAATTTTTCAGTTCGTAAATAGAAATCAAAAACATATTTATTATTGAGACGGTGTGTTTAAACAAGGTATTTATGCATCCTAATAAGTAATTATATCCTGTTTTTGTAAATATATACCGGTTCTTTGAGAACAACCTTAAGAATTTTAGGAAAACCACCATAACTGCGGTTTTTATTTTTCGGGAATTGACACCATATTTATGATTGATGCCAACTAATAATTACTTCAATATCTATTGTATTCATTCATACAAATATCATTCGATTATTTTCTTATGGCGGACATTTTTAATTGGTTATACACACCACAAAACAGAATATCCTGCCATTTTGTACTGTCTCAGATGACTTATAATATTGTATGGTACTTAGTATTGTATTTACATACTCTTTAGAACATGACGAAGGTTTTTTATAATAAAAATATCATTACAAACCCAATGTCCTTTGCTCGACCACGTTTCTTGTTGAATATATGCCGATCCTAACTGTTCGTAAAATACTATATTTAGTTTGGGATTTGAGTTTGTCTGACGTCATGGAAAATTATTTGAATCGAGATGCGATATAAACATTCTATGCTGGTATGCTGTTCATCACCCTAGTGTTGTTATTTTGTTGTGGCACCAATATGGTTGGTTAGGAAACTACGGGTAGTTTATATTGGGCATGATTAGTTTCGACTTATTACGACAGTCATTTTTCCACTAAGTGGCATTTTAAGACATATGCCAGATTGCTTGTTGACAATTTGTCGCACCTGCTTTAGCAGAAGACGTGACTATAAGGTTGCCACTTTCCCAAAATGTCAAAGTTTGTACAAGCTTCATCATCATGGTATAACTTTATATGGTATGCTTCAATATTTGGACAGTTGATATATGTGAGCATTTGGAACACACTTGACCTTTTTTACCCTCACTTTTTTGCGGAAACCATTAGACATTTTTTTGCGTCAAAAAGTTTGTACAAGTTTCGTCATCATATATAACATTAATATTACTTGATGGATTGCTTCGATATTTGGACACTTGATTCATGTAAGCATTTGGAACACACTCGTGCCATCGTTAACATGACCTCGACCTTTTTATGCCCTCGCCACCGAATGGTGAGGGGGGCATATAGTGTTACCGGCGTCCGTACATCCGTCCGTCCGTCCGTCCGTACATCCCGAAACCTTAACGCTCGGGTAAATGGCTTATAATTAATGGCTTATAATTTCTGTTTCCTTGCTCGGATCTGCTTCACATTTCACTGACGCATTGCTCCAATGGTCCTATACCACCCTGTGACAAATCCACATTCGTCCCTCCCCGCTAAGCCCAGGGTCAAGGTCACAGACTTTGTGCGTTTGAAACCTTAACGCTCGGGTAAATGTCTTATAATTTCTGTTTCCGTGCTCGGATCTGCTTCACATTTCACACACGGATTACTCCAATGGTCCCTTACCGCCCTGTGACAAATCCGCATTTGTCCCGCCCCCGCTAAGTCCAGGGTCAAGGTCACAGACTTGGTGTGTTCGAAACCTTAACGCTCGAGTAAATGGCTTATAATTTCTGTTTCCTTGCTCGGATCTGTTTCACATTTCACACACGCATTGCTCTAATGGTCCTCTACCACCCTGTGACAAATCCACAATCATCCCGCCCCCGCTAAGCCCAGGGTCAAGGTCACATACTTGGTGCAATTGAAACCTTGCACGGATCTGCTTGAAATTTCTCACATGCATTGCTGTAATGGTCCTCTATTGCCCTGTGAAAAAATCCATGATCGTCCCGCCCCTTCTAAGCCCAGGGTCGTCACATACTTGGTGCGTTTGAAACCTTAATGTTTGGGTAAATGTCTTATATTGTCTGTTTCCTTGCATGGATCTGGTTGATATTTCACACACGCATTGCTCTAATGGTCCTCTACCACCCTGTGACAAATCCACTATCATCCCACCCCCGCTAAGCCCAGGGTCAATGTCACATACTTGGTGTGTTTGAAACTTGGGATAAGTGTCTTATAGTGTCTGTTTCCTTGCATGGATCTGCTTGATATTTCACACACCCATTGCTCTGAAGGTCAGCTATTATGCTGTGACAACAGATCCATGGTTCTCTGGCCCTCTGTGTTTGTTTTCAAATATGCCTCGTTTTCTTTGGCTGCCAGTGGGGGCATTCATGTGCAGACAGGCCACATTTCTAGTTTATCTTGACATGGTTGTGGAAACACTGCCATTTTTGTCCTGCCTGCTTTAGCAGAAACGGGAAATAGGCATAGCTTTTCCGTCGGCGTCGGCGTGGGAGGCGGCGTCAACATTTCATGTTAAGTTTTTGCGTTTAGCTCAGTTTCCAGAAAACTATAAGTCCTACAACCTCCATACTTGGTATACATCAATACTGTAGTGTAACAATCTCACACAGAGCCCATGTGACCTTGACCTAGTTTTCATGATTCAATAACCTACTTTTCACATGCATTCAACGTTAAGTTTTTGCGTCTAGCTCTGTTTCTCAAACTTAACGCTCGGGTCAATTCATTGTAACTTCTGTTTCCCTCAATGGAATGCTTTAATATTCCATACATGCATTTGTAACAACATCCCACATCCTTCTACAGAAAGCCCATGGTGCCGCTAACCCCAAAGGTCAAGGTCACTGACTTTGAAATTTCCGGGTTTGGAAAACTTAACGCTCGGTTTAATTTATTACAACTTCTGTTTCCCTTGATGGAATGCTTCGGTATACATCAAACTGTGGTGTAACCATCTCACGTTGAGGGAGCCCATGTGACATTGACCTAGTTTTCAGGTTTATTGACCTACATTTCACATGCATTCAACATTAAGTTTTTGCATTTGGCTCTGTTTCCGGAAAACTATAAGTTCTACGACCTCCAAACTTGGTATACATCAACACTGTGGTGTAACCATCTCACACAGAGGGAGCCCATGTGACCTTGGCCTAGTTTTCATGGTTCAATGACCTACTTTTCACATGCATTCAACATTAAGTTTTTGCATTTGGCTAATGTTTCTAAAACTCAACGCTCGTGTTAATTCGTTGTAACTTCTGTTTCACTCAATTGAATGCTTTAATATTCCATAAATGCATCTGAAACAACATCCCACATCATTCTGCAGAAAGCCCATGGTGCCCGCTGACCCGAAAGGTCAAGGTCACGTGCTTAGAAAATTCCGGGTTTGGAAAACTTAACGCTCGGTTTAATTTATTACAACTTCTCAGTTCTGTTTCCCTTGATGGAATGCTTAGGTTTAAACTATAGCAACATCCGGCATGATTCTACAGAAAGCCCATGGTACCCGCTAACCCCAAGGTCAAGGTCACTGGCTTAGAAAATACTCAGTTTTGAAAACTTAACGCTTGGGTTAATTTATTGTAACTTCTGTTTCCCTTGATGGAATGTTTTAATATTTCATACATGCATTTGTAAGAACATTCTGCATCATCTGCAGAAAGTTCATGGTTTCCGATAACCCCAAGGTCAAGGTCACGGACTTCAATAATGTCTAGTATAGAAATTTAGCATCGGTCCCAGGAGATACATTTATCCCGTCAACACAGTGCGTATGTGTCGTGAAACACGGTGCCGTGAAACATTTTTGATATCCAGTCAATACAATTTTTGCATTTTACAGCCATTTGAAGGTGTTGACGGGATAAATAGAATAGTAGGTTAGTGCCGTGAATGGGAAAAAATATCTGGCGCGGCATATTTCATATGTGCATTTGTAACATCATCCTGTATAATTCTACGGAATGGTGCCAGCTAACCCCACGGTAAAGGACTTAGAAAATGTTTTGTTTCAAAAACTTTACACTTCATTATAACTTCTCTTTCCCTCAATGGAATGCTTTAATATTTCATAGGTGTATTTTTATCTATTGTTACCGCAATGTGTCTAGAGCGTCCGTCCGTCCGTCCGTCCGTCCGGGCACACATTAGGGTACTTATGTGGCTAGCCCCACAGGGTTATGGACTTGGTAAAGGATAGGGTTGGTTACAATTAGCCACCTAAAAAATCCTTTTATGTGGCTAAAAATCGTTTTATGTGGCTAATATTTAACATGTGATAAGCCACATAAGTATAGTACTGTAAGAACGTCCGTCCGTCCGTCCGTCCGTCCGTCCGTCCGTCCGTGAACATTTGCAAACGTCTTCTCCTCGGTAACCATTGGGCCTATAATCACCAAACTTCATGGTCATGGTATTTAGGTAGGGCGATTACAAAATTGTTCAAATGACGTCATTACGTAATCCAAGATGGCTGCCGTCTAAAAATAGCACAAATTCTTCAAAAATATTCTCAAGAACCGCCAACCGGATTTCGACGGAACTTGGTAGGACTGATCGATGTACAATGCTCTTTTAAAGGTGTTAAAATGGTGACCCCGGGGTCAAAAATGGGCGTGGCCCGTGGGGTCAAATTGGGTGAAATTATATTTTTGACCGAATATGGTAATGTAGAAATCAAATCGAAGGTATCAAAGAGGCGATCGCTCTGGTACATTTTTTGTCGAAATTGGATGGTCATGTCATTTCAAACGTCTCGTGAACCGCTTGGCCGATATTGGCCAAACTTCACGGTAATGGTTATTGGGTCAAGCCTTTTCATTTTTGTTTAAATGGTGGTCATCTCGAAATAAAAGATGGCCGCTGATGAAAAGTAGGTAAAATTCTTAAAAAATCTTCTCGCGAATTGCCAGGCCGATTTTTACGAAACAAGATATGAATGATCGATAGTTAACGCTGGTTCAGATTCCTTCAAATGGTGGACCCCGTGTCAAAAATGGGCGGGGCAGGAGGGGTCAAGTAGGGGTCAAATGTCACATTTGACTGAATATGGTGATGTCATATATCAAATCGAAGGTATTGACGAGACGGTCACTCTGGAGCTTTTTTTGTCGAAATCAGGTAATTATGTCATCCGAGATGGCCGCCGAAAGGTCAAAAGGTCGTTCTTTCAATATAGATTACAAACGTCTTCTCGTGAACCACAGTAATGGTCAGTGGGTCAAGCCTTTTCATTTTTGTTAAAATGATGGTCATCGCAAATTCCAAGATGGCCGCCGTTGAAAAGTAGGTCAAATTTTCAAAAATTCTTCTCACGAACCGCCAGGCCGATTTCGACGAAGCTTTATTTGAATGGTCGATAGTTAGCGATGTTTCAGATTCCTTCAAAGGTGGCCCCCAGGTCAAAATGGACGGGGCAGGAGGGGTCAAGTAGGGGTCAAATTTCACATTTGACCGTATATGGTCATGTCATATATCATTTCGAAGGTATGGATGAAACGATGACTTAGGAGCATTTTTTGTCGAAATCAGAGGATTACAGAATCAAAGATGGCCGCCGAAAGGTCAAAAGGTTGTTAATTCTTTTATTAGAGATTTCAAACGTCTTCTTCATACAAACCGCTTGGCCATTGGTAACAAACTTCGCAGTTATGGTCCATTGGTAAAGCCTTTTCAGTTTTGTTTAAATGGCGGTCATCGTTAATCCAAGATGGCGGCCGGCCATCTAAAAATAGCACAAAATTAAAAAAAATCTTCTCACGAACCACCAGACCGATTTCTACGAAACTTGGCGGAAATGATCGATGTACAATGCTTTTTATGCCCCGCCACCGAATGGTGATGAGGGCATATAGTGTTACCGGCGTCCGTACGTACGTAACGTACGTACAAAACCTTAACGCTCGGGTAAATGGCTTATAATTTCTGTTTCCTTGCTCGGATTTGCTTGACATTTCACACACGCATTGCTCCAATGGTCCTCTGCCACCCTGTGACAAATCCACATTCGTACCGCCCCCGCTAAGCCCATGGTCAAGGTCACAGACTTGGTGCGTTCGAAACCTTAACGCTCGGGTAAATGCCTTATATTTTCTGTTTCCTTGCTTGGATCTGCTTCACATTTCACACACACATTGCTCCACTGCTCCCCTGCCACTCTGTGACAAATCCACATTCGTCCCGCCCCCGCTAAACCCATGGTCAACGTCACAGACTTGGTGTGTTCGAAACCTTAACGCTTGGGTAAATGGCTTATTATGCCCCCGCCACCGAATGGTGAGGGGGGCATATAGTGTTACCGGCGTCCGTACGTACGTAACGTACTAACACTAACGTACGTAACGTACGTAACGTAACGTACGTCGTAACGTTCGGTGAGGACGTCCGTACGTCCCGAAACCTTAACGCTCGGGTAAATGGCTTATAATTTCTGTTTCCTTGCTCGGATCTGCTTGACATTTCACACACTACATTGCTCCAATGGTCCTCTACCGATCTGTGACAAATCCACATTCGACACCCGCTAAGCCCAGGGTCAAGGTCACAGCTTGATGCGTTTGAAACCTTAACATTCGGTTAAATGGCTTATAATTTGTGTTTCCTTGCTCGGATCTGCTTCACATTTCACACATGCATTGCTCCAATGGTCCTCTACCGCCCTGTGACAAATCCACATTCGTCCCGTCCCCGCTAAGCCCAGGGTCAAGGTCACAGACTTGGTGCGTTCAAAACCTTAACGCTTGGGTAAATGGCTTATAATCAAATATGCCTCGTTTTCTTTGGCTACCAGCGGGGGCATTCGTGTGCCGACAGGCCACATTTCTAGTTCAAATTTGTTAAAATGGTGACCACTGGGTCAAAAATGGGGTCAAATAAGGGTCAAATTTCATTTTTGACGGAATATGGTCTTATAATATATCAAATCAAAAGTATTGATGAGGCGATCGCTGTGGTGCTGTTTTCATCAAATCGGATGATTACATCATCCAAGATGGCCACCGAAAGGTCAAAAGGTCGTTATTTTATTAGAGATTTCAAATGTCTTCTTCATACAAACCGCTTGGCTATTGGTGGCCAAACTTCGCAGTTATGGTTCATTGGTAAAGCTTTTTCAGTTTTGTTAAAATGGTGGTCATTGTTAATCCAAGATGGCCGCCATCTAAAAATAGCATAAATTCTTAAAAAATTTACTCGCGAACCACCAGACCGATTTCGACGAAACTTGACAGGAATGATCGATGTACAATGCTTTTTCAAAGCTGTTAAAATGTTGACCTCTGGGTCAAATAGGGGTCAACTTTTTTACGGAATCTGGTTATATAATACATAAAATCTAAGGATTGCAATAAAAAGTAGGCTGGAAGCATCCTGTCTCCAAACCTCTCAAAGTTGTGTAAGATATATCTGTACATATTGTGAGACAACTCCTATCCTGGTGACTTCTCAAGTTTGTCGCATTGACATTTTGTGCCTCTCGTGGAATTATTTTGATGTAAATGTAGTGACAACTTTACTTACCAGTATTTGCTTTATTTTTGTGACAGGTGAGCGATATAGGGCCATCATGGCCCTCTTGTTAATGCGTTCCCACAAATAACGATTTGTTCCCTCAATTTAACAATTTGTTCCCTCGAATTAACAATTTGTTGCCATGATATAACCATTCGTTCCCTCGAATTAACCATTCGTTCCCACGATATAACCATTCGTTCCAACGAAATGACAATTTTTTTTCCCTCAATTTAACAATTCATTCCCTCGAATTAACAATGCGTTCCCACGATATAACAATTTGTTCCCATGAATTACCAATTCGTTCCCATGGGAACGAATTGTTATTTCATGGGAACGAATTGTTAAATTGAGGGAACAAATTATTTTGTAGTAACAAATTAATAAATAAAAAAAAAATCTACGTTCCTACGAGGCTCTGTAAATGTATTTAGATAGTTCTGAGTGCACCAAGATTCATTTCTGTGCTATGCAGTCATGGTCACTCGCGTAGTTACCATGGGAACCTCTCTAACTGCATGCCTGGGAGACCCCAGTGTGTCGGGTTTACAGTGTCCAGTCTTTGCATGCTAGCGGTGAAAAGAACATCCAACAAATAAAGGGTATGTTTCTTATTTCTCTCTGTAAATACATCTTGGATTTTCATTAGAATTGTGTCCCCTGGACTCGATTCTAAAATTCCAAGACATATTCATGATATGTAGAGGGAGAAATGAAGGAAAATGTAATGAATTGTTGTCTACTATTTTTACCACCTGGGAATAGCGGCTACCTGTCCACAACAGCCAGTTAAAAATCTCCCCGTCCAATTTTGTTCTTTATAAGACATTGGAATAATGGCCACCCACTAACTGCGACGAGCGACCAGCTATTTTCATTCCCAAGCGGTATTTTTGTATGTGAACAGCGGCCATATCATGTTTGTCGGCAAAATAATAGCACCACAATCGCAATTTTCCTTTCATCACAATCTGGCCGCTGACATTTGAATTGCAACTGGTCGTGTCCAATTAGTCATCGATTACATTCGCATATATTGGTACAACTTTCTTTTGAAAACATTTACCTTGCCCATATCAGTCGGTGTCATTTTGGCGACATTAACAAATTTCCATGAAAAATATTGCATAATTAACGCTATTAACGGTAATTCCCGATATGTATTCTGTGTCATGTACTCCAATAGGCATAATTAAATTCCACGTAAGTCATAAAACTTGCATCATTAGTTGTGTTTACACGATGCTGATTTTTCTTCAGTGACAAGACTGAGACTTAACACACCACGCTTGTCAAGTTTTAGTACGTGTAAATTTCACCCCGCTGGGCACAAACACAGCATTCAGCGTGTTTCAGCTTTTTTTCATCGGTACAAACTACTATACATGTATGAATAATATGTAGTTTACACCATTGAAAGCCAAAACACGCCGAATGCCTGTGGGCACAAAGCCATAATCGAAGATCAATACACGCGGTTGCTGACGTCAGTCACGTAGTCGACACTAGACTGGTACCCTGTCGGTTGCGCAGCCTACAATATTACCTGGTTCGGAAACCCGTCTAAAGTGACACGACAAATGTGTTTATATGAATTGGGTCTCTATCTCTGACAAATCCCGGCTTATTGCATTAGCGGTATGACCAGGCGGTGGATTCGCGTAGTCTGCCCATGGTTTAATGTTCCCCAATCTCTAATTAAAAACATCAATAATTAAGTCGGCACACAATGCCAATTCGTCATCGGCTGCTTACATATTCTGGTTAGATCAGGATATACATTGGACAGAAAGCAAATAAGCCTGGTGTTCTCTGCCGGTTTGGACACCTATCTTGCGTCGGTTACTCGACTTGGCACATTCAATGAAATGTTTTTGTTACAAAACAATCGCGGTTTTCACAGGCTGCGCCACATAGGCTATCATTTTAATAAAGACTATATGACTGTTATTAATTTCAAATGATGGCGTGAAATTGAGAATAAGAAAGTAAAATACTAATGGTCATGCTAATTAAACCGCTTACATGTAATTACGACAAAGCTATTAAATGGTGCACCAAAGCAAGCCGCGGGATGTACTTATCATGAAGATATTTATTCTCCTTTGTATATAATTTCCAAAGCGAGGCTGGGTTCAAAAACAATAACAACAAAATAAGACATAACAAAATCATTGATAAATAGCAGATCCACTCCACAATCGTGAACTAGCGAATCGTCAGGTGGAAGTGTATACAGCCAAGATGTTTTCTATGCATGCATTTAGATTACAATATAATGCAAAATTCATGGCCGACTTTGTTGTGAAACCGGGAAAATGTTTGACCCTTGGAACAACAGCCACCTGTCAACAACGGCCACTTTCAAAAAAATTCCCAGCATGTATATACTATAGAGGTAATTGAGATAGTCAAGAACTGATTTTTGTGCTTTGCATAATCAAATATTTTAACGAGATCTACTTAACCCTTAAAGGTACATGCATGCCCATGCACTTGGTAGGCACAAAATGTTCTTTATAGGAATAAAATAAGTGTATTATTGTGTCACTATTTCACAAGTTCTAAAATCTGTATCGCAGGCGCTTGTAGTTTTTAGAACTGGTGGATTAGTTACACAATTATACACTACAGAGTGTGTGTACCTTTAATACAATGCTGAATTAAATTTTGTCTTTGTGGGTGGCAGGTGGGAGCATGCGATGGGTAATTCAACGATCGGGATTCAGCCTTACCGGAATCCCGACCGGAGAACTGCTTTGACCCTAAAGGTACGTCTTTGGCTTTCTTGTATTTGAGAGTTGAATCTGGTTATACCCTTATAAGAGTAATCCTACTGGTGACTTGGTGTGGTACGTATGGACCCGACACCAGGTCAGGTTATTCTAATTTCAAGGTTGAAATATATTTATCTCGATGTAAATATTCAGTGAAGTGCTGCCAAACCAAAGTTTTTGATGAGAAAAATGGAAAAAATATTCAGCAGACGACACAAATTAATTCAGCATTGTAAGGGTTAAATACCAATCAACAAACAAACTACTGTATATTTATTTTCCATTTTTATTCCCATCTGTATATGAACTTGTCTATCGCTGGGAGGTTAACATTTTTGTAAGTATATATAGTATATACACGGTGTCAGTGCCGTCAAATATAAAATATATTTGGTTGAGCCTTAGACAGCTTTATTGGAGAGAGCGTTGTCGGGACAAAACCGAATATATTTTATATTTGACGGCACTATCCATGTATTTAGTTTAAACCACATCTTAAACATAACCGTTACAAATCTAGTTACATCATTCATTAGAAAATGGCGACGTCAACTGGAGGTCGAATCAGTTTTATGTCTGATTAAATTTCTACATTTAAGTTGCCATAATAATTAAAACTAGACATTATGTTTGTAAATCATTGATATGCCCCCGTGGCATACTTGACTGTAAAAAAGTGTTTCAGCGACCTTGTGACGGTAAAGAAAATGGTCAAGGTCAAGTTAATGGTGGCATGAGTGTGTGACAAATGTTCAGGTGATTCAAGTGTCCAAGTATTGAAGCAATCCTTCGCGTAATAGTGAAGATATTACATGCTGGAGAAAGTCTTAGAACTGTTTAACGTAACAGAATGAAGTGTTTGAGCGACATTTCGAAGGTGACAAATGTCCTGGTCGTGTCAATGGTGGCACGAGTGTGTGACAAATAAATGTTCAGGTGATTCAAGTGTCCATCGCGTAATATTGAAGATATTACATGTTGGAGAAACATTTTAACGTAAATGTTCACGAACGAACGGACATACGTACGGAACCTCAAGAGCAACACAATATGCCCTTCTTGCTATCGCACAGTGTCATTATCATGATGTGCATGTTTTCGTTGTTTGTTACTTCGCGTATACTGTCAAACATAAACAAAATGCAACCGATTCAACAGCAATTTACATTTTTAAATCGGCCGTCATTTTCAAATTGCGACTTCGGGGCAAAGGTAAAAAAAAAGAGGCAAAAATGGAACTTCTTGTATATTAGGCACCGGTATATAAGTTATCGGGTATAAACAGCAGTTAATTCAACCCCCTTTGTTTGGCTACATGGAACAATGGTTGCGGTATAAATTGTGACTATCATTTAAGCAGTCTCCAGATGAGTGCATGGTCGCAGCATATATACTTTCAACTTTCATTGAGAAATAAGAAAAATCAGCAAGAAATTTAAAAAAAACAATTCATACACGCAAATGTGTATTCCGAATGTAACAGTAATCCAGTTTAGAGTTTTGACTATATTTCAGGGAATGGTGTATGTGGGACGGCTAGACGGAAGCTTCTCTGTGACTCTGATCAAGGCTGGATTGGAGAAACCGAGAGGCATGGCGCTTGATCCGGCGGCCGGGTGAGTCATGTGAATAATCTTAACATTAATCCTTTATATGCTGAGGATACACTAGGATACAATATTTCCTTCATTTCTATGCAGATGTATTCTGTCCCTACTCATTTGAACCGTCTCGGAGGATTTTTTCATTGAATATTTTTACTCCTGATATTTTGTTCAATTGGGTATCTTCAATTATCAATTGGGTACCTTACAATCGTTACCCCATTGTGTAAAATTGAATAGGGTATTTTCCAATTCTGGTATCAAAATGTGCAATAAACGTGGCTACACAATACATTGAATACTTACGTGTAACCATGTGCGACATCTTTTAAGTGTTAGTTAAAAATAATTAGAAATTATGTTTAATTGGGGCTTTTGCTGCGACTTTTTTCTTCCACATTTTGTCTAAGACATACTTACCGCGGTCTGTCAAATCTTAAACAATAACATCCGAAGTATATCTGAATGAAAAAAAGTTAGTCTATTTGCACGAACTGGGACGTTTGGCATCACAAACGTTTCGGACCAGGGTCGAGTTGGCCATATCCTTATTATTTTTTTTCGGTCACATCTCAAAACAATTACTTACGCGTCGTCACCTGCGAATATTGTGCGTATTAAATGACGAATTACCAAACAAATCGCCATTATCAATCGACCAGTATTTGCAGAGTTATGGTCCTTGACTTAATAAAAGAGCGATTTTTAACTTGTGTCTCATATAACTGAATCAAAGTACTGAAAGTACTGAAATATGTCTCCACAAAAACTGATCACTTGCCGAACTAGAATGAAAGCTGTCATGAAACATTATAGGAATGTTTATCAACATATCACTGTCTTTTTTGTCTCGCCCGCGAAGCGGAAAGCGAGACATAGGTTTTGCTTTTCCGGAGTCGGCGGCGTCGTCGGCGTCGTCGGCGTCGTCGTCGGCGGCGTCGGCGGCGGCGTCGTCGGCGTCGGCGTCATCATTCAATGTTAAGTTTTCGTGTTACGGTCATTACTTAACAACTTCCTACATTACGTCATCAAACTTATACATACCTTTACTATAATATGTAGATGAATATATAGGACTATTAAAAAAAAATCCGGGCTCCAGGGTCAAGGTCTATTTCTCTATTTCTTTCTATGCTACAAACTGAACATTAATGCATGAAGACCCGTTTTCTCGTGCGCTTCTGTACTTACCTGTTGAGAGAACAATAGCCTTCTCCAGTTGAACACTTCTGCATGTGCAAGCATGTGCAAATTTCCAGCTTGACCACTAAATGTCCAGCTAAATTATTACAGGTAATTTATACAGGTAAATTATTATACCTGGGTATTACATTTCCGTAAACTGTGTTGACAATATTGTGGAAATATGTGGACCTGTGCAGATATGATATGTAGATAAATATAGGACTATTATAACAATTTTGGGCTCCAGTAGCGAGCATTATTTTTTTGTTAATTTTTAAACTTTTTTTTTTTAAACTTTTTTTCCATTTTTAGCCAGGTTTTTTTGGACAAAAAAATCATTTTAAGCTTTTTTTTTTTTTTAACTTTTTTTCCATTTTTAGCCAGGTTTTTTTGGAGAAAAAAATCATTTTAAACTTTTTTTTTTTTTAACTTTTTTTTCCATTTTTAGCCAGGTTTTTTTGGGGGAAAAAATCCACGCTATTGAATTGGCGAAAGCCAGGCGGGCGGGCGGCGTCCACAATCAATGTTAAGTTTTCGTGTTTCAGTCCATTTCTTTGGTACTGTACCACCTAGGACCACCAAACTTTCACAGCTTCATAACCAAGGGGTGCCCACCACATACAACTATCCAACATGTGACCATTTTTTTTACCTTCACCTATTATTTCTACGTAATTGACTTAGCCATTTTTAACGTACGTCTGGTTAAAGTTTTTTGGTTAAAGTTTTTCGTTATACTATATCTCTGCAACTGCTTCGCCCATTACCTTGAAACTTTACATGGGTATTTATCATCATCCATATTTTCATTCTACCCCCCAACTGTGCGGCCCCTGTGCCCAATGTCAATGTCAAATTACTTTGATTTTTTTGTGTACTATATCTCTGCAACTGCTTCACCCATTACCTTGATACTTCACATGGGTGTTTATCATCATTGTCGCGCCCGCTTGCGGAAAGCGCGATAGTCGGCATTTTGGCATACGTCCGTCCGTCCATGTGTCCGGTTAAAGTTTTTCCATCTACTATATCTCTTTTTAGCTCACCTGAGCGAAGCTCATGTGAGCTATTGTTACCGCAATGTGTCCGTCGTCGTCCGTCGTCGTCCGTGAACATTTTCAAACGTCTTCTCCTCGGTAACCATTGGGCCTATGGTCACCAAACTTCATGGTCATGGTCCTTAGGTAGGGGGATTACAAAATTGTTAAAATGACGTCATTACGTAATCCAAGATGGCCGCTGTCTAAAAATAGCACAAATTTTTAAAAAATCTTCTTCTCAAGAACCGCCAACCGGATTTCGACAAAACTTGGTAGGAATGATCGATGTACATTGCTCTTTCAAAGTTGTTAAAATGGTGACCCTGGGGTTAAAAATGGGCGTGGCCCGTGGGGTCAAATTGGGGTCAAATTTTATTTTTGACTGAATATGGTCATTTCATATATCAAATTGAAGGTATCAATGAGGCGATCACTCTGGTGCATTTTTTTGTCGAAATCGGATTGTTATGTAATCCATGAAGATGGCCGCCGAAAGGTCGAAAGGTCATTCTTTTATTAGAGATTTCAAAATTCTTCTTCACATGAACCGCTTGGCCCATGGTAGCCAAACTTAAAAGTTATGGTCCATGGGTGAAGCCTTTTCAGATTTGTTAAAATAGAGGTCATCGCTAATCCAAGATGGCCGCCGTCTAAAAATAGCATAAATTCTTAAAAAATCTTCTCCTGAACCGCTTTCCAGATTTCGACGAAACTTGGTAGGAATGATCGATGTCCATTGCTCTTTCAAAGTTGTTAAAATGGTGACCCCGGGGTCAAAAATGGGCGTGGCCCGTGGGGTCAAATTTTATTTTTGACCGAATATGGTCATGCTATATATCAAATCAAAGGTATCAATGAGGCGATCACTCTGGTACATTTTTTGTACAAATCGGATTGTTATGTCATCCAAGATGGCCGCCGAAATGTCAAAAGGTCGTTCTTTTATTAGAGATTTCAAAATTCTTCTTCACATGAACCGCTTGGCACATGGTAGCCAAACTTAAAAGTTATGGTCCATGGGTGAAGTCTTTTCAGATTTGTTAAAATGGAGGTCATCGCTAATCCAAGATGGCCGCCGTCTAAAAATAGCATAAATTCTTAAATCTTCTTCTCATGAACCGCTAGCCGGATTTCGACGAAACTTGGTAGGAATGATTGATGTACAATGCTCTTTCAAAGTTGTTAAAATGGTGACCCCGGGGTCAAAAATGGGCGTGGCCCGTAGGGTCAAATTGGGGTCAAATTTTATTTTTGACTGAATAGGTCAGGTCATATCAAATTGAAGGTATCAATGAGGCGATCACTCTGGTGCAATATTTGTCGGAATCGGATGATTATGTCATCCATGATGGCCACCAAAAGGTCCATTTATTCAAGATTTTTAATGTCTTTTTCTCAGGAACCACATGGCCGATGCTGGGTGAAGCATTTTCAGATTTTGTAAAATGAGTCATCGCTTAATCCAAGATGACCGCCATCTAAAAATAGCACAATTTTTTTAAAACACATGAACTCAATGTCACATTCTCCTCTGGTGTTCATGGAGTCAGGTGAGCGAATTAGGGCCATCATGGCCCTCTTGTTTTCAAATTCTTTTTCCATTTTTGTCTAGTAGCATAAGGTCGTAAGTGCTATATACCGACTATTATCATATACTAAAACAATTATTGACTAGTGAGCCATAGAATATAATCTGATATTCTATGGCTCACTAGTCAATAATTGTATAATATGTTCGGGCCAGTGAAAATTGCTTTCTGGCCCAGGCTCGAGGTCAAGGCGGCGGGACAAGGCGAGACATTTGATTCCGCGGAATTCTTGTTTGTAGGTATATGTACATTGCTGACTGGGGAACGACGCCAAGCATCATTAAATGTCACATGGACGGCACAGACTGCGTCCGCTTCCTGCGTCTAGAAGGCGTCCCCAACTTGTTTGTCGTCATTGACCACCAGTCCCCCACTGACAGGAAGTTGCTATACTGGACCAACTCTCAACAGGAAACCATCGGCATTGTGGATCTCGATGACGAGAAACGGGATATTACCGAGGTTCTCTTGAAAACGGTCAAGTATGTGTGACAAATTTACAACAAAAGTTGTGTAATAATCCGTTAACTTTAGACATCATTTACAGAAAATATCACAAAAGATTTACAGGAAAAAATGATTCAATTCCGTTGAAAACTAAGTGTGTGTGTGACATTTGAGACGAGACGTGCACTTTTATATCTTAAGATAATTATGCAATAACTCCAGCTCAAAAATATTTACACAATTCCCTAACATTTGATTGGCCCGTAGCAAGTCTGTCCAAAATTTATATCCCAGTAAACTCCCACGCCGAACTACTTTCCATAACCGTGAGGCGCAGTTAAAATAATTCTTAAGAAAATGGAAAATAAACACATTTTCTTGATGAATTTATTTCAAATGCTGGAATTATAAGGAATGAATGGCCTTTTTGTGGAATTTATCGGGGATATAAACTTGGAAAAGTGGCGGGAATACTGGACGAGGCCTTCCGGCCTTCGTCCAGTATTCCCGCGACTTTTCCAAGTTTATAACCCAATAAATTCCACAAACAGGCCATTCATTCCTATAATGTCTTTTACAAATTATTTACATAATTTAAATATATTTGAACATAGTCTCAGTTCTGTCAGTTGGAGTCGCCAAGTCGGCCATCTTTGTGAGTTCCAGCCATCAGCAAGTTTCACCTTGTGGCGTTTGATACAGTACTTAAAATTCAAAGTAGATGAAAATACACATAGGCCATATTTACTCTCCCCATATACAAAGGTTCACTGCAACGTCGAGTATAGTGTAATTGTGTCTAATAATAGAGTGCAATAGTGGGTGTATATGGTATGTGTTGTGTGGTCAGTCGGGTAAAGGTGACACATTGTGCCATGTGTATGAAGCTATTTCCATTTGACGAATCGTGTTGCTAAACAATATGCACACAACTGTCGAGAAAACTAACGTATTTTGGTGTAATATAATTGATAGGAATCGGTTGTATACCATATTAACCTAAATATTTGGAATAAATTTGCTTTTGGAAACCCCTATTAAATAGGGGTTTCCCAAACCAATTATATCCAAATACATTGTTATTCTGATTATAGACCATTACTGCCATACTAACCCTAAATATTGGCACGCTGACTGTTTTGGGGAAACCATATATTTTTATGTTTCTCCCAAATAAATGGTGTCCGAATATTTAGGCGTGTTACGGTATACCACAAAGTGCCTGAGGCTCACTGTATCACCACCAGGAGCCCACATCCATTCTCGCTGGCTGTGACAGCTCAGAAAGGTATGAATTCCTTCACATTTCTAGCCTCGCCCGATAAATAGATGAATACCAGGCTTGTGTCTTTTGATATCAAGTTTATCAGACGAGGCTAGGAAACGCGTAGGAATTGCGAGGCATGCTGAGGAATTCCTACCGTTTCCGAGCCTTGCCTGATAAAACTTGATATCAAAAGACACAAGCCTGGTATTCTTTATCAGGTAACGTTTTATGCTCTAAAATGACCACAGATGACGTCGTTATCTATGGACAGGACACAGACTTATTTACGTTGCGTCCTTACACTGACGTCATTCAGTAACGTCACGTGATGTCATCCGACCAATCAAACGTTAGTTTTCACTTCGTTGTAACCCGTATGTTTGTATCAGGTCAATGCCTGATACAACAACTATGTTATCTGTCGGAACGTATTCAGTCAATACAGGGCAGGTTATCTCACAAAACCTTGTATGAAGACACTAGCTAGCCTGGTATTCACTGTTGTGCCACCAGGAATCCACATCCATTCTCGCTGGCTGTAACAGCGGGCCATATCTACTACTCGGACTTGAACACGCACCACGTGCACCATCTGACGCACACCAACCAGACGCTCGTCCACGACCTGGCTCTCCATCACGGCAGTCTATACGGGCTCACTCTAGCCGGTACCGGCCTCTACCTCCAAGGTATCGTACGGTGTTCCGTTAACTCTTAAACTGCTGAATTAAATTTTGTCGTCTGTTTATGTTTTATTTTCGGTTTTTCTCCTCAAAAACATGGTGGAAATGATTCTAAATTGCTGTCAAACCATGTTTTTATTGAGAAACAAGACAAAATATAAAGCAACAGAACAGAACAATTTTTGTGCTCCGCAGGCTAAGGGTTAAGGCTTTGTAATATGGCTATCAGATATTACGATGCAACAAGTGGGAGGTAGGTGGGAGCATGCGATGGTTAATTTAACGATCGGGGTTCATCCTTGCTGGAATCCCGACTGGAGACCTGGTTTGGCCCTCACATACGTCTTTGGCATTTTGTATGTGACAGTTGAATCTGGTTATACCCCTTATGTGAGTATTACGATATTCGTAATCCTATTTTAGGGAAAGGCGGCCAAGTGACTTTGGTGTGGTATGGACCTGGCACCAGGTCAGGTTATTCTAATTTCAGGGCTGAATTTATTTGTTCTTGATGTAAATATTCCGTTCTGATTTTGGGATTTTCCGCCCAATGCAGCAGGTTAAAATGGAATCGAACCCGTTTGCCCGGCCTTACATGACCTTAGCTGTTGATAGGCCGTTAAACACTAATAAACAAACAAACAAACAAACAAACAAACAAACAAACAAACGATGCAACAATGGTGATAACACAAATCGATGATGACGATACTGCAATAGCACAATAATGATAATCGTGCTATCGTCATCGTATTGTCATGATATATTGTAGTATCGTCTCGTAGTATCGTATTATCGTCATCGTGTTACACCTTCCGGATGGACTCGCAGTGTGGAAATAATTCCAGATTTTCATCCCCGGCCATGAAAATTATATGGTTTTCTACAGAAATTTTAGTGCAACCATAAAATGTCCTTTGTCGTCTTTGATGCGCTATATATCATCAAAATCCGTCGTTCGGACTCGTTTCTAATGAAATTCCAAGACCTATTCATGATATTTACAGGGAGAAATAAAATAAAAAATAAAAAATAAATTGTTTGTCTTCTGCTTTTGGAACTATACATCACCCACAAGATTCCCGGTATACAAAGTTAATATTGAATCGACCATTCGGGGATGGGCTGTCGCTCGGAGACTTACGGTTGTTGAGTTTATCAAACCTACCCTAGGCCAGGAAAAATACTTTCATAGTATTTCCATCCCACTGGTTTGTCGGATGAGACTTTAAAATTTCATTTTTTAATCGCCTATTCATTTTGGTATAAACATATTTTATTAAATAATAATTTACATCACTTTTCGGTATGCAGGCAGTGTAAAGAGGATTGGAACGAAAGATTGCTGTCTTACAGAGTTCCTCTCCAATTCATTTTCACAGGGGCGTCGGAACAGGTCGGGCAGGTCCGGCCACTGCCAGATTAATAATTTTGACATAATTATTTGTAATTCATATAAAAAAAAGGAATGTAAATATTTTTTTATGCAATTTTGCTCATTTCTCCTCAATAATGTACAGTCAAACCTGGGAATAGCGACCACCTGTCCACAACGGCCAGTTAAAAATCCCTCCGTCCAATTTTGTTCTTTATAAGACCTTGGAATAACGACCACCCCCGAACTGCGACCAGCGACCAGCTATTTTCATTCCCACGCGACATTTTTGTATGTGAACAGCGGCCATGTCAAGTTTTTGTCGCAAAAAAAAAAATAGCACCACAATCGCTATTTTCCTTTCATCACAATCTGGCCGCTATCATTTGAATTGTAACCGGTCGTATCCAATTAATCATCGATTACATTCACATACATTGGCACAACGCTCTTTTGAAAACATTTACCTTTCCCGATATGGTCGGTGTCATTTTTGCGACATTAAACATTTTCCATGAAAAATATTGCATAACTCCATTAACGGTAATTCCCGATATGTATTCCGTGTCGTGTATTCCAATAGGCATATAGGCATAATGCAATTCCGCGTAAGTCGTAAAACTCCATCATTCATTAGCTGGCAAACTGTGTTAACACGATTCTGATTCGTCTACAGTGACAAGACTAAGACTTCAAACACACCGCGCTTGTCAAGTGTAAATTTCACACCGTGGGGCAAAAGGCCATATCAAAGATCAATACACGCGGTTGCTGACGTCAGTCACGTAGTCAACACTAGACTGGTACCCTGTCAGATGCGCAGCCTTGCGAAACAATACTACCGGGAACCATACGGTCAGTGACAGGACAAACTTGTTTATATGAATTGGGTCTCGATCTCCGACAAATCCCAGCTTATTGCATTAGCGGCCAGACCAGGCAGTGGATTCGCGTAGTCTGCCCATGGTTTACAATGCTCGCCAATCTCTAATTAAAAACATCAGTAATTACGTCAGCGGACATTGCCAATTCGTCATAGGCTGCTGAAATATTCGGGCTTGGATCAGGATACATTGGACAGAAAGCAAATAAGCCTGGTGTTCTCTGCCGATTTGGACACCTATCTCGCGTGGGTTAATCGACTTAACACATTCAATGAAGTAACAAAAAAAAGGCCGCGCCACATATCGTATATGACCGTTATTACTTTCAACTGATGGTGTGAAATTAAGAGAAAACAAAATACTAATGGTCATGCTAATGAAACCACTTACATGTAATTACGACAAGCTATTAAATGTTGCACCAAAGCAAGCCGTGGGATATACTTATCATGAAGATAATTACTCCCCTTTGTATATTCAGAACAATAACAACAAGATGACATAACAAATATTTTTGACTATTTTTGCCATTTACATGTAATATTTAATTGATAAAAAGCAGATACACTCCACGATCGTGCAATAGCGAATCGTCAGGTGGAAGTGTATACAGCCAAGACGTTTTATATGCATGCATATAGATTACAATAGAATGCTAAATACATAGCCGACTTTGTTGTGAAACTGGGAAAATGTTTGACCCTTGGAACAACGACCACCTGTCAACAACGGCCACTTTGGCCACTTCCCTTAGCCGGTCGTTTTTCAGTTTCGACTGTATGTTGTTACCACTCAGTTGAACCGTCTCGGCGAGACGGTTCAACTGAGTGGTAGCAACATACACTTTGGGTGGGTAGCGGGGGCACCCAGTAGATTCGCCGGAGCAGTCTTATGATGATTCCGGTGCCCCTGTTTCAGACATACAGAACGCCTGCTCCATCAACAATGGGGGTTGCTCGCACATGTGTCTGATCAAGCCCGGGGGTGAACGCACGTGTAAATGTCTCGAGGACTGGACCATGGATGCTGACCAGCAAACCTGCCACAGTACGTACGGAAATGTGGCAGTCACTGGAGAAAAAGGGCTTGTAGGATTTGCGACAAGCATAGCTCATGTTTAAATAGCACACTCGTTTAGCTCAATAAAGATCGATACTGCTTGTTCGAAGCATGACAGGTGTTTCACTGATGGAATGGTGAACAGTGCAGATCCTGACCCTGATCGCACTGCGCAGATCTGGATCTACACTGGTCGCAAAACTGATAAGATCCATTTCTCCAGTAACAGCTGCAAATTTCAGTTTGATTCGGCTTTCGTTGGTACTGTACTGTATTGCAATGTAACCAACAACAACGTGTATGATCACGTGGTTACAACAACAACAACAACAATGGCTATATCCCTGGTGTGGCCCATGGATACGTATTTGGCTTTCGTTGGTACTGTACTGTATTGCAATGTAGCCAACAACAAGGTGCATGATCACGTGGTTACTACAACAACAACAATGGCTATATCCCTGGTGTGCCCCATGCATACGTATTTGGCTTTCGTTGGTACTGTACTGTATTGCAATGTAGCCGACAACAAGGTGCATGATCACGTGGTTACAACAACAACAACAACAATGGCTTTTTTTCCTGGTGTGGCCCATGCATACGTATTTGGCTTTCGTTGGTACTGTACTGTATTGCAATGTAACCAACAACAAGGTGTATGATCACGTGGTTACAACAACAACAACAACAATGGCTATATCCCTGGTGTGCCCCATGCATACGTATTTGGCTTTCGTTGGTACTGTACTGTATTGCAATGTAGCCGACAACAAGGTGCATGATCACGTGGTTACAACAACAACAACAACAATGGCTTTTTTTCCTGGTTGTGGCCCATGCATACGTATTTGGCTTTCGTTGGTACTGTACTGTATTGCAATGTAACCAACAACAAGGTGTATGATCACGTGGTTACAACAACAACAACAATGGCTATATCCCTGGTGTGCCCCATGCATACGTATTTGGCTTTCGTTGGTACTGTACTGTATTGCAATGTAACCAACAACAAGGTGCATGATCACGTGGTTACTACAACAACAACAAAACAATGGCTATATCCCTGGTGATGGTACCGTGTGGTCTTGGCATACGTATTTGGCTTTCGTTGGTCTGGTTACTGTACTGTATTGCAATGTAACCAACAACAAGGTGCATGATCACGTGGTTACAACAACAACAACAATGGCTATATCCCTGGTGTGCCCCATGCATACGTATTTGGCTTTCGTTGGTACTGTACTGTATTGCAATGTAACCAACAACAAGGTGCATGATCACGTGGTTACAACAACAACAACAACAACAACAATGGCTATGTCCCTGGTGTGGCCTATGCCTACGTATTTGTCTTTCTGTTTCCCTGAGGGTTGAATATGGTTATACCCATATACCCAAAAGTAGTAGGATCAGTACAAATACTGTTATTTTTAGGGATTGGGGAAAGGTGATGTTAGGTGTGGTGAGGACATGGCACCAGATCAGGTTATTCTGATTTCCGGACTGAATATATTATTGTATCCCCCAGACTACCGTCGGGGGATACTATGGATTTGACAGCGCGCCGCGTCCGCGTCCGCGTCCGCGTCCGCGTCCGCGTCCGCCGCAGACACTTCTTGTCCGGAGCATAACTCGAACACCCTTTGGAATATTTTCATGAAACTTCACATGCATAGACACGACCCGAAGGTGTGTCGCGCACAAGATGACAACTCTTGCATAGCTAATTTTTGAGTTATCTCCCTTTTTTGTTTCTCGCACTGATTTCGTGTCCGGAGCATAACTCCACCACCCTTTGGAATATTTTCATGAAACTTCACACATGCATAGACCACGACCCGAAGGTGTGTCGCGCATAAGAATGACAACTCTTGCATAGCTAATTTTTGAGTTATCTCCCTTTTTTGTTTCGCGCACTGATTGACCATAACTCGACCACCCTTTGGAATATTTTTATGAAACGAACACATTCAATTAGACCACGAACCGAAGGTGTGTCGTGCACAAGAATGACAACTCTTGCATAGCTAATTTTTGAGTTATCTCCCTTTTTTGTTTTCGCTCACTGATTTCCTGTCCGGAGCATAACTCGACCACCCTTTGGATGATATGAAACTTCACACATGCATAGACCACGACCCGGAGGTGTGTCGCGCACAAGAATGACAACTCTTGCGTAGCTAATTTTTCAGTTATCTCCCTTTTTTGTTTTGCGCACTCTACAAACAAACTGGACAATAATGCATGAAGACCTGTTTTCTTCTCGTCTGCTCTGTATACCTTTTCTCGTGTGCTCTGTACACCTTACCTGTAGAGAGAACAATAGAAACTGGGAGAACCATGTGCTAAGCATGGGCTAGCATGTGCAGATGTCCACTGCTTAGACCACTGCTTGACCACTGCTTGACCATTACTGACCAGGTAATTTATACATGTAAATCACTACATTGGGTACTGTGTTGAAAATATTGTGGCATTATGTGGACCTCTGCAGATATATGTAGATAAATATAGGACTATTAAAAAAAAAAAATAAATCTGGTCTCCAATAGCAAGCATTATTATCTTTAAACTTTTTTTTGTCATTTTTTTTTTTTTTTTTTTGTTTTTTTTTTTTTTTTCATTATTTTTTTTCATTTTTTTTTCAAATTATTTTTCAATTTGACTGGAAAAAAAATCTGGGCTCCAGTAGCAAGCATTATTATTTTAAACTTTTTTTTTCCATTTTTTTTTTTTTTTTCATTTTTTTTTTCAAATTATTTTTCAAATTTTTAGTCAGTAGCAGAAGGTCGTAAGTGCTATATACAGACTATTCACCTGTACATGTGCTAGCATGTGCAACTGACCACTGACCACTTACAGTAATTTATACAGGTAAATGATTATATTACATTTCCGTAAACTGTGTTGAAAATATTGTGGCATTATGTGGACCTGTGCAGATATATGTAGATAAATATAGGACTATTAAAAAAAATTCTGGCTCCAGTAGCAAACATTATTATTTTTAATTTTAAACTTTTTTTCCATTTTTTTTTTCATTTTTTTTTTTTTCATTTTTTTTTTCAAATTCTTTTTCAATTTTTTGTCTAGTAGCATAATGGTCGTAAGTGCTATATACAGACTATTATCATATAATAAAAACAATTATTGACTAGTGAGCCATAGAATATAATCTGATATTCTATGGTTCACTAGTCAATAATTGTATAATATGTTCGGGCCAGTGAAAATTGCTTTCGGGCCCAGGCTCGAGGTCAAGGCGGGACAAGGCGAGGCATCTGATTCCGCGGAATTCTTGTTTACTTATCTCCCTTTGTTGTTTCGTGCTCTGATTTTGTATCCAGAGCATAACTCGAACACGCATATACGCATTGCTCTAATGGTCCTAAACCGCCCTGTGCCAAATCCACGTTCGTTCTGCCCCCGTCAAGCCCAGGGTCAAGGTCACATACTTAGTGCTTCAAAAACATTAACGCTTGGGTAAATATCTTATACTTTCTGTTTTCTTTCATGGATCATGGATCATCTTCATATTTCATATAGCATTGCTCTAATGGTCCTCTACCGCCCTGTGCCAAATCCACGTTCGTCCTGCCCCACCAATCCCAGGGTCAAGGTCACATACTTGGTGCTTCAAAAACTTTAACGCTCAGGTAAATATCTTATAATTTTTATTTCCATTCACGGATCAATTCTTCATATTTCATATACGCGTTGCTCTAATGGTCGTCTACCGCCCTGTGCCAAATCCACGTTCGTCCTGCCCCCGCCAAGCCCAGGGTCAAGGTCACATACTTAGTGCTTCAAAAACTTTAACGCTCGGGTAAATATCTTATAATTTCTGTTTTCTTTCATGGATCATCTTCATATTTCATATACGCATTGCTCTAATGGTCCTCTACCGCCCTGTGCCAAATCCACGTTCGTCCTGCCCCCCGCCAATCCCAGGGTCAAGGTCACATACTTGGTGCTTCAAAAACTTTAATGCTCAGGTAAATATCTTATAATTTTCTTTCCATTCACGGATCAACTTCATATTTCATATATGCGTTGCTCTAATGGTCCTCTACCGCCCTGTGCCAAATCCACGTTCGTCCCGCCCCCGCCAAGCCCAGTTAACATCATATACTTAGTGCTTCAAAAACTTTAACGCTCAGGTAAATATCTTATAATTTCTGTTTTATTTCACGGATCAGCTTCATATTTCATATATGCATTGCTCTAATGGTCCTCTACCGCCCTGTGCCAAATCCACGTTTGTCCTGCCCCCGCCAAGCCCAGGGTGAAGGTCCACATACTTGGTGCTTCAAAAAACTTTAACGCTCAGGTAAAAGAAAATTTTGACTTGCAATTTGGCCTCATTTTATTATCAAAGCAATATGTGGGACATCCGTGTTCTATGAACACATTTTCTAGTTTATTAAACTTCACACATGCATAGAAGACGACCCAAAGGTGTGTCGCACGTAAGAATGACAACTCTTGCGTCGTTAATTTCTTAGTTATCTCCCTTTGTTGTTTCGTGCACTGATTTCGTGTCTTGGAGCATAACTCGAACACCCTTTGGAATATTTTTTCATGAAACTTCACACATGCATAGACCACGACCCTAAAGGTGTGTCCCGCAAGAATGACAACTCTTGCATCACTAATTCTTTAGTTATCTCCCTTTGTTTTTCCGTCACTGATTTTGTCTCCGGAGCATAACTCGAACACCCTTTTTTCAAACTACTTGTGTATCTGGGGAGGGGGATACACATGCGCTTGTCGACAAGCGTCCATTTCTAGTTTCTTTTATGTACATATTCAGGTCTGATTTTGGTATTTCCCCCCTATATGTACAGGTGAAATTTCTGATTAGACCCTGTTAACCCGGCCTAAAATGACCTGAGAATGTTACGTACGTGACGAATAACATACTCTATTTTCTCCTGTACCGGTAGCCTATTTCATCAACATTGTAAAGTATACTTTTCTAGCAAAGTATACTTTGAGGGAGAAATCATTTATTTTTCCCGAAATGCATTATTTCATATAGAACTAACGACTGCATATATTTGAAGATTAAAAGTATGCATAATTATTATACTGAATTTATTACATTATCATAGCCAAAATGGCTGTGATAATGTAATAAATTCAGTATAATAAAAAATAATAAATTTATTCTTAAATTAATTGAACATTTCTCCCTCAAAGTATACTTTGCTAGAAAAGTATACTTTGCAATGTTGATGAAATAGGCTACTGATAGTGTACAGTTTATCAAGCTCGGCTCGGAAACGGCCGGTAGGAATTCCTTGGAACCATTTCCTAGCCATGCTTGATAAACTTAATCGAAAGACACTAGATTATTATTCTCTATTTCAGCAAATGAACCGGTGCAGACTGATTCCTTGCCGAAGATAGAAATCTTCACTGGACAGATACATCAGCAGACGTCCGAACCAGTAGACCTAGTTATCTATCCCCAGCCGAGCCTACCACCTCTTGCTCCCCTACCGACCTTTGAAACTCTCCCACCCCTTCAACCCCTTGCACCCATTGATTCCCTCGCACCAAATGATCCCAGCGCCAACAACGAATATGTCGTCCCATACTTGGACTATATCCAACCTCTTCCGCAAAACGTTATTCTGAACCAAGACGACAATTCCGCTCTAGAACACATTGTTGCCCCATCATCTAAACCCTCGGACCTGCCAACCGCTGATGTACATATACAAACGGGTCGACATATCGGTGATGGGCGAAGTACGACCAAGGCGCCCGGTACGTTGGATACTCGGAGAATGTCGGAAGACTCACCTGACGAGAAGATCTGGATCGCGGGCGTGATATTGGCTGGACTCGTCGTTGTGGCCGTCGCTGTTCTAGGCATCTGCTACTTTAAGAAATATCGGTATGTGGACCTGTAGGAATATACGGCTTTCTTTTGGTAATTTATTATACAGTAGAACCTCTCTAAACCGGACACCCTGGGAGACCCAGGGTGTCCGGTTTGGAGAGGTTCCACTGTAAATCACAGTATTCGATCACATACACTAGTGCAATCATTTACAGTGCATTAAGCGAAAAACGACAGATTGGATGTCTGATACAGTGGCACCTCTCCAAACCAGACACCCTGGTGTAGAGATGTTCCACTGTAAATCAGACATGTGAGCACTTCATGACACATTCTAGTGTTTTGCAATCATGAAAAGTCATTGTAATCAGAGATACATAACAGCGAAACACATCTAAGGTAGACGTCGATATTGTCTCGAGTGTCCAGTTTAGAGGGGTTCCACTGTAGTAAATAACAAGAAACAAATTTCAGAGGAAACGACGCATAACTTACTTTGATACTTTCATAGCAAACAACAACACTTTGTTTGATTAACATTAACAGTCCATTAACAGTGTATTAAACATCATACTTCACTTCTCTACTAAAACCATAATACACTAGTGTAATAATAGGCAAATAAGATTAAAGAAAACAGAAATCGGTACATCTTCCATGTATGATGCAGTGCTTATGCAATAAATAGAATCTTAATATTTGTTTTTATTTACCGATTATTTCATGACTGAAATTGTTAAATGTTTTTAATAAATATATTATTTTAACGTAACGTTGTTGTGGTCACCATCTGACTTGCACCTTCTGTGGAACCTCTCCAAGACAAACAACAAAGTAGTTCTGTAATCATACTGTTATTAACACGCAATTGATCATATAGTGGATTTATTAGAAATTAACCTAGATCTCCGAGTTCCGGGTTAACGCCCGTGCACAGACTATCAAACGGTGCACCAAGGCAACACGGTGTGGTTTCAACCTTACAACCAACGTCAACTGAGTTTATAGCACTAGTCTTTGTACGCTGATTAAACAGTCCAAACAGACGGCCTTATATATTCTACAGATGACATTTAATGTTTATTGCATCAGAATTACCAGATTGAACTGGTCCCCGTTGATGTGGCTAGTCTAAATATTATTACGCACCCAGTAATACTTGATTTAAAACGTGAGGAACAGGCCATATTGTTATGTCATTCAACAATGTGTCTTTAGCCTTGTACTGAAAACAACAATGAGACGAGCCATATGAAGATGTGCGATTTTTCATGAAAATTATTTACAAAATTTATGATTTGTCCCATAAATGACATTGAAAATTGACGAAATTTTAAGAGCAAATACGTATTGGAATTTTCAATATCTGCAAATATTTTCTCTGAAAACTTCAACATTCGACGTCATTTACAGAAAATATTTTTCATGAAAAATTGCCCATCGTCTAATGTACAAAATCAATGCTTGTCTCAAATATCGACCGTGTCTCTGTATATTGTTACAGAGGACGAGAACAGTGGTTTTCCAAGCTCGTCCACTACCACAAGTCACCAAAGGATGAATTGGAGGAGCTGGTACCCAGCCTAACGGTCTCCAACCCAAACTTTGACACCTGCGAGGAGGTAAGTAAAATATCACCTGGTACCCAGCCTCAGTCTCCAACCAAACTTTGAATGCTGCACAAAGTAAGGTGTAGATGCGCATAGTGAATTTCCATTGTTGCTTTGGCACATGGGCCATGTGTATACCTCGCCTTCTTCACTTGGAATTTATAAATTTTACCTTGTTGGAAATAAAACATTTAAGTCGTAATAACTGAAGACTTCATATTTGGTACATGGCTTCCTTATTCATGAGTGATTTGATTCCTGGGTCATGGATTATCTCACCTTTTCAGACATTGACATTTGTAAAAGTGGGTGTATTGTCATGGCACGCTATTGACCTTTCTCTAGTTATTACCATATAACCCAGTGGGTGGCAAGTGGGAGCATGCGATGGGTAATTTAACGATCAGGATTCATCCTTACTGGAATCCTGAACGAAGATTCGGTTTAGCCCTCAAGTACATCTTCGGCTTTCTTGTATTTGAAAGTTGAATCTGGTTATATACCCCAATAAAAAGAGTAATCCTACCGGTATTACTTTTATCAGAAGGGGCCAAGTGACTGGTGTGGCATGGAGCCGACACCATGTCAGGTTATTCTAATTTCAGGCTGAATATATATTTATTTCAATGTAAATATTCCGTTTAGATTTCGGGAAAAACCATATACCCTAAATATTGGGACACAAGTTTTTCTGGGAAACACACATTAATCTATGGTTTCTTGCAGCAAGGAATATCCAAATATTTACGGTTATTATGGTTGTACTTGTTTATCACAATAACAGTGTATTCAAGGTGTGGGATCACGTGGTTTCCAAACGGAGTGACGTCTTGTTTTTAGATTTGTTTACAGTATATTTCTTTTAATATCTTTCAAATAGAATGACATATTTTATGCAATATACCGCAGCAAATTCGGTACACGTTGCCCTTTATTGTATAGGCGGCTTTAATCTCATAATTCTGTAAATTTGACGAAGAATGGGTTACCGTAAATGTAAATAAAAATGAGAGCACGTGAATGTAAGAAATAAACGGTACTCGATTCTTTGTGCAAGTCATAAGTTCTTCTAAATAACTTTCAGAGCACACATAGAACACTTATAGCATCGTATTTGGTGCGCTACATATCAAAATCCGTCCGTTTGTCAGGAAGATTTTAAAGAAAATCTACTGTGAAAATGACAATTTTTGTTCGGAAACCACGTGATCCCACACCTTGGTATTGGGGTTTCCCAAAAGAAATGCTGTCCAAATCTTTAGGGTTATAACGGTATAACTCTTTGCATGCTAGCGGCGAAAATATCCGCCAAACAAATTACAGTCGAACCTGTGTTAACGACCACCTGTGAGTAGCGACCACCTGTCCACAGCGGCCAGTTAAAACCCCCCCCCGTCCAATTTGTTCTTTAAAAGACCTTGGAATAACGACCACCTCCGAACAACGACCAGCGACCAGCGATTTTCGTTCCCAAGCGGCATTTTTTACTGCAAACAGCGACCATTAGCGACCATTAGCGACCAAGTCATGTTTTGTCGGCAAAAAAAAATAACTATCGCAATCGCCGAATGATTTTCCTTTCATCACAAAAACTCTGGCGACATTTTTCAATGAAAAATATTGCATAACTCCATTAATGGTAAATTCCCGATATGTATTCCGTGTCGTGTATTCCAATAGGCATAATGCAGTTCTGCGCAAGTCATAAAACTCGATCATTAGCTGGTAAACTGTGTTTACACGATGCTGATTTGTCTACAGTGACAAACTAAGACTTCAAACACACGGCGCGTGTCGAGTGTAAATTTCACACATCGGGCACAAGGCCATATCAAAGATCAATACACGCGGTTGCTGACATCAGTCACGTAGTCCACACTAGACTGGTACCCTGCTGATGCTCAGCATATATAGCGTTATTCCTAGCGACCGGGTAACCAGTCTAAAGTGACACGACAAACGTGTTTATATGAATTGGGTCTCGATCTCCGACAAAATCCCGGCTTATTGCATTAGCGACCAGACCAGGCAGTGGATTCGCGTAGTCTGCCCAGTGTTTGGACATGGTTTACAGTGCTCGTGAATCTCTAAATAAAAACATCAGTAATTACGTCAGCGGACATTGCCAATTCGTCATAGGCTGCTTAAATATTCTGGCTTGACCAGGATAGTATACAGTACATTGGACAGAAAGCAAATAAGCCTGGTGTTCTCTCCTGATTTGGACACCTAGCTCGTGTGGGTTACTGGACGCATTCAATGAAATATTTTTTGTTACAAAAAAACTCGCGGTTTTCACAGGCCGCGCCACATAGGCTATCGTTTTAATACAGACTATATGACCGTTATTAATTTCAACTGGTGGTGTGAAATACTAATGGTCATGCTAAATTAAACCACTTGCATGTAATTACGAGAAACTATTAAATGGTGCACCAAAGCGGGCCGCGAGATATACTTATCGTGAAGATAATTACTCCCCTTTGTATATAATTTCCAAAGCGAGGCTGGGTTCAGAACACTAACAACAAGATGACAAAACAAAATAAATTGACTATTTTAGCCATTTTCGTGCAATTTTTAATTGATGAAAAACATGCATATATATTACAATAGAATGCTAAAGACATGGCCGACTTTGTTGTGAAACTGGGTAAATGTTCGACCCTTGGAACAACGACCACCTGTCAACAACGACCACTTTGGCCACTTCCCTTTGCCGGTCGTTGTTCACAGGTTCGACTGTATATACAAACGAGTATATGTTTTATTTCTCTCTGTAAATATGTCTTGAAATTTCATTAGAATTGAGTCCTCAGGACAAGACATATTCATGATATTTACGGGGAGAAATACAAGAAAATATGATGAATTCTTGTCCGCTAGTTTTGAACTATTTATAGCCCACAAGTTTCCCAGCATGCAAAGAGTTAAGCCCATAAAAATCAGGAGTTTTGTTGTTTGTTGGATGTTCACCTTTCTTTCATTTCTAACCTGATATGTAGCCTATTTCACCAACATTGCAAAGTATACTTATTCTAGCAAAGTATACTTTGAGGGAGAAATTTTTTATTTCAATTTAAGGATAATTTATTAATTTTTTGAGCTTGACTATTCAAAGAATAGTTGGAGCTTATGTAGTCACCCTAACGTCGGCGTCACTGTCACACCTTGGTTAAGATACTCCTGGCCCTACACCCACCATACTTGGATGCATCATCTCCTAGTGATGTACATCAACAACCCCTGATCTATATTTGACCTTGACCTACATTTCCTCTTGAATTACTTAGTTAATTCCCCTTGGTTAAGGTTTTTAATCAAGCTTGTAGATGGAATACTCCTGGCCCTACACCAACCATACTTGGACAACTTCATCTCCTAGTGATATACATCAACAACCCCTGACCTATATTTGACCTTGACCTACATTTAACCTTGAATTACTTGGTTAATTCCCCTTGATTAATGTGTTTAGTCCACCTTGGTTAAGGTTTTTAGTCAAGCTTGTACATGGAATACTATTGTGCATACAGACACCATACTTGGACAACCTTTTCTCATAGGGATGTACATCAATAACCCCTGATCTATATTTGACCTTGACCTACATTTCCTCTTGAATTACTTAGTTAATTCCCCTTGGTTAAGGCTTTTAGTCAAGCTTGTATATGGAATACTCCTGGGCCTACAGCAACCATACTTAAAAAACTTCATCTCCTAGTGATGTAAATCAATAACCCCTGACTTATATTATATCTGACATTGACCTACATTTAACATTGAATTACTTACTTAATTTCCCTTGGTTAAAGGTACATGCCCGCGCAGTAGGCACAAAATGTTCTTTACAGGAATTAAATAAGTGTATAATTGTGTCACTATTTCACCAGTTCTTAAAATTACCAGTGCCCGCTATACAGATATAATACTTTATTATATACCTACCCATGAAATACATAGTGATACCATGTAAATAAAAGTCATATGTTCTCATCGATGAAATAAACAACTTCCGGTGAGAATACGACTACATTTGTACTTCCGCCATCTATTCAATTTTTTCAAAATATCCGGCCGAAAAAAAATGTGTTCACTTTTTTTTGTTTTCTCACAATTTTCAATAATTATATAAAAACAATTTTTTCAAAATATCCGGTCGAAAAAAAAAATGTGCACTTTTTTTTGGTTTCCCACAATTTTTTAATAATTATTGAAAAAAAAAATTAAAATATTTTTTTCAAAACATCCGGCCGAAAACAAATTTGTTCACATATTTTTGGTTTCAGACAATTTTCAATAATTATTTAAAAAAAAAGGTGTTCACTTTTTTTTGGTTTCACACAATTTTTGAATAATTATTAAAAAAAAAATGTTTTTTAAATTTTAAAATATTTTTTTCAAAATATCCGGCCGAAAAAAATTTGTTCACTTTTATAAGCCTAACGGCACTCGTGAAATATGGACATTTCACACCACTCGATGAACATATATGTCATATTCGTTGCAAAAATATGAATATCCGCTATTTAGTAATATTTATTTTACTGATAGTGATGCACGGTGGTATCAGGCTATTTTCATATGCAAATGAGGCATGGTATTTTTAGCTCACCTGAGCGAAGCTCATGTGAGCTATTGTTACCGCAATGTGTCCGTCGTCCGTCCGTCGTCCGTGAACATTTTCAAACGTCTTCTCCTCGGTAACCATTGGGCCTATGGTCACCAAACTTCATGGTCATGGTCCTTAGGTAGGGGGATTACAAAATTGTTAAAATGACGTCATCACGTAATCCAAAATGGCCGCTGTCTAAAAATAGCACAAAATCTTCAAAAATCTTCTCAAGAACCGCCAACCGGATTTCGACAAAACTTGGTAGGAATGATCGATGTACAATGTTCTTTCAAAGTTGTTAAAATGGGCGTGGGCCGTGGGGTCAATTAGGGGTCAAATTTTATTTTTGACCGGATATGGTCATGTCATATATCAAATCGAAGGTATCAACAAGGCGATAACTCTGGTGCATTTTTTGTCGAAATCGGATGGTTATGTCATCCAAGATGGCCGCCGAAAGGTCAAAAGGTCGTTCTTTTATTAGATTTCAAAATTCTTCTTCACATGAACCGCTTGGCCCATGGTAGCCAAACTTAAAAGTTATGGTTCCATGGGTGAAGCCTTTTCAGATTTGTTAAAATGGAGGTCATCGCTAATCCAAGATGGCCGCCGTCTAAAAATCGCATAAATTCTTAAAAAATCTTCTCCTGAACCGATAACCGGATTTCAACGAAACTTGGTAGGAATGATCGATGTACAATGCTCTATCAAAGTTGTTAAAATGGTGACCCCGGGGTCAAAAATGGGCGTGGCCCGTGGGGTCAAATTGGGGTCAAATTTTATTTTTGATCGAATATGGTCATGTCTATATCAAATCGAAGGTATCAAAGAGGCGATTGCTCTGGTACATTATTTGTCGAAATTGGATGGTCATGTCATCCAAGATGGCCACCGAAAGGTCAAAAGGTCGTTCTTTTATTAGAGATTTCAAAATTCACACGAACCGCTTGGCCCATGCTGGCCAAACTTCACAGTTATGATCCATGGGTGAAGCCTTTTTAGATTTGTTAAAACGGAGGTTGTCGCTAATCCAAGATTGCCACCGTCTAAAAATAGCACAAATTCTTAAAAAATCTTCTTCTCGTGAACCGCCAGCCGGATTTCGACGAAACTTGGTAAGAATGATCGACGTAGAATGCTCTTTCAAAGGTGTTAAAATGGTGACCCCGCAGTCAAAAATGGGCATGGCCCGTGGGGTCAAATTTTATTTTTGACCAAATATGCTCATGTCATATATCAGATTGAAGGTATCGATGAGGCGATTGCTCTGGTGCAATATTTGTCGGAATCAGATGATTATGATCCTTGAGTGAAGCATTTTCAGATTTGGTAAAATGAGTCATCGCTTAATCCAAGATGACTGCCATCTAACAATAGCACAATTTTTTTTAAAACACTTATGAACTCAATGTCACATTCTCCTCTGGTGTTCATGGAGTCAGGTGAGCGAATTAGGGCCATCATGGCCCTCTTGTTTAATTATTTATACTAATTAAATGAATCGCCTGAAAAAACAATGTTTTCGACAGATTAATAAGTATGATCATTGCACATCAAAAAGTAATTACAGAGAAGAAATAGTAATGTCAGTTAACATTTTAAGGAAACACGGTTATCGCCCCTGATATCATTGTGAAAATTCATGTATGATATACGAAGTATAAAAATGCAAATTATATCGTCCGAAAATGGTTTATGACTGTTCATTTTGCCCGCAACAATGATTATATCTAATGTATGGACAAAAAAATATGCCTCCCTATATTAGAACCGCCTGGCACGTCGGCATGCACCTTTAAGGATTTTAGTCAACCATGGTTAAGGTTTTTATGTAGGCTGTCGGCCACCTTGTTTGTCGTCAAGCTATGTGTACATCGACAACCCTCGTAGTCGAGCTATGCTGTTCTCCTACAGCTCTTGTTATTATACTGAATTTATTACATTTTGGCTGTGATAATGTAATGAATTCAGTATAATAATTCTGCATACTTTTAATCATAAAATATATGCCATTATGTGTACAGTCCCATAGAAAACGAACAGCCAAATGCCAAGCTGATTCTGACAGGTTAATGTTCCTGTTAATGATTTTGTATTGCACTATGGGGTCAGCTAATGAGATAACAAAGCATGCAGAACTACTTTCACTGCCCAGCTGGAGTCTCCAGTAACCACTAGACTCGACCATCGTGCATGAGAATATGTACAGGTGAGTTTTATTACCACCAGCGACTATTATGGCCGTAATCTTTGCAGCTTAGGTCCAGATCAGAATGAGCAGTCACATCAGGATCTAGACTGTCAGTTTTATTTTGATACTGAATGAATGACTTAAAAAAAACGTTTGATTAGAAAAGTTTTATAAACTATCAACAGAGCTCAAGCTAACGTGCGTAATTTTATCAATTCTGGATAACAACAAATTTCTGCACCAAAAAATGTCAAGTTGGGAGTCTCAATGATCTCAATGAGACGATTCTAAAGGACTCCTAACTTGATATCTTTCATTGAGAAATAAGAATTTCGCCACCAAATTATGTACCTGACATGGAGCTCGATCTGTATCAATCTCAAGTCCGCGCAGTCTGATCAGGGCTAAAGTTTTTTGAAGGAGTACGTAATATTAATGATACCAGGAAAACACTTTGACTCCCAATCATTCTCAGTGTCAATTAGTGCAAATATTCTAATCAATAACACACAATTGCAAATTATACATATTTGGCCTTATATTTGTATATGCGTATACTATGTACACAGTGATCCGTTATGAGACCAACCATGTAAGTAATTTGATACATTTCCACAGTTGTCATAGTTACATGAAAAATATTTACATAATTTATGATTTTCTTCCGTACATGACAACGAATATTTATGACACTTTCAAAGCATATTGCAAGATGTCATCATTTACTAAAAAACACAAGGCTGTTATAAATATTATTCTTTGAATATCGCGGATGCTATTATGTATGAAATCAATTGAGATAGACGGAATGGCGAACCGTGCAGACCCTGATCAGACTGCGCGGATATGCAGGCTGATTTGGGTAGCGGAGTTGGCAGCATAGATCATAAGCCCCATTTCTCCGTCATGACAACATATGCCATATGTATGCATGTATGTCATAGATAATTGCAGGTTTTGCAATCGTGGTGCCATAATTATGTGCTTTTCATATTTACTGCTACATTTTGAATAAAATATAAAAATACAGCAAATATCTAGTACATATCTCTGCTATCGAATAATAACAAAAAAAGTTTAGTATTTATTATATCTTCCCATTTTAGTTCAGAAACCAGACATATTTATTCTGTCCTATGCAGTGGTCAAGCCGCCTGACCATTATCCATGCGCGGACAAAAAATAGTTCTCACACGTCCATTTTCATTTTCGCACATAAGGATTATGTTTGGCGATTTGGCTTCTTGTTAGTTTTCGTTTGTTTAGTGGAATGCATACATATATCGATTTACCTCGGTGTATATAAATATTGAATACGATTTTATATTATAATGGTATCATAGATAGTATTTTGGCCCGCATATTCCTACGCCGTATTTGTCGTTGGTCAACCGATTTTGACGGGAGAAAAGGCATTTTTGCATCTCTGATAATGATAAAATTGATCATAGCATTATTTATAGATTTTATTTGCGTTATAACATATTTAGAATTTAACTGGGAATTTCAGAATCTTATCATATCGCCTAATGGGCCATTTGACCCGGTGTTAGGAACATTAAAGGAACATTAAATCTCCCCGTAGGAACATTAAATCTGGTTGGTATTGGGGATGCAGACAGGTTTATTCCAGTATCCAGCTGTGCAACTCGGGTTTCCTGACCCCACGTTTTCTTTGAAGTAGTGGGGTTTACAAGTACCCGACTTTCTATGGGAGCGTACACCTAATGCAGTCGTTAGTTCTATATGAAATAATGCATTTCAGGAAAAATAAATGATTACTCTCTCAAAGTATACTTTGCAATTTTGATGAAATTGGCTACTGATCCCGATATTGCTGTGGGAGTGCACAGAACAGTCAGGACCCACAAATGAGATGAGTCATGTGATTTTGTACCTAAGATTGTGCGAAGAAAATGTGGAATAGAATTCTGTGTTTGCTGTGAAAATTGTGTCCACTTTTTGTAATTTACAGAGAATATCAGTTTCTGTAGTGTTCATGAAAAATCGTACATCGTTTATTTCACGAAAGCTGCCCAAATTTTACGGCCATATAGACAATGCAAACAAATTTTTTTTTGATAATATTAAATTTTATCAAAAATTAAGAATGAGCCTTCTTTTTATTTCGTGAAATTTGGTCAAATATTGATTTTATTACGAAAAATGAGTTCTCTATGTGAATTTAACATGGGGGAAAAAAAGAGATGGAGAACCTGGAAAACAAAATATTTTGGAAATTGATTCTGAAACCTAGCAAGATAGCTTGGAAATGATCTAACTAAGAAAACAAGCTACATTTTGAAAATCGGTCCGCTATTTATGAAATTGGAAAAATTTGCACATGTTAAATCCACATAGACACTGTGAAGATGTCTATGTGTATTTAGCATGTGGAAATTGTTTTTTCGCAATAAAATCAATATTGGACCAAATTTCACGAAATAAAAAGTAGGCTCATTTTTAAATTTTGCTATACTTTAATATTACCGAAATTATATTGTTTTCACATTGTGGATATATCCGTAAAATTTGGGCAGGTTTCTTGAAACAGACAGTAGGTACAAAATCACATGGCTCGTCTCTTTTGCTACAAATTCCTAAAAAAAAACGCCATAAAGACCCTTTCATCGGCTGGGGTCCCATAACGTATCTCGCCCTTTTACGAAGGTTAGTGACGGCTACTGCTTTGCAGATTGACATCCGACAACACATGCAGACCGGTCAACGCCGCCGAGATAAGCAAGGTGCCAACTCGAGACAGAACACGTACCAGAAGATGTCGCGAGTCAGCACGGACTCCGCATTTATTGAGGTGGCCACCGACTCCAATAGCAACAGCTCCATTTCCACGATGGACGAAAACATTTACGAGAACTAACGACGGGGACTCGTGCTTGTGATTAAAAAAGGTTCTGTGCATGTTCTTGATTGAAGTTGACTTGACCCTTGGAATGCCAACTGTCAAAATGGAAAATAATAAATAATCAGCAGACGACAACATTTAATTCAGCATTGTAAAGATTGTTTTGTGGCTGATATTTACATAATTAACAGCAGACGACAATTTTCTTCAGCATTCTAAGAGTTAAATCAACTTTGAAGTTGATTTAACTCTTAGAATGCTGAAGAAATGCATGTGCTTGATTGAAGTTGATTTAACTCTTTGAATGCTGAAGAAAATTGTCATCTCCTGTTAATTATTTATTTTCCATTTTTCTTTTTCAAAAACACGTTTTGACAATGTTTTGGAAAAGTTTTCTGATGGAAAAGATTCTAAAGTGCTGTCGAACCCTTATTGTATTGACAAAGAAGACAAAATATATAACACAAATGAAAGATTACGATTTTACATTAGTTGAGTTATTTGAGACACGAAACTTGAATTTGTTTGGTTGAAATCTATTCCAAAGTTCTTGATATAAGGTGGAACCTCTCTGAAGCAGACAACCTACCCCAGGTACCTCCCCAGACACCCTACCCCAGGTACCTCCCCAGACAACCTACCCCAGGTACCTCCCCAGACACCCTACCCCAGGTACCTCCCCAGACACCCTACCCCAGGTACCTCCCCAGACACCCTACCCCAGGTACCTCCCCAGACACCCTACCCCAGGTACCTCCCCAGACAACCTACCCCACCCCAGGTACCTCCCAGACAACCCTACCCCCACCCCAGGTACCTCCCCAGACACCCTACCCCAGGTACCTCCCCAGACAACCTACCCCAGGTACCATCCCCAGACACCCTACCACCAGGTACCTCCCCACTGTATGTATTTCAACTCTCTGAACCAGACACACTACCCAGGTACCTCCCCAGACAACCTACCCCAGGTACCTCCCCAGACACCCTACCCCAGGTACCTCCCCAGACACCCTACCCCAGGTACCTCCCCAGACAACCTACCCCAGGTACCTCCCCAGACACCCTACCACCAGGTACCTCCCCAGACAACCTACCCCAGGTACCTCCCCAGACACCCTACCCCAGGTACCTCCCCAGACAACCTACCCCAGGTACCTCCCCAGACACCCTACCCCAGGTACCTCCCCACTGTATGTATTTCAACTCTCTGAACCAGACACACTACCCCAGGTACCTCCCCAGACAACCTACCCCAGGTACCTCCCCAGACACCCTACCCCAGGTACCTCCCCGCAGACACTCTACCCAGGTACCTCCCCAGAACACCCTACCCCAGGTACCTCCCCAGACACCCTACCCCAGGTACCTCCCCAGACACCCTACCCCAGGTACCTCCCCAGGGTGATTTAGAGAGGTTCCACTGTATGTATTTCAACTCTCTGAACCAGACAACCTACCCCAGGTACCTCCCCAGGGTGATTTAGAGAGGTTCCACTGTATGTATTTCAACTCTCTGAACCAGACAACCTACCCCAGGGTGTCCGATTTAGAGAGGTTCCACTGTATGTATTTCAAGACCATGTGTAGGAAGTATTATAATCTCAAGTGAAGTTTTAAATGAGAGCGTTTGTTGGTGATGTTGATTGCAATTCTTTCCAAAGAGTCTTCTTGTGTTAACTAGTCATCCTAACTTAATTGATATTTGTGATATATATCCTAATTTAACAATTTCAAAACCAATGTTTGCAAACGGTGTAAATCTTCTGATCCAGCTCATATAGAGTAATGTCATCAGGATCTTTTTTTTATGACACAAAACACCACTTTTCTGATAATGCAATATTTCAAGCATCTACGAGGCAGTCTGCTTTAGCAGAAGTATAGTCGCCGCTGCCCCCTTTTTCCGTTGTCCGCGTCGTCGTCGTCGTCCGAAATGGAAAAGTTTGTATCAGCTTCGTCATCGTGGTATAACTTTAATATTACTTGACGGTTTGCTTGCATATTTTGGACACTTTATACATGTGAGCATTTTGAACACACTAGTGCCACCATTAACATGACCCTGCCCTTTTTTACCTTCACATGGTTGTGGAAACACTTAGCCATTTTCTTATGTCAAAAAGTTTCTTCCACCTTGACATTTTTCGTGTTTTAAGCATGCGCTTCTGACGGTTTTTGTGATGCTTACTGTAGCACGTGCCCATGATCGTGTTACGGTCAATACCTCGGCAGGCGCGTGTCGCTTCCATGGTGGAATTCTTATTTTATCTTTTTCATGGTTTTGCCACATCTGTCGCGTTTCATGTAAGAAAAACATTTAAACAGTAATAGCTAGAGACTTGATGTTTGGTATGTAGATTCCTTATGGTGTGTAGGTGGGCACAGGAATTTTTTATTTTATGAGCCGCCTCATCAGGATCTGCAATGTTTGTCATTATTTATGGTTGTGAAAAGAATACCCTACTTTTCATCAACCTTTATAATGCGGAATTAAATATTGTTGTCTGCTGTTGATGTTTTATTTCAATTTCTATGAACAAAAACATAGTTTGACAGCACTTTATGATTCTGAAGTGCTGCCAGACAATGTTTATTGAGAATAAAGGCAAAATATGAAACACCCGCAGATGACAATGTTTGTTACCCCGCATTCTAAGGGTTAACCCTTACAGTGCTGAATCAAATTATGTCGTCTGCTGTTATTTTTAGCTCACCTGAGCGAAGATTATGTGAGCTATTGTTACCAGCAATGTGTCGTCGTCGTCGTCCGTCGTCGTTGTCCGTGAACATTTTCAAAATGTCTTCTCCTCGGTAACTATTGGGTCTATAGTCACCAAACTTCATGGTCATTGTCCTTAGGTAGGGGGATTACAAAATTGTTAAAATGACGTCATTACGTAATCAAAGATGGCCGCCGTCTAAAAATAGCACAAATTCTTCAAAAATCTTAAGAACTGCCAACCGGATTTCGACAAAACTTGGTAGGAATGATCGATGTACAATGCTCTTTCAAAGTTGTTAAAATGGCAACCCCGGGGTCAAAAATGGGCATGGCCCGTGGGGTCAAATTTTATTTTTGACCGAATATTGTCACGTCATATATCAAATTGAAGGTGTCAACGAAGTGATCACTCTGGTGCCTTTTTTGTCACAATCGGATGGTTGTGTCGTCCAAGATGGCCGCCAAAAGGTCAAAAGGTCCTTCTTTTTATTAGAGATTTCAAAATTCTTCTTCACATGAGCCGCTTGGCCCATGGTAGCCAAACTTAAAAGTTATGGTCCTTGGTGAAGCCTTTTCAGATTTGTTAAAAATGGAGGTCATCGCTAATCCAAGATGGCCGCCATCTAAAAATAGCACAATTTTGTTAAAACACAAACTCACTGTCACATTCTCCTCTTGGTGTTCATGGAGTCAGGTGAGCGAATTAGGGCCATCATGGCCCTCGTGTTTTATTTGTGTTTTTTTTTTATTTTTTTTTGTAATTAAAAACATGTTTTGATAGCACTTTAGAATCATTTCCATTGGAAATGATTATAAAATGCTGTCAAACCATGTTTTAGTGAGAAAGAAAGACAACATATAAACAACAGCAGACGACAATTTTCGGTTCTCGCATTCTAAGGGTTAATGGAATAGTCCAAAATTAGCATGGAACCGGCCATTGTACATTTTCTGTTGAATGTTGTTGTTATTAATTCCACATTTTCTGTTAAATGTTGTTGTTAGTTATTATTCAACATTTTCTGTTAAATAGGTGTAACGCTGTAATTACCCAACACTTACTACATATATTCCTACAACCACATGCACTAGGAGAAGCTATGTTCAGTATTCACATTATACTCGCATTTCCCACTGAAATGCTCATTACGTGAACACACCTTATCTTGAATTAGTAAATAAAAAATTAAAATATACAAGAAATATGGGATCGAACCCGTTTGCCCGGCCTTACATGACCTTAGCTGTGGACGGCCGTTAAACACTAACAAACAAACAAAACCTATTGCGCGGGCACCCCAGCAAATCCCCTACTTACCTAGGTCACTGAGGGTTTGCTGGGGTGCGCTCGCGAATACCATGTTTGTGTAATGTCAATCTAATGCATTTTCAGGGCCTGTTTCACTAACCGTCATGCTGTAAAAATGATTGCTTGACATAAATTAATTTTATACATATACGGAATTGCGTCTGTTGTCCGCTGTTTTTTTCATATTTTGTCGGGTTTTTTTTTTTTAAATGAAAACATGGTTTGCCAGCACTTCGGAAATGATTCTCAAGTGCTGCCAAACTATGTTTTTGTTAACAAAAACGGAAAATAAGAAACGATCGGCTACAAAATTGAATTCAACATGCAAATATAAATCCACTAATTATTTGCCGAAATATGTTATCTAAGCAAATCACTTTGCACTTACAAACTTCTCAGCCCTTTCAACAGTACATACCTGCATGTGTAGTGGTATTGGCAAACAGTGTAGATCCAGATGAGCCGGCTCGTGACAAGCCGTCTCATCAGGATCTGCACAGTTTGCAAGTAATTTTCTTCTTATTTTTTTAGAAGAAAAACACCCCTTTTTCGTAAATGGACTAGTCTGAAAACCATTTTGTGATGATTGGATTGATTGCAAAATTAACATTATCAAAATTCATTCCAGTTCACTTTCATTGGATTAGGGGTGAAAGGGTTAATTGTACAATGTTTAGTGAAAATGTTCGTAAGTGCAAAATTTAATTTTAGAATAACAGTAGACGATTTCATCAAAATTGCAAAGTATAGTTACATGTATCTCGCAAAGTGTACTTTGAGGTAGTAATCATTTATTTTCCCCATAGTTCATTATTTCATATAGAACTAACGACTGCATATTTTTGATGATTAAAAGTATGCAGAATTATTATACTGAATTTATTACATTATCACAGCCAAAATGGCTGTGATAATGCAATAAATTCAGTATAATCAAAATTAATAAATGTATCCTTTAATTGAAAATTTCTCCCTCAAAGTGTACTTGGCAAGATAGGCTACAGATGTTGGACAATCTTCAGTGGATATGTTTACATGTAGCGATTTATGCCTGTAGGTAGAAACTGGTAACGTTGGTTATAGTCCAATAATTATAGTTATTTTTTTCAAAGTAAGGAAATTTTCGTTAACAAGCTAATTTTTTCGGAATAAATTCCAGAAAAATATACTGAACAACACAAAAAAAGTCCCCGGGTTTTCAGCCGGTGCTTCCAAAATGGCCACCAAAATGGTCGCCAAATCATGCATTTTACTGTTATACTTTTTAATATTGAAAAAAAATATATATTTTCCATCTTTTGAAAAATATAAAATATTTCACTGAGGAACTTATTAAATAAAGCTACTTTTTTAGGAACATCAAGATGGATGGTAAAATGCCGCCAAATCACACATTTTACTGATTAATATGGAAAAAAATATAAAAAGGTTATCCATATGCTGAAAAAATATATAAATAATGCAAGAAGAAAGATATCAAATAATGCTATTTTTCTGACTAACGTTTTCTTCAAGATGGATGGTAAATATATATGGCCCTCTAAATGGTTGCCAAATTATATGTATTAGAATTTATATGTATATCTATTTCTTTAACACCGTTAATAAAATATTCTGATGATCGTACGACATATCCCCGTATTTCCCATCGGAACTGTCTAAAATATTTTTTCAAAATGGCTGCCAAGATGGCCACCAAATAGTGTTTTTATGACTATATATATATATATTTAAATAGCTTGTAAACATATATTTCATGTAGTAGTATTCATTTATTATAGTGACACATGTGAACAAGCATACATATATATTCATTTACATAGCATATGTTATCTGAAGGCATACATGTATATGATATGCTGTTCAGCACCCAGCCATATGTTGACTTACGAGTCACTTCTTTGAATATAATAAATAATGACAACCGGTTGTATTAGGTTAATGAACCCATTTCATACCACATGCATGGTATAACGACCCTTTCCCATCTCAATATAAGTGCGCATGTCCTACCCGCCCCATGTCAACCATCCCGATTTGACGGTTCACTGAACGTTCACCACATGAACAAGAGGTGGGGGCAAGACAATAAGGTCTGAATGTGGTTATGAAATGAGGTCATACAATGAGTGTATACTGACTGATACATCGAACTTTGACTATTTTACCACAATGATGGGTAGTGTGTTGTTGACGACAGATGGCTTCCCAGAAGATGTTGGAAGCGAATGCATAAGGACTTTGTATGCATCACTGCTTCACAGTAACCATGATCACGATAAGGTTGTGGATGAAAAGTATGTACAACAAATTGCTGACAGGATTTCAGAACTGTGTGGCACTGCATCTAGCAGTAATCGAACAGGCAAACTTTGGTATCGATCATTCGTATGTTCATACGGGCCGAGAGGACGGGTGACTGGCTACTCCATCTATACTTATTCGACGGATGCTGCCACATTTTCATGCAGCGGGACATCTGGCATATGCCAAGTCAGCTCATCTGTATGTCCAACAAATGGAGAAGCTTGATAACCTAATGTCAGCGGATGAGTACAAGCAGTACACAGAGAAGGGTTATTTCACAATACGGCAAATTTTGGAATGGCGTGTTTACAGATCAAACGATTGAGCAGTTCCTTATGCGACAACTCAATACATCTGGTGGCATGACACGGGGTCGCGGAATGACTGATAGTACATTGACAACATGGGTCCACGCACTCCCCCGATGTGTCCCAATTTGTGATGCACTGGAGAAGTTCAGTTCACTGATGTGCAAATGGTAACGTCAGAACAGCACAAAGATCTACGGCCATCAAACCAAATAAAGGACACCGCGGATCTCTGTCGCTTTACTGAATGGATGGAAGCTCATCCGCCCTTTGCTGATCGAGATTCGAACGTATTGATGAACGTTGCCACTGGGATTGTAGCTGACGCGACAGTTAACTGCGACTCCGCTGTCTAGATAGGTCAGCAGGCGATGGCGAACATGACAGGAAAGACATTCGCCGACGTCACTACGTCGCAAGGATAAGGTGAAATCACTAGCTGCCATGAGAAACATCGTAAATGTGCGTGGTAACGATGTCGTAGTAAATCCGGATATACTTTTCAATCGGATAACCTGCATTCTCAACACAAGTTCAGAGCTTGATACGTTTCTACAGTATGAGTTGGCTCCACAACCCCCATCGCTCTTCTTAGATGGTCAAAAACAGCAAAGAATGCACTGGAAACAATGTTGAAGTCTTTGGTTGTCGGCCTAGACGATTCCTGAAGATGCTGTTTTCGTGCTAGATGGAGGTCATCTGCTACACTCAGTAGTTTGACCACAGCCAACAACATATCTGGATGTCTGCTATTGTTACACAACATACGTTCTTCAGCACTACAAACAGGGAACAACGGTAGTATTCGACGGATATGACGGAGTTATGTCAACCAAGTTAGTAGAGCAGAACCGCCGAGCAAAATCCTGCTCATCTGCAAACATCCTGGTGTCACCAAATTTGCCGACCACCACAACACAAAACGCATTCCTTGCAAACAGCATCAACAAAACATGTCTTATTCACACATTGACACCAATTCTGCAAAATGCAGGTGTGAATGTAAAACAAGCTGAGTCAGATGCGGACACTCTGATTGTGCAAACAGCCATTGAAGAATCAACCATGAGCCATACACCAGATATAGTTTTTGGCACCGATACCGATCTATTAGTCATGCTTGTGGCTCGGTCGACTTGTTCACAGCAACTTTATATGCTATGCCAGGGTAAACAACCAACACTCTTCATCATTGCAGAACTGCAGGATGCACTGGGGCCCCTAGCAAAGCACTTGCTATTCATACATGCAGTCACAGGTTGTGATGCAACGTCTGCGCTGTACTGTACAATCAGGGAAAGCGAAAAGCCTTGAAGATTTCACGTGCCACTAGTGAATTGCATATTCACATGGATGTGTTCAATCGGGTGTCCAGCACCCACGAACAAGTTGCTATTGCAGGCGAACGATTTCTTCTTGCGTTGTACGGTGCTGAGAAGTTCACATCATTAAACGAGTAACGCCACGTAGCGTACAAACGAGGTGTAGCGAGGCCATCACTCAGTGGTAGTTTCCGACTATCCAGCCTGCCACCAACAAGTGCTGCAGCTCGTCAACATTCTTACCGCGTGTACCTGCAGGTCCAAGAATGAATGGGACGCAAAGTTGTCCCAATCGACTGGGGTTGGCAATCGAATGACCAAGGTCTTATTCCGATCCCTACTGATCAGCCCGTAGCACCACATAAGTTGATAAACTTTGTCACCTGTGCCTGCAAGTCCGGCTGTGGAAGGCATGCGGCTGCAGGAAGGTCGGTATGGTGTGCTCCGATATGTGTACCAATTGCATGGGTGCATGCTTCAATGCACCGGACATAGAATTTGCTGAAGGCACACTAGCGGTCAACTGAGTAAATTGGCTGAACCCAGCAAGCAAACGACGTTGTGTCACTGTCATTTCAGCGTAAAGCTAAAATCGTGCGCACACGGAAGTGTATGAACATGTACTGTAACGATACATTGGTCAATCGCATATATGTACTTAACTTTAACAGAACTTATTATTAGAATTGGCCAATGTTTTAATTTGGTGGTCCTACTTAGTTCATTGGTGACCCGTTCAGTAAAGTATTCTCAATCACGTGTTTATGTAAAACAGAATCAATTTGTCTACCATCTTGATAGTACGTACTATTTATGAATACTCCCGAAATATGTAATCGCATACCCGGGACTTGCTAACTTGCGGAATTTTCCGAATACATATATATACGTGTCACAATTTTTTATTAAGAAAAAAGACACAATATATATATATGGCGGCCATATTGTCCGCCATATTCAAGCCAACTGCGCCAGAACATCCGAACCTTAATTTGTGGCTCATTGTAGTAGAACTATGTTATATTTCTGCCATACATGACAGACAAGTAGAATAAGAAACTTACGTGCTATTTTCATGTCCCTTTTATCAACGCATTAGGGAAACAAATTACATTTTCGCATGTTTCTCTAATAATTGCTACGAAAGCATGTCGACGCAGGAAAACTTACATTAATGATGAGTAAACCAGATACTATTAGGAAAACATGCACATTTCTAGAAGAAGCTATGAATAAACGAGCAACTGCCATGTACATATAATTGGGTCGTTTGCTGAATTACATGTACTGTTTTATATTTCTATGTAAATATAATTGTTTCACCATATGACCAGTATGGACCGGATCATTCAACGAGTACGAGTAGTATGATCGGAGACTATACTGACCAACATTCAAATAATGATGTTAAAGATCAATCACGAGCAGTGAGGATGCTGGCTGCCCGTGTATGTTCACGGGCCTGCCCGTATTCACACTACCCATCATTGTGGTAAAATAGCCAAAGTTCGATGTATCAGTCAGTATACACTCATTTTATGACCTCATTTCATACCACATGCAGACCTTATTGTCTTGCCCCATCTCTTGTTCATGTGGTGAACGTTCAGTGAACCGTCAAATCGGGATGGTTGACATGGGCGGGTAGGACATGCGCACTTATATTTAGATGGGAAAGGGTCGTTATACCATGCATGTGGTATGAAATGGGTTCATTAACCTAATACAACCGGTTGTCATTATTTATTATATTCAAAGAAGTGACTCGTAAGTCAACATAATGGCTGGGTGCTGAACAGCATATCATATACATGTATGCCTTCAGATAACATATGTTATGTAAATGAATATATATTTATGCTTGTTCACATGTGTCACTATAATAAATGAATACCACATGAAATATATTTTTACAAGCTATTTAAATATATATATATGTAGTCATAAAAACACTATTTGGTGGCCATCTTGGCGGCCATTTTGAAGGAATATTTTAGACAGTTCCGATGGGAAATACGGGGATATGTCGTACGATCTTCAGAATATTTTATTAACGGTGTTAAAGAAATAGATATATATATAAAATGTAATACATATAATTTGGCGGCCATTTTGAGGGCTATATTTACCATCCATCTTGAAAAAAACGTTAGTCAAATATAACAGTAAAATGCTTGATTTGGCGACAATTTTGGCGGCCATTTTGGAAGCACCGGCTGAAAATCCGGGGACTTCTTTTGTGTTGTTCAGTATATTTTTCTGGAATTTATACCGAAAAAATTAGCTTGTTAACGAAAATTTCCTTGCCAAATTCTAAAATGCCTGGACTATTAACCAGGTTAATGTCGCAGTCAAATTAATAATCTTCTCGTACAAAGTTTAGTGAAAATGGCCCCTAGAAATAAATAAACTTTATTTATATCTACACCATTTGTTTTCACCTCTAAATTATTCTATTCATTTATAACATGATACAATCATTTTCGCATACTACATTGATAATTAATGTTGGGGGGGTTACACCAATTTCTTAAAACTGTTTATTTTCTATGGTTGTATTTATTGCTTGTTAATTTGTTGTTTCCTTTGCAAAAACTTTGTTTTGTTTTGAAAAAAAGAACATTTATGTTGAACGATATTCATTGCAAAGTGTGTGGTTCGTGGATTTATGAAGTAACCGTATCGTTCAAACAAATATCATATTGATTACCTAATATAATGCGCTGTGGCACGATGCAAAAACACAAATAAATCGAGCGCGTTAACATTAGGGTTTCTCCAATATTCATTGGGTGCAAACTCGTCACATACACCTTACCAGTAGGCCTAGTTTTCACCAAACATTGCAAAGTTATACTTTCTGGGAGAAATTTTCCATTTTAGGATTAAAATTTATTAAATTTTTAATTAATACTGCAATTTATTAACATTATCACAGCCATTTTTGGGCGTGTGGCTAATGTAATAAATTCAGTATAATAATTCTTTCTGCATACCTTTTAATAAATCAGTCAAATATAATGCCAACGGTTTAGTTCTATATGAAATAATTGCATTTCTCCGGGAAAAAATAAATGATTACTACCCTCCCCTCAAAGTCTACTTTGCCTACATAACGTGTACTTTGCAATTTTTGATGAAATCGGCTACAGTTAATCAATCAAATACTTGTGGTGTGATAATATTCCTCTGGGCTTTTAAAAATGCTTGTTCGCCCGCCACAAGTATGCGAATGTTTGTTTGGTATGACGTGGTAACCGTTTTTTCATTCACTTGGGAAGCTGTGTCCTCACGATAACATATCTGTATTATATGGACAATTTCGGGCCCCGATGGGACTTTGTCCCTTGAACATTTTGGTCCGATAACATGAATACAGACATCAATGCCGCCGTATAACTTATGATGAATGAATTTAATGCAGAAAGCTTGAAGAAAATAGCTCACCCGACCAGTTTCATATTAAACACAATCAACTGGCCACCAAGGTGGGTTATTCCAATTTCAGGGGCTGAATATATTCTTTTCTCTCGGCTGTAAATATTCCGCGTTCTGATTTGGGGATTTTGTCCCCCTAAATGCAGCAGGTTAAAGCAGGATCAGACCCATTTGCCGGGCCTTACTGTTACCATGACCATAGGCTGGTTGCTAGACCGTTAAACACCGGGGGGAACCAATAAAACAAACCAAAGTAAACGCATCAAATGTAAAAAAATATTTAAATGCAAGTTAGCTTTTTCAATCAATAACAACGTCGCCTCCCTAAACCATTTTATGTAGGGAAAATACAATTTCTTTAATCGAATATTATCATGGGTGCTAAAAATAGATTTTTTAAAACATACTTTGAGTTTTCCAAAATCTAATCATTTGTTTTTCTTACCTGATTTCCCAAAGCCGTCCGTCCAGGTTTTTGGAGATCCTTAATTTCCTTGTTTTTTCTTTCTATTATCCATCCCCAGCTTCCAAATCGCCCCCATGTTAAATTCCTATAGGAAAACTTTTTTTTTAGCTTTCCCCCCCCCCACGTTGCTTTTTAGCAATAAAATCAATTATTTGAGGGAATTAAATTTAAACAAATTGTAGTGGTGATTTTTGTCTCGCCTACGATAGTGGAAATGAGAACATAGCGGGCCACAATTCCGGCGCCTTGAATCTCATGATCCGTTAGTCCGGAAGCTTTTACCAAATTTCACTCAATAAGCTTTCTCACATTGATTCGGCTAATCCACCCACCAGTGCTCTCATTCGGCTAACCTTGAACCCTTTCACCATTGGGTTGACCTTGAACCTTTGTGGGGACATAATTTGACGTATCCAAATTTGTTCCGGAGCTTTTAACCAAAATTTCATCAATAGCATTCTCTACATTGATAGGCCTATCCCCCACCCAGTGTCGCAATTTCGGCTAACCTTGACCTTCACCTTGGTGAACCTTAACCTTTGTGGGGGACCATCAATTTTGGTCGTACTCCTTAAATTTCCGGAGTTTTAACCAAAATTTCATCTAATTACGCTTTCTCACATTGATGGCTATCCAACCCAAGTGTCAATTCGGCTAACCTTGACCTTCAACCATTGGTGACCATTAAGAACCTTTGTGGGACATAAATGTGACGTAATCCAAAATTTATTCCCTCATCTCCTTGCATCTTTTTGTTTCTCGGATCAGTTACCAAAATTTACATCAATAACTTTCTCACATTGATGGCTATCCACCCAGTGTGATTTGGTTAACCTTGAACCTTCACCTTGGTGACCTTAACCTTTATGTGGGACATAAAGTTTTGACATATCCAAATTTCTGTTGTATCTTCTTGATCCGTTAGTCGGATCATTACCCACATTTCATCAATAGCTTTCCTCACATTGATTGGCTGTACCCCGAACTGTCCATTATCGGGTGTACCCTTGATCTTCATCTTGGTGAATCTTAACCTTTTGTGTCAATAATTTCTGTACATGCTTCCCCAAATGTTCGTCGGATTCCTTTACCAAACTTCATTAAATAGAGTTCCCTCACATTGGATGGTTATTCATTCCAATGTATCATTCATGTGACCGTGACCATGGTGAACCATTTTTTGTTTGTGACCATACATGTCCATAATTTATTTGGGACGTACATCCAAACTTTCATCAATAGCGTTCTTCACAATTGATTGGAATATCTAACGAGAAGTAAATTTGGATGACCTTGACCCTTAATGAACCTTACATGTTCATGTTCAACAATTTTGGAACATGCGTCCAAAAATGTTGAATATCTCCTGTTCGTTGTCCTATCATTAGCAAATTGTTCTTATATAGCATTCCTCACATTGATAGCTATGCCACCCAGTGATTTTCCACCTGTGACCTTAAACAGTCCACCATTGATGACCCTTGACTTTTTGTAACATGTCACGACCAGGGTGACCCACCGGGCTAGTCTACTGAAAGGGACGTAACACCAAGCACGTTGTGGAGACAGAGACAACAAGGTTATTTTTTTACAAGGATGATGTATTTACCATTAAATGATAAGCACAAACAATATATGAATATTGTCAGTACGGACAACGCCCCCTAGCATCCACCGCCACAGTACGTTGCGCAACCAAGGCACATCCCACGATTCCGGAACAGGTAGGTAAAGTCAAAAGTAAAACGTCATCATGGGAATCTGGGATCCAATAATCCCAATGTTAAGAGTTCAAGCTAAACCAACTCTGGAGCTTCTGCCAATGATGGGAGTGACGTTATAATAACGTCGTAAAAGTTACTGGTACTCAATGATATCAGAGTCCTACTTGGGGGTGCGGATGGGGTCCCATTAAACGCAACTCGGTGAACGTCCTTATCGATTCTATCACATCCTTTAACGGAATGACAGTCACCGGAATATGCCCCTACTCGATTACGCCCTTTCTGGTTCCACAGCTGGAGCAGAAGGTCCCCGGCTAAAACACATGGTGTCGGTCGTCGGGAACTTCAGAAGAAATGAATTAAATCTGTGTTGCGTACTGAATTTACGCAGACCCAAACAAAGTAGGGACGTGCCGTCGCTCGTTGACTGACTGGGCTGGCTGGGTGTAAGACTGGCTGGGACTACCAAAACACCAAACGGTGTTGTTACCCAGAAATGTAAACATGTTTCTAGTCTCAATAATAGTCAACAGTAGTGCACCAATGAAATCAATATCATGATTGCCCATGGCAATACTAAACATCATATAATTACAATTGATTGAAACACACTGAAATTAAATTGCCAATGTACACAAAGATAGTTTTTCACTAATTGGAAGAAGGGGGGCCTGATGGAATTCATAACGTCGGAAACATGCGATTAATAACACATTAATGAACAGCCACTATATCTAGTTGTACCAAACGATAATATCTCCGTCACAGCCGTACATTGTGAATTACAGACGTCATTCACAGTTATTTACCATTTAGTAAAACAAAACTCATTTGATTGCGGACAGGCCTTACCTTGCTCAAGACTGCCCGTGGCCAACACTGCCGCTAACTTAATAAAGTGCAACTGTGCCAAGTATTCTCCTGTGCAAACTCACAGTATTACATTACCATTACATTACTAATAATAAACTCTGTATACTCTAATCAGACTGTAGGACTCCACACGGCTGACCAAAGCCAAAGCATCAGTGGATTGAAACAAATTATACTTCACATATCGTTCCTTATTGCAGCTTACTGATGTTAATTAATCAGTGCATTTAGCGCAAAGAAACTTGTCTGATCTGGGTCCATCCCTGCGTTCGCAATAAGCATTTGTACAAAATCTTTACCAAAACACCTGCGAACGGTAATATGACCCTTAAAAAATAAATGGAATGGTACAGGACGACTAGGGTTAGGAGTTAACCATGTGTTTTCCCCTATAAGTAAATGGAAAGTCGTCCAGAAAATTCCGCTTAAACCAATTGTGACGTGTTAAAACTTGGCAATATTTCCTCATGTCTTGTACAGGGCGCAGACTGATATTGGATTTGAACCGTAAATATAAAAAATGCATAGCTGATGTTAAAGTGATCGAACATTTCAATCAATTTACGCCCTTTTCGTTTTACAAATACAATAAATTGCTAATGCAATTAGATCGGAGTGACCATGCAACAAAAAACACATGAGAAATATTTATGCCATTAAACAATACTCACGGAAATGCTCCCACATGCCAGTCCTGTAATTGTTTTATCATTTGCACGTAAACAACTAACGTAGTTAAATGAATCAACTTAATATTTGAATTTAAGGGAGATAATCTACATCGGCTGGATACATGCCATACGGTTTTTTATTGACCAAGCGTTTGGTCGAAAACGGGGCCAAATAACTTGGAGGATACTCTAACACTGGCGTAGAATTGCAGCTCTTGGCAAGATTCAGGACTTAAATTGACAGCATTAGAAAGTTAACAAACAACATTATGTAACTCCCCAACACTTCCAGTGAAAAACTTGCGCTCCAATGTCACAACGACTGAAATTGAATGTCCGACTGATTAGTTATATTTGGTGCTACAACGAATATATAACCCCCACCCTAGTGCTGAATTACTAGTGCATGGGGACTATCCTTCCTATTGTCTGCTTGTCAATGTAAAACTTATGTGCCAACATTTGGCTCACAATTTTGCGTAAGTAGGACCTATGTTCTGAACAGTCAGTCTAGCTCATGAGATATCCTGTGAATTAGTCTGAAATACTTCAGGTCATTAAACTAGGTATGACCTACCTAGGTAATTTAGGTGCTTCGCATCCAAGGCTTGCAATTATACAGTGTAGATCACCCAAGATACCGTCCAGTTACAAAATAAACCAATACTGGGGGTGGTCCGTGCGCTGGTTTTCGGATAAGAACGCTATTCTCGCCAAGCGGTGTGTACTCACGGGCGATATTTCACACCAACCAACACAACCAATTACCAAATTCGAACCGTCATTGTACTGAAAGAATAATTCGATTAACTGCTTCTAGGACTATGTTACCCGTGTTACAATTGTAATGAATGATAAAGAAAAAATAGTTGCTACGATTCGTGACAAACCTAAATAATTTTTATTGATGTACGTCCAAATGTTGAAACATATCCCTTGTGTGATCCGTTAGGTCGGGATTCATTACCAAACTTCACCAATAGCTTCCTTCCTCTTCCTCACTTTGATGGCTATCCACACAGTGTCAATTCGTGGTGACCTTACATGGTGACATTGTGCCCTTCGTATCGATTTTGGATGTTCTTGGTGTACCTTGACCTTTGTTGGCGATCTCTTCGTTTTAGTGAGTGAAGCACTCTCCCCGGCGATCGGGTTGATGAATGAAAAGTACTTGCAATTAATTAATAGAAAAGAAAAAAAAAGAAAAAAAAAAAAAAAAAAAAAAAAAAAAAAAAAAACCGAAACACACACACCACAAAAAAAAAAAAAAAAAAAAAAAAAAAAACAAAACACGAAAGTGTCGGGCTCAAGCAAACTTGGTGGAAGAATAAGTAGATCCAAGGTACTACGCATCCACTATTGCATAAAACTTGGAAAAAGTCGCGGAAAATTACTGGCCTGGCCCGTCCATCTATTCCCTCCGCGAACTTTTCCAAGTTTAACTGAATGACGGGAGGACCTATGTGTTCGTCATTCAGTTATGAATCATCCTAGCTGCCCCCACCTAGGGAATGAAAAATACTTTCATAATATTTCCATCCTACTGGTTCTGTCGGAGGAGACTTAAACTGTGGGCCTGTCTTTCGAATGGACCTTAGCTGTTGCTTGGCCTAAGGTCAAGGTGACTGAGGACTTGTTGTTTTTTTATCATCCAAAGCTTCCACTAAAAAACATTGAGTTGATAGCACTTCAGAATTTTCCCATTTCCATTGGACATGATTTCTAAAGTACTGTCGACGTACGTTTTGAATAAGAAAATAAAAAAAAATAAAAAAATGTGGTCCTGTCCCTAATATGGTGCCTTAAGCTGGTAAGTTAAACCCCATTCATTGCTGCCGGCCAGCAACAATTTTTTATTCTAAACCCTTAGAATGTTGGAAAAAGGTAATTGGCGTTCTGCTGTTTCTGTTTATCTGCTCGCCGATAGGCAAAAGAGGGGCTTTTGTGTTAGTCCCACGTACGTACCTACATCAGTTCAACAATCTTTCATTTTTCAATACGGTAACTCGCGAAACCCTTCACCCCGATTTTGATAATATTTGGCCCACAATGTGTGTCTAAGGATGGTGCTTTTTGTTTCATATACGGACCCACGTCCCGTTCACCTTGTTTTTGTAAGGCAAATTTGTAAGGCAAAATTATTTATTTTTTTTCTTTTTTATTTATTAAAGCTCTCAGCTATGAACCACCACGATCGACCAAAAAAAACCCAACCCAAGGTCAAGGTTGACCGAGGACTTGCTTGTTTTTTATGGCCCCCCACCAATTTATTAGCTTCAACAAATTATTGTTTGGGGGGGGGGGGTGGCTACTTCCGCCACCCCTGAGTCAAAATACCATTGGCAGGCGTGACGCCGCTTCCCTGGCGGAAATTCTTGTTCAAAAACTCGTAGAATTACCCTCCCACCGATTTTGATAATATTTGGCCCCAATGTGTGTCTAGGGAATGTTGAATGAGTTGCTTTGTTTTGCGATATGACCCACGGTCTACGGTCACTGAGGACTTATGTTCTTGTTTGGTAAGGAAAATTTGTAATGCAAAATGTTAGGTTTTTTTGCCAATCGCTCGTAGAACCGCTTTAACCAGTTTTTTATTGATAACAGTTTTGACCGCAAGGTGTGTCTAAGGAGGATGGCTGCTTGTTTTGCATATAACCCACGTCAGACGACCAAGGTACCAAGGTCAATGGTCCCACTGAGGACATTTGTTCACCCAAGTTTTCGTAAGGGAAAAAATGTTAAAGTTTCGTTTTTTCTTTCTTTAATCCGACGGACTGAAAGTCGGGGGATACTATGGATTCGACACCGAAACATATCGTTCAGGTCCGTCCGCCCAGACGCTTATTAGTCCGGAGCAATAACTTCGAATACCCTTTGGAATAATCTATGAAACTTAACCCAAATGCCTAGATTCATGACCCAAAGGTGAGTCGTGCGCAAAAATTATAACTCTTGAACCTTTTCGCATCGCTAATTTTTTCTTTTTAGTTTATTTCGATTTCTTGTCTGGAGCAATAACTTGAAATACCCTTTGAAATATTTTCATGAAACTTCCCAAGAACATGCCATAGACCCACCACCCAACTAAACCCAACTATTTGCCCTCACTAATTTTTCAAGTTATCTCCATTTTTTTATGCACTTGTGTTTTGTTTTGTTGGAGCAATAACTTGAATACCCTTTGAAATTATAATTCCAGAAACTTCCTTCTTCACACATTTCCTGGAAAGGTGCGGTCCACACACAACTTTTCCTTTCCACACTAACTTTTCTAGTTGTTATCCTTCTTTTGAGTTTTTTTTTTTGCTCTCTGATTTTCTTGTTTGGTAGCATTACTCGAATACCTTCTTCGGGAATATTTAATGAAACTAATCTTCACAAATAACATAGGCCCACAACGACCCAAAGGTTCGGTCGCGTTGCAAGAATGACAACTCTTGCTATCACTAATTCTTGAAGTTATACTGTCATTTTGTATTTTGGCGCACTAATTTCTTGTTTTCGTAACGTAAATCGAATACCCTTTGGTATATTTTCATGAAAACATTCCACACAATGCATAGACCACAACCTAAAGGGTGTGTTGTTGGTGCGCAACAATGAAAACTCTTACCTAACTGATTTTACTGAGTTTATTTCCCCTTTTTTTTTTCGCACACTGATTTCTTGTTTTTAGCATAAACTCGAATACCCTTTTGGGAATAATTTTCATGAAAAAAATTCACAACATGCATTAGACCACGACCCTAAAGGTATTTCCCGTCAATGCCCAAACGTTATTACTCCTTTTGGAAATCTTTGTTCATGATATTTTCTCACTTGCCCTGACCCAAAGGTGTGTGTCTCATGCAAAAGAAATGACAACTCCGCACCATTACTAACAATTTATTTGTTATCTCCCCTTTATATTTTAGATGGGCTTGCCTGTATGGCGGGAGTGGGGGTGGGGGGGGGGGGTGGGATGGGATACACATGCGCTTTGTGGACAAGGCGTTGGGGGAAGTTCCATTTCTTATGTTTTTATTAACCAAAGGCTGCCCAGTACGAACCCGCCACACTCGAATGCCCAAGGTCGAGGTTCCCCACTGGAGGACTTGTGGTTATTTTTATGGTTATTTTTTATTAATTTTGTTATTATTTGTATTAGTATCAATGGCTGCCGGTGGTGGAGAATTAAGCTTTCGCTAAACCGATGGTCAATTTGTAATTAGGTGGTTACATTTAATTCTCTGACAACCATATCAAGTAGGCATGAACTTTAAACGTTCAAACATTTCTTTGTCACAATCCATAACTTTTGTCGAGCCCGCTTGCGGAAAGCGAGACAATAGTGATCTCAACAATGGACGTTCCGTCCCGTCCGTCGGAACAATACCCGTCTGTCCGTCCACCGGCCTCCGGATACCGTCCATCCGACATAAAACCATAGCTGTTGTTAAAGTTATTAAAATACCTTATATCTTCTGCAGTTCCTAAGTCACCATTGACTTGAAACTTCATCATGTTTTTTAGTCATCATTCATAATTAATTAATTCTGTGTCCCACTCAAGGCGGCCCCTGTGTCCCCTATGTCAAGGTCAAATGACTTAGAAGTTTGCGTTAAAGTTTCTGTCAAAATTTGCGGTTAAAGATTTCTAGTTTCTGTCAAAATTTGCTTTAAAGTTTTCATATACCTACTATCTCTGTAACCATTAAGTCCAGATTTTGCTTGAAACTTTTGTATGCTTATTGGCATCAAACTTCAAAATAAATACACTCTGAGACCATCAAATGCCTCGGCGGGCTCGACCAGTTGCCGGGCCCGGTGGCCATCCTCTGTATTCTGTAGCCCCTCCCTTGCCATTGGCCCACCTAACCCAAGGTTTTAAGGTCAAATTACATTGGAGGTTGAATTTGAATTTAATGTATAAGTGCCTCATCAAATACCTAACCACATAACATACAACCATCCTGGGAGGACCATCACTACACCCTTGGACTATCAATGCCTTGGAAGGCTTGGCATGTGGGATGCCCGGGCCATTCTGTTTTTGGCAACAATAGGGCAAACATCTTTATTAAACAAGTACCTGGTGGCCCTTTTATTTTGGAACGCCATAGATTAATTTAAAATTAAAACTTAGTAAGACTTCACTGTGGGCCATTTGGATATTAAGGAAGTTCAACTTTGGAATATTAAAAATGTTGTGAAAAACAATAATTACTTATTTTGTGGTATATCATAGAAAAAGTCAATAACTTACTTAGATTTTGTCGGCCCATCTTGGTAGGCATCTTTAATATTTTATTAACCCTTAGACCCGCTACTCAAAACAACCAATTGGTCGTCTGCTGTTATGCTTTTATATATTGCCTTATTTCCGATCGATAAAAAAACATGGTTTGGACAGCCCACATTCAGAATCATTTCCAATGGAAATGGAAATGATTCCTGAAGTGCTGTCAAATATGCATGTTGAAAAATTATTCTAAAGTGCTGAGTCAAAGCATGTTTTTGCCATGATCAAAAATGGTGAAAATAAAAACACGAAAACAATAAAGAAACTAACTGCAAGACGACAAAAAAAAAAATTAGGAATAGCGGTCTAAGGGGTTGTTAAGCTACTCTGAAGTATTAGAAAGGAGGTTTGTATATTCTTATAGTGATATTGCTGCCATATTTCGATACAATGCCATGTGTTTATGTTCATTATAATCAACTTTTCTTTATGTATTTTAATAAATTTATGGCAAGCCATCTTGAATTCTGGATTAAACTCCAGTAGGGATTCGTGGGGAAGTTTTTGATTATTTCTTCCTTGATGATATTAGTTTTGGACCAGGTCTAGGGTCTTAAAAAACTAAAAAAAATCAGCTTTGGAATATTTGGTGATTTTTATGTCTAATACTCATTTAGACAATAATTAAAATTCAAAAATCAAGTTTATTCATGTTTTAATTAATTGAGATAAACAAACCCTAAATTCCATGTCTTGAATCGGACATTTATTCGCAAGCAATGTTTGTGGTTAGTAAAGTAATGTTGTTTTTACCAAAGGAACAGACTTATCTCCCTGTAATATAATATAGTTTCTGTGCATGCGTGATGACATAAATCTTTTGCTAAAATTTGCTGCGTAGAATACGTGGCCATTGGTTCTTGGTTCCAGTACTGTATTTACCCTAATGTAATTGGGACAGTAAAAAAAAAATAAATCAAAATTCTGAGGTGTCCCAAATAACATCAATATAAAATAAATTTAATTATCTTTTTTGGTGTCCCAATTATTAATATTGAAAAAGTTTGTATCCCTCGAAATTTCTTGGCTTAGTAACCACGGTTCGTTGCCTTGGCTCCCCCGGAATTGTTTGCCTATTTGTATATCAAAATCGTGATTAAAATTTGTAACCCAACGACTATTGTCCAGAAATCGTGTTTTAAATTAGGCGATTATTTCCCAAATTAGACCCAAAATGGACGATTTTTTTTTGATTTTTTTTTTGTTTATGGGAACACATTAGCCTCCTTTTATCTTCTCACCGATGGTGAAACTGTTGGCCAGCTGATCATCGTTTGCACATTTCGTAAAATTAATCCGAGCAAACTGGGAATTAACAATCAAATTTTATTGGTCCCAGTAATATAACAAAGCAGTGCTCAAGTTGTTATGTGTCCGATTTAAATTTTCCGGCATAGCTTGTTTCGCAGCTCCACCATTGGTGGTGGAATTATTAATTAAATTAGGTGTAAAAGGCTGACCAATCGGAGATCGCAGTATACAGTTGGCGCAGATTAACTCGACCCAGATTAAACTAAAATTGTTACAGCACTGCCCACGCCCCCGGCGCCATGTAACACAAATGGTGTACGGCGACAACTGGCCTTTGTTTGTCGCGACATCGCATAATTGAAGCCAGTGCATGAGATAATCAACTTTTAAATTTTTATATAACCAAGCATTTTTTCGGCCGAGAATGATTTATGACTTTTTTCTGCAAATATTATCAGAAAGTTGATTAACGTTTTTTAAGAGCAAATAGCGTAATAATTACTACTAATTTTAATATTCGTTCAACATTCGATATCGTTTACAGAAAATGTACAACTATTATCAGATTCATTTCTTCGTTCGAATATCTCACGTTGATAACCGCTGATTACCTCATGAAACTATGGCGCAAAATTATAACACGTCGGGCAAAACATGTCTATACAGGTACTGTGGTGTTTTTGGAGCGACCGTGGCGTAATGGGGTTAGTGTTGTCGGACTACTGATCCAAGGGTCGTGGGGTTCGAAGCCTGAACTAGCGGCGTGTGGTTTCGTGTCCCTTGAGCAAAGACACTTTTTCCTCCACATTGCTCCAGTTCACCCAGCTGTAAATGGGTACCGATTAATTCAGTATTTGCTCTGTAAATACGAAATTACCGGGCTTATCCTCTCAAAAAATTCTACCTACCTCGTTCTTTGTTCTCCCATTCTTGGGAAGAACGGCAATGCCAAGGAGTCCGTAGAGCCATGTCCGCCGTTAAATATAAGCTAAATAGAAAAGAATGAAAATAAAGGTGTTGAAAGGGTTAAAACTCTGTATGCGTAACTCAAACCCACAGGTGGCAATAGATTGGTATGTGTGACACAATAAAAGACAATGAACCGCCATTACAAAAATATCCATTTACCCCCACCCTCACGCTTGATCTCGTTTCTGTCTTAACGTGCAATTGTACAGTAACGATTACCAGGTTGGGTGGGAATAATTGGGATTTTTTTAATAGGGCATTTATTTTGGTTTGTCATTAGGTTCCGATGTTCCTTCCCTTGTTGCTCACCATATGAGTAAACACAGTTTGCAACGTTCACGGCTTGCTTTCAACGTGACGTTGCAGCTGAATGGAACAAGGATATCGGTCATTGGGTCTCATTGCGTCATTCCGAATGATTGAATGGCTTACACGTGTTTACTCACACTTTTTTTCTAACACGCTGTTTACAAATAATGGAGTTTGCGACGGGACCTGCGTAGATCTACAATTGCTACGATGAACCATTGATGAAGATAAAGAATAAAACATCGACCCCCCCCCCCCCCGATAAGAGCAAGAATTCTTGGATTCAAAATATTTATTTAATTATGCCAACCGGGTTTCGAAAAAGAAAGGGTGGCATATAGTGATTTAGGACCCGTCCGTCTTGTCTGTCCCGTCTGTCCGTTCCGTCACACTTTTCGGTTAAACCAATTTGTCAGCTGTTTCTCAAAATATGCTGCAAGGTGGAGCATCCGCGTTCGACAGATACGCCATTTCTTGTTACATGCGAAAGATAACAGGTGAATACTTATGGCATATTTATTTAGGGCCATTGGGCGACGTCGTTCATTGGCAGATCACATGTGTACAAGTGTACATGTATTTTTTTTTTTACATTATGAAATGCGTCTTGGGCGCGAACGGATATAGCACGGTTCGGATAAGCAACACGGAAGGTTTGTATGTCGCCGGACTTCCGTGTAATTAAACGGGGTCCGCACTGTTACTAACTTTCCACTTTCCACCCCAGTTGGTCCCGATCCGAAACGTCCATCCCTCCGTACGTGGTCTGGATATAATAGCATGGAGAGCATGCCGTGACCGGATACATGTACCGTTACCTTTAAACTTACCTCGTGCTAATTGTATGCGAGGGTGGGGCGGGGCTGATATCAGGTGTATTTCCGTACGGTGAGGGGGGGGGGGGGGGGGGGGGGGGGGGGTGGGGAGGGGGGGGGGGGGGGAGGGGGGGTTTGGGGGGGGGGGGGGGGGTTGAGGGGCCGGGGGGGGGTGGGGGGGGGGGGGGGGGGGGGGGGGGGGGGGGGAGGGGGGAGTGGGTAAATCGAAATTAATTTTCGCAAAGATAAATCACATTCCGGCATTGGACAGGCGGCAATTTGTCGATGTATACCGGGTTTATTGGTTTAATTGGATGTCCTGTTTAATAACAAGAAGCTTCAGATTACCGTCAGCACTGTGTTATAGTTATGTTAAATCTGCGACCAGCCTCCTGTTTATAGCGAGACGTGCAATAAAGTCGGCATGACCAGTAGCCGGTGAAAAAAAACAAAAAAACAATTGGTGTAGGCGATTTTTTTGTTTTCCCCATTTTCTCCCGAAGCCCTGGAATTCCTGGATGGTTTAAAAGTATTTTAAAAAAGAAAAGAGATGTTCCCAATACTTCCTTAAGGTGCAGAATTTAATTGATTTTTTTTTAAAAATTGTGATGGTGTCCCAAAACTTTGTTTCCTAAAACTAAAAAATAAACAATTTATTCTCCCCAAAACGGGTGTCCGGCAATATAAAGGGTGTCCCATTACATAGGGGTAAATACGGGTAGTTCATATTTTTGACTTAACTAAGTAAGTTAATCTAACATTCTCTTTGTGTGCAATGGGTATTTTTACACACACATGTACAGTCGTAAATTATTGTTTACCTGTCTAATTGATATAAATATATGGTTGTAGACCATTAAAGGAATTCCAAATTATTATCTGAACATACACTTATTCATTATGAAGGTCCCACATACCGATTACTTCCGCATTATCAGGTTAGATAACAACACGCAATAAAAAATAATAAAATCATTTGTCTTGCCTTAAAACAGTCACCAAAAATCTACTTAAAACAAATGGCAGGATTTAATGTTTTAAACACACCTATTCCATAATTTTCTCGGATACCAACTAGCTAGGGTTAGACTATTTGTCACATTTTGCTATCAGTTGGTGGCATAAATGTGTAGAAAGCTACAAGTGTTTTTTCTAGTGTCTCCTTTTCAAGGGGTGGAAATTTTCCAGATATATCCTGAAATCACAGGATTTGAAGGTTTTCCGATAATTGCAGAAAAATAATTAATGTTTCAACTTCTTGGAAGCAAGATTTTAATGCAGTTTGTGGCGTACCCATTTTCAGGATTTGGACTGTTCCTTTGGTTCCACCGCACTAGTTGAATTTTTCCTATTAGTGGCTGTGAACTGGAGAAAATGGAGCTTATAGGGTCTTGCGACTATTGGTAGATCCAAGATAGCCTGTGCATTCGCCAACAGTCTTGATTGGATGGAACTGCACTGTTCCAAGTTCTATCAATTGAAAACACAAATATGTTCTTGTGGATTGTATTCTACAAGGTCGATATTGGGTGGTCCGTATTGCCTGTCTGAAGCTATATTCCCCTTGTGAAATTTAAAATGTATTTTATTCTGGGATGTTCTAGAACATTCCCAGAACTATTATTAAAAGGTATTTTAATTTAAGGTATAATACCTGCGTAATATGAATTACGGTAACGGGAAATAATAATTAGGGATTATAAGGAATGGTAAATGGAACGAACTAAAGGGAATTATTAATAAGGAACTCCGAGATCGAAAAAAAGTTCTTTATAATACCTTGTTTTTAAAAAATACCAGTAATCAAGCAAAATACCGTTACAACTATAATTTGTGAAAGTTCTATTAATACCTTAAAATACCCAGTACCATAAAATATCATTAAATAAAAGAAATAGGAGTTTCTGGTAACGTTTCTATAAACGTTCAAGAACTCGATTTTGGTGAAAGTTCCTTATTAATACCTTAAAATACCAGTACCATTAAAATACCATTAAATACTAGAAAGGTGGAGTTTCTGGAATCGTTCTGAGAACATTCTAGAACTAGAATTTTGTAAAAGTTCCTTATAAATACCATTAAAAGATAACCAGTTACCGTAAAATACCGTTAAATACTAGAAAGAGGAGTTCTGGAACGTTCTAGAACATTCTAGAACTAGAATTTGTGAAAGTTCCTTATAATACCTTAAAATACCAGTACCATAAAATACCGTTAAATACTAGAAAGAGGAATTCTGGAACGTTCTAGAACATTATAGAACTAGAATTTGTAAAAGTTTCTTATAATACCTTAAAATATCAGTAACATAAAATAGCAGAAAGAATGATAGGATTGGATTGGAATGGGGTTGTAACGTCCGTTTAACTCAGTGAGGTCTTGTACAGACGGGACAACTGGGTCGAATTTCGTATTTCACTGTATTTCACTGTATTTCACTGTCGAGTTTCTGACGAGTTTCTGACGACATTTTCTGGCCACGAGAGTGGAATATCCTTGTTCCACACCACTGCATATCGATGGATACTTTTTCTCGGCCATCTAATGGCCAGGACTCGTCACTGCGAACGTCAATTTAGTCATCTGATTTGATTTGTCAGTTAGCGTTTTATCCGTTCTATTTACGGTCATTTTGAAACTTCCATCGTGTGCGCCAGGTCGAGAAATGGGTGTAAACAAAGTTTTCACCTTCAAAAGTTTTGAGTATAGGAATAAATGTGTCGTGGCCAATACATGTAGGTGGGCGAGAATAGGTCCAGCATACAAATCATGTACATGCTGGGATTTGTCAGTCATGAATATTGGGCATAGTATTTCTGCAGAGCTCCAGATAAGCTGCATATTTGCGTAAATACACAATTAAAAATGCCAAAAACCTAATTATACCCTACCCCCCGCAACGAGTTGTGGGGGGGGTATACTGGAGTCAGGTTGTCCGTGCGTCCATCCGTCCGTCCGTGTGTCCGGGTAAACTTAACATCAGAGAAATATTTTATAACTTAATATTTCACACATGCATTCCTGTAAGGCTCTACTACCATGCTGTGCCAAATCCATGAGCATTCAACCCCCGCTGATCCCAATGTCAAGGTCAAATACTCTTTACAAAACTTAACATCAGAGAAATAAGTTATAACTTCTATTTCCTTCATTGAAAATTCTTATTATTTCACTTGTGCATTCCTCTAAGGTTGTACTATCATGCTGTGACAAATCTATGACTGTCCAACCCCCGCTGATCCCAAGGTCAAGGTCACATACTTAGTCTCTTTACAAAATTTAACATCAGAGAAATATGTTATAACTTCTATTTCTTTCATTGAAAATACTTAATATTTCATATGCTGTGACAAATCCCCGCTGATCTCGAGGTCAACGTCACATACATACCGTATAACCTCGACTTAACGCCCCCCTCCTAATAAATCCCTCCCCCCCCCCCCCCCCCCCCCCCCCCCACCAAATAAAAAAAAAAATCGCCAATACCGCCATAATTTCAAACACAATAATCCAATAATCCTTATCCTTATTTGTGTTTGAAATTGGCGGTCCTTTTTTTTTTTTTTTTTCTTCTTCTTTTTTTTTTTTTCTTTTTTTTTTTTCTTTTTTTTTTTTTTTTTTTTACTGGCTAATAAACGCACCCCCCCCCCCCCCCCCCCCCCCACCCCCCCCCCCCCCCCCCCCCCCCCCCGCCCCCCAAATAAAAAAAATAATTTAATTTATTTTTTTTTACCAATGACCGCCAATTTCAAACACAAATAATCCTTAAATCCTTATTTGTGTTTGAAATTGGCGGTCCTTGGTAATTTTTTTTTTTCTTTTTTTTTTTCTTTTTTTTTTTTTTTCTGGCTAATAAACGCCCCCCCCCCCTTTTGTAAAATGTAACGCCTCCGGGGGCGTTAATTCAAGGTTATACGGTAGTCTCTTTACAAAACTTAACATCAGAGAAATCGGTTATAACTTCTATTTCCTTGCTCGGATCTGCTTCACATTTCACACACTCATTGCTCCAATGGACCTCTACCACCCTGTGACAAATAAACGCCCGAAATCGGTTATAACTTCTATTTCCTTGCTCGGATCTGCTTCATATTTCACACACTCATTGCTCCAATGGACCTCTACCACCCTGTGACAAATTCACGTTCATGCCGCTCGCGCTAATCCCAGAGTCAAGGTCACAAGCCCACACACTTGGAAATTTGTACATATTTTAGGGGTACCTGGGCCCACGCGGGGGGTATTCCGTAAGCCTCGCTTACTGACCAATCTAGTTAAAATCAGAAGCCAATATGTCAGAATTAGTACGAGTACTGCCAATAGTAGTGGAGCAACGTTGTCAAGAAAACCGTAATATTGTAGAAGCAAATGTTGACCAGCTGCAGCTTACAAATATTTGTACGTGGAACCGAGGGTAATAACAGACTTGTTGCCGCCAAAATGGCACCAAATGTGCATCATGTCCAGTTCTTTGACTTAGATTAATTGCTAGTTATCTACACTGTCACAATCAATTACTATGTGACTCGGCAATTTGTGAAAGGTAACAAATGTTATTCAGAGCATGCAATGATTATGTTGAAAAAGTATCTGGTAAGACATTCTAGCGCTATTTGCATGTAGTAGCTCATAATACATACTGTTTGTGATATAATATTGTATAAAAATATTGAAATATGCAAGTAATATGGAAATGATGGAGTAACAATACCCAATGCACAATTCCTTATCTGGAGCCCTGTTTCTGAATACTGTTATATACATGTAGATAGATCGTCGCACTAATTACAAAACCTTGTAACTCCACTTTTCTTAATTTTACAGGAGCGCCAAAAAACAGAATTTTGTTTATGAGGTTTTGGAATTTTGGAACAGTTTCCAAAACCTTGTAACTGTAATAAAACCCAGAATACTGTCTACATTGTCATTTTCTATATTTTAATTAAAATTGTTATGTTAAAGTTGGTAAATGAAGCAGGACAAGTATAAACAGCTTTCTATCATGAAAATTTATTCTCACTAAAAAATTCAACTTATACGAGGTTTTGGAATTACAAAAAACTGGTTTCTCACCAAACGTGGAGTTACGAGTTTTTTTTAATTAGTAAGACGATATCTACATGTATGTATGCATTACTATAGTATTGATATATATAATAACATAATTATGTATGCACTTTATAATGCAGTCGCACCTGGTATTTCGTCCACCTTTTATCTCTCATTGTGGAGCTTGGTAGAATGGCCCACATTATATATCCTCTGCTTCTAGTAAGAAGCTGGTAAAATGGGGTGGGAAGCCATATGATATGGTATGGTAATGGCACCAGACACAAAATCAGGATTTCATAAATTCTGAGCTGAAATACGACTTCTCTCCCCTGCACAAGTGTATTCCAGGCTCTAAATGGACAAGTCCCTGAGCCGTAAAACACCATTTCATCATCATCATCAATTCACATAAAATATATATATATATATCCCAAACAAAAATCGCAATCTTATTCTGCAAGCTTGCAACTAGCTTGCGGCAAGCTAATAATGCAAGCTTGCGGTTAGGTTACCGCAAGCTTGCTGCAAGCACGCAGTTGAAACGCGCGGCAAGCTAGTTGCAAGATTACCGCAAGCCTTATATGGCATGAATCGGGTTATATGGAATGAATAGGGATTGATTGATTTTATTGGACGGGTTGGTCTATCCAGTATTTAATCTGTTCATAATGAGGGAAATTCCCAAAATCAGAACTGAATATTTACACAAAAAAAAATATATTCAGCCCTGAAATTGGAATATCCCGACCTGGTGCCAGGTCCATTCCACATCAGTCATTTAAGAATAGGGGTAGAACATCCATTAGATAATGAGGTAATGTACAAAGCTGTTACTGGGAAGATGGAATAATTAATAACTAAAACAATACAATATTGCATGTGATGTATTAATGTCTTCAGATGTAATATATTTATGTCATTGGTGTATACTTAACAAATGGAGAACTAGAGGGTTGTTTTTCAGAGAAAAACATATGCCCACACAAACACTGCATGTTGTCAGGCCTTGGAAAATTAGAATTTAAGGCAACTACAGCATATAATTTTTATGTAGCTACCTTGTTTTTCTGCGTAAGTTAGCTGTATATTGGGAGATAACAAAATTAAAAAGTGACCAATGGCAATAACTCTGACAGCCAATATACTACATGAATTCGCATAAAAAAACCCAGGTGCACAACTGCACATAGTGACAAACATTCCTGTAAAATTTCGCAACTCTAATAATATGAGTGACACAAATTTGTGATGGACAAAATTTCCAATTTTCTCTAAGTCAAGGGTCATAATTCTATCCTTACTGGATGATTCCGCAAACAAAACCCCACGTGCACAACTACATATGCTGATTAACATTCCTATATAGTTTCATGCTTGAGTTACCGGCAACACAAGTTAACAAGAATTCCGCGGAATCAAATGTCTCGCCTTGTTCCGCCTTGACCTTGACCCTGGGGCCGGAGAAAAATAAATTAATAGTCCTATATTCATGTACATATCATAGTAAAGGTATGTATAAAGTTTGATGACTGTAGCTGACAAGGTGTTGAAGTAATGACCGTAACACGAAAACTTAACATTGAATGTATTAACAAATAGAGTTTGACCTTGACCCTGAAGACCCTGGGGCCCGCCAAAATCTTTTTAATAGTCCTATGTTCATGTACATATCATAGTAAAGGTATGTATAAAGTTTGATGACTGTAGCGGATAAGGTGTTGAAGTAATGACCGTAACACGAAAACTTAACTTTGAATGTATTAACAAATAGAGTTTGACCTTGATCCTGAAGACCCTGGGGCCCCGCCAAATTTTGTTTAATAGTCCTATATTCATGTACATATCATAGTAAAGGTATGTATAAGTTTTGATGAAGGTGTTGAAGTAATGACCGTAACACGAAAACTAAACATTGAATGATGACGCCGCCGCCGACTCCGGAAAAGCAAAACCTATGTCTCGCTTTCCGCTTCGCGGGCGAGACAAAAATCAGCAATTTTCACTAAGTCAAGGACCATAACTCCACCCATACTCTATGAATCCACATCAAACCCACATGATGCAGAACTCCACATGTTGATAAACATTCCTAGGTTTCATGACTGTAGCTCAAATAGTTTTTCAGTTATGTGCGGCACAAGTTGAATATCGCCACTTTTCACTGAGTCAAGAGCCATAACTCTGTAAATTCTTGATGAAACCACAGCTAAAACCCCTGGTGCGCATCTTGAAATGATAACAAATATTCCTAAAAGGTTTCATGACTGTAGCTCAAATAGTTTTTCAGTTATGCGGGACACGAGTTGAAAATCGCCACTTTTCAATACGTCAAGGAACATAACTCTGCGACACAAGTTGAAAATCGTCTCATTTCACTAAGTCAAGGACCATAACTCTGCAAATACTGCATTCTTGGATTTCCTCCTGCCTTGTGGTTAGCTACGGACAGTTGCGTTGGTGTCAAGTACACTTGAAATTCTGTCAATAGCTGAACATTCTTCACTCCACCGCTCTGGAATATTGACATACACATATAGGTCATACAAATATATACAGTCAAACCTGTGAACAAAGACCAGCCATGGGAAGAGAAAAATCTGGCCTTGTTCACATGTGGTATTTGTTCGCAGGTTCATTAAATAATTTGGAAAACAAAAGCGTGGCTGCTATAGACAGGTAATTGCTATTCGGAGGTGGCCTTTAGCACAGGTTCGACTGTATATGTAAGCTCCACATTCAAAAGGGGCGGGGGGAGGGGGGTAATTCGGATTTACTGTGTTGTATATTTGTTTGTTAGTTTTCGTATCCGTTCAACAGCAAGGTCACGTTACGCAGCAGACAATATGATATCTATTGTATCAGGGATTTTGCAATACATTTTATCTTTAATAGCGGCACCGGGGCGGGATCAACTGATCCTGAAAATAGTGCTGCAGTAGCCATTGCTTGTCGAAAAAAGGCGACTAAAGTGGCTTAACGATTGGGTTCATACTTTCCGGAACCCACTATACCGGATTTGGCCCTCATGTACATTTTTGGCTTTCTTGTATGTGAGAGTTGATTCAGGCTATGCCCCATATATAAAAGTAAGATTAGCGCTAATCCTATTACTTTTAGGGGATGGGATAAATGATGCTGGTGTGGCGAGGGCCTGGCACCAGATCAGGTTGTTCTAATTTCAGGACTGAATATATATTTTGATTGTAAATATTGAGTTCTGAAGTTGGGATTTACCCCCCTCGGACAGGTGGATACGGGACACGACCCCGTTGACCCGTCTGCGTGTAGACTCCTTGAGGCTTGTACCTCTATGTCAGAAAAGCGGACGTTAAACCCTATTCACTCACTCACTCACTTTAATAGCGGTATTACAATGAAAGTGACGTACCAGCAACAGCTAAGGTTATATAGAGACGGGACCACAGTTTAAAGTCTCATTCGACATACCAGTGGGATGGAAATACTATGGAAGTATTTTTGTATGCCCTAGGCGAGGTTTGAACGCACAACCTCCGGATTGGAAGTCAGGTGTTCTAACCTCTAGGCCACCAACCCATCCTTCTAAATGCACCAAATCATTGTGGATTTTGTAATAGAAGTACTCACGGTCTCCCACTTCTCCCATTCTTGTGACCCACTGGCACTGTCAGCAAAATCTTCACGTTCCTGAAATATATTATAGTACTTAAGTGTTAATGTTTTACCCAAATTTAAGCAAAAGCTACACATTATGTTTGTAAAACATGGATATGCCCCCGTGGCATACTGGACTGTAACTGGAGAAACTCTTACAAACTTTTTGATGCAACAAAATGGCTAATAAATAAAGGATAGTCCACTTGTCTATTTATATATGATAATGTCATTATTCTGTTTTGACACTACTTTGTGGAAGACTGTTTTATATAAAATATGCAGCTGTTTCTAGTCAATAATGTACAAAAGGTTCTTTTGACTACAGTATGTCTTAGTAATTTTACGCCTATTTATATGTAATTGCAATTCTGGAATGCGTGCAAACATTCTTAAACCTGTACTCCGTTATTATACCATGGGCATATGTAGTATGTTGAAGGGTAATTTGTTTTCCTTTATTTGATTGGTCAGCATACATAAAATTATATAATATAAACTCACGGTCACTGAATCTTCCATCTCATGACTCCAACATTCTTGCGCCTGGCCAGCCAGTACATATTGTGAGGACTCCTGAACATGTTGAAACAAACCTTTTATTATAATTTGGTACAGGTGGGTTATCAATTATTTACAAATGCTAATTTATCATGTGAAAAATTTATTTAATAAAAGTTGGGCATTTGTTGGTGCAAGCGTTGTTTTTGCATACATTTACCAGCATTCACATATTTCTATCAATTATTAACATATTAGCTCAAATGGTCATTTCAGTGAGATCAAGAAATAATTGAATTTGACAACATATATTTAGCTGCACGTTTTCCGCTCTATTGGCAACAGGTTGCACTATATCGCAACACCACATTACACAGTAAAAATGTGCGTAATAGCATTTACACTTCGCACACTAAAATATAGAAACTTGATGGCCACAGCCAGCATAGGTATTTATAGTTTAAACAGTATGTAGTTTTCATTTGGATAAACACATGTCATATATACACATTACAGTATTGGAAGATTGAGGAGAAAACAAATATGCTTGTATTATCCCTCTTTTCTAGGTATTTGATGGTCCCAGTACATATGTACATGTATATGTATCTGGTTAGAGCAATCGGATTGGGGAGATACATGTATTGGGTATATACTTCAAAACGCAGATTTTACAAAAACTTTTAACGCAAATTTCAGAGTAATTTGACCTTGAGCATGGGGGCATGGGTGGGCTATAGAATGAAAATATGGATGGTGATAAAGTAGTATTGAATGTATTGGGTAGTTAAAAACTTTAACTCAGATTTAAGAACACTTTAACGCAAGAACGACAACTCGCACCTTACTAACATATTTAACATCTCCCTTTATATTTTTAGTGGCTGCCTGTATGCGGGGAGGGGGATACACATGCGCTTGTGAACAAGCGTCCATTTCTAGTTTTTGTCGCGCCCGCTTGCGGAAAACGCGATATAGTCGGCACTTTGGCGTACGTACGTACGTACGTACGTGTGTCCGGTTAAAGTTTTTGGTTAAGTTTTTTGGTTAAGCTTTTTGGTTAAAGTTTTTGGTTAAGTTTTTTGGTTAAATTTTTTGGTTAAAGTTTTTCGTTATACTATATCTCTGCAACTGCTTTGCCCATTATCTTGAAACTTCACATGGGTGTTTATCATCATCTGTATTTTCATTCTACCCCACTCCTGTGCGGCCCCTGTGCCCAATGTCAAGGTCAAATTACTTTGAAGTTTTTGGTTAAGTTTTTTGGTTAAAGTTTTTGGTTAAGTTTTTTGGTTAAGTTTTTGGTTTAAGTTTTTTTTTGGTTAAAGTTTTTGTTAATTTTTTTGGTTAAGTTTTTCGTTATACTATATCTTTTTTTTTAGTGTCCATGCCTCGCCACAAGGCGCGACATGCAGGCCGCGGCCATCTAGTTTGGTTAAAGTTTTTCGTTATACTATATCTCTGGAACTGCTTTGCCCATTACATTGAAACTTCACATGGGTGTTTATCATCATCTATATTTTCATTCTACCCACCTCCCGTGCGGCCCCTGTGCCCAATGTCAAAGTCAAATTACTTTGAAGTTTTTGGTTAAGTTGTTTGGTTAAGTTGTTTGGTTAAGTTTTTTGGTTAAGTTTTTTGGTTAAAGTTTTTTGTTATACTATATCTCTGCAACTGCTTTGCCCATTACCTTGAAACTTCACATGGGTGTTTATCATCATCTATATTTTCATTCTACCCCCTCCCGTGCGGCCCCTGTGCCCAATGTCAAGGTCAAATTACTTTGAAGTTTTTGGTTAAAGTTTTTGTCGCGCCCGCTTGCGGTAAGCGCGATATAGTCGGCACTTTGGCGTACATACGTACGTACGTGTGTCCGGTTAAAGTTTTTGGTTAAGTTTTTTGGTTAATTTTTTTGGTTAAAGTTTTTCGTTATACTTTTTTTTATATCTTTTTTTTTTTTTAGTGTCCATGCCTCGCCACAAGGCGCGACATGCAGGCCGCGGCCATCTAGTTTATTATCGAGGCTGCCAGTACGACCTGCGCTCGAATGCCCAAGGTCAATGTCACTGAGGACTTGTGGTTATTTTTATGCCCCACCTCGATTTAGTGTTACCCTTGTCCGTCCGTCCCGTCCGTCCGTTCGTCACAAAACTTTAACGGTCGGGTAAATGTCTCATAATTTCTTCATTCTTCAACCGATCTGCTTCATATTTCATATACACATTGCTCTAATGGTCCTCTACCGCCCTGTGCCAAATCCTGCCCCCGCCAAGCCCAGGGTCAAGGTCACATACTTAGTGCTTCAAAAACTTTAACGCTCAGGTAAATATCTTATAATTTCTGTTTTCTTTCACGAATCAGCTTCATATTTCATATACACATTGCTCTAATGGTCCTCTACCGCCCTGTGCCAAATACACGTTTGTCCTGCTCCTGCCAAGCCCAGGGTCAAGGTCACATACTTAGTGCTTCAAAAACATTAACGCTCGGTTAAATATCTTATAATTTCTGTTTTCTTTCACGGATCAGCTTCATACTTCATATACGCCTTGCTCTAATGGTCCTCTACCGCCCTGTGCCAAATCCACGTTTTTCCTGCTCCCGCCAAGCCCAGGGTCAAGGTCACATACTTGGTGCTTCAAAAACTTTAACGCTCGGGTAAATATCTTATAATTTCTGTTCCCTTTCACGGATCAGCTTCATACTTCATATACGCATTGCTCTAATGTTCCTCTACTGCCCTGTGCCAAATCCACGTTCGTTCTGCTCCCACCAAGCCCAGGGTCAAGGTCACATACTTGGTGCTTCAAAAACTTTAATGCTCAGGTAAAAAAAAAATTTGACTTGGAATTTGGCCTCATTTATTATCAAAGCGATATGTGGGGCATCCGTGTTCTATGAACACATTTTCTAGTTTATTATTATTATTCTTATTATTATTAGTATCAAGGCTGCCGGCGTGGAGATAAGCTTCGCTTAACAATGCCATTTCTTGTAATTACGGTTACATTAATTCTCTGCAACCATATCAAGTAACATGAACTTTAAACTTCAAACATTTCTTTGTCATAATCCATACTTTTATTCTGTAGCCCTCCCATTGGCCCACCTAACCAAGGTTAAGGTCAAATTAAATTGAGGTTGAATTAATTTATAAGTACCTCATATACCTAAGTTTGCGTTAAAATTTCTGTCAAAATTTGCGTTAAAGCTTCTGTCAAAATTTGCGTTAAAGTTTTCACATACCTACTATCTCTGTAACCATAAGTCAGATTTGCTTGAAACTTTGTATGCTTATTGGGCATCAAACTTCAAATAAATACACTCTGAGACCATCAAATGCCTCGGCGGGCTCGACATGCGGGCCGCGGCCATCCTCGTATTCTGTAGCCCTCCCATTGGCCCACCTAACCAAGGTTAAGGTCAAATTACATTGAGGTTGAATTTGAATTAATGTATAAGTGCCTCATATACCTAACCACATACATACACCCTGGGACCATCACTACACCCTTAGACTATCAAATGCCTTGGAAGGCTTGACATGTGGGATGCGGTCATCTGGTTTGCACATAGGGCAACATATTATTACAAGTACTGGTGGCCATTTTGGACACCATATTAATTAAAAATAAAACTTAGTAAAGCTTCACTGTGACATCTGGATAATAAAAGTTCAATTAATATATGTGGTGAAAAATAGCTTTTACTTATTTTGTCGGCCATCTTGGTAGGCATCTTGGATATTTATTAACCCTTAGACCGCTACTCACAACAATTGTCGTCTGCTGTTGCTTTTATATATTGCCTTATTTTTCGATAAAAACATGGTTTGACATCACTTCAGAATCATTTGCAATGGAAATGATTCGGAAGTGCTGTCAAAGCCTGTTGAAAATTATTCTAATGTGCTGTCAAAGCATGTTTTTGATGGTCAAAATGGAAAATAGAAAATAAACAGCAGACAACAACAAAAATAAGATAGCGGTCTAAGGGTTAAGCTACTCAGAAGTATTAGAAAGGTTTGTATATTATATAGTGATATGCTGCCATATTATGATACAATGTGTTATGTTCATTATAATCAACTTGTATGTATTTGATCAATTTATGGTAGCCATCTTCAATTCTGGAGTAAACTCCAGTGGGATTTGTGGGGAGTTTTGATATATTTCTCCTAATGATATTTTGGACCTATATCTACTAAAAAAAAAAAAAAAATCGGCTTTGGCATATTTTTTTCCCATCTTTGGTGATTTTATTTCTAAGCCTAATTATTAAAGGTACATGCCCATGCAGCAGGTTACACTGTACTACTACTTTTCATTTTCGTGCTATTTTTACCAATACGCGTCACGTGACACGGTCAATCATATCACATCTTTGGCATGCGCAGTGAAGTATCGGAAGTTGAGAAGAAAAATCTCTGTTCGAGTCCAAATCTAAATATCCATGTAACTCTTTCCATTTGGTGATCTGGTCGCCAATATTAACCACTCTCTCTCTGTACTGCCTAACGTTATTCCGAAACAAGACGACAATTCCGCTCTAGAACACATTGTCGCCCCATCATTTAAATCCTCGGACCTGCCAACCGCTGATGTACACTTACAAACGGCTCGACATATCGGTGATGGGCGAAGTACGACCAAGGCGCCTGGTACGTTGGATACTCGGAGAATGTCGGAAGACTCGCCTGACGAGAAGATCTGGATCGCGGGCGTGATATTGGCTGGACTCGTCGTTGTGGCCGTCGCTGTTCTAAGCATCTGCTACTTTAAGAAATATCGGTATGTGGACCTGTAGGAATAAACGGCTTTCTTTTGATAATTTGTTATACAGTTGAACCTCTCCAAACCGGACACGCTGGGGACTGCCCAGGGTGTCCGGTTTGGAGAGTTTCCACTGTAAATCACAGTATTCGATCATATACATTAGTGCAATAATTTACAGTGCATTAAGCGAAAAACCACAGATTGGATATCTGATACAGTGGCACCTCTTCAAACGGGACACTCTGGGTCCGGTTTGGAGATGTTCCACTGTAAATCAGACATGTGAGCACTTCAAGACACGTTCTAGTGTTTTGCAACCATGAAAAGTCATTGTAATCAGAGATACATAACAGCGAAACACATCTAAGGTAGACATCCATATTGTCTCGAGTGTCCGGTTTAGTTCCACTGTAATAAATAACAAGAAACAAATTTCATATGAAACGACGCACAACTTACTTTGATACTTTCATAGGAAACACTTTATTTGATTTTTAAAGTCCATTAACAGTGTATTAAACATCATACTTCACTTCTCTACTAAAACCATAAGGGCTATTCCAGGAAAAATTCTCTGGGGGGGTCGGACCGCACTTTTTTTTTTACCCCCCACCCACAGAATTTAATTATGTCTCATCCCACAACCAACAGCACTGATATTTAGCTGTTCCCCACTACCAACAGAACTGAATTTATGTAAAACTCCCCTACCACCAGTACTGAATTATTTACCATGTCGTTATGGGCCGGTGCATCCAGAAATGCGCGGTTTACAGACAACACGATCATTATTTAGATATGATAACTATAATCGTATTCCCAATCTAAATTTACTGTAACTGTACATGTAAATACGATCATAAGCATCCATTGCCAACAGATCAGTAAATGGACAGTGTCATTAAAATATTACCTTAATAGAAGTAATTATAAATCGTATCGGTCCCGTTAGTATTCGTTAATTTAATGACCGAAACTCGACAGCATACTCGAAACACATTTATCAACAATAAAAAAAAATATGAATCGTTTTCTAAAATAATGAGAATCGTCTCGCGTTTTCGCGATCTCGCCTTCCACTTTTGAAAATAAGTTCTAATAAGCTCCAACCCAAATTTTCTGTCTGTAACTTGGGGCGACTGACTATCTGACTGACAGAACATTCGGATTAGTTTTGCTCATGCATGTAGAACGCAATTCCAACACGCATGAAAGATCGCGAAGCAAAAACACGAGATAGAGCGGCAAGGTTGCAAAACGCGAGATTGAATATGATAGAATTTCGCGTTTTCGTCTCCAAAGCTTGAAAACGCGAGGTATAGGACACGTAAACATTGTCTTAGGAGACGATTCTCATGTGCTGCAAAAACATCTTTTTATTAATTAATAGAACAAATGTGGACAAACATCTATATTTCTTGACAACAAAAACATAATTTGACAAAACATGATAATCTTCTTATGAGACGATTCTAATGTGCTGCCAATACACGTTTATTGAGCAAAAAACCCCAACATATTTCGATACGTGTTATTGGTTACTGCATCGCATCGTCGACATATATATACACAAGATCGCGAAGATGTGAGACCAAATCGCGAGGCGAAAACGTGAGATTCTATTTTATTAATTCTCGCGTTTTCGAGGCTATCTCGCGTTTTCGAGACCGCGATGTCGCGTTTTCGCCTCGGCCTTTTCATGATGAATCCTTCCGCTTTTGGAAATACGTTTGTTCATGTCATTATGTGTGTGTAGAGTTGAAAATGAGTTTTGCGCATACATTACATGCACGTACGTACGTAGAACACACTTCGAACTAGCATGCTTTATATGCATGTACGTACGTAGAACGCAAGTCCAACATGCATGTTGTCTACAATTCTTGCATCGTTAATTTTTATGCCACTGGTGATACATATGAACATGCCCTACACACTCCACCACCCAGTACTTCGACCTTGACCTTTGACCTTCACCTTTTCTACTTTAAATGTTTACTTAGCACTTTGGGACAAATCTACGTGCACGTTTCTCAATCCTACAAAATAACTTCTCAATACTTTTTGCAAATCCCTTAAATATTTATACACATGATACATATGAACATGCCCTACACACTCCACCACCCAGTACTTCGACCTTGACCTTTGACCTTCACATTTTCTACTTTAAATGTTTACTTAGCACTTTGGGACAAATCTACGTGCACGTTTCTCAATCCTACAATAACTTCTCAATATTTTTGCCAATCCCTTAAATATTTATACACATGATACATATGAACATACCCTACACACTCCACCACCCAGTACTTCGACCTTGACCTTTGACCTTCACCTTTTCTACTTTAAATGTTTACTTAGCACTTTGGGACAAATCTACGTGCACGTTTCTCAATCCTACAATAACTTCTCAATACTTTTGCCAATCCCTTAAATATTTATACACATAATACATATGAACATGCCTTACACACTCCACCACCCATTACTTCAACCTTCACCTTTGACCTTCACCTTTTCTACTTTAATTGTTTACTTGCCACTTTGGGACAAATCTACGTGCGTGTTTCTCAATCCTACACTAACTTTCACACACGCATTGCTCCAATGCTCCTCTACCGCCCTGTGACAAATCCACATTCCTCCTGCCCCCGCTAAGCACAGGGTCAAGGTCACAGACTTGGTACATTTCAAACCTTAACATTCAGTTAAATGGCTTATAATTTGTGTTTCCTTGCTCGGATCTGCTTCACATTTCACACACGCATTGCTACAATGGTCCTCTACCGCCCTGTGACAAATCCACGTCCCGCCCCCACTACGCCCAGGGTCAAGGTGCGTTCAAAACCTTAACGCTCGGGTAAATGGCTTATAATCAAATATGCCTCGTTTTCTTTTTCTTTGGCTGCCAGCGGGGGCATTCGTGTGCCGACAGGCCACATTTCTAGTTTATTAAACTTCACACATGCATAGAAGACGACCCAAAGGTGTGTCGCACGCAAGAATGACAACTCTTGCATCGTTAATTTCTTAGTTATCTCCCTTTGTTGTTTCGTGCACTGATTTCGTGTCCGGAGCATAACTCGAACACCCTTTAGAATATTTTCATGAAACTTCACACATGCATAGACCACAACCATAGACCACAACCCTAAAGGTGTGTCACGCAAGAATGACAACTCTTGCATCACTAATTTTTTAGTTATCTCCCTTTGTTTTTCAGCGCTATGATTTTGTCTCCAGAGCATAACTCGAACACCCTTTTTTCAAACTACTTGTGTATCTGGGGAGGGGGATACACATGCGCTTGTCAACAAGCGTCCATTTCTAGTTTCCAAACTTCATCGAAAGCTTCTTCACATTGATGGATATCTAACCGTGTAATTTGGCTTACCTTCACCTTGGTGTCAACAGTTTTAGACAGACGTCCAAATGTTGAATACCTCCTGATCTGTTAGTCATATCATTACCAAACTTCATAAATAGCTACCTCACATTGATAGTGATCCATCCAGTGTCATTCTCGTGACCTTGACAGTTACCTTGTGACCTTGACTTGTTTTTATGGCCCACCATGATAGTGGAGGGGGTATTTAGTGTTGCCGTTGTCCGTCCGTCACCAACCTTGTAAATTGTTTAAACCTTACTAGCTACAGACATGAAACTTGGTATGTAGCTTCCTTATGATGAGTAGATGCGCAACGTTTATTTTTTCCAATTTTGGCTTGTAGCTCGTAAAACTTTTAAACCCTAATAGCTACACATCTGAAACTTGGTATGTAGCTTCCTTATGATTAGTAGATGTGCAAAGATTATTTTGATTTTTGATTCAACCCCCGAGTCGTGGATTATCTCCCTATTTTCGACTTAAAATTTTCGAATTTTGGCTTGTAAGTCGTAAAACTTTAAAACTGTACTAGCAACAGACTTGAAACTTGGTATGTAGCTTCCTTTTGATGAATCGGTCCCGTATGCAGAGGGGGTGCGATGGGTGTGTTCGCACCCCCTCTTAATCCGCCAAGGTCCGTCCGTCAGCAAGTACCACCCATCGCGGCATCGATAACGCACCCCCCTATATAAATTCCTGCGTGCGGGCCTGCGAGTAGATGTGCAAAGTTTATTTTGATTTTTTATTTCAGCCACGGGTTATGGATTATCTCCCCCTTTTTGACTTGGCAATTTTGCCTTGTAGCTCGTAAAACTTTTAAACCGTAATAGCTACAGATCTGATGCTTGGGTTGTAGCTTCCTTATGATGAGTAGATGCGCAAAGTTTATTTTTTATTCGACCCCCGGGTCATGGATTATCTATCAATGTGGGGCATCCGTGTTCTATAAACACATTTTCTAGTTGGACATACGTTCACTCATATGTTGAATTTCTCCTGTTCCATTAATCGGATCATTACTAAACTTCACCAATACCGGGATCTTCCTCATTTTGATGGCTATCCACCCAGTGTCATTTGTATGACCTTGGTGACCGTGACTTTCATATCAATAATTTTGGACTTCGTCATATTGTGACCTGACCTTGGTGACCTTGACCTTCATGGTGATCTTCTTGTTTAGTGGGTGAGACACTCCCCGGCGATCGCCTTGTTCCACTTAAATAAAGTCGCTATCCGGACCACTTCTCGGTGAAATAGCATTGATCCTTCTAAAATGTATAACAGGTGGAAAACTCGGACCTGTGACACAAAAAAATGTCCATTACAAAAAAATCCATTACCCCACCCACTTGATCTCATACAGACTATCTGGAAGACTCGGACCTGTGGCACAAAAAATGCCCATTACAAAAAAATCCATTACCCCACCCACTTGATCTCATACAGACTATCTGGAAGACTCAGACCTGTGGCACAAAAAAATGCCCATTACAAAAAAATCCATACCCCACCCACTTGGTCTCATACAGTACTACCGGTATCTTCTATAATAGAAGATAGTACTGTATGAGACCAGGTGGTGGGGTAATGCGTTTTTTTGTAATGGGTATTTTTTGTTGTGTCACAGGTCCGAGTCTTCCACCTGTGAAATGTACCATTGCTTTTCACCATGTTCGTGTATAATACTGTCTGGTGTACCACATTTGTGTAATCATGTCACCTGTGCTTTTAAATGACCCACTAGTCCGACAGCTGATATATGTTGCCAGTGGGGGCATCCATTTCCCATGGATACATTTCTAGTTAAACCATTGTTACTTCATTACCAAAAGCCAATGGTACCCGGTGTAATGGTCAGAAATCTCCCCCGGCCTAATATCCCCCCCGGGGGGATTCTGGGCCGGCCCGAAATCCCCCCCAGGGGGATTTTTTGACTTGTCAACTTTCCTCCCCACCAGTCAGAAATCCCCCCCCCCCTCTATTTTTTTCAACAATGAAAGGTTCAATGGTAATTTTTCAAATAATACATAGTGTGGTATTTCCATATACATGAAATCTATATACATAAAATATTAGTTTAGGGTGGGGGGGATTCTGGGCCCGGCCCAAAATCCAACTAGTCAATTCTCCCCCCCCCCCCCCCCCCACTCCCCCCCCCCCCCCACACTACCAGTCAAAAAAATCTCCCCTTCCCCTTATTTTTTTTCAACAATAGAATGTGTTATGATAAATTAACAAATAATTCATAGTGTAGTATTTACCTTATACCTTATTGTTGAAAAAAAATAAGGGGAAAATCATTTTGACTGGTAGTTGTGTGGGATGGGGGGGGGGGGGGGAGAATTGACTAGTTGGAATCCCCCCCACCCCCCATAAACTAATATTTTATGTCTATATAGATTAGATTTCATGTATACGGTAAATAATACACAATGAATTATTTGTTAATTTATCATAAAACATTCTATTGTTGAACAAAAATAAAGGGGAGGGGACAGATTATTTTGACTGGTAGTGTTGGGGGGGGGGGAGAGAATTGACTAGTTGGAAATCACCCCCCTGGGGGGATTTTGGGCCGGCCCAGAATCCCCCCCCCACCCCACTAAACTAATATTTTATGTCTATATAGATTTTCATGTATACGGTAAATACTACACTATGAATTATTTGTTAATTTATCGTAAAACATTCTATTGTTGAACACAAATAAGGGGAAAGATTATTTTGACTGGTAGTGTTGGGGTGGGGGGAGGGGGGGAGAATTGACTAGTTGGAAATCCCCCCCGGGGGGGATTTTGGGCCGGCCCATAAAATACACCTCGGAGTGCCAAAATTTTATTTAGCGATTTTATTTTTTCGTTACTGGTATATTTACGCTAATTATGGTTTGAAATCATGTGACAAAAATAACCAATCAAATTGATACACGCGAACCAGAGACAAGAAATTTACCGGTGAGAACATTAAAAAAAGATTATGTAATTGTAACTTTACTTACTAAAATTCAAGATATATACCAAACATATCGGCATTAATCTTGGATAAAGCAAAAACACAGATATTTTTCTGTAAATGGTAAGCTTAGAAAGTGGAATGTAATCTGGATTTGACATGATCCGTCCGCTATTCTCCATTTATATGGTCTTGTCGTATATTTCCAGTTGAAGGTCATGACTTTGAATTGGCACGATTACATAAATTACTAAAAGTTTATTGTCATTCAATCATTCAGTCATAACTTGTTTGAATTCTAACATGTCTAAGAATACCTTACCAAAGTACTGTAGTTATGTCAATAACACCAATGTACTTTTCACGTTGTATAATGTTGAAGCTCTCTAAACCGGACACCCTAGCGTGTCTCCAGGGTGTTTGATTTAGGAGCTTTCACTGTAATTGGACACGTTTGTGCACGTTGCAATCATGAACAGAAATGATCACCCAAGATAAATGACGGTGACAAATTTCCGAACTCCTTGTCTTGCATGAAGGGAATTTTAAACAAATTTTAGACACGGTAAGACGATGTACACCACACCCAGCTCCCTGGTTTGAAGGTCAAGGTCACAGAGGGGGGCATTTGTGTGCCAACAGGTCATATTTCTAGTTGGAACATGGATTTGTTATTCCCCTGCCTTGAAATGCCTCAAGGCATATACAGTGAAACTTTTCTAAACCGGACACCCTGACAGGTCCCAAGGGTGTCCGGCTTGGCGGTTT
>CM055271.1:83785668-83803342 GCA_029237695.1 Conchocele bisecta
TCATGTGAGCTATTGTTATGGCAAAGTGTCCGTCGTCCGTCCGTCCGTCCGTCCGTCCGTCCGTGAACATTTTCAATCATCTTCTTCTCCCGAACTGCTGAGCCGATATTGGTCAAACTTCACAGGGAGGGATGATATATGGGTGATGCCATTTCAGATTTGTTAAAATGGAGGTCATCGACAATCCAAGATGGCCGCCATGGAAAAGTAGGTCAAATTCTTAAAAAAATCTTCTCACGAACCGCCAGGCCGATTTCGACGATACTTGGTATGAATGATCGATAGTTAGCGCTGTTTCAGATTTGTTCATATGTGGCCCGTGGTGCCAAAAATGGGCGTCGCCCGAGGGGTCAAATAGGGGTCAAATTTTTTATTTTTACCGAATATAGTCATGTAATATATCAAATCGAAGGTATCGACGAGACAATCACTCTGGAACATTTTTTGTCTAAATCATATGATTACGTCATCCAAGATGGCCACCGATAGTTCAAATGGTCATTCTTTTACTAAAGATTTCAAACGTCTTTTAAACTGCTTGGCCGATATTGGCCAAACTTAACTGTAATGGTCTGTGGGTGAAGCCTGTTCATTTTTGTTAAAATGGAGGTCATCACCAAATCCAAGATGGCCGCCGTTGAGAAGTAGGTCAAATTCTTAAAAAATCTTCTTCTCACGAACCGCCAGGCCGATTTCGACGATACTGGGTATGAATGATCGATAGTTAGCGCCGTTTCAGATTTGTTCATATGGTGGCCCCTGGGTCAAAAATGGGCGTGGCCCGAGGGGTCAACTCGGGGTCAAATTATATTTTTGCCCGAATATGGTTATATAATATATCAAATCGAAGGTATCGACTAGTCTATCAGTCTGGAGCATTTTTTGTCTAAATCAGATGATTTTGTCATCCAAGATGGCCACCGAAAGGTAAAAAAGTTGTTCTTTTACTAAAGATTTCAAACGTATTCTTCTTGTGAACTGCTTGGCCGATATTGGCCAAACTTAACTGTAATGGTCTGTGGGTGAAGCCTGTCCATTTTTGTTAAAATGGAGGTCATCACCAAATCCAAGATGTCCGCCGTTGAAAAGTAGGTCAAATTGTCAAAAAAATCTTCTTCTCACAAACCGCCAGGCCGATTTCGACGAAACTTTTGATGGATAGTTAACGCTGATTCAGATTTGTTCATATGGTGGCCTCTGGGTCAAAAATGGTCATGGCCCGAGGGGTCAAATAGGGGTCAAATTTTATTTTTGACCGATATGGTCATTTTATATATCAAATCGAAGGTATAGCAGTAAATCACATGCACATTCGCAATATATGTTAGATCAGAAGGTACCAACAAATTCTGTGGAACATTTGAAGTTGTAAGTGAAGAGTCTTTGTGAAATCAAGATGACCACTATGGAGGCTTTTAGGTGAGCGATACAGGCCCATTTGGGCCTCTTGTTTTGTTTTCTCACAATTTTCAATAATTATCTAAAAACAATTTTTTTTAAATTTTAAAATATTTTTTTCAAAATATCCGGTCGAAAAAAAAATGTGCACTTTTTTTGGTTTCACACAATTTTTGAATAATTATTGAAAAAAAATATTTTTTAAATTTGAAAATATTTTTTTCAAAATATCCGGTCGAAAACAAATTTGTTCACTTTTATAAGCCTAACGGCACTCGTGAAATATGGACATTTCACACCACTCGATGAACATATATGTCATATTCGTTGCAAAAATATGAATATCCTCTATTTAGTAATATTTATTTTACTGATAGTGACGCACGTGGTATCGGGCTATTTTCATATGCAAATGAGGCATGGTATTTTTAGCTCACCTGAGCGAAGCTCATGTGAGCTATTGTTACCGCAATGTGTCCGTCGTCCGTCCGTCGTCCGTGAACATTTTCAAACGTCTTCTTCTCGCTAACCATTGGGCATATGGTCACCAAACTTCATGGTCATGGTCCTTAGGTAGGGGGTGGGGGATTACAAAATTGTTAAAATGACGTCGTCACGTAATCCAAAATGGCCGCCGTCTAAAAATAGCACAAAATCTTCAAAAATCTTCTCAAGAACCGCCAACCGGATTTCGACAAAACTTGGTAGGAATGATCGATGTACAATGCTCTTTCAATGTTTGTTAAAAATGGTGACCCCCGGGGTCAAAAACAAAAATGGGGCGTGGACCGTGGGGTCAATTAGGGGTCAAATTTTATTTTTGACCGGATATGGTCATGTCATATATCAAATCGAAGGTATCAACGAGGCGATAACTCTGGTGCATTTTTTGTCGAAATCGGATGGTTATGTCATCCAAGATGGCCGCCGAAAGGTCAAAAGGTCTTTCTTTTATTAGATTTCAAAATTCTTCTTCACATGAACCGCTTGGCCCATGGTAGCCAAACTTAAAAGTTATGTTCCATGGGTGAAGCCTTTTCAGATTTGTTAAAATGGAGGTCATCGCTAATCCAAGATGGCCGTCGTCTAAAAATCGCATAAATTCTTAAAAAATCTTCTCGTGAACCGACAACCGGATTTCAACGAAACTTGGTAGGAATGATCGATGTACAATGCTCTATCAAATTTGTTAAAATGGTGACCCCGGGGTCAAAAATGGGCATGGCCCGTGGGGTCAAATTGGGGTCAAATTTTATTTTTGATCGAATATGGTCATGTCTATATCAAATCGAAGGTATCAAAGAGGCGATTGCTCTGGTACATTATTTGTCGAAATTGGATGGTCATGTCATCCAAGATGGCCACCGAAAGGTCAAAAGGTCGGTTCTTTTATTAGAGATTTCAAAATTCACACAAACCGCTTGGCCCATGGTGGCCAAACTTCAGTTATCATCCATGGGTGAAGCCTTTTTAGATTTGTTAAAACGGAGGTTGTCGCTAATCCAAGATGGCCACCGTCTAAAAATATCACAAATTCTTAAAAAATCTTTTTCTCGTGAACCGCCAGCCGGATTTCGACGAAACTTGGTAGGAATGATCGACGTAGAATGCTCTTTCAAAGGTGTTTAAATGGTGACCCCGGGGTCAAAAATGGGCGTGGCCCGTGGGGTCAAATTTTATTTTTGACCAAATATGCTCATGTCATATATCAGATTGAAGGTATCGATGAGGCGATTGCTCTGGTGCAATATTTGTCGGAATCAGATGATTATGTCATCCATGATGGCCTCCAAAAGGTCCATTTGTTCGAGATTTTGAACGTCTTTTTCTCAGGAACCACATGGCCGATGCTGGCCAAACTTCATAGTAAGTTAAGATCCTTGAGTGAAGCATTTTCAGATTTGGTAAAATGAGTCATCGCTTAATCCAAGATGACTGCCATCTAACAATAGCACAATTTTTTTAAAACATTTATGAACTCAATGTCACATTCTCCTCTGGTGTTCATGGAGTCAGGTGAGCGAATTAGGGCCATCATGGCTCTCTTGTTTAATTATTTATACTAATTAAATGAATCACCTGAAAGAAACAATGTTTTCGACAGATTAATAAGTATGATCATTGCACATCAAAAAGTAATTACAGAGAATGAAATAGTAATGTCAGTTAACATTTTAAGGAAACAAGGTTATCGCCCCTGATATCATTGTGAAAATTCATGTATGATTACGAAGTATAAAAATACCAATTATATCGTCCGAAAATGGCTGTTCATTTTGCCCGAACAATGTTATATCTAATGTATGGACGAAAAATATATGCCTCCCTATATTAGAACCTGGCACGTCGACATGCACCTTTAAGGTTTTTAGTCAACCTTGGTTAAGGTTTTTATGTAGGCTGCGGCCACCTTGTTTGTCAAGCTATGTGTACATCGACAACCCTCGTAGTCGAGCTATGCTGTTCTCCTACAGCTCTTGTTATTATACTGAATTTATTACATTTTGGCTGTGATAATGTAATGAATTCAGTATAATAATTCTGCATACTTTTAATCATAAAATATATGCAGTCGTTTAGTTCTATATGAAATAATGCATTTCAGGAAAAATAAATGATTATATATACTCTCTCAAAGTATACTTTGCAATTTTGATTAAATTGGCTACTGATCCCGATATTGCTGTGGGAGTGCACAGAACAGTCAGGACTAGTGCTGGGTATCGCCTCTGAAAATCGTATCGCGATATATCGTGGTATTTTACTATGTATCGCGATACGTATCGCGATATTTTTAACCTTTTTCGGCTCGAGAAAAGCAGGCAGAAAAGCAGGCTGTTTCCTATTGCATATATACATGTACTAATGGCCCATGTATGTTTTGCAGGTCAATGATGTGAAAAATAAATTACTATGATTTGTATTTCTTCACTACAAAACACCAGAAATGACATGTAATTATCAGTGTACAAGACTACTAGTCTACTACTACTGGCAGGCCTTAGCAACTAGTAAGGCTTACTTACTAGGTTACAACCTGTGTCTGTGACTGGAGAAAGGGGGCTTATGTGTTATGCAGCCAGTGTAGATCCAGATAAGTCTTATCAGGATCAACACTGTTAAAGATCAATGAAACACCTGATTTGTTGTTGTTGTTGTTTTACAATCGGCAACGTTCGGGTGATGTCGGCGTAAATGATGAATTAAATTGGTCGTCCCTTCACCAGTAGCTTTTACTTGCGCGTCGCAGTGATTGCATATAGCAACATTTTGGTCGACGGTATCGTCAGACTTGCTTTTCTTGAGCCCAAAATGGTCCCACGCACCGCTTTTTGTGTTTCTTCATTTGTTTTTGACGATCTCAAAATCAGGCGATTTCCTGTCCGCCATATTGGAAAGCTTTGTCACTAGGGGCATCTATCGTATGCATATTGAAAATACGGTACCTAAACGTTATAAATAATTACAAATATGCTTATTCCAGGGCAACGCACTTGTAATATCGGGATAACGATAACTGTCGGAGCGTGCCGAACATGACCGAAAAAACTCACTCTATTTAAAACCGGTATGCACCGGGAGAAATAAATATCGGTTATATCGGTACACCGGTTATACCGCGCACCTCTAGTCAGGACCCACAAATGAGATGAGTCATGTGATTTTGTACCTAAGATTAGCGATATCTCGTGAAAAATATTTACAATATTTTCCGTCAATAACATTTGAAGCTGACAATTTGTTCGAAGAAAATGTGGAATAGAATTCTGTGTTTGCTGTGAAAATTTTGTCCACTTTTTGTAATTTACAGAGAATATCAGTTTCTGTAGTGTTCATGAAAAATCGTACCTCGTTTGTTTCACGAAAGCTGCCCAAATTTTACGGCCATATAGACAATGCAAACAAATTTTTTTTTGATAATATTAAATTTTATCAAAAATTAAGAATGAGCCTTCTTTTTATTTCGTGAAATTTGGTCAAATATTGATTTTATTACGAAAAATGAGTTCTCTATGAATTTAACATGGGGAAAAAAAGAGATGGAGAACCTGGAAAACAAAAGATTTTGGAAATTGATTCTGAAACCTAGCAAGATAGCTTGGAAATGATCTATAACTAAGAAAACGATTACATTTTGAAAATCGGTCCACTATTTCTGAAATTGGAAAAATTTCCCCATGTTAAATTCACATAGACACTGTGAAGATGTCTATATGGATTTAACATGTGGAAATTGTTTTTTCGCAATAAAATCAATTTTGGACCAAATTTCACGAAATAAAAAGTAGGCTCATTCTTAAATTTTGCTATACTTTAATATTACCGAAATTATATTGTTTTCACATTGTGGATATATCCGTAAAATTTGGGCAGGTTTCTTGAAACAGACAGTAGGTACAAAATCACATGGCTCGTCTCTCTTTTGCTACAAATTCCTAAAAAAAACGCCATAAAGACCCTTTCATCGGCTGGGGTCCCATAACGTATCTCGCCCTTTTACAAAGGTTTGTGGCGGCTACTGCTTTGCAGATTGACATCCGACAACACACGCAACCCGGTCAACGCCGCCGAGATAAGCAAGGTGCCAACTCGAGACAGAACACGTACCAGAAGATGTCGCGAGTCAGCACAGACTCTGCGTTTATCGAGGTGGCCACCGACTCCAATAGCAACAGCTCCATGTCCACGATGGACGAAAACATTTACGAGAACTAACGACGGGGACTCGCGCTTGTGATTAAAAAAGGTTCTGTTCTTCATTGAAGTTGACTTGACCCGTAGAATGCAAACTGTCAAAATGGAAAATAATAAATAATCAGCAGACGACAACATTTAATTCAGCATTGTAAAGATTGTTTTGTGGCTGATATTTACATAATTAACAGCAGACGACAATTTTCTTCAGCATTCTAAGAGTTAAATCAACTTTGAAGTTGATTTAACTCTTAGAATGCTGAAGAAATGCATGTGCTTGATTGAAGTTGATTTAACTCTTAGAATGCTGAAGAAAATTGTCGTCTGCTGTTAATTATTTATTTTCCATTTTTCTTTTTCAAAAACACGTTTTGACAATGTTTTGGAAAAGTTTTCTGATGGAAAAGATTCTAAAGTGCTGTCGAACACTTATTGTATTGACAAAGACAAAATATATAACACAAATGAAAGATTACGATTTTACATTAGTTGAGTTATTTGAGACACAAAACTTGAATTTGTTTGATTGAAATCTTTTCCAAAGTTCTTGATATAAGGTGGAACCTCTCTGAACCAGACAACCTACCCCAGGTACCTCCCCAGACAACCTACCCCAGGTACCTCCCCAGGGTGATTTAGAGAGGTTCCACTGTATGTATTTCAACTCTCTGAACCAGACAACCTACCCCAGGTACCTCCCCAGGGTGATTTAGAGAGGTTCCACTGTATGTATTTCAACTCTCTGAACCAGACAACCTACCCCAGGTACCTCCCCAGGGTGATTTAGAGAGGTTCCACTGTATGTATTTCAACTCTCTGAACCAGACAACCTACCCCAGGGTGTCCGATTTAGAGAGGTTCCACTATATGTATTTCAAGACCATGTGTAGAAAGTATTATAATCTCAAGTGAAGTTTTAAATGAGAGCGTTTGTTGGTGATGTTGATTGCAATTCTTGCCAAAGAGTCTACTTGTGTTAACTAGTCATCCTAACTTAATTGATATTTGTGATATATATCCTAATTTAACAATTTCAAAACCAATGTTTGCAAACGGTGTAAATCTTCTGATCCAGCTCATATAGAGTAATGTCATCAGGATCTTTTTTTTATGACACAAAACACCACTTTTCTGATAATGCAATATTTCAAGCATCTACGAGGCAGTCTGCTTTAGCAGAAGTATAGTCGCCGCTGCCCCCTTTTTCCGTTGTCCGCGTCGTCGTCGTCCGAAATGGAAAAGTTTGTACCAGCTTCGTCATCGTGGTATAACTTTAATATTACTTGACGGATTGCTTCAATATTTGGACACTTTATACATGTGAGCATTTTGAACACACTAGTGCCACCATTAACATGACCCTGCCCTTTTTTACCTTCACATGGTTGTGGAAACACTTAGCCATTTCTTATGTCAAAAAGTTTCTTCCACCTTGACATTTTTCGTGTTTTAAGCATGCGCTTCTGACGGTTTTTGTGATGCTTACTGTAGCACGTGCCCATGATCGTGTTACGGTCAATACCTCGGCAGGCGCGTGTCGCTTCCATGGTGGAATTCTTATTTTATCTTTTTCATGGTTTTGCCACATCTGTCGCGTTTCATGTAAGAAAAACATTTAAACAGTAATAGCTAGAGACTTGATGTTTGGTATGTAGATTCCTTATGGTGTGTAGGTGGGCACAGGAATTTTTTATTTTATGAGCCGCCTCATCAGGATCTGCAGTGTTTGTCATTATTTATGGTTGTGAAAAGAATACCCTACTTTTCATCAACCTTTATAATGCGGAATTAAATATTGTTGTCTGCTGATGATGTTTTTATTTCAATTTCTATGAACAAAAACATAGTTTGACAGCACTTTATGATTCTGAAGTGCTGCCAGACAATGTTTATTGAGAATAAAGGCAAAATATGAAACACCGCAGATGACAATGTTTGTTACCCGCATTCTAAGGGTTAACCCTTACAGTGCTGAATCAAATTATGTCGTCTGCTGTTATTTTTAGCTCACCTGAGCGAAGATTATGTGAGCTATTGTTACCGCAATGTGTCCGTCGTCGTCGTCCGTCGTCGTTGTCCGTGAACATTTTCAAAATGTCTTCTCCTCGGTAACTATTGGGTCTATAGTCACCAAACTTCATGGTCATTGTCCTTAGGTAGGGGGATTACAAAATTGTTAAAATGACGTCATTACGTAATCAAAGATGGCCGCCGTCTAAAAATAGCACAAATTCTTCAAAAATCTTAAGAACTGCCAACCGGATTTCGACAAAACTTGGTAGGAATGATCGATGTACAATGCTCTTTCAAAGTTGTTAAAATGGCAACCCGGGGTCAAAAATGGGCATGGCCCGTGGGGTCAAATTTTATTTTTGACCGAATATTGTCACGTCATATATCAAATTGAAGGTGTCAACGAAGTGATCACTCTGGTGCCTTTTTTGTCACAATCGGATGGTTGTGTCGTCCAAGATGGCCGCCAAAAGGTCAAAAGGTCCTTCTTTTTATTAGAGATTTCAAAATTCTTCTTCACATGAGCCGCTTGGCCCATGGTAGCCAAACTTAAAAGTTATGGTCCTTGGGTGAAGCCTTTTCAGATTTGTTAAAATGGAGGTCATCGCTAATCCAAGATGGCCGCCATCTAAAAATAGCACAATTTTGTTAAAACACAAACTCACTGTCACATTCTCCTCTGGTGTTCATGGAGTCAGGTGAGCGAATTAGGGCCATCATGGCCCTCGTGTTTTATTTGTGTTTTTTTTTGTAATTAAAAACATGTTTTGATAGCACTTTAGAATCATTTCCATTGGAAATGATTATAAAATGCTGTCAAACCATGTTTTAGTGAGAAAGAAGACAACATATAAACAACAGCAGACGACAATTTTCGGTTCTCGCATTCTAAGGGTTAATGGAATAGTCCAAAATTAGCATGGAACCGGCCATTGTACATTTTCTGTTGAATGTTGTTGTTATTAATTCCACATTTTCTGTTAAATGTTGTTGTTATTAATTCAACATTTTCTGTTAAATAGGTGTAACGCTGTAATTACCCAACACTTACTACATATATTCCTACAACCACATGCACTAGGAGAAGCTATGTTCAGTATTCACATTATACTCGCATTTCCCACTGAAATGCTCATTACGTGAACACACCTTATCTTGAATTAGTAAATAAAAAATTAAAATATACAAGAAATATGGGATCGAACCCGTTTGCCCGGCCTTACATGACCTTAGCTGTGGACGGCCGTTAAACACTAACAAACAAACAAAACCTATTGCGCGGCAGCACCCAGCAAATCCCCTACTTACCTAGGTCACTGAGGGTTTGCTGGGGTGCACTCGCGAATACCATGTTTGTGTAATGTCAATCTAATGCATTTTCAGGGCCTGTTTCACTAACCGTCATGCTGTAAAAATGATTGCTTGACATAAATTAATTTTATACATATACGGAATTGCGTCTGTTGTCCGCTGTTTTTTTCATATTTTGTCGGGGTTTTTTTTTTTAAATGAAAACATGGTTTGCCAGCACTTCGGAAATGATTCTCAAGTGCTGCCAAACTATGTTTTTGTTAACAAAAACGGAAAATAAGAAACGATCGGCTACAAAATTGAATTCAACATGCAAATATAAATCCACTAATTATTTGCCGAAATATGTTATCTAAGCAAATCACTTTGCACTTACAAACTTCTCAGCCCTTTCAACAGTACATACCTGCATGTGTAGTGGTATTGGCAAACAGTGTAGATCCAGATGAGCCGGCTCGTGACAAGCCGTCTCATCAGGATCTGCACAGTTTGCAAGTAATTTTCTTTTTTTTTTAGAAGAAAAACACCCCTTTTTCGTAAATGGACTAGTCTGAAAACCATTTTGTGATGATTGGATTGATTGCAAAATTAACATTATCAAAATTCATTCCAGTTCACTTTCATTGGATTAGGGGTGAAAGGGTTAATTGTACAATGTTTAGTGAAAATGTTCGTAAGTGCAAAATTTAATTTTAGAATAACAGTAGACGATTTCATCAAAATTGCAAAGTATAGTTACATGTATCTCGCAAAGTGTACTTTGAGGTAGTAATCATTTATTTTCCCCATAGTTCATTATTTCATATAGAACTAACGACTGCATATTTTTGATGATTAAAAGTATGCAGATTATTATATACTGAATTTATTACATTATCACAGCCAAAATGGCTGTGATAATGCAATAAATTCAGTATAATCAAAATTAATAAATGTATCCTTTAATTGAAAATTTCTCCCTCAAAGTGTACTTGGCAAGATAGGCTACAGATGTTGGACAATCTTCAGTGGATATGTTTACATGTAACGATTTATGCCTGTAGGTAGAAACTGGTAACGTTGGTTATAGTCCAATAATTATAGTTATTTTTTTCAAAGTAAGGAAATTTTCGTTAACAAGCTAATTTTTTCGGAATAAATTCCAGAAAAATATACTGAACAACACAAAAAAAGTCCCCGGGTTTTCAGCCGGTGCTTCCAAAATGGCCACCAAAATGGTCGCCAAATCATGCATTTTACTGTTATATATTGAAAAAAAATATAAAAAATATTTTCCATCTTTTGAAAAATATAAAATATTTCACTGAGGAACTTATTAAATAAAGCTACTTTTTTAGGAACATTTTTTCAAGATGGATGGTAAAATGGCCGCCAAATCACACATTTTACTGATTAATATGGAAAAAAATATGAAAAAGGTTATCCATATGCTGAAAAAATATATAATATAACGCGAAGAAAGATATCAAATAATGCTATTTTCTGACTAACGTTTTCTTCAAGATGGATGGTAAATATATATGGCCCTCTAAATGGTTGCCAAATTATATGTATTAGAATTTATATGTATATCTATTTCTTTAACACCGTTAATAAAATATTCTGATGATCGTACGACATATCCCCGTATTTCCCATCGGAACTGTCTAAAATATTTTTTCAAAATGGCTGCCGCCCCGTACAGGCACCGGGGCGGGATCAACTGATCCTGAGAATAGTGCTGCAGTAGCCATTGCTTGTCGTAAAAGGCGACTAAACTGGCTTAACGATTGGGTTCATACTTTCCGGAACCCACTATACCGGATTTGGCCCTCATGTACATTTTTGGCTTTCTTGTATGTGAGAGTTGAGTCGGGCTATGCCCCATATATAAAAGTAAGATTAGCGCTAATCCTATTACTTTTAGGGGATGGGATAAATGATGTGGTGTGGCGAGGGCCTGGCACCAGATCAGGTTGTTCTAATTTCAGGACTGAATATATATTTTGATTGTAAATATTGAGTTCTGAAGTTGGGATTTACCCCCCTCGGACAGGTGGATACGGGACTCGACCCCGTTGACCCGTCTGCGTGTAGACTCCCTGAGGCTTGTACCTCTATGTCAGAAAAGCGGACGTTAAACCCTATTCACTCACTCACTCACTCAAAATGGCTGCCAAGATGGCCACCAAATAGTGTTTTTATGACTATATATATATATATTTAAATAGCTTGTAAACATATATTTCATGTAGTAGTATTCATTTATTATAGTGACACATGTGAACAAGCATACATATATATTCATTTACATAGCATATGTTATCTGAAGGCATACATGTATATGATATGCTGTTCAGCACCCAGCCATATGTTGACTTACGAGTCACTTCTTTGAATATAATAAATAATGACAACCGGTTGTATTAGGTTAATGAACCCATTTCATACCACATGCATGGTATAACGACCCTTTCCCATCTCAATATAAGTGCGCATGTCCTACCCGCCCATGTCAACCATCCCGATTTGACGGTTCACTGAACGTTCACCACATGAACAAGAGGTGGGGGCAAGACAATAAGGTCTGAATGTGGTATGAAATGAGGTCATACAATGAGTGTATACTGACTGATACATCGAACTTTGACTATTTTACCACAATGATGGGTAGTGTGTTGTTGACGACAGATGGCTTCCCAGAAGATGTTGGAAGCGAATGCATAAGGACTTTGTATGCATCACTGCTTCACAGTAACCATGATCACGATAAGGTTGTGGATGAAAAGTATGTACAACAAATTGCTGACAGGATTTCAGAACTGTGTGGCACTGCATCTAGCAGTAATCGAACAGGCAAACTTTGGTATCGATCATTCGTATGTTCATACGGGCCGAGAGGACGGGTGACTGGCTACTCCATCTATACTTATTCGACGGATGCTGCCACATTTTCATGCAGCGGGACATCTGGCATATGCCAAGTCAGCTCATCTGTATGTCCAACAAATGGAGAAGCTTGATAACCTAATGTCAGCGGATGAGTACAAGCAGTACACAGAGAAGGGTTATTTCACAATACGGCAAATTTTGGAATGGCGTGTTTACAGATCAAACGATTGAGCAGTTCCTTATGCGACAACTCAATACATCTGGTGGCATGACACGGGGTCGCGGAATGACTGATAGTACATTGACAACATGGGTCCACGCACTCCCCCGATGTGTCCCAATTTGTGATGCACTGGAGAAGTTCAGTTCACTGATGTGCAAATGGTAACGTCAGAACAGCACAAAGATCTACGGCCATCAAACCAAATAAAGGACACCGCGGATCTCTGTCGCTTTACTGAATGGATGGAAGCTCATCCGCCCTTTGCTGATCGAGATTCGAACGTATTGATGAACGTTGCCACTGGGATTGTAGCTGACGCGACAGTTAACTGCGACTCCGCTGTCTAGATAGGTCAGCAGGCGATGGCGAACATGACAGGAAAGACATTCGCCGACGTCACTACGTCGCAAGGATAAGGTGAAATCACTAGCTGCCATGAGAAACATCGTAAATGTGCGTGGTAACGATGTCGTAGTAAATCCGGATATGCTTTTCAATCGGATAACCTGCATTCTCAACACAAGTTCAGAGCTTGATACGTTTCTACAGTATGAGTTGGCTCCACAACCCCCATCGCTCTTCTTAGATGGTCAAAAACAGCAAAGAATGCACTGGAAACAATGTTGAAGTCCTTGGTTGTCGGCCTAGACGATTCCTGAAGATGCTGTTTTCGTGCTAGATGGAGGTCATCTGCTACACTCAGTAGTTTGACCACAGCCAACAACATATTCGGATGTCTGCTATTGTTACACAACTACGTTCTTCAGCACTACAAACAGGGAACAACGTAGTATTCGACGGATAGACGGAGTTATGTCAACCAAGTTAGTAGAGCAGAAACCGCCGAGCAAAATCCTGCTCATCTGCAAACATCCTGGTGTCACCAAATTTGCCGACCACCACAACACAAAACGCATTCCTTGCAAACAGCATCAACAAAACATGTCTTATTCACACATTGACACCAATTCTGCAAAATGCAGGTGTGAATGTAAAACAAGCTGAGTCAGATGCGGACACTCTGATTGTGCAAACAGCCATTGAAGAATCAACCATGAGCCATACACCAGATATAGTTTTTGGCACCGATACCGATCTATTAGTCATGCTTGTGGCTCGGTCGACTTGTTCATAGCAACTTTATATGCTATGCCAGGGTAAACAACCAACACTCTTCAGCATTGCAGAACTGCAGGATGCACTGGGGCCCCTAGCAAAGCACTTGCTATTCATACATGCAGTCACAGGTTGTGACGCAACGTCTGCGCTGTACTGTACAATCAGGGAAAGCGAAAAGCCTTGAAGATTTCACGTGCCACTAGTGAATTGCATATTCACATGGATGTGTTCAATCGGGTGTCCAGCACCCACGAACAAGTTGCTATTGCAGGCGAACGATTTCTTCTTGCGTTGTACGGTGCTGAGAAGTTCACATCATTAAACGAGTAACGCCACGTACAAACGAGGTGTAGCGAGGCCATCACTCAGTGGTAGTTTCCGACTATCCAGCCTGCCACCAACAAGTGCTGCAGCTCGTCAACATTCTTACCGCGTGTACCTGCAGGTCCAAGAATGAATGGGACGCAAAGTTGTCCCAATCGACTGGGGTTGGCAATCGAATGACCAAGGTCTTATTCCGATCCCTACTGATCAGCCCGTAGCACCACATAAGTTGATAAACTTTGTCACCTGTGCCTGCAAGTCCGGCTGTGGAAGGCATGCGGCTGCAGGAAGGTCGGTATGGTGTGCTCCGATATGTGTACCAATTGCATGGGTGCATGCTTCAATGCACCGGACATAGAATTTGCTGAAGGCACACTAGCGGTCAACTGAGTAAATTGGCTGAACCCAGCAAGCAAACGACGTTTTTGTGTCACTGTCATTTCAGCGTAAAGCTAAAATCGTAGCGCACACGGAAGTGTATGAACATGTACTGTAACGATACATTGGTCAATCGCATATATGTACTTAACTTTAACAGAACTTATTATTAGAATTGGCCAATGTTTTAATTTGGTGGTCCTACTTAGTTCATTGGTGACCCGTTCAGTAAAGTATTCTCAATCACGTGTTTATGTAAAATAACAGAATCAATTTGTCTACCATCTTGATAGTACGTACTATTTATGAATACTCCCGAAAATATGTAATCGCATACCCGGGACTTGCTTAACTTGCGGAATTTTCCGAATACATATATATACGTGTCACAATTTTTTATTAAGAAAAAAGACACAATATATATATATGGCGGCCATATTGTCCGCCATATTCAAGCCAACTGCGCCAGAACATCCGAACCTTAATTTGTGGCTCATTGTAGTAGAACTATGTTATATTTCTGCCATACATGACAGACAAGTAGAATAAGAAACTTACGTGCTATTTTCATGTCCCTTTTATCAACGCATTAGGGAAACTTACATTTTCGCATGTTTCTCTAATAATTGCTACGAAAGCATGTCGACGCAGGAAAACTTACATTAATGATGAGTAAACCAGATACTATTAGGAAAACATGCACATTTCTAAGAAGAAGCTATGAATAAACGAGCAACTGCCATGTACATATAATTGGGTCGTTTGCTGAATTACATGTACTGTTTTATATTTCTATGTAAATATAATTGTTTCACCATATGACCAGTATGGACCGGATCATTCAACGAGTACGAGTAGTATGATCGGAGACTATACTGACCAACATTCAAATAATGATGTTAAAGATCAATCACGAGCAGTGAGGATACTGGCTGCCCGTGTATGTTCACGGGCCTGCCCGTATTCACACTACCCATCATTGTGGTAAAATAGCCAAAGTTCGATGTATCAGTCAGTATACACTCATTTTATGACCTCATTTCATACCACATGCAGACCTTATTGTCTTGCCCCATCTCTTGTTCATGTGGTGAACATTCAGTGAACCGTCAAATCGGGATGGTTGACATGGGCGGGTAGGGACATGCGCACTTATATTTAGATGGGAAAGGGTCGTTATACCATGCATGGTATGAAATGGGTTCATTAACCTAATACAACCGGTTGTCATTATTTATTATATTCAAAGAAGTGACTCGTAAGTCAACATAATGGCTGGGTGCTGAACAGCATATCATATACATGTATGCCTTCAGATAACATATGTTATGTAAAGAATATATATATTTAGCTTGTTCACATGTGTCACTATAATAAATGAATACCACATGAAATATATTTTTACAAGCTATTTAAATATATATATATGTAGTCATAAAAACACTATTTGGTGGCCATCTTGGCGGCCATTTTGAAGGAATATTTTAGACAGTTCCGATGGGAAATACGGGGATATGTCGTACGATCTTCAGAATATTTTATTAACGGTGTTAAAGAAATAGATATATATATAAAATGTAATACATATAATTTGGCGGCCATTTTGAGGGCTATATTTACCATCCATCTTGAAAAAAACGTTAGTCAAATATAACAGTAAAATGCTTGATTTGGCGACAATTTTGGCGGCCATTTTGGAAGCACCGGCTGAAAATCCGGGGACTTCTTTTGTGTTGTTCAGTATATTTTTCTGGAATTTATACCGAAAAAATTAGCTTGTTAACGAAAATTTCCTTGCCAAATTCTAAAATGCCTGGACTATTAACCAGGTTAATGTCGCAGTCAAATTAATAATCTTCTCGTACAAAGTTTAGTGAAAATGGCCCCTAGAAATAAATAAACTTTATTTATATCTACACACATTTTCACCTCTATATTCTATTCATATACATGTACAATATTTTCGATACTACATTATAATTAAGTTACACAATTTATTAAAACTGTTTATTTTCTATGTTGCTTTATTGCTTGTTAATTTGTTCCTTTGAAAAATGTTGTTTTGAAAAAATATGTTGAACGATATTCATTCAAAGTGTGTGTTCGTGGTTTATGAAGTACCGTATCGTTCAACATATCATATTGATCCTAATATATGCGCTGTGGCACGATGCAAAACACAAATCGAGCGCGTTAATTAGGGTTCTCAATATTCATTGGGTGCAACTCGTCACATACACCTTACCAGTAGCCTATTTCACCAACATTGCAAAGTATACTTTCAGGGAGAAATTTTCCATTTTAGGATAAATTTATTAATTTTTATTATACTGAATTTATTACATTATCACAGCCATTTGGCTGTGATAATGTAATAAATTCAGTATAATAATTCTGCATACTTTTAATCATCAAATATATGCAACGGTTAGTTCTATATGAAATAATGCATTTCGGGAAAAATAAATGATTACTCCCTCAAAGTATACTTTGCTACATAAGTGTACTTAGCAATTTTGATGAAATCGGCTACAGTAATCAATACTTGTGGTGTGATAATATTCCTGGCTTTTTAAAATGCACTTTCGCCCACAAGTATCGATGTTTGTTTGGTATGACTGGTAACCGTTTTTCACTTGGGAAGATGTGTATCACGATACATATCTGTATATATGACAATTCGGCCCGATGGGACTTTGTCCCTTGACATTTTGGTCCGATAACATGAATACAACATGCGCGTATACTATGATGAATATTAATGCAGAAAGCTTGAAGAAAATAGCTGACCAGTTTCATATTAAACACATCAACTGGCACCAGGTCGGGTTATTCCAATTTCAGGGCTGAATATATCTTTTCTCGATGTAAATATTCCGTTCTGATTTGGGGATTTTCCCCCTAATGCAGCAGGTTAAAGCAGGATCAGACCCATTTGCCCGGCCTTACTGTTACATGACCATAGCTGTTGATAGGCCGTTAAACACCAATAAACAAACCAAATAAACGCATCAAATGTAAAAAAATATTTAAATGCAAGTACTTTTTCATCAATAACAAGTCGCCTCCCTAAACATTTTGTAGGGAAAATACAATTCTTTAATAGAATATTATCATGGGTGCTAAAAATAGATTTTTAAAACATACTTTGAGTTTTCAAAATCTAACATTTGTTTTCTTACCTGATTTCCAAGCCGTCCAGCCAGGTTTTGGAGTCCTATTTCCTTGTTTTCTTTCTCCATCCCCAGCTCCTTTTCGCCCCATGTTAAATTCCTATAGGAAAACTTTTTTTAGCTTTGCTTTTTAGCAATAAAATCAATATTTGAGGGAATTAAAATAAAA
>CM055271.1:83803842-83843111 GCA_029237695.1 Conchocele bisecta
GCCAAATGTTTTCTCTGTTTTTGGGATGTTTTGGAATCCTAGTACCTCCACGTGGGCTGGAACAAACGGGTTTTCCATGTCTACCCATAGATCTAGAAGTTTTGTAGATTTCTTGTGCATGCGAAACTCTGTACTAGCTTCGTGTAGTGGTTGCCGTAGTTTTTCTATCTTTTCTTCTAGTAGGGCTTTCCTGTCGGACACTTCTTCCAACCTCTCTCGGGCTTCTTTCTGCCGCAGAACTATCTGCTCCCACTCCTCCCGCTTCCTCTCCCTGGCGGGCCTCCCTATTGATTTCTACGTGTGCTCTCCAGTTGTTTTCTACTAGTAGTAGTTTTTCTTCTGCTAGTCTTGCAATTCTGTCTCGTGTGGATAGTAGGCATGTTTCTCTTGTTGTGTCTATCTTCTCTATTGGAAATGGTATCCCTGTTCTGTTCCCGTGCCAATACTTTTTGTTCCATTGCCAACGCACGAACTCTGTGTCCACTAGTGGGCGAATACCCTCGCTAGGTTCTGGAGTTTCCTTTGTATGTCTTCCAAACGGTGCTTTGCTTCTCGCTAGATATGTTCCCCCTTCTGTTTTTCTATATGTTTGCAAGGTTGTACCTACACCATCTTCGTCCTGGTCCAATACTACCGCGTGTATAGGGAGTCCTACAAATCCAAATGCAGATACCCATAGAGGTACATATGTTTTTTCCAATGTGTATATCTTGATCTTGGTATGTTTTTGTATACCCCACATAGCCTTCGTGTCCCCGAGTGTCCCCAATATATAGCATATAGTGTTTTTGTTTGTTTCGATAGTAGAACTAGGTTGCAGTGTATAGATTCGCTATAGCCTTCCACTGCTTCTCGAGTGTTTGTTCCCAAAAAAGCTTCTCGTCTTCTGGATCCCCCATTTTCCGTATGTGTTGTACCGCTTGGTTTGCAAGATCTAGAGAAATATCTTCTGCCTGTACTCCGTATAGAGACACCTCTACCCTACATATTCCCTTTTGTTGTACTAGTGGATGCGCAAATGTTTTTCCTAGTCTAGAATCTGGACAATCGCAGTAGTTTGCCACGTTGTTCCCCATACTGTCGAGGACGCCTGCACATTCCATCTGGCATACAAATTTGTTGTAGAATTTTCCTCTCCAAAGAGATCCGACTGGTGGATCTGGAACTAGAATGGATATACAGTTGGATCCTACACTGTCTACATTGTCTAGAATACTGCAATCTCCTTCCCAATTGTTTTGTAGGTGGGTTTCCAAAATATTTCTATCTAGTGTACCTGCGTAGTCTCTTGTACAATCTATTGCATACAGTCCTATACCGTCTAGTCGAAGGCTTTCTAGAAAGTTCGGAAGTTTTTCGAAAAGTTCCCTATTTCTACATTGGCTACATCTAGTTTCGCTACTACTATAGCTTCTGGTTCTTGGTTTGTTGATGTTTTCTTTTGAATACGTCTAGAACGGTTCTATCCATCTCTAGAATTTTTGCACATGTTCTTCTATATAGTGTGTTGTGTCTCCGAAATATCTGGATGTGGCTACTATGCGTACTTGTATGCTATCTGGTAGTCCTACTACGTGTGCGTGGGCACGAATGTTGGAAAGAATTGTTTTTGCAATTGGTCCCTGCCGCGGATACAGATCTAGATCCTGCTTGTGTTGTGGAGATTTGATTTTCTGCTAGTAGTGTCCATACATACATATCGTCTACAAATACTTCGGAAACTGGTTCCAGATGGGTGCGAATTCCCTCTCCCTGTGCTAGATTTTCCGATCCTTCTGGTACTTCTATCGTTGGGGTGTAGCAGACTGTGGATATGTCGCTTGCCAAGTTGTTGTCGTATATATTTTGATGAGTACGTGTTTGTCTGTCCGCTCTCCTACGGAGCGTATTCCCATATCTTTTGCTGTTGCGAACTTTGTTGTTTCTTGCATTTTTGAGAAGTAGCTGAACTATATATAGCTGAATTTTTATGTTCAATTGGTTGTTTTTTTCATTTTTGAAACTGTCATAATTTTTTCGGCGCTCATCTTCGGCGGTAGAAATGTCAGAAAAATGGTAGAATGATTCTTTTCGTCTTTCTTGAGATTCTTGATTGCTCTGTATGGTGGTATTCCAATATCGTACATCGAGTACATATTTCATGTGGTAGCTGAACATAGTAGCCGAAAACATCCTCCATTTTGCCACCCTTATTACCAACTTCCTCCGCTTTGGATATGTCATTAAATGCCCCTCTTTTATAGGCGCGGGTAAACCGCTTCATAAACGCCTCATTCTTTGTGGCATTTATCAGCTTTGTCAACCCCCTAACTCTCAACCGTTTACTATAAGTAATCCCTAGAGATTCGGCTTCTCTTCTCAAACTTTCTATTTCTGCTCTAGTTTCTGACGTTATCATATTTTCTGTAATATACTTTTGTATAACCTATAAAATTTATATGTTCAATTGGTCTTGAAAACATTATGTTTTTTTTTCACTTCTAATTGAATATCATAAACATATACATATATAATGGAGTGTGAGACTTGTTGTAAGACGTTTACGCGTAAAGAATATCTACGAAGGCATCTAGCGAGCGTAGAAAAATTCCTTGTGTCGCCCCCCGCAATTTCAATGCCCCAGATGCCCTTGTAAATTCATTAGTGCCCAAACTCTTTGTAGACATAAGCAACTACACTGTCAGGTGGCTACAGGTGAACGTGGTAGACTAGAGCTGGTAAAGAATTAATTGCTGATCTGCGAAATAAATTATCTATATTGGAGGAGAAAAATGGGGTGTTGGAATATAAACTATCACTCGTGGGCACATTTAAATCAGAAACTTATTAGAATAAATTCATAAATGGTGTCAAAAATAAATCCTTTTTAAGACTATTGTTTTATCTGTCAATTGGACGTGAAAAAAACATGATGTATTTATGACACCAATTTTGAATATTTCGTGGGACAATTTCCTCGTTAACTAATTTTTTTGATTTTTTGATTTTTTGGGTGGTGGGAATAGTATAGAGGGTTATAAATGATACCATCGTTAGGTGGTATCATTTTGAATCCCTCTATACTTAAATTTACTGTCTGAAAAACATTATGTTTTTTTTTTTTCACGTCCAATTTTTAGTGGGAGACAATTTCCTCGTTAACCAATTTTTGATTTTTCGGGGGGTGGTGGAGTAGTATATAGGGTGGAGAAATGATACCCTCGTTAGGTGGTATCATTTTGAATCCCTCTATACTACTCGTACACATTTGTGTACATGTGCCGGGGGCGTGGGCAGTGCTGTAACAATTTAGTTAATCTGGGTCGAGTTAATCTGCGCCACTGATACGCGATCTCCGATTGGTCAGCCTTTTACACCTAATTAATATTCCACCAATGGTGAGCGCGAACGCATGCCGGAAAATTTAAATCGAGCACATAACAATTAGCACTGCTTTGTTACTGGGACCAATAATTGATGTTATTCCCAGTTTGCTCGGATTAATTTACGAAATGTGCAAACGTGATCAGCTGCACATTCACATCGGTGAGATAAAAGGAGGCTATGCGTCCATAAACAAAAAAAAATAAAAAAATCGTCCATTTTGGGTCTAATTTGGGAAATAATCGCAAATTTAACACGATTTCTGACAATAGTCGTGTTACAAATTTAATACGATTTTGATATACAAATAGGCAGTTCTACTGTGCTCTACCATCTCTTTGTGCAGTGTAGCCAGCCAGCTGGAATTGTTGCATAATCAGATGTAACATAACTTGGATTAATTAGTTCCTTGGAGATACAGCCAGCCAGGATCTGCTCTACTGACCAAGACATACAATACCAATTAAATAGCAATTAATCTGAAATCTGACAATAAGGTTTCCACAGTAGCCACTGTGGCAAGGATTTGAGAAAAGGAACTGTAACTTGTAGTAACATTGTCTAAAACGTCAAACGACAGAAAAAAAATGATGAATGAAACGGACGAGGAGGTGTCGTTCACCCTCGGATCACAACTGAGTATCACAACGGAAAGTGTAAATGCATCACATGACTCGAGTGTCACCCTTTCTCCAGTACAGACTCAATCACAGTCCCTGTTCTCCCCTGTCCCCTTGGTAACCACAGAAGAAGGCACAGACAGATTCAATGGAATATTATACCATGTTCTTCCTAGTGACGGCCAACTGACCATCCTGTTCTCGTCCAAAGACCTCTACTCCAAATTTATCAACTCTCTGGATAAGGAACTACATCCTAGATATATCAATGATGTCAAGACCACATACACGACCCACATACGTGGCAGAGGGTGTACACTTGCCACAGATAAAAATGAGGCCACTATTAGAGCAACAGGAGCAGGGCGCATCTTATGGCGGGATACCCATTTCAATAGACTGGCTATAAGACTGTACCAGCAATTTGCCAATGCAACAAATGAAAGCATAACTATCCCCCACTCTGTACATACGTCAACACCTGCTATACAAGGTCAGGCTGATAATAGAGAACCAACTCTATCACCAGTAATCATGCAGCAACCAGAAAAAAGAACACCACCCATCCAGCCCATATTAACAGCCCCGACTGACACACCTATAACTGAAAACCAGAAACAGGTAGTCGAACTGCAACGTATCAGTAAAACACTACAGGAGCAACTTTCCATGATCAACAGTAAAATTGACACTCTAATTGAAAGGTCCCAGACAGTGCCACACACAGTTCATAAACCACATACTCTACATAAAGTGTTGGAAACCGACTGTGACGATGTGATCACTTTAAATGAAACAGCCGAGAAACAGGTACCTCAACTTACACCTGGGAACAAAACATACAGTGATGTGGTCAAGCAAGCTACTCCAGTGGTGTCTGAGCCAAAAAGAAACCCAATGACGCCTACATATTCTCAGCAAAATGCAGAGAAAAGGCAATCTCCAAAACAACAAAAAAACTCACAAAATGAAATAACTTTGGTGATTGGCGATTCCATCCTCTCAGGCGTCAACAGAAGGGGCCTGAGCAGAAATGTTGAATGTCGGCCTATACCTGGGGCAACCATTGACACTATTATTGAAAAAATTCAGCTCTACGACATACCCAAATTCAACAACATTGTGCTCTATGTAGGTGGAAACAATGCAGCAAACAATACTGATATGGAGTATTTTGAAGAAAAATATGACCAACTCATATCTTCAATAAAGAAAAATAATCCTGCATGTGAAATATACATGTGTACCGCATGTCCTAGAGGTGACACCAATGTGGACGAGGTGAATGACATCATAGCACGACTGTGCCAGGTCCACCGAGCCAAATGTGTGGACACCTATACAGCTTTCCATGACGACAAAACACACAAACTGAGGCAGTATTTCTATCAACCCCGAGACGATATACACCCATCACATTCGAGTGTAAAGCGGATCCTTGGAGTTATACATGAACAATTACCGATTGTGGGGGATTTTGGAAAATGCTTGAAGTTTAAAGTTCATGCTACTTGATATGGTTGCAGAGAATTAATATAACCGTAATTACAATTACATCGTTAAGCGAAGCTTATCTCCACACCGGCAGCCTTGATACTAATAAATAATAACAATAATAAAAAATAACCATAAAAATAACCACAAGTCCTCAGTGACCTCGACCTTGGGCATTCGAGTGCGGGTCGTACTGGCAGCTTTGTTAATGAAAACATAGAAATGGACGCTTGTCCACAAGCGCATGTGTATCCCCACCCCCCCCCCCCCCACCCACCCACCCCACCCCGCATACAGGCAGCCACTAAAATATAAAGGGAGATAACAAATATGTTAGTAAGGTGCGAGTTGTCATTCTTGCATGAGACACACCTTTGGGTCATGGCAAGTGAGAAATATCATGAAAATATTCCAAAGAGTAATCACGTTTGGGATTGACGGGAAATACCTTTGGGTCGTGGTCTATGCATGTGTGAATTTTCATGAAAATATTCCCAAGGGTATTCGAGTTATGCTAAAAACAAGAAATCAGTGTGCGAAAAAAACAAAGTGAAATAACTCAGAAATCAGTTAGGTAAGAGTTTTCATTGTTGCACACAACACATCTTTGGGTTGTGGTCTATGCATGTGTGATTTTTCATGAAAATATACCAAAGGGTATTCGATTTACGTTACAAACAAGAAATTAGTGCGCAAAATACAAAGAGAGATAACTCAAGAATTAGTGATGCAAGAGTTGTCATTCTTGCACGCGACGAACCTTTGGGTCGTGGCCTATGTATGTGTGAAGTTTCGTAAAAATATTCCAAAGAGTATTCGAGTAATGCTCCAAACAAGAAATCAGTGAGCAAAAAAAACACAAAGGAAGATAACTAGAAAGTTAGTGTGGAAAGAGTTGTGTGTGACGCACCTTTCAGGAATGTGTGAAGGAAGTTTCTGGAATATATTTCAAAGGGTATTCAAGTTATGCTCCAGACAAAACATCAGTGCATAAAAAAAGGGAGATAACTTGAAAATTAGTGAGGCAATAGTTGGGTTTGGGTGGTGGTCTATGCATGTGTGAAGTTTCATGAAAATATTCCAAAGGGTGTTCAAGTTATGCTCCAGACACGAAATCGAAATAACTAAAAAATTAGCGATGCAAGAGTTATAATTTTTGCGCACGACTCACCTTTGGGTCATGATCTATGCATGTGTGAAGTTTCATATATATTCCAAAGGGTATTCGAGTTATGCTCCGGACAATAAGCGTCTGCGGCGGACGCTGACAATGTTCGGTATCGAATCCATAGTATCCCCCGACTTTCGTCCGTCGGATTAAAGACAGAAAAGAAACTTTGCCTTACAAACTTGGTGAACATATGTCCTCAGTGACCTTGACCTTGGGCGGTCTGACGTGGGTTCTATGCAAAACAAAGCACCATCCTTAGACACACATTGCGGTCAAATGTTATAAAAACTGGTAAAGCGGTTCACGAGCTATTGGCAAAAAAACCTAACATTTTTGCATTACAAATTTTCCTTACAAACAAGAACATAAATCCTCAGTGACCTTGACCGTGGGCGGTCGGACGTGGATCATATGCAAAACAAAGCAACATCAACATCCCTAGACACACATTGGGGCCAAATATTATCAAAATCGGTGGAGTAATTCACGAGTTTTTGAACAAGAATTCCGCCAGGGAAGCGGCGTCACGCCTGCCAAGGCATTTGACTCAGGGGCGGCGGAAGTAGCGGCCCCCCCCCACCCCAATAAGTTTGTTGAAGCTAATAAATTGGTGGGGGCATAAAAAACAAGTAAGTCCTCGGTCACCTTGACCTTGGGTGGTCGATCGTGGGTCATACTGATAGCTTTGATAATAAAAAAGAAAACACAATAATTTTGCCTTACAAATTTGCCTTACAAACAAGGTGAACATAAGTTCTCAGTGACGTTGGGCTGTCGGACGTGGGTCGTATATGAAACAAAGCACCATCCTAGACACACATTGTGGCCAAATATTATCAAAATCGGTGAAGGGTTCGCGAGTTACCGTATTGAAAAATGAAAGATGTTACTGATGTATGTACGTACGTGGACTAACACAAAATCCCCTGTTGCCTATCGGCGAGCAGATAACAACAGCAGACGCCAATTACTTTTCCAACATTCTAAGGGTTTAGATAAAAATTGTTGCTGGCGGCAGCAATGAATGGGGTTTAACGTCCCAGCTAAGGCCATATAGGGACAGGACCACATTTTTTTTTTTTTTTATTTTCTTATCAAAACGTACGTCGACAGTACTTTAGAATCGTGTCCAATGGAAATGATTTTGAAGTGCTATCAACTCATGTTTTTAGTGAGCTTTGATGATAAAAAAACAACAAGTCCTCAGTCACCTTGACCTTGGGCCAAGCAACAGCTAAGGTCATATAGAGACAGGCCCACAGTTTAAGTCTCCTCCGACAGACCAGAAGGATGGAAATATTATGAAAGTATTTTTCATTCCCTAGGTGGGGGCAGCTAGGATGATTCATAACTGAATGACGAACAGCATAGGTCCTCGTCATTCAGTTAAACTTGGAAAAGTCGCGGGAATACTGGACGAGGCCAGTATTTCCGCGACTTTTCCAAGTTTTATGAATCGTGGATGCGTAGTCTGATCTACTATCTGTTCCACAGTTTGCTGCCGACACTTTCGGCTATTAATGCAAGTACTTTTTCATCACCCGATCGCCGGGGAGTGTCTCACTCACTAAACGAAGAGATCGCCACAAAGGTCAAGGTACACAAGAACATCCAAAATCGATACGAAGGGCAATGTCACCAAGGTCACACGAATGACACTGTGTGGATAGCCATCAAAGTGAGGAAGGAAGCTATTGGTGAAGTTTGGTAATGATCCAACTAACGGATCAAGGGATATTCAACATTTGGACGTACATCAAGAAGTATTGTTTGTCACGAATCGTAGCCGACTATTTTCTTTATCATCCATTAATTGTAATACGGGTCACATAGTCTAGAGCAGTAATCAAATATTCTAGTACAAGACGGTCAAATAGGTATTGGTGTGTGAAATATCGCCCGTGGAATACACCGCTGGAGAGAATAGCGCTTTATCCTAAACCGCGCACGGACCACCAGTATTGGATTTTGTACTGGTCATATCGGGGTGATCTACACTGTATATGCAGACTTGGATGCTAGCCTAATTACCTAGTAGGTCATACCTATTTATGACTGAAGTATTTCAGACTAATTCACCAGATATCTCATGAGCTAGACTGACTGTCAGAACATTAGTCCACTTACGCAAAATTGTGAGCCAAATGTTGGCACATAAGTTTTACATTGACAAGCAGACAATAGGAGGATAGTCATGCACTAGTCATGCACTAGGGTGGGGGTATATATTCGTTGTAGCACCATATACTATCTCGGACATTCAATTTCATTCTTGTGACATTGGAGATCAAGTTTTCACTGGGAATTGGTGAGTACATGTGTTGTTACTTTCTAATGCTGTCATTTAAGTCTGAATCTCGCCAAGGCTGGCAATTCTACGCAGTGTTATCGTATCCTCGAGTTATTTGGCCCCGTTTCGACCAAACGCTTGGTCAATAAAAGCCATATGGCATGTATCCGCTGATGTAGATTATCTCCCTTAATCAAATATTATTGATTCATTAATTAGTCGTGTTTACTTGTAAATGATACCGATTACAGGACTGGCATGTGGGAGCATTCCGTGAGTATTGTAATGGCATATTATTCTCATGTGTTTTTGTTGCATGTCACTCTGACTAATTGCATTAGCAATTTATTGTATTTGTAAAACGAAGGGCGAAATTGATTGAAATGTTCACTAACATTAGCTATGCATTTTATATTACGGTTCAATCCAATATCAGTCTGCGCCCTGTACAATACATGAGAACATTGCCAATTTTAACACGTCACAATTGTAACGTGAATTTTCTGGACGACTTTCATTACTCTATGGGGGAACGCATGTAAACTCCTAACCCAGTCGTCTGTACATTCATTTTATTAAGTCATATTACGTTCGCAGTGTGTTGTAAATATTGTAAATGCCATTGCGACCAGGATGGACCAGATCAGACAGTTCTGCTCTAAGTGCACTGATTTATACACCAGTAAGCTGCAATAAGGACATGATGTGAAGTATAATTTGTTTCAGTCACTGATGCTTTGGGTCAGCCTGTGGAGTCCTACAGTCTGATTAGAGTATACAGAGTTTATTATTAGTAATGTAATGTAATGTAATGTAATACTGTGAGTCTGCACAGGAGAATACTTGGCACAGTTGCTCTTTATTAAGTTAGCGCAGTTGGCCACGGGCAGTCTGATCAAGGTAAGGCCTGTCGCAATCAAATGTTTGTTTACTAATGGTAAATAACTGTGAATGACGTCTGTATTCACATGTACGGCTGTGAGGAGATATATCGTTGGGTACATTAGATATAGTGGCTGTTCATTAATGTGTTATATCGCATTTTCCGACTTACGAATTCCATCAGCCCCCTTCTTCCAATTAGTGAAAATATCTTTGTGTACATTGCAATTTATCATGTTTCATCATTGTAATATATGATGATGTTTAGTATTGCCATGCAATCATGATATTGATTTCATGTGCACTACTGTGACTATTATTGAGACTATAACATGTTACATTCTGGTAACAACAACGTTGGTGTTTTGTAGTCCCAGCCCGTACACCAGCCAGCCAGTCAGCAACGAGCGACGGCACGTCCCTACTTTGTTTCTGCGTAAATTCAGTACGCATGGACCAAGGGCGTAATCGAGTGGGGCATATTCCGGTGACGTCATTCCGTCAAAGGACGTGATGAATCGATAAGGACGTTCACCGATGCGTTATGGACCCCATCCGCCCAAGTAGGCACTGTATCTCATGAGTACCAGTAACTTTACGACGTTATTATAACGTCACTCCCATCATGGCGGAAGCCAGAGTTGTTTAGCTGAACTCTAACATTGGATATTGATCCAGATCATGATGACATTTACTTTTGACTTTACCCACCTGTTCCAGAATCGTGGATGTGCCTTGGTTGTGCAAGGGCCTGTGGCGGTGGCTGCTAGGGGGCGTTGTCCGTACTGACATATTCATATATTGTTTGTGCTTATCATTTATGTAAATACATCATCCTTGTAAAAATATACCTTGTTGTCTCTGTCCACAACGTGCTTGGTGTTCCGTCCCTTCAGTAGACTAGCCTGGTGTCACCCTGGCGTGACATTGTTACAAAAGTCAAGGTCATCAAGGTGACTGTCAAGGTCACAGGAAAATCACTGGGTGGATAGCTATCAATGTGAGGAAGCTATATAAGAAATTTGCTAATGATAGGACCAACGAATCAGGAGATATTCAACATTTGGACGCATGTCCAAAATTGTTGACATGAACATGAAGGTCATTAAGGTCAAGGTCCTCCAAATTACTCTGGTAGATATCCATCATTGTGAAGAAGCTATTGATGAAGTTTGGAGATATTCAATGTTTGGATGTACGTCCAAATTATTGACATGAAGGGCAAGGTCACCATGGTCACTGTCACATGAATGATACATTGGATGAATAGCCATCAATATGAGGAATCTATTTAATGAAGTTTGGTAAAGGATCCGACTAACGGATCAGGAGGTATTCCAACATTTGGAAGCATGTACAGAATTATTGACACAAAGGTTAAGATCACCGAGATGAAGATCAAGGTCACCTGAATGACAGTCGGTGGACAGCCATCAATGTGAGGAAGCTATTGATGAAATGTGGTAATGATCCGACTAACGGATCAAGAGATAACAGAAATTTGGATACGTCAAAAATTTATGTCCCACAAAGGTTAAGGTCACCAAGGTGAAGGTCAAGGTTAGCCAAATGACACTGGGTGGATAGCCATCAATGTGAGAAAGCTATTGATGAAATTTGGTAATGATCCGATAAACAGATCAAGAGATGAGGGAAATTTGGATACGTCAAATTATGTCCCACAAAGGTTAAGGTCACCAAGGTGAAGGTCAAGGTTAGCCGAATGACACTGGGTGGATAGCCATCAATGTGAGAAAGCTATTGATGAAATTTGGTAAAAGCTCCGACTAACGGATCAAGAGATGAAGGCGCCAGAATTGTGACCGCTATGTCTCAATTTCCACTATCGTAGGCGAGACAAAAATCACACTACAATTTGTTTTATTTGAATTCCCTCAAATATTGATTTTATTGCTAAAAAGCAAAGCTAAAAAAAGTTTTCCTATAGGAATTTAACATGGGGCGAAAAGGAGCTGGGGATGGAGAAAGAAAACAAGGAAATAGGACTCCAAAACCTGGCTAGACGGCTTGGAAATCAGGTAAGAAAACAAATGTTAGATTTTGAAAACTCAAAGTATGTTTTAAAAATCTATTTTTAGCACCCATGATAATATTCTATTAAAGAATTGTATTTTCCCTACAAAATGTTTAGGGAGGCGACTTGTTATTGATGAAAAAGTACTATGGTCATGTAACAGTAAGGCCGGGCAAATGGGTCTGATCCTGCTTTAACCTGCTGCATTAGGGGGAAAATCCCCAAATCAGAACGGATTATTTACATCGAGAAAAGATATATTCAGCCCTGAAATTGGAATAACCTGACCTGGTGCCAGTTGATGTGTTTAATATGAAACTTGTCAGCTATTTTCTTCAAGCTTTCTGCATTAATATTCATCATAGTATACGCGCATGTTGTATTCATGTTGTCGGACCAAAATGTCGAGGGACAAAGTCCCATCAGGCCGAATTGTCATATATACAGATATGTATCGTGATACACATCTTCCCAAGTGACAAACGGTTACCAGTCATACCAAACAAACATCGATACTTGTGGGTGAAAGTGCATTTTAAAAGAGCAGGAATATTATCACACCACAAGTATTGATTACTGTAGCCGATTTCATCAAAATTGCAAAGTACACTTATGTAGCAATGTATACTTTGAGGGAGTAATCATTTATTTTTCCCGAAATGCATTATTTCATATAGAACTAACCGTTGCATATATTTGATGATTAAAAGTATGCAGAATTATTATACTGAATTTATTACATTATCACAGCCAAAATGGCTGTGATCATGTAATAAATTCAGTATAATAAAAATTAATAAATTTATCCTAAAATTGAAAATTTCTCCCCGAAAGTATACTTTGCAATGTTGGTGAAATAGCTAGGCCTCGTGCCACAGCGCATATATTAGGATCAATATGATATGTTGAACGATACGGTACTTCATAAACCATGAACACACTCTTTGAATGAACATCGTTCAACATATTTTTTAAAAAACAAAACATTTTTCAAAGGAACAAATTAACAAGCAATAAAGCAACATTGAAAATAAACAGTTTTAATAAATTGAGTAACTTATAATGTAGTATCGAAAATATTGTACATGTATATGAGTAGAATATAGAGGTGAAAATGTGTGTAGATATAAAAAATAAATAAATTTAGGGACCATTTTCACTAAACTTTGTACGAGAAGATTATTAATTTGCCTCTGACATTAACCTGGTTAACCAACGTTACCAGTTTCTACCTACAGACATAAATCATTACATGTAAACATATCCACTGACGATTGTCCAACATCTGTAGCCTATTTCATCACAATTACAAGGTATACTTATCTTGCTAAGTACACTTTGAGGGAGAAATTTTCAATTAAATGATAAATTTATTAATTTTTATTATACTGAATTTCTTGCATTATCACAGCCATTTTGGCTGTGATAATGTAATAAATTCAGTATAATAATTCTGCATACTTTTAATCATCAAAAATATGCAGTCATTAGTTCTATATGAAATAATGAACTATGGGGAAAATAAATGATTACTCCCTCAAAGTACACTTTGAGGGATACATGTAACTATACTTTGCAATTTTGATGAAATCGGCTACTGTTATTCTAAAATTAAATTTTGCACTTACGAACATTTTCACTAAACATTGTACAATTAACCCTTTCACCCCTAATCCAATGAAAGTGAACTGGAATGAATTTTGATAATGTTAATTTTACAACCAATCCAATCATCACAAAATGGTTTTCAGACTAGTCCATTTACGAAAAAGGGGTGTTTTTCTTCTAAAAAAAAAAAATGAAAATTACTTGCAAACTGTGCAGATCCTGATGAGACAGCTCGTCACGAGCCGGCTCATTTGGATCTACACTGTTTGCCAATACCACTACACAGGTATGTATTGTTGAAAGGGCTAAGAAGTTCGCAAGTGCAAAGTGATTTGCTTAGATAACCTATTTCGGCAAATAATTAGTGGATAGCATGTTGAATTCAATTGTTTCTTATTTTCCGTTTTTGTTAACAAAAACATAGTTTGGCAGCACTTGAGAATCATTTCCGAAGTGCTGGCAAACCATGTTTTCATTTTAAAAAAAACCCCGACAAAATATGAAAAAAACAGCAGACAACACTTTTTTTGTTTCCCACCTTCTAAGGGTTAACTACTGTTGGCAGACGCAATTCCATATATGTATAAAATTAATTGATGTCAAGCAATCATTTTTACAGCATGACGGTATAGTGAAACAGGCCCTGAAAATGCATTAGATTGACATTACACAGACATGGTATTAGCGAGCGCACCACAGCAAACCCTCAGTGACCTAGGTAAGTAGGGGATTTTCTGGGGTGCCCGAGCAATAGGTTTTGTTTGTTTGTTTATTAGTGTTTAACGGCCGTCCACAGCTAAGGTCATGTAAGGCCGGGCAAACGGGTTCGATCCCATATGTCTTGTATATTTTAATTTCTTATTTACTAATTCCAGATAAGGGTGTGTTCACGTAATGAGCATTTCAGTAGGAAATGTGAGTATAATGTGAATACTGAACATAGCTTCTCCTAGTGCATGTGGTTGTAGTAATATATGTAATAAGTGTTGGGTAATTACAGCGTTACACATATTTAACAGAAAATGTTGAATTAATAACAACATTTAACAGAAAATGTGGAATTAATAACAACAACATTCAACAGAAAATGTATAATGGCCAGTTCCATGCTAATTTTGGACTATTCCGAGAACCGAAAATTGTCGTCTGCTGTTGTTTATATGTTGTCTTCTTTCTCACTAAAACATGGTTTGACAGCATTTTATAATCATTTCCAATGGAAATGATTCTAAAGTGCTATCAAAACATGTTTTTAATTACAAAAAAAAACACAAATAAAATACGAGGGCCATGATGGCCCTAATTCGCTCACCTGACTCCATGAACACCAGAGGAGAATGTGACAGTGAGTTTGTGTTTTAAAACAATTGTGCTATTTTTAGACGGCAGCCATCTTGGATTAGCGATGACCTCCATTTTAACAAATCTGAAAAGGCTTCACCCATGGACCATAACTTATAAGTTTGGCTACCATGGGCCAAGCGGTTCATGTGAAGAAGAATTTTGAAATCTCTAATAAAAGAAGGACCTTTTGACCTTTTGACGGCCATCTTCGTTGACACCTTCAATTTGATATATGACGTGACCATATTCGGTCAAAAATAAAATTTTACCCCACGGGTCACGCCCATTTTTGACCCCGGGGTCGCCATTTTAACAACTTTGAAAGAGCATTGTACATCGATCATTCCTACCAAGTTTTGTCGAAATCCGGTTGGCGGTTCTCGAGAAGATTTTTGAAGAATTTGTGCTATTTTTAGACGGCGGCCATTTTTGATTACGTAATGACGTCATTTTAACAATTTGGTAATCCCCCTACCTAAGGACCATGACCATGAAGTTTGGTGACTATAGACCCAATGGTTACCGAGGAGAAGACTTTTCGAAAATGTTCACGGACGACGACGACGGACAACGACGACGGACACATTGCGTTAACAATAGCTCACATGAGCTAAAAATAACAGCAGACGACATAATTTGATTCAGCACTGTAAGGGTTAACCCTTAGAATGCGGGGTAACAAACATTGTCATCTGCTGGTGTTTCATATTTTGCCTTTATTCTCAATAAACATTGTCTGGCAGCACTTCAGAATCATAAAGTGCTGTCAAACTATGTTTTTGTTCATAGAAATGGAAAAAAACATCAACAGCAGACAACAATATTTAATTCCGCATTATAAAGGTTGATCAAAAGTAGGGTATTCTTTTCACAACCATAAATAATGACAAACACTGCAGATCCTGATGAGGCGGCTCATAAAATAAAAAATTCCTGTGCACACCTACACACCATAAGGAATCTACATACCAAATATCAAGTCTCTAGCTATTACTGTTTAAATGTTTTTCTTACATGAAACGTGACAGATGGGCAGATGGACAGCACCCTTAACAAAAACAATATACCCATTTTTTCTCCAAAAAAGTGTGGCAAAACTATGAAAAAGATCAAATAAGAATTCCACCACGGAAGTGGTGTCGCGCATGCCGAGGTATTGACCGTAACATGATCATGGGCACGTGCTACAGTAAGCATCACAAAAAACGTCACAAGTGCATGCTTAAAACATGAAAAAAGATCAAGGTGGAAGAAACTTTTTGAGATAAGAAAATGGCTAAGTGTTTCCACAACCATGTGAAGGTAAAAAAGGGCAGGGTCATGTTAATGGTGGCACTAGTGTGTTCAAAATGCTCACATGTATAAAGTGTCCAAATATTGAAGCAATCCGTCAAGTAATATTAAAGTTATACCACGATGACGAAGCTGGTACAAACTTTTACATTTCGGACGACGACGACGCGGACAACGGAAAAAGAGGGCTCGTAGCAGACTGCCTCGTAGATGCTTGAAATATTGCATTATCAGAAAAGTGGTGAAATGTGTCATAAAAAAAGATCCTGATGAGACTACTCTATATGAGCTGGATCAGAAGATTTACACTGTTTGCAAACATTGGTTTTGAAATTGTTAAATTATGATATATATCACAAATATCACGTAAGTTAGGATGACTAGTTAACACAAGAAGACTCTTTGGCAAGAATTGCAAGCAACATCACCAACAAACGCTCTCATTTAAAACTTCACTTGAGATTATAATACTTTCTACACATGGTCTTGAAATACATACAGTGGAACCTCTCTAAATCGGACACCCTGGTGTAGGGTGTCTGGTTCAGAGAGGTTCCACCTTATATCAAGAACTTTGGAATAGATTTCAACCAAACAAATTCAAGTTTCGTGTCTCGAATAACTCAACTAATGTAAAATCGTAATCTTTCATTTGTGTTATATATTTTGTCTTCTTTGTCAATACAATAAGGGTTCGACAGCACTTTAGAATCTTTTCCATCAGAAAACTTTTCCAAAACATTGTCAAAACGTGTTTTTGAAAAAGAAAAATGGAAAATAAATAATTAACAGGAGATGACAATTTTCTTCAGCATTCAAAGAGTTAAATCAACTTCAATCAAGCACATGCATTTCTTCAGCATTCTAAGAGTTAAATCAACTTCAAAGTTGATTTAACTCTTAGAATGCTGAAGAAAATTGTCGTCTGCTGTTAATTATGTAAATATCTGCCACAAAACAATCTTTACAATGCTGAATTAAATGTTGTCGTCTGCTGATTATTTATTATTTTCCATTTTGACAGTTGGCATTCTACGGGTCAAGTCAACTTCAATCAAGAACATGCACAGAACCTTTTTTTAATCACAAGCACGAGTCCCCGTCGTTAGTTCTCGTAAATGTTTTCGTCCATCGTGGAAATGGAGCTGTTGCTATTGGAGTCGGTGGCCACCTCAATAAACGCGGAGTCCGTGCTGACTCGCGACATCTTCTGGTACGTGTTCTGTCTCGAGCTGGCACCTTGCTTATCTCGGCGGCGTTGGTTGACCGGTCTGCGTGTGTTGTCGGATGTCAATCTGCAAAGCAGTAGCCATCACTAACCTTCGTAAAAGGGCGAGATATGTTATGGGACCCCAGCCGATGAAAGGGTCTTTATGGCGTTTTTTTTTAGGAATTTGTAGCAAAAGAGACGAGCCATGTGATTTTGTACCTACTGTCTGTTTCAAGAAACCTGCCCAAATTTTACGGATATATCCACAATGTGAAAACAATATAATTTCGGTAATATTAAAGTATAGCAAAATTTAAGAATGAGCCTACTTTTTATTTCGTGAAATTTGGTCCAATATTGATTTTATTGCGAAAAAACAATTCCCACATGCTAAATCCACATAGACATCTTCGCAGTGTCTATGTGGATTTAACATGGGCAAATTTTTCCAATTTCAGAAATAGCGGACCGATTTTCAAAATGTAACTTGTTTTCTTAGTTGGATCATTTCCAAGCTATCTTGCTAGGTTTCAGAATCAATTTCCAAAATATTTTGTTTTCCAGGTTCTCCATCTCTTTTTTTCCCCCATGTTAAATTCACATAGAGAACTCATTTTTCGTAATAAAATCAATATTTGACAAAATTTCACGAAATAAAAAGAAGGCTCATTCTTAATTTTTGATAAAATTTAATATTATACATTGTCTATATGGCCGTAAAATTTGGGCAGCTTTCGTGAAACAGACGATGTACGATTTTTCATGAACACTACAGAAACTGATATTCTCTGTAAATTACAAAAATGGACACAATTTTCACAGCAAACACAGAATTCTATTCCACATTTTCTTCGCACAATCTTAGGTACAAAATCACATGACTCATCTCATTTGTGGGTCCTGACTGTTCTGTGCACTCCCACAGCAATATCGGGATCAGTAGCCAATTTCATCAAAATTGCAAAGTATACTTTGAGAGAGTAATCATTTATTTTTCCTGAAATGCATTATTTCATATAGAACTAACGACTGCATATATTTTATGATTAAAAGTATGCAGAATTATTATACTGAATTCATTATATTATCACAGCCAAAATGTAATAAATTCAGTATAATAACAAGAGCTGTAGGAGAACAGCATAGCTCGACTACGAGGGTTGTCGATGTACACATAGCTTGCTTGACAAACAAGGTGGCCGCAGCCTACATAAAAACCATAACCATGGTTGACTAAAATCCTTAAAGGTGCATGCCGACGTGCCAGGTTCTAATATAGGGAGGCATATTTTTTTCGTCCATACATTAGATATAACATTGTTCGGGCAAAATGAACAGTCATAAACCATTTTCGGACGATATAATTTGCATTTTTATACTTCGTATATCATACATGAATTTTCACAATGATATCAGGGGCGATAACCGTGTTTCCTTAAAATGTTAACTGACATTACTATTTCTTCTCTGTAATTACTTTTTGATGTGCAATGATCATTAACCTGTCGAAAACATTGTTTTTTCAGGCGATTCATTTAATTAGTATAAATAATTAAACAAGAGGGCCATGATGGCCCTAATTCGCTCACCTGACTCCATGAACACCAGAGGAGAATGTGACATTGAGTTCATAAGTGTTCTATAAAAAAATTGTGCTATTGTTAGATGGCAGTCATCTTGGATTAAGCGATGACTCATTTTACCAAATCTGAAAATGCTTCACTCAAGGATCTTAACTTACTATGAAGTTTGGCCAGCATCGGCCATGTGGTTCCTGAGAAAAAGACGTTCAAAATCTCGAATAAATGGACCTTTTGGAGGCCATCATGGATGACATAATCATCTGATTCCGACAAATATTGCACCAGAGCAATCGCCTCATCGATACCTTCAATCTGATATATGACATGAGCATATTTGGTCAAAAATAAAATTTGACCCCACGGACAACGCCCATTTTTGACCGCGGGGTCACCATTTTAACACCTTTGAAAGAGCATTCTACATCGATCATTCCTACCAAGTTTCGTCGAAATCCGGCTGGCGGTTCACGAGAAGATTTTTTAAGAATTTGTGCTATTTTTAGACGGTGGCCATCTTGGATTAGCGACAACCTCCGTTTTAACAAATCTAAAAAGGCTTCACCCATGGATCATAAACTGTAAAGTTTGGCCAGCATGGCCCAAGCGGTTCGTGTGAATTTTGAAATCTCTAATAAAAGAACGACCTTTTGACCTTTCGGTGGCCATCTTGGATGACATGACCATCCAATTTCGACAAATAATGTACCAGAGCAATCGCCTCTTTGATACCTTCGATTTGATATAGACATGACCATATTCGATCAAAAATAAAATTTGACCCCAATTTGACCAAACGGGCCACGCCCATTTTTGACCCCGGGGTCACCATTTTAACAACTTTGATAGAGCATTGTACATCGATCATTCCTACCAAGTTTCATTGAAATCCGGTTGTCGGTTCAGGAGAAGATTTTTTAAGAATTTATGCGATTTTTAGACGGCGGCCATCTTGGATTAGCGATGACCTCCATTTTAACAAATCTGAAAAGGCTTCACCCATGGAACATAACTTTTAAGTTTGGCTACCATGGGCCAAGCGGTTCATGTGAAGAAGAATTTTGAAATCTAATAAAAGAACGACCTTTTGACCTTTTGGCGGCCATCTTGGATGACATAACCATCTGATTTCGACAAAAAATGCACCTTCGATTTGACATGACCATATCCGGTCAAAAATAAAATTTTACCCCTAATTGACCCCACGCCCCTCGCCCATTTTAACAACTTTGAAAGAACATTGTACATCGATCATTCCTACCAAGTTTTGTCGAAATCCAGTTGGCGGTTCTTGAGAAGATTTTTGAAGATTTTGTGCTATTTTTAGACGGCGGCCATTTTGGATTACGTGATGACGTCATTTTAACAATTTTGTAATTCCCCTACCTAAGGACCATGACCATGAAGTTTGGTGACCATAGGCCCAATGGTTACCGAGGAGAAGACATTTGAAAATGTTCACGGACGACGGACGGACGACGGACACATTGCGGTAACAATAGCTCACATGAGCTTCGCTCAGGTGAGCTAAAAATACCATGCCTCATTTGCATATGAAAATAGCCCGATACCACCGTGCATCACTATCAGTAAAATAAATATTATTAAATAGAGAATATTCATATTTTTGCAACGAATATGACATATATGTTCATCGAGTGGTGTGAAATGTCCATATTTCACGAGTGCCGTTAGGCTTATAAAAGTGAACACATTTTTTTCGGCCGGATATTTTGAAAAAAATGAATATAGATGGCGGAAGTAAAAATGTAGTCGTATTCTCACCGGAAGTTGTATATTTCATCGATGAGAACATATGACTTTTATTTACATCGTATCACTATGTATTTCATGGGTAGGTATATAATAAAGTATTATATCTGTATAGCGGGCACTCGTAATTTTTAGAACTGGTGGAATAGTGACACAATTATACACTTATTTAATTCCTGTAAAGAACATTTTGTGCCTACTGCGCGGGCATGTACCTTTAACCAAGGGAAATTAAGTAAGTAATTCAAGGTTAAATGTAGGTCAATGTCAGATATAATATAAGTCAGGGGTTATTGATTTACATCACTAGGAGATGAAGTTTTTTAAGTATGGTTGCTGTAGGCCCAGGAGTATTCCATATACAAGCTTGACTAAAAGCCTTAACCAAGGGGAATTAACTAAGTAATTCAAGAGGAAATGTAGGTCAAGGTCAAATATAGATCAGGGGTTATTGATGTACATCCCTATGAAAAAAGGTTGTCCAAGTATGGTGTCTGTATGCACAATAGTATTCCATGTACAAGCTTGACTAAAAACCTTAACAAGGTGGAATAAACACATTAATCAAGGGGAATTAACCAAGTAATTCAAGGTTAAATGTAGGTCAAGGTCAAATATAGGTCAGGGGTTGTTGATGTACATCACTAGGAGATGAAGTTGTCCAAGTATGGTTGGTGTAGGGCCAGGAGTATTCCATCTACAAGCTTGATTAAAAACCTTAACCAAGGGGAATTAACTAAGTAATTCAAGAGGAAATGTAGGTCAAGGTCAAATATAGATCAGGGGTTGTCGATGTACATCACTAGGAGATGATGCATCCAAGTATGGTGGGTGTAGGGCCAGGAGTATCTTAACCAAGGTGTGACAGTGACGCCGACGCCGACGTTAGGGTGACTACATAAGCTCCAACTATTCTTTGAATAGTCAAGCTAAAAATTAATAAATTTATCCTTAAATTGAAAATTTCTCCCTCAAAGTATACTTTGCTAGAATAAGTATACTTTGCAATGTTGGTGAAATAGGCTACAGATCAGGTTAGAAATGAAAGAAACATGAACATCCAGCAAACAACAAAACTCCTGATTTTTATGGACTTAGCTCTTTGCATGCTGGGAAACTTGTGGGCTATAAATAGTTCAAAACTAGCGGACAAGAATTCATCATATTTTCTTGTATTTCTCCCCGTAAATATCATGAATATGTCTTGTCCTGAGGACTCAATTCTAATGAAATTTCAAGACATATTTACAGAGAGAAATAAAACATATACTCGTTTGTATATAATTTGTTTGGCGGATATTTTCGCCGCTAGCATGCAAAGAGTTATACCGTTATAACCCTAAAGATTTGGACAGCATTTCTTTTGGGAAACCCCAATACCAAGGTGTGGGATCACGTGGTTTCCGAACAAAAATTGTCATTTTCACAGTAGATTTTCTTTAAAATCTTCCTGACAAACGGACGGATTTTGATATGTAGAGCACCAAATATGATTCCATACGAGTTCTATGTGTGCTCTGAAAGTTATTTAGAACAACTTATGACTTGCACAAAGAATCGAGTACCGTTTATTTCTTACATTCACGTGCTCTCATTTTTATTTACATTTACGGTAACCCATTCTTCGTCAAATTTACAGAATTATGAGATTAAAGCCGCCTATACAATAAAGGGCAACGTGTACCGCATTTGCTGCGGTATATTGCATAAAATATGTCATTCTATTTGAAAGATATTAAAAGAAATATACTGTAAACAAATCTAAAAACAAGACGTCACACCGTTTGGAAACCACGTGATCCCACACCTTGAATACACTGTTATTGTGATAAACAAGTACAACCATAATAACCGTAAATATTTGGACATTCCTTGCTGCAAGAAACCATAGATTAATGTGTGTTTCCCAGAAAAACTTGTGTCCCAATATTTAGGGTTATTATGTTTTTTCCCGAAATCTAAACGGAATATTTACATTGAAATAAATATATATTCAGCCTGAAATTAGAATAACCGGACATGGTGTCGGCTCCATGCCACACCAGTCACTTGGCCCCTTCTGATAAAAGTAATACCGGTAGGATTACTCTTTTAAGGGGTATATAACCAGGGGAGGTATACTCATGGCCCATGTGCCAAAGCAACAATGGAAATTCACTATGCGCATCTACACCTTACTCTGTGCAGCATTCAAAGTTTGGGTTGGAGACAGTGAGGCTGGGTACCAGGTGATATTTTACCTACCTCCTCGCAGGTGTCAAAGTTTGGGTTGGAGACCGTTAGGCTGGGTACCAGCTCCTCCAATTCATCCTTTGGTGACTTGTGGTAGTGGACGAGCTTGGAAAACCACTGTTCTCGTCCTCTGTAACAATATACAGAGAGACGGTCGATATTTGAGACAAGCATTGATTTTGTACATTAGACGGTGGGCAATTTTTCATGAAAAATATTTTCTATAAATGACGTCGAATGTTGAAGTTTTCAGAGAAAATATTTGCAGATATTGAAAATGGCAATACGTATTTGCTCTTAAAATTTCGTCAATTTTCAATGTCATTTATGGAACAAATCATAAATTTTGTAAATAATTTTCATGAAAAATCGCACATCTTCATATGGCTCGTCTCATTGTTCTTTTCAGTACAAGGCTAAAGCCACATTGTTGAATGACATAACGATATGGCCTGTTCCTCACGTTTTAAATCAAGTATTACTGGGTGCGTAATAATATTTGGACTAGCCACATCAACGGGGACCAGTTCAATCTGGTAATTCTGATGCAATAAACATTAAATGTCATCTGTAGAATATATAAGGCCGTCTGTTTGGACTGTTTAATCAGCGTACAAAGACTAGTGCTATAAACTCAGTTGACGTTGGTTGTAAGGTTGAAACCACACCGTGTTGCCTTGGTGCACTGTTTGATGGTCTGTGCACGGGCGTTAACCCGGGACTCGGAGATCTAGGTTAATTTCTAATAAATCCACTATATGATCAATTGCGTGTTAATAACAGTATGATTATAGAACTACTTTGTTGTTTGTCTTGGAGAGGTTCCACAGAAGGTGCAAGTCAGATGGTGACCACAACAACGTTACGTTAAAATAATATATTTATTAAAAACATTTAAGTAGTAGTTAAATTGAGCCGACTCATTGTAGTATAATATGGCGGCTCAAGTTCCTTGAATGGTGATTACTACGACATTGTACAGTATGTTGTTGTTGTCTAATGATTTGGCGCTTGTTGTGTGGTCTTTATTCGCGCCAACACATGTAGTCACTAAGTTCGTATAAGTATAACACTAGCACGTGCGTACTCTGGAGCGAGGGGCTGGATCTGCACCTGGTTGAGTGTACAATGTGATGGACTGTCCTATTGTGTACTTAACCTGGTGCCGATTGGACACCTGCACGCCCGTCCTTTGGCTTGATGAATTTTCATGGTTACCGTTTTCATTTTATTCCCGTGACGATCTTTCTTGTAATGGGCTTGTTGATACACTTATCAACTGTATCTCTATAGGAAAGATCTTGCGGCCATTTATATTCCACTTCCCAAATAAAATTGTGGTAGGAAATAACAATAAATATAGTCATATGTTAAGTGGTCTTTATTTTTTCATGCCAATTCAGGTCGGTCCTGAAATAATATATTTATTAAAAACATTTAACAATTTCAGTCATGAAATAATCGGTAAAAAAACACAAATATTAAGATTCTATTTATTGCATAAGCACTGCATCATACATGGAAGATGTACCGATTTCTGTTTTCTTTAATCTTATTTGCCTATTATTACACTAGTGTATTATGGTTTTAGTAGAGAAGTGAAGTATGATGTTTAATACACTGTGAATGGACTTTAAAAATCAAACAAAGTGTTGTTGTTTGCTATGAAAGTATCAAAGTAAGTTGTGCGTCGTTTCCTATGAAATTTGTTTCTTGTTATTTACTACAGTGGAACCCCTCTAAACTGGACACTCGAGACAATATGGATGTCTACCTGAGATGTGCTTCGCTGTTATGTATCTCTGATTACAATGACTTTTCATGGTTGCAAAACACTAGAATGTGTCATGAAGTGCTAATATGTCTGATTTACAGTGGAACATCTCCAAACCGGACGCCCTGTGGTTTTTCGCTTAACACATTTCATGCTGAGGATACACCATTTTGTTTGTGGAAAATCCTAAATATTATATTTATATGAGCTCAGAAATATATGTCGTGACCACCATTTGAACCGTCTCAGGTAACAACATATATTTTCATTGAGCAATAACAAAAATAAAAATAAAATATTTTAAAAATTTCATACCCATAAAGGTGTATTCCGAACGTAATGGGTTAAACAGTTATTCATTTTGTCCGTTTGGAGAGGTGCCACTGTATCAGATATCCAATCTGTGGTTTTTTGCTTAATGCACTGTAAATGATTGCACTAGTGTATGTGATCGAATACTGTTATTTACAGTGTAACCTCTCCAAACCGGACACCTCCAAGGGTGTCCGGTTTGGAGAGGTTCCACTGTATAACAAATTATCAAAAGAAAGCCGTTTATTCCTACAGGTCCACATACCGATATTTCTTAAAGTAGCAGATGCCTAGAACAGCGACGGCCACTACGACGAGTCCAGCCAATATCATACCCGCGATCCAGATCTTCTCGTCAGGAGAGTCTTCCGACATTCTCAGAGTATCCAACGTACCGGGCGCATTGGTCGTACTTCGCCCATCACCGATATGTCAACCCGTGTGTAAGTGTACATCAGCGGTTGGCTGGTCCGAGGGTTTAGTTGATGGTGCGACAATGTGTTCTAGAGCGGAATTGTCGTCGTGTTTCGGAATAACGTTTTGCGGAGGAGGTTGGATATAGTCCAAGTATGGGACGACATATGCGTTGTTGGAGCTGGGATCATTTGATGCGAGGGAATCAATGGGTGCAAGGGGTTGAAGGGGTGGGAGAGTTTCAAAGGTCGGTAGGGGAGCAAGAGGCGGTAGGCTCGGCTGGGGATAGATAACTAGGTCTACTGGATCGGACGTCTGCTGATGTATCTGTCCAGTGAAGATTTCTATCTTCGGCAAGGAATCAGTCTGCACCAGTTCATTTGCTGAAATATAGAGAATAATAATCTAGTGTCTTTTGATTAAGTTTATCAAGCATGGCTAGGAAAAGGTTCCAAGGAATTCCTAGCGGCCGTTTCCGAGCTGAGCTTGATAAACGTACACTATCAGTTGCCTATTTCACGAACATTGCAAAGTATACTTTTCTAGCAAAGCATACTTTGAGGGAGAAATGTTCAATTTTAATCATCAAATATATGCAGTCGTTAGTTCTATATGACCTAATGCATTTTGAGAAAAATAAATGATTTCTCCCTCAAAGTATACTTTGCTAGAAAAGTGTACTTTACAATGTTGATGAAATAGGCTACCGGTACAGGAGAAAATAGAGTATGTTATTCGTCACGTAACATTCTCAGGTCATTTTAGGCCGGGTTAACAGGGTCTAATCAGAAATTTCACCTGTACATATAGGGGGGAAATACCAAAATCAGACCTGAATATGTACATAAAGAAATAATATATTCATTCCTGAAATCAGAATAACCTGATCTGGTGTCATGTCCTCACCACACCTAACATCACCTTTCCCCAATCCCTAAAAATAACAGTATTTGTACTAATCCTACAACTTTTATAATGGGTATAACCATATTCAACCCTCGGGAAACAGAAAGACAAATACGTATGCATGGGCCACACCAGGGATGTAGCCATTGTTGTTGTTGTTGTAACCACGTGATCATGCACCTTGTTGTCGGCTATATTGCAATACAGTACAGTACCAACGAAAGACAAATACATATGCATGGATCACACCAGGGATATAGCCATTGTTGTTGTTGTTGTTGTTGTTGTACCCACGTGATCATGCACCTTGTTGTTGGTTACATTGCAATACAGTACAGTACCAACGAAAGCCGAATCAAACTGAAGAGAAATTTGCAGCTGTGACTGGAGAAATGGATCTTATCAGTTTTGCGACCAGTGTAGATCCAGATCTGCGCAGTGTGATCAGGATCTGCACTGTTCACCATTCCATCAGTGAAACACCAGTCATGCTTCCAACAAGCAGTATCGATCTTTATTAAGCTAAACGAGTGTGCTATTTAAACATGAGCTATGCTTCTCGCAAATTATATAAGCCCTTTTTCTGCAGTGACTGCCACATTTCCGTACGCACAGTGGCAGGTTTGCTGGTCAGCATCCATGGTCCAGTCCTCGAGACATTTACACGTGCGTTCACCCCCGGGCTTGATCAGACACATGTGCAAGCAACCCCCATTGTTGATGGAGCAGGCATTCTGTATGTCTGAAACAGGGGCACCGGAATCATCATAAGACTGCTCCGGCGAATCTACTGGGTGCCCCCGCTACCCACCCAAAGTGTATGGTGTTACCACTCAGTTGAACCGTCTCGCCGAGACGGTTCAACTGAGTGGTAACAACATACAGTCGAACCTGTGAACAACGACCGGCTAAGAGAAGTGGCCAAAGTGGCCGTTGTTGACAGGTGGTCGTTGTTCCAAGGGTGAAACATTTTCCCGGTTTCACAACAAAGTCGGCCATGTATTTAGCATTCTATTGTAATCTATATGCATGCATATAAAACGTCTTGGCTGTATACACTTCCACCTGACGATTCGCTATTGCACGATCGTGGAGTGTATCTGCTTTTTATCAATTAAATATTACATGTACATGTAAATGGCAAAAATAGTAAAATTTATTTTGTTATGTCATCTTGTTGTTATTGTTCTGAACCCAGCCTCGCTTTGGAAACTAATATACAAAGGGGAGTAATTATCTTCATGATAAGTATATCCCGCGGCTTGCTTTGGTGCAACATTTAATAGCTTGTCGTAATTACATGTAAGTGGTTTCATTAGCATGACCATTAGTATTTTGTTTTCTTCTTAATTTCACACCATCAGTTGAAAGTAATAACGGTCATATACGATATGTGGCGCGGCCTCTGAAAATCGTGAGTTTTTTTTGTTACAAAAATATTTCATTGAATGTGTTAAGTCGATTAACCCACGCGAGATAGGTGTCCAAATCGGCAGAGAACACCAGGCTTATTTGCTTTCTGTCCAATGTATCCGGATCCAAGCCCGAATATTTCAGCAGCCTATGACGAATTGGCAATGTCCGCTGACGTAATTACTGATGTTTTTAATTAGAGATTGGCGAGCATTGTAAACCATGGACAGACTACGCGAATCCACTGCCTGCTCTGGCCGCTAATGCAATAAGCTAGGATTTGTCGGAGATCGAGACCCAATTCATATAAACATGTTTGTCCTGTCACTGACCGTATGGTTCCCGGTAGTATTGTTTCGCAAGGCTGCGCATCCGACAGGGTACCAGTCTAGTGTTGACTACGTGACTGACGTCAGCAACCGCGTGTATTGATCTTTGATATGGCCTTTTGCCCCACGGTGTGAAATTTACACTTGATAAGCGCGGTGTGTTTGAAGTCTTAGTCTTGTCACTGTAGACGAATCAGAATCGTGTTAACACAGTTTGCCAGCTAATGAATGATGGAGTTTTACGACAAACGCGGAATTGCATTATGCCTATATGCCTATTGGAATACACGACACGGAATACATATCGGGAATTACCGTTAATGGAGTTATGCAATATTTTTCATGGAAAATGTTTAATGTCGCAAAAATGACACCGACCATATCGGGAAAGGTAAATGTTTTCAAAAGAGCGTTGTGCCAATGTATGTGAATGTAATCGATGACTAATTGGATACGACCGGTTACAATTCAAATGATAGCGGCCAGATTGTGATGAAAGGAAAATAGCGATTGTGGTGCTATTTTTTTTTGCCGACAAAAACTTGACATGGCCGCTGTTCACATACGAAAATGTCGCGTGGGAATGAAAATAGCTGGTCGCTGGTCGCAGTTCGGGGGTGGTCGTTATTCCAAGGTCTTATAAAGAACAAAATTGGACGGAGGGATTTTTAACTGGCCGTTGTGGACAGGTGGTCGCTATTCCCAGGTGGTCGTTAACACAGGTTTGACTGTACATTATTGAGGAGAAATTAGCAAAATTGCATAAAAAAATATTTACATTCCTTTTTTTATATGAATTACAAATAATTATGTCAAAATTATTAATCTGGCAGTGGCCAGACCTGCCGGACCTGTTCCGACGCCCCTGTGAAAATGAATTGAAGGAGAGGAACTCTGTAAGACAGCAATCTTTCGTTCCAATCCTCTTTACACTGCCTGCATACCGAAAAGTGATGTAAATTATTATTTAATAAAATATGTTTATACCAAAATGAATAGGCGATTAAAAAATGAAATTTTAAAGTCTCATCCGACAAACCAGTGTTTTTCCTGCCCTAGGGTAGGTTTTGAACTCAACAACCGTAAGTCTCCGAGCGACAGCCCATCCCCGAATGGTCGATTCAATATTAACTTTGTATACCGGGAATCTTGTGGGCGATGTATAGTTCCAAAAGTAGAAGACAAACAATTTATTTTTTATCTTTTATTTTATTTCTCCCTGTAAATATCATGAATAGGTCTTGGAATTTCATTAGAAACGAGTCCGAACGACGGATTTTGATGATATATAGCGCATCAAAGACGACAAATGACATTTTATGGTTGCACTAAAATTTCTGGAGAAAACCATATAATTTTCATGGGCGGGGATGAAAATCTGAAATTATTTCCACACTGCGAGTCCATCCGGAAGGTGTAACACGATGACGATAATACGATACTACGAGACGATACTACAATATATCATGACAATACGATGACGATAGCACGATTATCATTACTGTGCTATTGCAGTATCGTCATCATCGATTTGTGTTATCACCATTGTTGCATCGTTTGTTTGTTTGTTTGTTTGTTTATTAGTGTTTAACGGCCTATCAACAGCTAAGGTCATGTAAGGCCGGGCAAACGGGTTCGATCCCATTTTAACCTGCTGCATTCGGCGGAAAATCCCAAAATCAGAACGGAATATTTACATCAAGAACAAATAAATTCAGCCCTGAAATTAGAATAACCTGACCTGGTGCCAGGTCCATACCACACCAAAGTCACTTGGCCCCTTCCCCTAAAATAGGATTACGAATATCGTAATACTCACATAAGGGGTATAACCAGATTCAACTGTCACATACAAAATGCCAAAGACGTATGTGAGGGCCAAACCAGGTCTCCAGTCGGGATTCCGGCAAGGATGAGTGAGTGAGTGAATAGGGTTTAACGTCCGCTTTTCTGACATAGAGGTACAAGCCTCAGGGAGTCTACACGCAGACGGGTCAACGGGTCGTGTCCCGTATCCACCTGTCCGAGGGGGGTAAATCCCAACTTCAGAACTCAATATTTACAATCAAAATATATATTCAGTCCTGAAATTAGAATAACCTGATCTGGTGCCAGGCCCTCGCCACACCAGCATCATTTATCCCATCCCCTAAAAGTAATAGGATTAGCGCTAATCTTACTTTTATATATGGGGCATAGCCCGACTCAACTCTCACATACAAGAAAGCCAAAAATGTACATGAGGGCCAAATCCGGTATAGTGGGTTCCGGAAAGTATGAACACAATCGTTAAGCCAGTTTAGTCGCCTTTCACGACAAGCAATGGCTACTGCAGCACTATTCTCAGGATCAGTTGATCCCGCCCCAGTGCCTGCACGGGGCATTCCGGCAAGGATGAACCCCGATCGTTAAATTAAATCGCATGCTCCCACCTGGGGCCCGTTTCACTAAACTTCGTACGACTAAAATGTTCGTCAGTGCAAATTTAGGATCGTCTGGAAATCTCAATTGATGGATTTACATTTATTGAGCATAGGCTGCATTTGCAGCCTATGCTCAATAAATGTAAATCCAATACTTGCTTACAAGAAAACCTTGTTAATGTGAAATGTACAGACTATTTTAGTGAAACGCCCCCCAGGTTTCCAGTCGGGATTCTGGCAAGATTGAATCCCGATCATTAAATTACCCATCACATACTCCCACCTACCTCCCACTTGTTGCATCGTAATATCGTGTTACGTAGTATCGACCTGATAGCCATATTACAAAGCCTTAACCCTAAGCCTGCGGAACACAACAATTGTTCTGTTCTGTTCTGTTGCTTTATATTTTGTCTTGTTTCTCAATAAAAACATGGTTTGACAGCAGTGGAAATGATTCTAAAATGCTGTCAAAGCATGTTTTTGATGAGAAAAACGAAAATAAAACATTAACAGCAGACGAAAACATTTAATTCAGCAGTTTAAGAGTTAACGGAACACCGTACGATACCTTGGAGGTAGAGGCCGGTACCGGCTAGAGTGAGCCCGTATAGACTGCCGTGATGGAGAGCCAGGTCGTGGACGAGCGTCTGGTTGGTGTGCGTCAGATGGTGCACGTGATGCGTGTTCAAGTCCGAGTAATAGATGTGGCCCGCTGTCACAGCCAGCGAGAATGGATGTGGATTCCTGGTGGCACAACAGTGAATACCAGGCTAGTGTCTTCATACAAGGTTTTGTCAGGTAACCTGCCCTGAATTGACTGAATACGTTCTGACTGATAACAGTTGTTGTATCAGGCATTGACCTGATACAAACATCCGGGTTACAACGAAGTGAAAACTGACGTTTCATTGGTCGGATGACGTCACGTGACGTTACTGAATGACGTCAGTGTAAGGACGCAACGTAAATAAGTCTGTGTCGTGTCCATAGATAATGATGTCATCTGTGGTAATTTTCGAGCATAAAACGTTAAAACGTTAGCTGATAAATAGAATATCGGGCTCGGCTCGGAAACGGTAGGAATTCTTCCTCGGAATTCCTACGCGTTTCCTAGCCACGTCTGATAAACTTGATATCAAAAGACACAAGCCTGGTATTCATCTATTTATCGGGCGAGGCTAGAAATGTGAAGGAACTCATACCGTTTCCGAGCCAGTTAGAATGGATGTGGGCTCCTGGTGGTGATACAGTGAGCCACAGGCACTTTATAGTATACCGCAATAACCCTAAATATTCGGACACCATTTATTTGGGGGAAACATAAAAATATATGGTTTCGCCACACTAGTGAACTTGACAATATTTAAAGTTAATATGGCAGTAGTGGCCTATAATCAGAATAACAATGTATTTGGATATAATTTGTTTTGGAAAGCAAATTTTGTCTGAATATTTAGGTTAATATGATATACAACCTATTCCTATCAATTATATTACACCACAATATGTAAGATTAACAACACGAATCGTCAATGGAAATAGCCTCATACACTTGGCACAGTGTGTCACCTTTACCTGGCTGACCACACAACACATACCATATATACCCGCTACTCTAAATATGGCCTATGTGTATTTCCATCTAGCACAGTGCACTATCTAGGAAATGTGTACATGCTGGCCATAGCTGATATAATTTTTAGAACGACAGCAACAGTACACAGATATCAGACTTTTAGTACACCTTCATGTAATATTATTGATACAAATCTGTTGTCCTGGCTTTTCGACATATGATTAGCTACATCATAACATATGTTCTACTTTGAATTTTAAGTACTGTGTCAAACGCCACAAGGTGAAACTGATGGCTGGAACACACAAAGATGGCCGACTTGGTGACTCCATGAGCCATATAATAGTATACAGAAAAGAGACGATGTTCACATATATGTAAATTATGTAAATAATTTGTACGAGATAATGCATATCTTCAATATAAAATCGCACGTCTCGTCTCAAATGTCACACACACTCTTAGTTTTCAACGGAATCGAGTCATTTTTTTCTGTAAATTTTTGTGATATTTTCTGTGAATGATGTCTAAAGTTATTCATAGCAAATGCGGAACAGAATTCCGCATTTGTTATGAAAATATTGTTAACTTTTGACTTCATTAACAGATTATTACGCAACTTGTGTTGTAAATTTGTCACACATACTTGACCGTTTTCAACAGAACCTCGGTAATATCCCATTTCTCGTCATCGAGATCCACAAAGCCGATGGTTTCCTGTTGAGAGTTGGTAAAGTATAACAACTTCCTGTCAGTGGGGGACTGGTGGTCAATGACGACAAAGTTGGGGACGCCTTCTAGATGCAGGAAGCGGACGCAGTCTGTGCCGTCCATGTGACATTTAATGATGCTGGGTGTCGTTCCCCAGTCAGCATTGTACATATACCTACAAAAGAAGTGAAAGTGATATGTTGATAAACATTCCTATAATGTTTAATGACAATAGCTCAAATAATTTTTATGTTATTTCCTTTGGAGATAGCATATTATGTCACGCAAATTTCTATGGGAGCAGCCATTGTCATGTTGCACCCAAACGGCGACTGCTACCAAGAAAATAGTGCCCTGTGCCAACTTATCCTATGGTGTTTTGGTCTGTCTTGCTTTGTATCTAAAACTCTACATACACTATTCTCTATAGTTTTCAGTCTTGGGCTCAGTTTATCAGTTAAATTATGGAAAATACGAATCAAGACGTTTTGTGCATATGAATACAGCAGCTAATATGAAATAGGCACTACCTATGACGGGCGACGTCATACCAGTTATCCGGACAATCAGTTTATCGGACATATGAAAATACCTGTTAATTAAGCGCATTCTTTTGATCCGATATTGCAACGAATACAAATAAGTCACACAGCTGCTTGCTGTTTCCATGCCAGTGTGAAGAATATATCGCCAAGGTAAACATTTAGTAAAACTTGATGAAAACATTCCCCAACTCTGTCCACATGTTGTTTACAACATCAAAAGTCACGTGAGGGGCACAATCGAGTGCGCCAATTACGTCATTGCCAAGTTGTTCTATAAATACAATAAATTCTATAAATATGGTGTTTTTCAAGAAGCGAAGGGCGACTGATTTTTCTGCAGAACTACACAATTCTGTTTACACTGGCTTACAGGCGATAAACTTACGATTTCAATGTGAGAATAGAAGTTATAAGACTATTATTCGTTTGTCTGGATAACTGATTGTCAATGTTAATTTTGGGGCAATCTTACGACTGATGATCTGACCCAATTTTAAGTGAGAAAGATGGCACAGTTTGCTAAATAGTTTACATGAGCTGAGAAAGCAAGAACCGAGGATTGTTCTGTGAAAAGTTTATGCCCGTAACTGTTATGTTAAGAAAAACATTATAAAAACACTGCCATTTTGTCAGATAATCTGGAGGATCCCTGTATATTTAGTACATTAATAGCCTAGGGAGTTTCAAAAAGTAATATATTGTAGAGAAAACGTATGGGTTTGAACCATCACCGTACATTTGCCTCTGGATGATGATTGAGAAAATATGCAACTTTCAGTCTAGTTCCACAAGTGATCAGTTTTTGTGGAGATAACATATTTCAGTACTTTCAGTACTAATTCAGTTATATGGGACACAAGTTAAAAATCTGCAAATACTGGATGAATCCACATCTAAAACCCCAGGTGTGCAACTTCACATGACGACAACTATTCCTACAAGGTTTCATGACTGTAGCTCAATATGTTTTTTCAGTTATGTGTGACACAAGTTGAAAATCGCCACATTTTACTAAGTCAAGGACCATAACTCTGCAAATACTGGATGAATCCGCATCTAAAACCATGACTCAGTGTCAAAGAAAAACTAAAAATTCACTTTGTGCATCTACACATCATAAAGAAGCTACATATCAAGCCTACAGATATTACAAGGCAAAATGGTGAAATTCAAAGTAAAAAAGGTGGAGATAATCCATGACCCGGAGATGGAATAAAAAACCTAAATTAAAAACGGACTAACCATATGAAAATCATTCGAAGTGATCAGTATACCTAATACCGCACATATTTTCTTTTAACTTAGGAAGTTGTGTCCGGAGAATGAGCTGGGTGCGCAATCTTTCCCACGTGTATGCCTTCAACAGTGATGTCACCCACTCTGAAACATGCGGCATTGCATTTTGATGTAGTATAATCGTACTGGCATTTAGAAGGTGTGTTCGCTTCCTACTGACCGCTTGTCTGAGGCAAGTTCGAAGGTACTCCTTGTAGTATTTACCAGTTCACAGTCTCTACTGATGACCACGTGAATATCATATGCAAATATCATGAGCATCTTCAATTTCCCTGGACACTGATGAAACTTTGCAGGCCTCAGCGAGTTTGGTGTATGCCATTCTGTGGATTGCGTTTTCATTCCTGGTTCATATGATCTTATCCACGTTTCATCTATAGCAACAGTTTTGGAAATAAAGTCATTACCTTCTTCAAAGCGTGAAAGCAGATCAGTGGCAATATTAACCCTTAGACCGCTACACACAACAATTGTCGTCTGCTGTTGCTTTGGAATGCTGTCTGTAGTTGCCAATGGAAATTATTCTGAAGTGCTGTCAAAGCATGTTGTAAAGTATTCTAAAGGGCTGTCGAAGCATGTTTTTGATGATAAAAATGGAAATTTGAGGCGAGGCATCCACCTGGCGGAAACCTTTTTCATTCCTATACCCATTCTTATCCTATTCCACGCTGCTGTCTATGTCCTATGCTATTTCTTCACATGTCATTCGCCAATCTGAGTCTAATGCTTCTCTTACTTATTCCACATGGTAAATGTCAGTTGTGGTTAAGTGTCTACAACTGCCCGATATGTCTTGTGCCCTGTCTCTACCATTATTGAATTCACGGACCCATCTAATTACTTGTGAATAAGAAAGAGCGGAGTCGCCACAAACTTCCTTCAACACACTGGATTTCTTTTGTATTCTTGTGGCGATATGTTTCAAATTTAATGTAGGTACGCTGTTCTTGTAAGCTGAGCCGGCTATTCGCCGTCCGAGTCTCATCAGGATCTACGCCATTCGTACGTAGGCCTACTTTATTTATACCACAAATGAGCCCTATGTATAATACAGTGTAATGCAAGTTCTAAACTTAATATGAAATAGTCTGTGTCCGTTACTTGGGGGGTGAAAGGTGTACCGGTGTCACAGGAAATTCCCCCCACTGGAAATATTCCCCCCCCCCCCCCCAGAAATTCCTAGGAAATAGCGGATGTGAATGTCTCTTTGTAGACAAGAATAACCCCCCCTCCCTCATGATGAAATAATGTATGTTGGTGTAGAACAGATAGGAAAAATCTCCCCCCCCCCCTTCAATACATACCAAATGCTGTCTGTTCTACACCAACATACATTAAATTTCATCAGAAATACTCCCGCAATTGCCTGCTATTCTTCTCTACAAAGAGACAATCACATCCACTTTGCATATGGTAGATGGTGGGGGGGGGGGGATATTTCCTAGGAAAATCTCTCACCCCCCCCCCACCCCCCCAGATACATGGCACATGCTGTTCCTGTTCTACACCAACATACATTATTTTGTTTCATCAGAAATACTCCCCCAATCGTGGGCTATTCTTAGAGACATCCACGTCCCTATGCATATGGGGGTGGGGGGGGGGGGGGGGGGGGGGGTGGGGGGGGGGGGGGGGGGGTGGGGGGTAATATTTCCTAGGAAAATCCCCCCCCTCCTCCAATACATGCCACATGCTATCTCTTCACCAACTTTCATTTTATTTCATCAGAATTACTCCCCCAATCACCTGCTATTCTTCTCCTTCTCTACAAAGACATTCACATCCACTTTGCATATGGCAGATGGTAGGGGGGTGGGAATATTTCCTAGGAAAATCCCCCCCCCCACCAATACATGCCACATGCTATCTCTTCACCAACTTTCATTTCATTTCATCAGAAATACTCCCCCAATCACCTGCTATTCTTCTCCTCTACAAAGAGACATTCACATCCACTTTGCATATGGGAGATGGTGGGAACCCCCCCCCCCCCCACCAATTCATGCCACATGCTGTATGTTCTACACCAACATACATTATTTTGTTTCATGAGAAATACTCCCCCAATCATGCGCTATTCTCGTCTACAAACAAAGAAACGTCCACATATCCACTATGCATATGGTTCTAGCATGTGCATTTTGTATGCTCCTGAGCACAATATCAACAATGTATATGAAAATACATTCAAAGTTTTGTGGACAGTGTCTGTGAAGTGGGGGGGGGGGGGGGGAGAATTTCCAGGCGGGTGGGAATATTTCCAAGGCTTAAGCCTGGAAATCTTCCCCCCCGGGAGATTTCCTGTTACACCGGTAATATAAATATTACAAACACGGATAACCACAGTGCATGGTTTCTTTATTTTATTTTAAAATCCTCAGAAATGGCGAGTCTAATAAATGACGTACCTTTATGCTAAAGCAAGTCTATTAAATTTACACTTGTCGCAATTACCACATGCGTGTTATGAAAAATCGATAATGAGAGAAATGTGTTGAAAGGCGACCGAACACACAACGATTAATTACCCGACAATGTTTTAACACGGATATGTGTGATAAAATGGACATTACAAAATCGGTACATTTACACGGTTTATACCGAAAAATCAGCCGGATTGGCATTATGTTCAGACCAAATGTTAAGGATAGTTTGCAAATCTCAATCGGTCCGAGATTTCCAAATTCGGTCCAGAACCGACAAACTAAAAAGTTTAGAAGCCCTGGACCGTAACATGATCATGGGCATGTGCTAAAGTAAGCATCACAAAAACTTTCAGAAGTGCATGCTTAAAGATCAAGGTCGAAGAAATTTTGACATATAAACCAGAATTTCACCAAGAAAGCGGTGTCGCATCTGCCGAGGCATTTGACCGTTTCAAAAAAAGTGAAAGGTCCGAGGAATTCTTTTGAAGGTCCGAGAGGATAATCGCAAGAAAAAAGGTAGAAACATGTGTCTGTTTCATATTAAATGACTCGTTACACCATGTTTAAATACGTGACTGTCACTTATCTTATTAGACGATAATCAGAACTGATTTAGCATCGCCACTGAATGATGATCGCAATTTCAATTTTATCACAGGTCCGGTGGACTTTTTGCTTGTAAAATACAAAGGTCCGACATTAAAATTTGCAGGTCCAGGACCTCGGACCAGTGCTATTTTCAGGCCCTGAATTGTTATATGATGATGAAGAAACTTGTACAAACTTTTTGACGCAAAAAAATGGCTAAGTGTTTCCGCAGAAATGTGAAGGTGAAAAGGTCAAGTGTGTTCAAAATGCTCACATATATCAAGTGTTAAAATATTGAAGCATACCATATAAAGTTATTCCATGATGACGAAGCTTGTACAAACTTGGACATTTCGGAAAAGTGGCAACCTTAGTCACGTCTTCTGCTAAAACAGGTGCGACAAATTGTCAACAAGCAATCTGGCACTTGTCGCAAAATGTCACTTCGAAAAATGGCTGTCGTAATAAGTCGAAACTAATAACGCCCATAATAAAAAATAACATTAACATTATACATGCACCAGCATAGAATTATAGCATATTGATTAAAATTTTCCATAACGATTAAAATAATTTTCCATGATATAGGACAAACATGATGCAAGACTCAAATCAGAAACTAAATATAGTACATGTATCTTACAAACATTCAACATCAGAAGCTTGAGTGACCAGGCAAGGAAGTACATTGGGTTTGTAATATTTTTATAAAACAAACTTCGTCATGTTCTAAAGAGTACCATATAAAACTAAGGACAATACAATACTAACTACGATACAATGCTATCAGTCATCTGAGACAGTACAAAATGGTAGAATATTCGTTTTGTGGCGAGTATGACCAATTCAAAATGTCCGCCATAAGAAAATAATAAAATGGTATTTGTACGAATGAATACAATAGATATTGAAGTAATTATTAGTTGGTATCAATCAAAAATATGGAGTCAATTCCCGAAAAATAAAAACCGCAGTTAAGGTGGTTTTCCTAAAATTCTTGATGTCAGTAATTTAAGGTTGTTTTCAGGGACCAGTCAGGAAGATATTACTTACTACAATAAAATTCAAAAGAACTTGTCTTTACATTCATATATGCATTGTGTGATCAATATTTCGTTTAAACGCACCGTCTCAGATGAAGTCTCAATAATAAATATGTTTTTGATTTTACTTTACGAACTGCAAAATTGCATGTATAAATCACTTTATTTGATAAAATTCCAAGGAGTTTGGTATGTGACTGTGACTGGAGAAATGGGGCTTATGGGTTTTGCAACCGGTGTGGATCCAGATCAGACTGTGCATTCGAACAGTCTGATCAGGATCTGCACTGTTTGTCATTCCATCAATCAAACACACAGTATGGTTCTAACAAGCGATATAGATCGTTAACAGGCTACAGGAGTGTGCTACTAGCAGGAGATACACTGGTCATAACCCCATGCTCCAGACAGGAAATCAGTGCACAAAAAAACAAAGGGAGAATAACTAAAACATGAGCGTGGTAAGAGTTGTCATTCTTGCGCATAACACACTTTTGCGTCGTGGTGTATGCATATGTGAAATTTCATGAAAATATTCCAAAATGTGACGAGTTATGCTCCGGACAAAATAACAAAGGGAGATAAATCAGCACACCTTTGTGTCGTGGTCTATGC
>CM055271.1:83843611-83930353 GCA_029237695.1 Conchocele bisecta
GAAATAGGCTACTGGTTTGGCCCTCGGGTACATCTTGGGCATTCTTGTATATGAGAGTTGAACCTGGTTATACCACTTATAACAGTAATTGATTATTCCTAATCCTATTACTTTTAGGGGAAGGGGCCAAGTGACTTGGTGAGGTATGGACCTGGCACCATGTCAGGTTATTCTAATTTCAGGGCTGAATATATATTTAATTTGATGTAAATATTGTGTTCTGATTTTGGGATTTTCCCAATACAGCCGGGTGAATGCGGGATCAAACCCTATCAAATCTATAATGCTGTAAAACCATGTGTTTAACTCTTTGCATGCTGGGAAACTTGTGGGCTATAAATAGTTCAAAACCTGCGGACAAAAATTCATCATATTTTCTTGTATTTCTCCTCATAAATATCATGAATATGTCCTGAGGACTCAATTCAATATACTCCTAATTCGCTTGGTGGATATTTTCACCGCTAGCATGCAAAGAGTTAATGAGAAGAAAACAAAATATAAAACAGTAGCAGATGACATGTTTAATTAACCACATTCTAATGATTAAATAGAAGATCTTACATGAGGGAAGATTTAATATCATATGTATTAAACAAGTTTACTGATTTCGTACAAAAACAAGTTTCTTATGAAATCTGTCAACAAGCTTACAGAATACTCCCCACCCCACCCCGTGTAGGCCCAGGTACCCATAAATATGTAGATTTTTTCCAAGTCTTTGGGCCTCTGACCTTGACCTTGGGATCATCGGTGTCAGATGGTCATGGATTTGTCACGGCATGTTAGCAGAACCTTAGAGGAATGCATGTGTTAAGTTAATTTGAAATTTTCGAAATATAAGTTAGACAAGCAGATTTTCTTTCCTCCGATTTGTTAAGCTTTTTGTGAAAGACTAAGTATGTGACCAATGACCCTCGGGATCAGCGGGGGTCAGACGTTCATGAATTTGTCACAGCATGATAGCAGACCCTTAGAGGAATGCATGCGTTAAGTATTAAAAATTTTCGAAGAAGGAAATAGAAGTTATAACTGATTTCTCCGATGTTAAGTTTTTGTCGCACCTGCTTTAGCAGGTATATATATATATTGCAGATCAGGCAGCTGATATGAACCCATCCTTCGCAATGTGGAGTGACTGACGATTGTGAATATGGGGAAGCCAATCCAGTCCTGCTTGATCTGTGTTTATCAGTAGTAAGGTGATACAGACAGATGCAGAATCAGGATCGACCGCTGGATTACTGTTGGACTAAATCTTGTATCCTTTATTTAATTGATTTATAAACAAACTATTGGTGTGTCGTGGTTATAGTATTGAGTTAGTATATACAACTAGATGGCCGCGGCACGCATGTCACGCCCGCCGAGGCATTTGATAGTACTAAACGAGGTTTGATAGTATATTGAAAATCTTTAACCAAAAACTGTACCCAATGTGCCGAATATATCGCGCTGTCTGCATGCAGGTGCGACAAAAATAAAAAAAATTAACGCAAAGTTTACAAAAACGTTAACGCAAACTTCTAAGAGCTTGTAATAACCTTGGTGAGCACCATGGGCTTTCTGTAGAATGATGTGAGATGTTGTTAAAAATACACCTATGAAATATTAAAGCATTCCATTGAGGGAAAGAGAAGTTATAATGAAGTGTAAAGTTTTCAAAACAAAACATTTTCTAAGTCCTTGACCTTGGGGTTAGCGGGGACCAAACGCTTTTTGTAGAATGATGCAGGATGAAATTACAAATGCACCTATGAAATATTAAAGCATTCCATCAATAGAAACTGGAAGTTATTGCAGATTAACCCCAATGTTAATTTTTGTAATGGACAGACGCGGACAGACGGATGAACAGACAACTTTTGCATCCCTATATCCCCTTTTCGCTACGTGAGGGGATAATAAACTGAAACCAAAACACTTTTTTCCAACAAACACAGCTAAACACAAACAAGAATGCCGCCAACGACATGTATCTCCTGGCAACTAAGCTAAATTTCTATACTAGACATTTTTGAGTGAGTGAGTGAGTGAATAGGGTTTAACGTCCGCTTTTCTGACATAGAGGTACAAGCCTCAGGGAGTCTACACGCAGACGGGTCAACGGGGTCGTGTCCCGTATCCACCTGTCCGAGGGGGTTAAATCCCAACTTCAGAACTCAATATTTACAATCAAAATATATATTCAGTCCTGAAATTAGAACAACATGATCTGGTGCCAGGCCCTCGCCACACCAGCATCATTTATCCCATCCCCTAAAAGTAATAGGATTAGCGCTAATCTTACTTTTATATATGGGGCATAGCCCGACTCGACTCTCACATACAAGAAATCAAAAAATGTACATGAGGGCCAAATCCGGTATAGTTGGTTCCGGAAAGTATGAACCCAATCGTTAAGCCAGTTTAGTCGCCTTTTACGATAAGCAATGGCTATTCTCAGGATCAGTTGATCCCGCCCCGGTGCCTGCACGGGGCCTAGACATTTTTGAAGTCCGTGACCTTGACCTTGGGGTTACCGGACACCATGAACTTTCTGCAGATGATGCGGAATGATCTTACAAATGCATGTATGAAATATTAAAACATTCCATCAAGGAAACAGAAGTTACAATAAATTAACCAAAGCATTAAGTTTTCAAAACTGAGCATTTTCTAAGCCCTTGACCTTGGGGTTAGTGGGCACCATGGGTTTTCTGTAGAATCATGCCGGATGTTGCTATAGTTTACACCTAAGAAGTATTAAAGCATTCCATCAAGGGAAACAGAAGTTGTAACTAGAGGATTGTTTTTCAGACAAAAACATATGTCTCCCCCAATACCACCACTGCATGTTATCAGGACTTGGAAAAGTAGAATTTAAGGCAGCAACAGCATATATGTAGCTACCTTGTATTTTCTGCATACTTTTGAAGATACGCGCGATACAAGTTGAATACCTCCACTTTTCACTAAGTCAAGCGCCATAACTCCGTAAATACAGGATGAATCCGCATCTAAAAACCCAGGTGCGCAACTTCACACGATGACCAGTATTCCTGCAAAGTTTTGTGACTCTAACTGAAATACTTTTGGAGATACGCGTGACACAAGTTGAAAATCCCCACTTTTCACTAAGTCAAGGGCCATAACTCTGTGAATACTGGATGAATCCGCATCTAAAACCCCAGGTGCGCAACTTCACACGATGACAAGTATTCCTGTAAAGTTTCAAGACTGTAACTCAAAAGCTTTTGGAGATATGCACGACACAAATTTTGTGACGGACAGACGGACGGACGGACGGACGGACGGATGGACGTGTTTACTTTCAGGTAACTATGTGGCTTATCACATGTTAAATATTAGCATAAACGATTTTTAGCCACATAAAACGATTTTTTCTAGTGTAATTTCCACATTAACGAAATTTTTTAGGTGGCCTAAAATTTTTTTGGTAACCAACCCTATCCTTTACCAAGTCCATAACCCTGTGGGGCTAGCCACATAAGTACCCTAATGTGTGCCCGGATGGACGGACGGACAGACGGACAGACAGACAACCAAGACAAAAACAATATGTCTCCCCATTTCATTGGGGAGACATAATAAATTAAACCGACATTTCATTGGGGAGACATAATAAATTAAACCGAGCGTTAAGTTTTCCAAACCCGTGACCTTGACCTTTGCAGTTAGCGGGCAACATGGGCTTTCTGTAGAATGATGCGGGATGTTGTTTCAAATGCATGTATGGAATATTTAAGCATTCCATTGAGGGGAACAGAAGTTACAACTAATTAACCTGAGCGTTAAGTTTTATAAACATAGCCAAACGCAAAAACTTAACTTGAATGCATGTGTGTTACACCACAGTGTTGATGTATACCAAGTTTGGAGGTCGTAGGACTTATAGTTTTCCGGAAATTGAGCTAAATGCAAAAACTTAACATTGAATGCATGTGAAATGTAGGTCAATAAACCATGAAAACTAGGTCAAGGTCACATGGGCTCCCTCTGTGTGAGATGTTGATGTATACTGAAGCATTCCATCAGGGGAAACAGAAGTTCCAAGTCAGTGACCTTGACCTTTGGGGTTAGCTTATTGATGTTTGATAATTGTAAAATGGAGTTCTGGTGTACTAAATGAATTCTATATTTCCTAGTCTTTTGTACGTATTATACCTCTTGTCTATCCTATCGACTTTATTATTCTACTATATCTTCCATCATTGGGTAGATGTTGTCGGTTGTGAAATACAAAACAAAAATTAAACATAAGCATCATGTGTGATATGTATAGAACCGAAAACATTACATCCGACACCGCCAAGGGGAGACAAGTTGTCATAAATTGTTGAAAATCAATAGGCTTTTTTGTCTTGCCATGATAAACATGTACACCAAATTTGGTTATGATCGGTCCAGTAGAACTCGAGTTATTGCATGGACAAGGATACAGAGTGCAAAAATAAACAAGAGCTGTAGGAGAACAGCATAGGTCGACTACGAGGGTTGTCGATGTACACATAGCTTGATAAACAAGGTGGCCGTGGCCTGCATAAAAACCTTAACCAAGGTTGACTAAAAACCTTAACCAAGGGAAATTAAGTAAGTAATTCAAGGTTAAATGTAGGTCAATGTGGCCGCGGCCTGCATAAAAACCTTAACCAAGGTTGACTAAAAACCTTAACGAAGGGAAATTAAGTAAGTAATTCAAGGTTAAATGTAGGTCAATGTCAGATATAGGTCAGGGGTTATTGATGTACATCACTAGGAGATGAAGTTTTGCAAGTATGGTTGCTGTAGGCACAGGAATATTCCATATACAAGCTTGACTAAAAACCTTAACCAAGGGGAAATAAGAAAGTAATCCAAGGATAAAAGTAGGTCAAGGTCAAATATAGGTCAGGGATTATTGATGTACACCACTGGAGATGAAGTTGTCAAGTATGTTGGTGTAGGGCCAGGAGTATTGCATCTACAAGCTTGACTAAAAACCTTAACCAAGGAGAATTTAAGTAAGTAATTCAAGAGGAAATGTAGGTCAAGGTCAAATATAGATCAGGGGTTATTGATGTACATCGCTATGAGAAAAGGTTGTCCAAGTATGGTGTTAGTATGCACAATAGTATTCCATGTACAAGCTTGACTAAAAACCTTAACCAAGGGGAATTAACTAAGTAATTCAAAGTTAAATGTAGGTCAAGGTCAAATATAGGTCAGTGGTTGTTGATGTACATCACTAGGAGATGAAGTTGTCCAAGTATGGTGGGTGTAGGGCCAGGAATATTCATATACAAGCTAGACTAAAAACCTTAAACAAGGGGAATTAACTAAGTAATTGAAGAGGAAATGTAGGTCAATGTCAAATATAGATCAGGGGTTATTGATGTACATCCCTATGAGAAAAGGTTGTCCAAGTATGGTGTCTGTATGCACACTAGTATTCCATGTACAAGCTTGATTAAAAACATTAACCAAGGTTGACTAAAAACCTTAATCAAGGGGAATTAACTATGCAATTCAAGGTTAAATGTAGGTCAAGGTCAAATATAGGTCAGGGGTTGTTTATGTACATCACTAGGAGATGAAGTTGTCCAAGAATAGTGGGTGTAGGGCCAGGAGTATTCCATACACAAGCTTGACTAAAAACCTTAACCAAGGGGAATTAACTCAGTAATTCAAGAGGAAATGTAGGTCAAGGTCAAATATAGATCAGGGTTATTGATGTACATCCTTATGAGAAAAGGTTGTCCAAGTATGGTGTCTGTATGCACACTAGTATTCCATGTACAAGCTTGACTAAAAACCTTAACCAAGGTTGACTAAAAACCTTAACCAAGGGGAATTAACTATGTAATTCAAGGTTAAATGTAGGTCAAGGTCAAATATATGTCAGGGGTTGTTGATGTATATCACTAGGAGATGAAGTTGTCCAAGTATGGTGTATGTATGCACAATAGTATTCCATGTACAAGCTTGACTAAAAACCTTAACCAAGGTTGACTACAAACCTTAACCAAGGGGAATTAAGTAAGTAATTCAAGAGGAAATGTAGGTCAAGGTCAAATATAGATCAAGGGTTATTGATGTACATCACTAGGAGATGAAGTTGTGCAAGTATGGTGGGTGTAGGGCCAGTAGTATTCCATATACAAGGTTGACTAAAAACCTTAACCAAGGCGTGACGGTGACGCGGACGCCGACGCCGGGGTGACAACATAAGCTCTACTTATTCTTCGAATAGTCGAGCTAAAAATGGCCGCCAAGGGGAGATAAGGCATGCAGAATTTTTGAAAATGAATCGTCTTACCGTGATAAACATGAAAACCGCATTTGGTTATGATCCATCAAGTAGAACGTGTTTAGTGTGGACAAGGATACAGAGTGCGAAAATAACAAGAGTGCCGAAGGTCACAATATATGCCCGTCGACAAGGGGAGACAAGTCACTGAAAACCAATAGGGCTCTTCATCTTGCCTTGATAAACATGTATTCTTAGCTTAGTTATGATTCGTCAAGTAGAACTTCAGTTATTGTGTGGACAAGGATACAGAGTCAGAAAATTAGAAATGGCTGCCAAGGGGAGTAACTCATAGGGAAATCAACAAGCTTCTTTGACTTGCCGTGATAAACATGTATACCAAATTTGTTTATGATCGGTCAAGTAGAACTCGAGTTATTGCATGGACAAGGATACAAAGTGCGAAAATTAAAAATGGCCACCAAGGAGAGATAAGTCATCGGAGATATTTGAAAATGAATAGGCTTCTTCGTCTTGCAGTGCTAAACATGTATACGATCGGTCAAGTATAACTAAAGTTATTGCGTGGACAAGGATACAGCTTGCGAAAATAAACAAGAGCTGTAGGAGAACAGCATAGGTCGACTACGAGGGTTGTCGATGTACACATAGCTTGACAAACAAGGTGGCCGCGGCCTGCATAAAAACCTTAACCAAGGTTGACTAAAAACCTTAACCAAGGGAAATTAAGTAAGTAATTCAAGGTTAAATGTAGGTCAATGCCAGATATAGGTCAGGGGTTATTGATGTACATCACTAGGAGATGAAGTTGTCCAAGTATGGTTGCTGTAGGCCCAGGAGTATTCCATATACAAGCTTGACTATAAACATTAACCAAGTTTGAGTACAAACCTTAACCAAGGGGAAATAAGTAAGTAATTCAAGGTTAAATGTAGGTGAAGGTAAAATATAGGTCAGGGGTTATTGATGTAAATCCATATGAGAAAAAGTTATCCAAGTATGGTGTCTGTATGCACAATAGTATTCCATCTACAAGGTTGACTAAAAACCTTAACCAAGGTTGACTAAAAACCTTAACTAGGGGAATTAACTAAGTAATTCAAGAGGAAATGTAGGTCAATGTCAAATATAGGTCAGGGGTTGTTGATGTACATCACTAGGAGATGAACTTGTCCAAGTATGGTTGGTGTAGGGCCAGGAGTATTCCATCTACAAGCTTGACTAAAAACCTTAACCAAGGAGAATTAAGTAAATAATTCAAGAGGAAATGTAGGTCAAGGTAAAATATAGATCAGGGGTTATTGATGTACATCACTATGGGAAAAGGTTGTCCAAGTATGGTGTCTGTATGCACAATAGTATTCCATGTACAAGCTTGAGTAAAAACCTTAACCAAGGTTGACTAAAAACCTTAACTAAGGGAAATTAAGTAAGTAATTCAAGGTTAAATGTAGGTCAAGGTCAAATATAGGTCAGGGGTTGTTGATGTACATCACTAGGAGATGAAGTTGTCCAAGTATGGTGGGTGTAGGGCCAGTAGTATTCCATATACAAGCTTGACTAAAAACCTTAACCAAGGCGTGACGGTGACGCCGATGCCGACGCTGACGCCGGGGTGGGGGGGGGTGGGGGGGTTAAAACTACATAAGCTCTAACTATTCTTCGAATAGTCAAGCTAAAAATGGCCGTCAAGGGAAGATAAGTCACCAGAAAATTTTGAAAATGAAAAGGCTTCTTCGTCTTGCCGTGATAAACATGTATACCGAATTTGGTTATGATACGTTAAGTAGAACTCGGTTATTGTGTGGACAAGCTGTGCCCGGCGGACGAGTGCCCGCCCACCCATACAAGGCGAATACATAATATGTCAAGTCAAGTGCCAAGTCTGTGGTAAATGGTTCCGTTATATGTGGCTGTAACGGGAGAAATAGAACTTATGGGTTATGTTACCAGTGTACTTTCTGATCAAATAGCACACTTCTGTAGCCTGATAATGGTCTATATTGCTTGTTAGAAGCAAGCAAGGTGTTCTTTGTTGGGATGTCGAACAGTGCAGATCCTGATCAGACTGTGCGGATGATCTGGATCTTTTAGTTTTAATTTTTTTATTTCCATACATAGTCATATACAAACAATACACGAGCTACAAGCAGTTTAACAACATGTATTTATAGGTTACAATCCTTGTTTACAATCAACTACGAGTATTGTAAATAATTATAGAATATAACGTACTGTTCATACATGGTTAGGTTGGATTTATTTAAGAATGTTATGTAGATGAGGGAATAGAGTGGAAATAGTATGTTGAGTTATGGCGAAGATGGTATAGTGAATAATAATTGAGCAACACAACATGATACGATACTATTACGGTATATGCTGTTATAACTAACTGTATTATTTATATGTATGATCAGAAGGTATGTGTATCTCCAAATGAGTGTTAGTCTAATTGGATAACATTCCATTTTCGTTCATGAACTATGATCTTGTTTCTATTCATTGCAATCTTTTTCAATATTCTGGAAATTTAGGTTCCATGTTTCGTAATTTACATGTATATATAAAGCATTTTGCTAGAATGATACAAAAGTTGAAAAACTTGTTGTCTTGCTATTGCCCGAAGCAAACAATGTGCCAATCAAAATTACATACACTATTATTATTGTTGAAAAAGGTATTCAGCTGTGACCAAAATTGTTGGCTTATAGTGCATTCCCAAAAAAGGTGCTTATTTGTTTCCGGAGCCATGGCGCAAAAATCACACAAATTTGAGCTGACAATGTTACACTTATGTAAATAATCATTTGTAGCAACAATTCTCATAAAAAATTTGTACTGAAAATTCCCAAGTTTAGAACTTTAGAAGTTTAGTGTTTGTAAAATGGTTTGTGTAGACTACCTTCCAATTTATATTTTTATCCACAAATTCGTCATCCCATTTATGCACAACTGGTTTCTGTTGATTAAGAAACATGTTATATAGCTTCTTATTACATTCGGTCGTGGTTTTTATTTGTTCCGTTAATAGTATCTTTGTATTTATCGTGTTTACTCTTTCATTTTTAATTTGTGTTCTCCAGTCTTGAGGAATGCACAAAATCAGTTTGAAGTATTGTAGGTAATCGTTATTACTAATATTAAATAGTTCTTTTATTTCTGTAAAGAATGATGTAGTTCTATAATCGTATAGTTGTTCAATATATTTAATTCCCTTATTAGCCCATTCCTTATAGTAAAACATTCTTCCAGTACCTTTTATTTTTTAATTGTTCCATCAAATTTGCTTTGATATTGTTTCTGGATTATCGCAGAAATTTTGCTTGCACCATGATTTAAGAACATCTGTCAAAAAAGTTATTTTTTTATCAAATTTTTGCATCACTTGATTTACATTTCCTTCAAATATATGTACACCACCAAAAGGCTTCAAATAGTATAAATATAGTACTTTCCACTTTCCATGATTTTCAGTTTGTGCAAGTCGTTTGACCCATGTAGCCTTTAGTGCATCAATAAATGATTCTAATTCTATAATTTTTAGCCCGCCTTCTTTCAACGTTTTAACAATAATTTTTCTGCTAAATTTGATCAGGCTTGGAATCCAGAGAAAATAAAACTATCTGGATCTACACTGGTCGCAAAACCCGTAAGCCCCATTTCTCCAGTCACAGCCAAATATAGGAAAACTCAATGGTGGTGGCCCGCCATGCAAAAGGCACGGCCCGGCCGGGAACAGTTCCAAATGCCAAATCCTGAAAATGGGTGTGCAAACATTTTTTTGCACCCACAAATGCATAAAAGCCTGCTTCCCAAATTGAAACATTAGTATTTTTCTGCAATTATCGGAAACCTCAAATCCTGATTTCAGTATATATCTTGAAAATTCCCACCCCTGAAAAGGAGACACATTTCTACACATTTATGCCACTGTACAAAATGTGACACATTTCTTACCCTAGTATGTATCCAGAAATTATGGAATAGTGTAAAACATTAAATCCATCCATTTTAATATATTTTATGACTTTTAAGCAAGCAATGCTTTTATTATTTTAGATTATTTTACATTCTGTGTACCGGTATGCGTAAGTGTAGAAAAATTGTGACCTTCGGAATGAATAAGTGCAATCAACTAATAATTTGGAATTCCTTTATGGTCTACTACAATATCTATGAACTTGAGATCACAGATCACAATATATGACTGTATATGTATGAAATCAATATAAGTATACGTTGTAAAAACTTTAAAAATATATACCTTTTTGAACAAAGGATATAATGGCTGCCGTTAATTCAGTCAGAAGATCACGTGATCACGTTATCACGTACACGCGCATGCGCAAACCATACACAGGGAAACGTACACACGACTAAGGACATGGGACAGGGTTCGTGTATCAAATTAAAACATGAATACCTGACTATTTAATAATTAGGCTACTGTATTGGACATAAAATGGCCAAAGATGGGAAAAAATATGCCCAAGATGGAAAAAAAATGTCTTTTTTTTTTTTTTTTTTTCAGTAGACCTACGTCCTAAATATCATCAGGAGAAATATATCAAAACTCCCCATGAATCCTGAATTCAAGATGGCTGCCATAAAATGATTAAATACATAAAAGTTGATTATAATGAGCACATACTATGGCAGCATATCACTATACAATATACATGTTAACCTTTCTAATACTTCTGAGTAGCTTAACAAATATCCAAGATGGCTACCAAGATGGCCGACAAAGTAAGTAAAAGTTAAAAAGAAATTCACAACATATTTTAATTGAACTTTAATTATCTAGGTGCCACCCCACAGTCAAGCTTCACTAAGTTGGCATAAAATGAAAATATGGATAATGATAAACAGACATGTGAAGTTTCGAGTGAATTGGCGAAGCCGATTCAGAGATATAGTGTTCTTAAATTTTTTAACCTAAATCCAAAATAAAATCAAAGTTATTTGATCTTGATAATTGTGCACAGGGGCCACGCGTGTTGGGTATATAATGAAAATGTGTATAGTGTTCTTAAAAACTTTAACCTAAATCCAAAAGAATTCAAGGTAAACTCGGACACACGTATGTACATACGGACGGGCAGATGTACGCCAATGTACCGATTTAATTATATCGCGCTGTCCGCAAGGGCTGTCCAAAACAAGAATTCCGTCACGGAAGCGGTGTCGCGCCTGCCGAGGCATTTAACCGTAACGTGATCATGGGCATGTGCTAAAGGAAGCATCACAAAAACCACCAGAGAATTGCATGCTTAAAACACGAAAAGGGTCAAGGTTTAAGAAACCTTTTGACATAATAAAATGGCTAAGTGTATCCACAACCATGTAACAGTACAAAAGGTCAACATCATGTTAATGGCACACGAGTGTGTTGTTAATGGCACATGAGTGTGTTGTTAATGGCACATGAGTGTATTGTTAATGTCACATGAGTGTGTTGTTAATGGCACACGAGTGTGTTGTTAATGGCACATGAGTGTGTTGTTAATGGCACATACGTGTGTTGTTTGTTAATGGCACATGAGTGTGTTGTTAATGACACATGAGTGTGTTGTTAATGGCACACGAGTGTTTTCCAAAAACTCACATGTATCAAGGGTGCAAATATTGAAACAAAATGTCAAGTAATATTGAAGTTATATAATATTAATGTTATATAATATTAAAGTTATATGATGATGAAGAAACTGGTACAAACATTTTGACGCAAAGAAATGGCTGACGCAAAGAAATGGCTAAGTGTTAGTGTTTCCGCAAAAATCAGATTTTTCAATGTAAAATTAGTTTCTGTGAGTACTTACCTGTTATATGTTGCTATATAGCTTCTATTGGGGCTACCCATTCCGAATACAATTTATTGACCCACATCTAGTCCGCACTTACACTTGTCCCATCCCATATCGACCGCGCATGCGCGCACGGGAGACTTCCTCTTTGCGATAGAACAAATCTTTCCACCTTGCGGGGTGGGAGGCGGGTGTTAAATACATATAACAGGTAAGTACTCACAGAAACTAATTTTTTACATTGAAAAATTCTGATTTCTGTATCCTACTTCCCTGTTATATGTTGCTAGAATTTGTCTCCAAGGCGGGAAGGTAAGGCGATACAGAAATCAGAAAAGAAAATCAATTCGCTCTGTGAATACTTAACCTAGGATCAATAAATTGACTCACCAAAGCCTTGTAGGGGCACCGTCTTAAGCAGCGTCCCCCTTTATTCGCTCCCAGACGATGCCTGAGCCACTCTAGTAATGCCAGTAACGTCTTCTGGTCTGCTTGAGTATCGTCTCCAGCCGTAGTCCACACGTACTGAATGTGACTAACTCATCGCATGTTAGCGTAATGTCATCCACAATGTTATGGCTCACATATAAGACTCACAGTCTCTACATTGAATCTTAATAATGTCCACAAGTCTCTTAATTTCTCACTCACTTCACTCACAAACATTAATGACCACATCAATAACCATATGTATATTGACAACCACATACTATCAATAATTACAATACATTGTATCAGCGACCCTAGAAGACTGATCATTTCTTATGATACGGTTAGTGCACCGGAGCACAGGGAACTCCCCGGTACCCTCTCCGGACCTCGCAATCATTGGTAACAATTCACAACTGTACACATAATAGTAAATCCTTATTCTGACTGGCATTAACTAGTTATGTTCAATCAAGAAAACAATTTTAGAAAACTCTCCGAAAACATAACTCGAACTAGCTGATACCTAGCTCTTTTCTTACTGCCAATTTGAATATACTATCAACTTTGTTATCCTGAACTGGATCCAATGGCCCAGAATAACATCAGGCTTCAAAGCGAACCTTTTTTTACACATTATGTTCCACACCCGCGACAACCCTGCCAGCCGCGACTAAGGGACCCAATATGTAAATATCTGCACTCTGCGACGTCAGTGTGTGTAAGTAAAACTGAGAAAAGGTGGAATGAGATTTCCATGATGCTGCCTCCATTATCTTATCCATGGGCACTCTATTGAGGAAAGCCCAGGAGGTAGATACTGCTCTGACCTCATGGGCTTTGACTTTTAGCTTTCTGAGTGTCTTACCCGAAGTGGATCGATATGCTCTGCGTATGGCTAGAGATATCCATCTTGAAACAGACGCTTTGGATTGATCTTGATTACCCATGCATGGAATAAAAAGTCTCTCGTCTACCTCTCAATCGCTTAGTCATAGAAATGTAGTGCCGAATTGCCCTGACTGGGCATAGTGTGGTTTCTGTCACGGATAACTGATGTGATTTGGACAGGGCCGGAATAACAAACGGTATGGGATGCTTACCTGGAACCTGAGTTTTAGCAAGGAAACCCACTTCGCAACAGAGAGTAACAGAATCCTTACCAAAAACCAGATTGTGATCTTCCATAGACAGGGCGTGCAATTCTCCCCTCCTTTTCGCCGAAGCGAAAGCGAGGAGGAACACTGTCTTGACTGACCAGTCGAGGAGGGAAGCCTGTGACATGGGCTCATACAGAGCCTTGGTTAAGGCCCATAGAACCACTGTAAGATTCCATTTAGGGGTAATTGTTCTAGCTACTGGCATTTCCCTAGTGAAAAACGAAATCATCGCCGATAACCTGGGATCTGAACCAATGTTACATGTCGGAGCGGGGCTGAACTTCAAACAGCTGGCCAACGCCGACCTGTATCCCTTAATAGTCGATGCTGACGACTTCCTGTCATCGAACAAATACCTATAGCTGGACTGACTGGATTAATTTGCCTTTGAACCAATTTGCCAATTAACCCAGACCCTCCATTTTGCGTCCTAGCATGCTGTAGTAGAGGGACACTTTGCCTGCGCACTGATTGCTGCAGCTTGCTGTGAAAACTTATCCTTTCGGATTCTCTTCCTGATAGCCTCCAGGCGTGAAGGTTCAGAATGAGAGGATTTGCATGTAGTGTCTTCCCCGCATGCTGAGACAGAAGCCTGGGAGACACTGGAAGAACCACCAGATGGTCCACTAAGAGCTCCAGATTGCTGGAAAACCAACTTCTCATTGGCCAACAAGGAGCCACTAGTGTGACCTGGCAGTCTGATAGACAAATTTTCTGCAATACCTGAGTCAGTAGGACAAATGGAGGAAATGCGTACCCGTCCACTTGGTTCCACGACAAGGACATTGCATCCACCCCCCATGCTCGGGAGTCCGGTACTGGAGACACATACATTGGGAGCTGATTGTTCATCCTGGTTGCAAACAGATCCAGCCAGGGGTGGCCCCACCTGTTGATTACCTCGTTGGCCATCGTCTTTGACAGTGACCACTCGGTGAGCACTGGTGAACCCCCCCTCGACAGATAGTCCGCCATAACATTGGACTTCCCCGCAATGTGTCTCGCCTCCAGTACTATGCCTTTCTGGTGACACCAGATAAGTAATTCCCTGGCCTCCAGACAGAGGCTCACAGACCGAGTTCCACCTTGTCTGTTCAGGTATGCCACTACCATGGTGTTGTCCGTGGCTATCTGAACCGCTTTTCCCCTTACCTGGGAAAGTGCTCTTGCTAGAGACAACGCTACCGCCCTCAACTCCAGCATATTGATGTGGCACCCGGCCCATTCCTCCGACCATATCCCCAAGAACACCAGTCCCAGGGGCTCCAGGTGAGCTCCCCACCTTGAGTTGGAGGTGTCTGTGGTCAACACCAACTCTGGATCGGGAATTGACATGGGAACCCCCTGGAGATACCACGTCCTCTGAGCCCAGCATCTGAGATGACGCTTGAAGTCTTTGGACAGAGGGTGATAGTGCGGTCTCCAGTGGAAGAGCAAATATATCTGCAGGGTTCGTAAATGTAGACGACCTAGACACAGCATATCTGCTGCTGAGTTCAAGACCCCCAGCAACGACAATAGCTCCCTGGCTGGTAGTTGAACTGTATCCAAGACTTTGAAGACCAATTTCAACGTCCTGTCCACTCTGTCCAAGGATATCCCGACTATCCCCAGCTTGGAAATTCATCCCTACATAGCAGAAGTACTGAGTCGGTACCAGTTCCGACTTCTCTATGTTCGGTATGAGTCCCAACCCTGTGATCAGGTCCCAGAACACACGTAGATTGAGTAGCAGTGTGTCTCTGGACTGATCGTGCAGTAGCCAGTCGTCCAGGTATTGTAGTATTGAAATACCTCTCCGCCTGGCTTCTGCCGCAATTACCTCCATTAGTTTTGTGAACACCCTTGGCGCCGTGGTTATTCCGAAGGGTAGGACACAAAACTGATATACCCTAGCTGCCTTCCGATTGAAAGCGTAGAAATTTTCTGGATGCAGGGCACATCGGTACATGAAGATAACCGTCCTGTAGATCGATGGAGACGGCCCAATCGTTGACTCTTATAGTTCATCGTATTGATCAAGCAGTCTCCATCTTGAAATAATCTGTTTGTATGAACTGATTCAGCATCGACAGATCTAATACGGGGCGCAGCTTGCCGTTTCGCCGCTTTGGAACCACGAAAAGCCTGCTGTAGAAGCCCGGAGATTGCCAATCTCTGACTTCCACAATTGCATTTTTCACTACAAGGGATTTCACTTCCGCAACTAGTGTCTCCCTTTTTCGCGAATCCCTGTATGGTTCCACCTCAGGGGGGTGGGGGGGATTGGTGTGGAACGGGATGAAATGTCCCTTTCCCACTAACTGAATGGTCCATTTGCAATCCGTTATTTCCTTCCAGCTTGGAAGGAAATCGGATATTCTCCCTCCTACAGGCTTGTAGGATGCGGGAATGAACCAATCCCCCAAACACAAAGTGCCCCGCGTACCCCTAACAGGAAGCTTCCCCCTGGAGAAACTACCCCTACCCCTGCCACGTGCAGCGCCACCCCTGGACGCACCACCCTGTTGATGCGGCATAGGTGGTAAGGGTTGCTTGAAGCTACCTGCTCCTTTACTCACTGGGAATAGGGGACAGGGAGGCCCAAGCTGCCTGCCTGCCTGCCTCTATTTCCTGAGCTCTGCTACCTAGCGGTGAACTGCATTGCCGAAGAAGCCACTGACAGTCTCGCTAACTGCTGACTCTGTCTTTCAGCAGCGTCAGCAGCAGCCACCTGCGAACATTTGTCGCCAAACAGACTTATGCGACCTAGCTCTCGCATCCAAGGACTCCAACAGTGTGTCCGGTGCCTTGGGGAACGAAACCTTGGTCTCTCCTATCCTCTGAGCATTCTCATATAATGCCGGGTGCTTCAGGGGCCAAGCTTCCGTATGTGGAACATAATACTTGAGCCCCTGATACGCCAAAAATGTCTTGGGCGTAAGATCCACCTTCTTGGGGTCAAACCCCTGTGCCCTGTTCAAATCCTCTAACAGAGCACTCACCGTGGGGGACTGAGGCAATCTAGGCATCTGCTTTGGATCAGAGACTGAATTTGCCTCCCACAGAGACAAATATCCTGAGGCAGATACTGGTATACCACAGCTACCGCCTCGGGATAATAAGGGGCACTGTCCTCCTCAGCTACGCTAGCTGCTGAGTCCAGTTCCAAATATTGGCCCCCTTCTTCCACACCTGATCTCTCCTGAGGATCGGTAACCTCCACACGTACTGGTGAAGTTTTCTTTCCTCAGCCCTGCCTGGTGCAGTGTGCCTGGTAAAATTCTCCATCATCTTAGAGATGGATGATAGCAAGATCATAGTCTGGCCCCTCGAAGATGAACTATCATCTGATCTTGACCGAGACCTGTGCCTGCTACCGGTATGTCCATGACGACGTCTATGACCATAACTTTGACGAGACCTAGAATGTCGTCTGTGCTTCCTGGATCGATAAGCCCTCGGGCTGGTAGACGAGCTACTGGAATACGAACTAGAATTAGACCTAGCTATCTTCATAGTCGCCCCAGATCTACCCGTCCTGATCCCCCCTGTATGACGCCATCAGACTCCCCGCTGGACGAATGCAGAGTGTCGGTAGGCCTATGCCCTTTACCTCCACCCTGTTGTACCTCCGTATCCAGGTACTGATAGCTCGCTGAAACGGCGTGGTCAAAACCAGCGTCGCCGATATCATTGGCTATGTCCGGTGTCATGTGTCCGGTGTCCGGTGTCCGGTGTCCGGTGTCCGGTGTCCGGTGTCCGGTTGAACACGCTTGCATTCCAGTGAGGAGCGTTCAATTGGATTGGCGTGTACTATATCCACATCGTCTATCCCCTTGACGCTACCTGCCTTGTCCGGTGTCTGGTGTTCTTGCTCAGTGAGTAGCGGACCACCCATAGCAGAACTAGCGACGTTGGATGCCTCAGTCATAAGAGACACCCTGCCACTATTCGGACTCGGACAGTCTTAAGTTTCTGAATCTTTCCTAGCGCCGACTGTTTCTTATCCTGATAAGACCTAACAGCCAGCGCCTGACTCCACGTTTTGGGACCCCATAGTGTAGAGACACAACATGGTTTCTCCCGCGAGCAACCGTTCTCTCTCTGACAACAGCTCTGTGACCACAACCCAAATTTCTCTGACCCGAACTGGGCTTAGGCGTCCCTTTGCCCATAGTGAACGCGGTACAGAAAACTTGTCGAAAATAGGAACGTCCAATAATAGGAAAATTGCCACAATAAGAAAAACTCGAAATAATTTCAAAATGAAATATTTTCGACTAGCAACTTATAGAAATGAATAGCCCACACTCTATTACAGAAGTTATTGCCTACTTACGGACAATAACCATGAATAGAGCGTATAAAACAGGCAAACGAATAGGTGCACCAAAAAAGATACTTCCACATAAGCCGTCCGAAGCAAAGAGAAAGTCTCCCGTGCGCGCATGCGAAGTTGATATGGGATGGGACAAGTGTAAGTGCGGACTATAAAGAAATTGTATTCGGAATGGGTAGCCCCAATAGAAGCTATATAGCAACATATAACAGGGAAGTATGATACAGATATGTGAATGTAACTAGACATAATGATTATGTTGGTAAAACATGGATATGCCCCTGTGGCATACTCGACTGAAACTGGAGAAACTCTAACAAAGTTTTCGACTTAACAAAATGGCTAAGTGTTTCAGTGACATTTTGAAGGCGACAAAGGTCAAGGTCGTGTTAATGTTGGCACAAGTGTGTGACAAATGTTCAGGTGATTCAAGTGACCACGTATGGAAGCAATCCTTAACGTAATATTGAAGATATTACATGTTGGAGAAAGTCTTACAAACCTAAACAACAAAATGGCTAAGTGTTTCAGTGACATTTCGAAGGTGACCAAGGTCAAGGTGGTGTTAATGGTGGCGCGAGTATGTGACAAATGTTCAGATGATTCAAGTGTCCAAGTATCGAAGCAATCCTTTATGTAATATTGTACATTACATATTGGAGAAACTCGATCTTACATTTTGACGTAAATGTACAATGGCCAAGTGTTTCTGCAAACATATGAAGATAAAAAAGGTTAATGGCAGTATGAGTGTGTTCCATATGCTCACATGTATCAAGTGTCCAAATATTGACGATGACTATAGTGACAAAAAGTGCAGATCTTGACGAGACAACTCACGTCAGGAGACAGCCCGTCTGGATCTACACTGCTTGCAAAGAACGCTACAGAGGTCTGTACTGTTGACAGGGTTAATTAATATTACATAATGTGGCTGTGTCTCAGATGGTACCTCCAAAGAAGCATTTCACTAAAACAATTGAGATATGAATACAGTCACATGGCGCGTCTCATATACACACATCAATCTGAAAATGGATTATTTACAATGGCACTTTTATATTCAAGTTAAACTACCGATAGAGATCGGTAGTTATGATAAAGAATTTCAGTGGCATGCATCGTGAGCGTAATGCCATTGACAATTTGTTTTAACTAGATGGCCGCGGCCTGCATGTCGCGCCTTGGGGCGAGGCATGGACACTAAAATAAACAAGAGGCCCAAATGGGCCTGTATCGCTCACCTAAAAGCCTCCATAGTGGTCATCTTGATTTCACAAAGACTCTTCACTTACAACTTCAAATGTTCCACAGAATTTGTTGGTACCTTCTGATCTAACATATATTGCGAATGTGCATGTGATTTACTGCTATACCTTCGATTTGATATATAAAATGACCATATTCGGTCAAAAATAAAATTTGACCCCTATTTGACCCCTCGGGCCACGCCCATTTTTGACCCAGGAGCCACCATATGAACAAATCTGAAACAGCGGTAACTATCAATCATTCTTACCAAGTTTCGTCGATATCGGTTTGTGAGAAGAAGATTTTTTGACAATTTGACCTACTTCTCAACTGCGGCCATCTTGGATTTGGTGATGACCTCCATTTTAACAAAAATGAACAGGCTTCACCCAGACCATTACAGTTAAGTTTGGCCAATATCGGCCAAGCAGTTCACAAGAAAAAGACGTTTGAAATATTTAGTAAAAGAATGACCTTTTGAACTATCAGTGGCCATCTTGGATGACGTAATCATCTGATTTAGACAAAAAATTCTCCAGAGTGATCGTCTCGTCAATACCTTCGATTTGATATATTATATGACTATATTCGGTTAAAAATAAAATTTACCCCTATTTGACCCCTCGGGCGACGCCCATTTTTGACCCAGGGGCCACCATATGAACAAATCTGAAACAGCGCTATCTATCGATCATTCATACCCAGTATTGTCGAAATCGGCCTGGCGGTTCGTGAGAAGAAGATTTTTTAAGAATTTTACCTACTTCTCAACGGCGGCCATCTTGGATTTGGTGATGACCTCCATTTTAACAAAAATGAACAGGCTTCAACCACAGACCATTACAGTTAAGTTTGGCCAATATCGGCCAAGCAGTTTACAAGAAAAAGACGTTTGAAATCTTTAGTAAAAGAATGACCATTTGAACTATCGGTGACCATCTTGGATGACGTAATCATATGATTTAGACAAAAAATGTTCCAGAGTGATTGTCTCGTCAATACCTTCGATTTGATATATTACATGACTATATTCGGTTAAAAATAAAATTTGACCCCTATTTGACCCCTCGGGCGACGCCCATTTTTGACCCACGGGCCACCATATGAACAAATCTGAAACAGCGCTAACTATCGATCATTCATACCAAGTATCGTCGAAATCGGCCTGGCGGTTCGTGAGAAGAAGATTTTTTAAGAATTTGACCTACTTTTCCATGGTGGCCATCTTGGATTGTCGATGACCTCCATTTTAACAAATCTGAAATGGCATTACCATATATCATCCCTGTGAAGTTTAACCAATATCGGCTCAGCAGTTCGGGAGAAGAAGATGATTGAAAATGTTCACGGATGGACGGACGGACGTTCTTACATTTGGGTACTTATGTGGCTTATCACATGTTAAATATTAGCCACATAAAACGATTTTTAGCCACATAAAACGATTTTTTAGGTGGCTAATTGTAACCAACCCTATCCTTTAACAAGTCCATAACTCTGTGGGGCTAGCCACATAAGTACCCTAATGTGTGCCCGGACGGACGGACGGACGGACGGACGGACGGACGGACGAACATTCTTACGAGAGATACATTGTGAGGTTATTTCCTTTGATGTTTACACTGTGGGGTTAACCTCACAATGTAGCGATTTATTCCGTTATTTTCTCCCTTAACGATTCTCTTACGGAATGAATCACCTAATATGGAAATGAGCTAACCATTAGTTAATTATATTTGAAAAACACTTAACCAAGTAAATTGGGTGGTGGGAGGGTTTCAGCACAAAACAGCAACCTCACAATGTAGCTCTCGTAAGTTACGGACGGACGGACGGACGGACGGACGGACGGGACGGACGTTCTTACGAGAGATACATTGTGAGGTTATTTCCTTTGATGTTTACACTGTGGGGTTACCTCACAATGTAGCAACTTATTCCGTTATTTTACTTCTTAACGATTTTCTCTTAACGGAATAAATCGCAATAATATCAAATGAGCTAGCCATTAGTTAATTATATTTGAAAAAACACTTATCCAAGTGTCTTAAAAAGGGCGGTGGGTGGGTTTCAGCAACAACACAGCAACCTCACAATGTAGCTCTCGTAAGTACGACGGACGGACGGACGGGACGGACGTTCTTACGAGAGCTACATTGTGAGGTTATTTCCTTTGATGTTTACACTGTGGGGTTTAACCTCACAATGTAGCAACTTATTCCGTTATTTTCTTCCTTAACGATTCTCTTACGGAATAAATCGCATAATATGCAAATGAGCTAGCCATTAGTTAATTATATTTGAAAAACACTTATCCAAGTGTCTTAAATAGGGCGGTGGGTGGGTTTCAGCACAACACAGCAACCTCACAATGTAGCTCTCGTAAGTACGGACGGACGGACGGACGGACGGACGGACGGACGGACGGACGGACGGACGGACGGACGGACGGACGGACATACGTTCTTACATTAGGGTACTTATGTGGCTTATCACATGTTAAATATTAGCCACATAAAACGATTTTTAGCCACATAAAACGATTTTTTAGGTGGCTAATTGTAACCAACCCTATCCTTTAACAAGTCCATAACTCTGTGGGGCTAGCCACATAAGTACCCTAATGTGTGCCCGGACGGACGGACGGACGGACGGACGGACGGACGGACGGACGGACGGACGGACGGACGGACGGACGGACGGACGGACGGACGGACGGACATACGTTCTTACATTAGGGTACTTATGTGGCTTATCACATGTTAAATATTAGCCACATAAAACGATTTTTAGCCACATAAAACGATTTTTTAGGTGGCTAATTGTAACCAACCCTATCCTTTAACAAGTCCATAACCCTGTGGGGCTAGCCACATAAGTACCCTAATGTGTGCCCGGACGGACGGACGGACGGACGACGGACACTTTGCCATAACAATAGCTCACAAGCTTTGCTCAGGTGAGCTAAAAAAGAGATATAGTAGACAGAAAAACTTTAACCAAAAAACTTTAACCGGACACACGTACGTCCGTACGTACGTACGTACGCCAAAGTGCCGACTATATCACGCTTTCCGGGACAAAAACTTTAACAAAAAATTTCAAAGTAATTAGACCTTGACATTGGGCACAGGGGCCGCACGGGAGTGGGGTAGAATGAAAATATAGATGATGATAAACACCCATGTGAAGTTTCAAGGTAATGAGCAAAGCAGGTGCATGAAATATAGAGATATAGTACATGAAAAAACTTTAACCAAAAACTTTAACCGAAAACTGCAAAGTAATTTGACCTTGACATTGGGCACAGGGGCCGCACGGGCGGGGGGTAGAATGAAAATATGGATGATGATAAACAGGCATGTGAAGGTTCAAGGTAATGGGCAAACAAGGTGCATAGATATAGTACATGAAAAAACTTTAATCAAAAACTTCAAAGTAATTTGACCTTGACATTGGGCACAGGGGCCGCACGGGTGGGAGTAGAATGAAAATATGGATGAGGATAAACACCCATGTGAAGTTTCAAGGTAATGGGTGAAGCAGTTGCAGAGATATAGTATAACGAAAAACTTTAACCAAAAAACTTTAACCAAAAACTTCAAAGTAATTTGACCTTGACATTGGGCACAGGGGCCGCACGGGTGGGGGTAGAATGAAAATATGGATGATGATAAACACCCATGTGAAGTTTCAAGGTAATGGGCGAAGCAGTTGCAGAGATATAGTATAACGAAAAACTTTAACCAAAAACTTCAAAGTAATTTGACCTTGACATTGGGCACAGGGGCCGCACGGGTGGGGGTAGAATGAAAATATGGATGATGATAAACACCCATGTGAAGTTTCAAGGTAATGGGCGAAGCAGTTGCAGAGATATAGTATAACGAAAAACTTTAACCAAAAAACTTTAACCAAACAACCTTAACAAAAAACTTTAACCGGACACACGTACGTACGCAAAAGTGCCGACTATCGCGCTTTCCGCAAGCGGGCGCGACAAAGACTTTAACCAAAAACTTCAAAGTAATTTGACATTGACATTGGGCACAGGGGCCGCACGGGTTGGAGTAGAATGAAAGTATGGATGATGAAAAACACCCATGTGAAGTTTCAAGGTAATGGGCAAAGCAGTTGCAGAGATATAGTACAACAAAAAACTTTAACGAAAAACTTTAACGAAAAACTTTAACGAAAAACTTCAAAGTAATTTGACATTGGGCACAGGGGCCACACGGGAGGGAGGTAGAATGAAAATATAGATGATGATAAACACCCATGTGAAGTTTGAAGGTAATGGGCAAAGCAGTTGCAGAGATATAGTATAACGAAAAACTTTAACCAAAAAACTTTAACCAAAAACTTTAACTGGACACAAGTACGTACGTACTTACGCCAAAGTGCCGACTATATCGCGCTTTCCGCAAGCGGGCGCGACAAAAACTGCGGAACATTTTGCTATTTTAGCAGCTTATTCCAATTATTCCTTCCAGTTATTTTCCAGATCCATCATGGTTATTGCGCCTATTTATTCATATTTAGCTTCAACACAAATTTACAAGTTGAACAAAACCTCAGATGTAAGCATATTTTTCTGGTGGTCATGCTTGGGAAATTATTAAGGCATTGCTTTTGTAGCTGATACCAACACTGGAGGGAGAAATTTTCAATTTAAGGATAACTTTATTAATTGTTATTATACTGAATTTATTACAGCCATTTTGGCTGTGATAATGTAATAAATTCAGTATAATAATTCTGCATACTTTTAATCAACAAATATATGCAGTCGTTAGTTCTATATGAAATAATGCATTTCGGGAAAAGTAAATGATTACTCCCTCAAAGTACACTTTGTTAGAAATGTATACTTTGCAATGTTGGTGAAATAGGCTACTCATTGTAGTTGTCGTCACCTAATGATATAAGACCAGGCAAATATATAACCCTTGAGCTACAGACCTGGGGCCCGTTTCACTAAACTTTGTACGACTAAAATGTTCGTAAGTGCAGATTTAGAATAGTCTGTAAATTTCAATTGATGGCTTTACATTTATTGAGAAATCATTGTTAATGAGAAATTTACAGACTATCATAATTTTGCACTTACGAACATTTTAGTCGTAGTAAGTTTAGTGAAACAGCCCCCAGATTCTTAGGATTGACACATTATGATGAACATTCCTATGAACATTTGTGTATGAACAAGTAATATTAAAATCTCTGCCCTGAAAATATGCAGATGTGTGAAGGTACAAAATCACATGACGTGTCTCATATGGCATCCCACCATTTCATCAGATGCGTCGGAATAGGTCCGGCAGATCCGGTGAATGCCGCATCAATAATTTTGACATATTTGGAATTCATTTTAAAAACGAGGATGGCCGCGGCCCGCATGTCGAGCCCAATAAGCATACAAAGTTTCAAGCAAATCTGACTTACGGTTACAGAGATGGTAGAAATGTGAAAACTTTAACGCAAATTTTGACAGAAACTTTAACGCAAACTTCTGAGTCATTTGACCTTGACATAGGGGCACAGGGGCCGCATGAGTGGCAGACAGAATTAATATATGGATGATGACTAATAAGCATATGAAGTTTCAAGTCAATGTGACAGGACTGCAGAGATATAAGGTATTTAAAAACTTTAACGCAGATTTCGGAACACAAACTTCTAAGTCATTTGACCTTGGGCACAGGGGCCGCATGAGTGGGATACAGCATGAATCATGACTAATAAGCGTATGAAGTTTCAAGTCGATGTGACTTAGGACTGCAGAGATACAAGGTATTTAAAAACTTTAACGCAGATTTCGGACGGACGGACGGACGGACAGAAGTTCCTACTAATGGATACTTTTACTGTATAAAAAATACCCAAAAATACCCAAAAATACCCAACACTAACCCTAACCCTACTCAATAAGATCCCTAAAAAGCTTGCCCAGCAAACGAGAGAGCATTTGTTGGGTACTTTTGTACCCAACAAGTGCCCTCTCGTTTGCCCGGACGGACACACAGACAGACCGACACCCGGACGTCATTGTGATCAGTGTCGCTTTCCGCAAGCGGGCTCGACAAAAACCGGAATGTAAACATTTTGTTCTGCCATTTTTCTCATTTCTCATCAAAAGTTTATGTTGTTACCACTCAGTTGAACTGTCTTGGCGAGATGGTTCAACTGAGTGGTAAAAACATACACTTTGGGTGGGTAGTAGGGGCACCCACTAGATTCGCCCGACCAGTCTTATAATGCTTCTGACGCCCCTGTTCATGGTGTTGTATCTGGCATCGACTCAGCTATTTCCACAAAGTTCTTGAATGACAGTGTAATGACAACACAATCTAGAAATGTGGCCTGTCTTCACATGAATGCCCCAGCTGCGACCTTCATCTTCAAACCAGGTAGCCGGGTGTTGTGTAGAACACTTGCGTAAAATTATTTTAAAATCCCTCCACACATGACAAAGTTAGAGTTTGGACAAGCTCTTTTGTATCTTTTACCTCTAAGTGCGACCGTGACCTTTAAGCTACGGACCTGGGTATTGCGCGCGACACATGGTCTCAAAATGTTTATTATTTGTGCCAAGTAAGTTAATGATAATTTTTAAATCCATAGCAAAATTAAACGCCGGACAATCTATATTGTTCTCCTGTTTGACCTTTAACCCTTTCAACACCACTGTATAGTGATATTGGCAAATCGTGTAGATCCAGATGAGCCGGGATGAGTCTCATCAGGATCTGCACTTTTTGCAAGTAATTTTCATTTTTGAGAACACCCCCTTTTCATAAATGGGTCATCATCGCACACCTTTCAAGTCAATTGGACTTTGGGTAGTGGAGTTGAAATCCCTCCATCCTTATCACAGTTACAGCCCAGACAAGATTTTCGGACAGATGGACGGACGGACATTACTACAGTGGAACCCCTCTAAACCGTACACCATTAAAACACCTGTGATCTTATGTTTGATGAGTTTCTTGGTAATTTATCTCCGGTGATAATCTCTGAACGTGATCGCATAGCAAGCAGCTATGGCTCATAATGATCAAATGCCTGATTTACAGTAAAACCTCCAAGCCGGACACCCTGGGGACCTACCAGGGTGTCTGGTTTAGAAAAGTTTCACTGTATATGCCCTTGAGGCATTTCAAGGCAGGGGAATAACAAATCCATGTTCCAAGTAGAAATGTGACCTGTTGGCACACAAATGCCCCCCTCTATGACCCAGGGGCCCGTTTCACTAAACTTTGTATGACTAAAATGTCTGTAAGTGCAAATTTAGGATCATATGGAAATTTCAATTGATGGATTTACGTTTATTGAGCATAGGCTGCACATGCAGCCTATGCTCAATAAATGTAAATCCAATAATTGCATTAAAACATTGTTAATGTGAAATTTACAGACTATCGTAATTTTGCACTTACGAACATTTTAGTCGTACAAAGTTTTGTGAAACGGACCCCCTTCAAACCAGGGAGCTGGATGTGGTGCACATCGTCTTACTGTGTCGAACATTTGTTTAAACTTCCCTTCATGCAAGAAAATGAGTTCAGATATTTGTCACCGTCATTTATCTTGGGTAATCATTATTGTTCATGATTGCAAAGTGCACAAACATGTCCAATTACAGTGAAACCTCCCTAAATCAAACACCCTGGAGACATCCCAGGGTATCCGGTTTAGAGAGCTTCAACATTATACAACGTGAAAAGTACATTGCTGCTATTGACATAATTACAGTAGTTTGGTAATCTTAAACAAGTTACGACTGAATGATTGAATGACAATAGACTTTAGTAATTTCTGTAATTGTGCCAATTCCAAGTCATGACCTTCAACCAGCAATACAAGACAATACAATATAAATGGAGAATAGCTGATCATGTCAAATCGAGTTTACATTCCACTTGCTTAGCTTACAATTCACAGAAAAATATGCATGTTTTTGCTTTATCCAAGATTAATGCAGATATGTTTGGTATATATCTTGAATTTTAGTATTTAAAGTTGCAATTACATCTTTTTTTAATGTTCTCATTGGTAAATTCCTGTCATTTCTGTCACGTGATTTCAAACCATAATTAGCGATTTATTTATGCAAGTACCGGTATCGTAATAATAAAATTGCTAAATATAATTTTGGCACTCAGGTGTATTTTATGTGCTACACAAAAGCTGATACGCTTGTGATCACAAAAGTACACAGAAAATTTCTTGTATGTGCAGATGTTCTCATTAACAGACATACCGGGTACCATTGGCTTTTGGTAATGAAGTAACAATGGTTTAACTAGAAATGTATCCATGGGAAATGGATGCCCCCACTGGCAACATATACCAGCTGTCCGACTCGTGGGTCATTTAAAAGCACAGGTGACATGATTACACAAATGTGGTACACCAGACAGTATTATACACAAACTTGGTGAAAAGCAATGATACATTTCACAGGTGGAAGACTCAGACTTTTGTTATAGAAGATAGTACTGTATGAGACCAAGTGGGTGGGGTAATGTATTATTTTGTAATCGGCATTTATTTTTGTGTCACAGCTCCGAGTTTTCCACCTGTGATACATTATAGAAGGATCAATACTATTTCACCGAGAAGTCGAGAAGTGGTCCGGATAGCGACATTATTTAAGTGGAACAATGCGATCGCCGGGGATTGTCTCACCCACTAAACAAGATCACCACAAAGGCCAAGGTCACCAAGGTCAGGTCACAATGTGAGGAAGTCCAAAATTATTGATATGAAAGTCACGTCACCAAAGTCACACAAATGAGGAATCTCCCGGTATTGGTGAAGTTTAGTAATGATCCGATTAATGGATCAGGAGAAATTCAACATTTGAACGGATGTCCAACTAGAAAATGTGTTCATAGAACACAGATGCCCCACATATCGCTTTGATAGATAATCCATGACCCGGGGGTTGAATAAAAAATAAACTTTGTGCATCTACTCATCATAAGGAAGCTACAACCCAAGCTTCAGATCTGTAGCTATTACGGTTTAAAAGGTTTACGAGTTACAAGGCAAAATTGCCAAATTCTAAGTCGAAAAGGGGGAGATAATCCATAAACTGTGACTGAAATAAAAAATAAAAATAAACATTGCACATCTACTCGCACGCAGGAATTTATATAAATTCCTGCGTGCGGGCCTGCGAGTAGATGTGCAATGTTATCAATGCAGCAATGGGTGGTACTTGCTGACGGACGGACCTCGGCGGATTAAGGGGGGTGCGAACGCACCCGTCGCACCTCCTCTGCGTATGGGCTCGGCTCATCATAAGGAAGCTACATACCAAGTTCAGTGCCGTAGCCACGTTGAGGCCAGACGAGGCCATGGCCTCGTCCGTTTTTTCACGATTTTTTTTTATTTTTTTTTTTTATTCCAATATAGGAAAAATGGGAGTCATAGTATGTGCTCAGACTTTGCTGAGAATGCAGGAAATGGCGTTTCAGACCACTTTGATTTCAAAATTTTCAGGGTGGGCATGCCCCCGGACCCGCCTAGCAAACTCGGGCCCTTCGGGCCCTCACACTTCCACCCCCAATAATTATCGTCTTCCGCCGCTTATGTTGGCCTCGGCTATTTCGAACCTCTGGCTACGGCACTGAAGTTTCAAGTCTGTTGCTAGTACAGTTTTAAAGTTTTACGACTTACAAGCAAAAATTCGAAAATATTAAGTCCAAAAGAGGGAGATAATCCACGACTCGGGCGTTGAATCAAAAATGAAAATAAACTTTGCACATCTACTCATCATAAGGGAGCTACATACCAAGTTTCAAGTGTGTAGCTATTAGGGTTTAAAAGTTTTACGATCTACAAGCCAAAATTGGAAATCAAACAAACGCATGTTTATGACCAAGGACCAGTTGCGACAATTTATACAGCATTTATTTACATATCTTGTGAAATGAATTTTCCGAGGTACCATCAGACTTTAACCCAATTTTATTTTGATTTTTGTTATTTCTCCATGAAAGTATATGTTGCAACCACTCATTTGAACCGTCTCGATGAGACGGTTCAAATGGTGGTCACGACATATACTTCTAAGCACATTTAAATAAAATAATTCTGCTTTTTTCCCATCAAAATGGCGTATCCTCAGCTTCTTGAACCCCATATCATGACTTGGTTCGCCTCGTCTGCTTTTTACCTAGACAAAAAACTATATATTCAGGCCTGAAATCAGAATAATCCTGATCTGATGCCAGGTCCTCGCCACAGCAGAATCACTTGGTCCCTTCGCAAAAGCAGTAGGATCAATAATAATCGTACTACTTTTATAGTAACAAAAGAGCCAAAGGTAACAGGAGTTGTCAGAAGACAACGAAGCTCGCCTGTTGGCAGCCTTCATTCAAACTTGTCACAGTTGTATAAAAAACATGAATATTATATAACTTGACCTTGGGATAAGGGGTGTGCGGTGGACCTTGTCATGGAGGTCAGTGGTGGAAGGTGTGTTGTGGATTTGATACAGCATGATATAGCATATTAAGATGAATGCATGAATGAAATATCAATGAGCTCCCTGAAAAGAGAAGGAAAACATAATTTAACCCAGCGTTAAGTTTATGAACACACTAAGTTGGTGATTTTCTACAGCACGATAGCTATTCACATGAGGAATGCATGTATAAATGTGCTAAGTTTGTGACCCTGGCCTTGGCGAAAGGGGTGGGTGGGGGGTGTGTGGCTCATGGATTTGCTGTAGCACAATAGAGTATCATCAGATGAATGCATGTATGAAATATGAAGGTGTTCCCTGTAAAGAAACAGAAGTTATAAAAAGACATTTACTCCAACGTTAAGTTTATGATGTTGATCTTGGGAAAGGGGTGGGGTGGGTCATGGATTTGCTGTAGCACAATAGAGGATCATCAGATGAATGCATGTATGAAATATCAAAGCGTTCAAAGTGTAAAGAAACGGACGTTACACATAATTTACCCCAATGTAAAGTTTATGAACATGCTAAGTTTGTGACCTTGACCTTGGGGTACGGGTTGGGTGGTGGGTTGTGGATTTGCTACAGCATGATAGAGGGTCATCTGAGGAATGTATGTATGAAATATCAAGGCTTTCCATCAAAGGAAACAGTTATTATCAGACATTTACCCCAACGTTAAGTTTATGAATGTGTCAAGTTTGTGACCTTGACCTTGGGGTAAGGGGTGGGCAGTGGGTCATGGATTTGCTATAGCACGATAGAGTATCATCAGTTTGTTAATTTGTTTATTAGTGTTTAACGGCCTATCAACAGCTAAAGTCATGTAAGGCCAGGCAAACGGGTTCGATCCCATTTTAACCTGCTGCATTGGGGGGGAAATCCCAAAATCAGAACGGAATATTTACATCGAGAACAAATATATTCAGCCCTGAAATTAGAATAACCTGACCTGGTGCCAGGTCCATACCACACCAAGTCACTTGGCCCCTTCCCCTAAAATAGGATTACGAATATCGTAATACTCACATGAGGGGTATAACCAGATTCAACGGTCACATACAAAATGCCAAAGACGTATGTGAGGGCCAAACCAGGTCTCCAGTTGGGATGAACCCCGATCATTAAATTACCCATCGCGTGCTCCCACCTGCCACCCACATAGAGTATCATCAGATGAATGCGTGTATGAAATATCAAGGCGTTCCATGAAAGGAAACATATGTTATAAGACATTTACCCCAACATTAAGTTTATGAATGTGCTAAGTTTGTGACCGTAACCTTGGGGAAAGGGGTGGGGGTTGGTCATGGATTTGCTATAGCACGATCAGAGCATCATCAGATGAATGCATGTATGAAATATCAAGGTGTTCAAAGTGTAAAGTAACAGAAGTTATACAACATTTACCCCAACGTTTAGTTTATGAACATGCTAAGTTTGTGACCTTGACTTTTGGGTAAGGTTTGGGTGGTGGGTTGTGGATTTGCTACAGTATGATAGAGGGTCATCTGAGGAATGTATGAAATAGCAAGACGTTCCATGAAAGGAAACAGACATTTACCCCAACGTTAAGTTTATGTTTGTTTGTTTATTTATTAGTGTTTAATGGCCTATAAACAGCTAAGGTCATGTAAGGCAGGGCAAACAGGTTCGATCCCATTTTAACCTGCTGCATTGGGGGGAAAATTCAAAAATCAGAACGGAATATTTACTTCAAGAACAAATATATTCAGCCCTGAAATTAGAATAACCCGACCTGGTGCCAGGTCCATACCACACCAAAGTCACTTGGCCCCTTCCCCTAAAATAGGATTACGAATAATCGTAATACTCACATAAGGGGTATAACCAGATTAAACTGTCACATACAAAATGCCAAAGACTTATATGTGAGGGCCAAACCAGGTCTCGAGTCGGAATTCCGGTAAGGATGAACCCCGATCGTTAAATTACCCATCGCTTGCACCCACCTACCACCCACGATCTCCAATTTGAAAAATCTGTAAATGCTTCACCGAAAGACAATAACTATGAACTTTGGCCAGCATCGGCCAAGCAGATAGTAAGAAAGACCTTTTGGCAGACATCTTGGATGATTAGGACAAAAATTGGATTATACCTTGACCTCCATTTCAACAAATATGGACCATACTGAAGTGGTTCACGAGAAGACGTTTGAAATCTCTAATAAAAGGATGATCTGTTGACCTTCGGCGGCCATCTTGGATGATGTAATCATCCGATTTTTACAAAACATGCTCCAGAGTGATTGTCTAGTCGATAGCTTCGATTTGATATGCGAGTTGTGGGAGTGGTCAGAAAATGAAACAATTTGGAAATTGACTCCGAAACCGGACTAGATAGCTTATATTGGAAATGTTCTAAGAAAACAAAGGTTAAATTTTGTAAATCGGTTCAGTATTTCTGAAATTCGAAAAAATGTCTGGATTTAACATGGGAAATTGTTTTTTCGCAATAAAATCAATATTTGACAAAATTCTTAAATTTTCCTTTAATTTAATATTATCGAAAAAGATACCGTTTTTTAATTGTTTATATAGCCGTAACATTTGGGCAGCTATTGTGAAACAGACCGTAGATACTTGTGGGCGAAAGTGCAGTTTAAAAGGGCAGGAATATTATCACACCACAAGTATTGATTACTGGTAAGGTGTATGTGACGAGTTGCGCCCATTGAATATTGAGGACCCTAATTAACGCGCTCGATTTGTGTTTTGCATCCTGCCACAGCGCATATATTAGGATCAATATGATATGTTGAACGATACTTCATAAACCACGAACACACTCTTTGAATGAACATCGTTAAACATATTTTTTCAAAAACAAAACATTTTTCAAAGGAACAAATTAACAAGCAATAAAGCAACATAGAAAATAAACAGTTTTAATAAATTGTGTAACTTATAATGTAGTATCGAAAATATTGTACATGTATAGAATATAGAGGTGAAAATGTGTGTAGATATAAAAAAAAAATAATTTAGCGGCCATTTTCACTAAACTTTGTACGAGAAGATTATTAATTTGCCTCCGACATTAACCTGGTTACCCAACGTTACCAGTTTCTACCTACAGACATACATCATTACATGTGAACATATCCACTGACGATTGTCCAACATCTGTAGCCTATTACATCACAATTGCAAGGTATACTTATCTTGCTAAGTACACTTTGAGGGATAAATTTATTAATTTTTATTATACTGAATTTATTGCATTATCACAGCCATTTTGGCTGTGATAATGTAATAAATTTAGTATAATAATTCTGCATACTTTTAATCATCAAAAACATGCAGTCGTTAGTTCTATATGAAATAATGAACTATGGGGAAAATAAATGATTACTACCTCAAAGTACACTTTGTGAGATACATGTAACTATACTTTGCAATTTTGATGAAATCGGCTACTGTTATTCTAAAATTAAATTTTGCACTTACGAACATTTTCACTAAACATTGTACAATTAACCCTTTCACCCCTAATCCAATGAAAGTGAACTGGAATGAATTTTGATAATGTTAATTTTGCAACCAATCCAATCATCACAAAATGGTTTTCAGACTAGTCCATTTACGAAAAAGGGGTGTTTTTCTTCTAAAAAAAATGAAAATTACTTGCAAACTGTGCAGATCCCGAGGAGACGGCTCGTCACGAGCCGGCTCATCTGGATCTACACTGTTTGCCAATACCACTACACACGTATGTATTGTTGAAAGGGCTAAGAAGTTTGTAAGTGCAAAGTGATTTGCTTAGATAACCTATTTCGGCAAATAATTAGTGGATTTATATTTGCATGTTGAATTCAATCGTTTCTTATTTTCCGTTTTTGCTGAACAAAAACATAGTTTGGCAGCACTTGAGAATCATTTCCGAAGTGCTGGCAAACCATGTTTTCATTTTAAAAAAAAACCCGACAAAATATGAAAAAAACAGCGGACAACACTTTTTTTGTTTCCCGCCTTCTAAGGGTTAACTACTGTTGGCAGACGCAATTCCGTATATGTATAAAATGAATTGATGTCAAGCAATCATTTTTACAGCATGACGGTATAGTGCAACAGGCACTGAAAATGCATTAGATCGACATTACACAAACATATGGTATTAGCGAGCTCACCCCAGCAAACCCTCAGTGACCTAGGTAAGTAGGGGATTTGCTGGGGTGCCCGCGCAATAGGTTTTGTTTGTTTGTTTATTAGTGTTTAACGGCCGTCCACAGCTAAGGTCATGTAAGGCCGGGCAAACGGGTTCGATCCCATATGTCTTGTATATTTTAATTTCTTATTTACTAATTCCAGATAAGGTGTGTTCACGTAATGAGCATTTCAGTGGGAAATGCGAGTACAATGTGAATACTGAACATAGCTTCTCCTAGTGCATGTGGTTGTAGGAATATATGTAATAAGTGTTGGGTAATTACAGCGTTACACCTATTTAACAGAAAATGTTGAATTAATAACAACAACATTTAACAGAAAATGTGGAATTAATAACAACATTCAACAGAAAATGTACAATGGCCGGTTCCATGCTAATTTTGGACTATTCCATTAACCCTTAGAATGCGAGAACCGAAAATTGTCGTCTGCTGTTGTTTATATGTGGTCTTCTTTCTCACTAAGACATGGTTTGACAGCATTTTATAATCATTTCCAATGGAAATGATTCTAAAGTGCTATCAAAACATGTTTTTAATTACAAAAAAAAAAACACAAATAAAACACGAGGGCCATCATGGCCCTAATTCGCTCAACTGACTCCATGAACACCAGAGGACAATGTGACAGTGAGTTTGTGTTTTAAAAAAATTGTGCTATTTTTAGATGGTGGCCATCTTGGATTAGCGATGACCTCCATTTTAACAAATCTGAAAAGGCTTCACCCAATTAAGGACCATAACTTTTAAGTTTGTCTACCATGGGCCAAGCGGTTCATGTGAAGAAGAATTTTGAAATCTCTAATAAAAGAAGGACCTTTTGATGGCCATCTTGGATGACATAACCATCCGATTTCGACAAACACCTTCAATTTGATATATGACGTGACCATATTCGGTCAAAAATAAATTTTGACCCCACGGGCCACGCCCATTTTTGACCCCGGGATCGCCATTTTAACAACTTTGAAAGATCATTGTACATCGATCATTGCTACCAAGTTCTGTCGAAATCCGGTTGGCAGTTCTTGAGAAGAAGATTTTTGAAGAATTTGCGCTATTTTTAGACGGCGGCCATCTTTGATTACGTAATGACGTCATTTTAACAATTTTGTAATCCCCCTACCTAAGGACCATGACCATGAAGTTTGGTGACTATAGACCCAATGGTTACCGAGGAGAAGACGTTTGAAAATGTTCACGGACGACGACGACGGACGACGATGACAGACACATTGCGGTAACAATAGCTCACATGAGCTTCTCTCAGGTGAGCTAAAAATAACAGCAGCCGACATAATTTGATTCAGCACTGTAAGGGTTAACCCTTAGAATGCGGGGTAACAAAAATTGTCATCTGCTGGTGTTTCATATTTTGCCTTTATTCTCAATAAACATTGTCTGGCAGCACTTCAGAATCATAAAGTGCTGTCAAACTATGTTTTTGTTCATAGAAATTGAAATAAAACATCAACAGCAGACAACAATATTTAATTCCGCATTACAAAGGTTGATGAAAAGTAGGGTATTCTTTTCACAACCATAAATAATAACAAACACTGCAGATCCTGATGAGGCGGCTCATAAAATAAACAATTCCTGTGCCCACCTACACACCATAAGGAATCTACATACCAAATATCAAGTCTCTAGCTATTACTGTTTAAATGTTTTTCTTACATGAAACGTGACAGATGGGCAGATGGACAGCACCCTTAACAAAAACAATATACCCATTTTCTCCCAAAAAAAGTGTGGCAAAACCATGAAAAAGATAAAATAAGAATTCCACCACGGAAGCGGTGTCGCGCCTGCCGAGGTATTGACCGTAACACGATCATGGGCAAGTGTTACAGTAAGCATCACAAAAACCGTCAGAAGTGGAAGAAACTTTTTGACATAAGAAAATGGCTAAGTGTTTCCACAACCATGTGAAGGTATAAAAGGGCAGGGTCATGTTAATGGTGGCACTAGTGTGTTCAAAATGCTCACATGTATAAAGTGTCCAAATATTGAAGCAATCCGTCAAGTAATATTAAAGTTATACCACGATGACGAAGCTGGTACAAACTTTTACATTTCGGACGACGACAACGGAAAAAGGGGGCAGCGGCGACTATACTTCTGCTAAAGCAGACTGCCTCGTAGATGCTTGAAATATTGCATTATCAGAAAAGTGGTGTTTTGTGTCATAAAAAAAGATCCTGATGACACTACTATATATGAGCTGGATCAGAAGATTTACACTGTTTGCAAACATTGGTTTTGAAATTGTTAAATTATGATATATATCACAAATATCACGTAAGTTAGGATGACTAGTTAACACAAGAAGACTCTTTGGCAAGAATTGCAAGCAACATCACCAACAGACGCTCTCATTTAAAACTTCACTTGAGATTATAATACTTTCTACACATGGTCTTGAAATACATACAGTGGAACCTCTCTAAATCGGACACCCTGGGGTAGGTTGTCTGGTTCAGAGAGGTTCCGCCCTTATATCAAGAACTTTGGAATAGATTTCAACCAAACAAATTCAAGTTTTGTGTCTCAAATAACTCAACTAATGTAAAATCGTAATCTTTCATTTGTGTTATATATTTTGTCTTCTTTGTCAATACAATAAGGGTTCGACAGCACTTTAGAATCTTTTCCATCAGAAAACTTTTCCAAAACATTGTCAAAACGTGTTTTTGAAAAAGAAAAATGGAAAATAAATAATTAACAGCAGACGACAATTTTCTTCAGCATTCTAAGAGTTAAATCAACTTCAATCAAGCACATGCATTTCTTCAGCATTCTAAGAGTTAAATCAACTTCAAAGTTGATTTAACTCTTAGAATGCTGAAGAAAATTGTCGTCTGCTGTTAATTATGTAAATATCAGCCACAAAACAATCTTTACAATGCTGAATTAAATGTTGTCATCTGCTGATTATTTATTATTTTCCATTTTGACAGTTTGCATTCTACGGGTCAAGTCAACTTCAATCAAGAACATGCACAGAACCTTTTTTAATCACAAGCGCGAGTCCCCGTCGTTAGTTCTCGTAAATGTTTTCGTCCATCGTGGACATGGAGCTGTTGCTATTGGAGTCGGTGGCCACTTCGATAAACGCGGAGTCCGTGCTGACTCGCGACATCTTCTGGTACGTGTTCTGTCTCGAGTTGGCACCTTGCTTATCTCGGCGGCGTTGATCGGTCTGCGTGTGTTGTCGGATGTCAATCTGCAAAGCAGTAGCCGTCACTAACCTTCGTAAAAGGGCGAGATACGTTATGGGACCCCAGCCGATGAAAGGGTCTTTATGGCGTTTTTTTTTAGGAATTTGTAGCAAAAGAGACGAGCCATGTGATTTTGTACCTACTGTCTGTTTCAAGAAACCTGCCCAAATTTTACGGATATATCCACAATGTGAAAACAATATAATTTCGGTAATATTAAAGTATAGCAAAATTTAAGAATGAGCCTACTTTTTATTTTGTGAAATTTGGTCCAATATTGATTTTATTGCAAAAAAATAATTTCCACATGTTAAATCCACATAGACATCACAGTGTCTATGTGGATTTAACATGGGGAAATTATTCCAATTTCAGAAATAGTGGACCGATTTTCAAAATGTAACTTGTTTTCTTAGTTAGATCATTTCCAAGCTATCTTGCTAGGTTTCAGAATCAATTTCCAAAATCTTTTGTTTTCCAGGTTCTCCATCTCTTTTTTTCCCCATGTGAAATTCACATAGAGAACTCATTTTTCGTAATAAAATCAATATTTAACCAAATTTCACGAAATAAAAAGGCTCATTCTTAATTTTTGATAAAATTTAATATTATCAAAAAAAAATTTGTTTGCCAAAAAAATTGTCTATATGGCCGTAAAATTTGGGCAGCTTTCGTGAAACAGACGATGTACGATTTTTCATGAACATGATCTCTGTAAATTACAAAAAGTGGACAAAATTTTCACAGCAAACACAGAATTCTATTCCACATTTTCTTCGAACAAATTGTCAGCTTCAAATATTATTGACGGAAAATATTGTAAATATTTTTCACGAGATATCGCTAATCTTAGGTACAAAATCACACGACTCGTCTCATTTGTGGGTCCTGACTGTTCTGTGCACTCCCACAGCAATATCGGGATCAGTAGCCAATTTCATCAAAATTGCAAAGTATACTTTGAGAGAGTAATCATTTATTTTTCCTGAAATGCATTATTTCATATAGAACTAACGACTGTATATATTTTATGATTAAAAGTATGCAGAATTATTATACTGAATTCATTACATTATCACAGCCAAAATGTAATAAATTCAGTATAATAACAAGAAATGCGTCTGTCGAACGCGGATGCCACCTGCAGCATATTTGAGAAACTGTGACAAAGTGGTTAACCGAAATTTGAGAAACTGACAAAGTGGTTAACCGAAAAGTGTGACGGACGGACAGACGGACGGACGTTCTTACAGTACTATACTTATGTGGCTTATCACATGTTAAATATTAGCCACATAAAACGATTTTTAGCCACATAAAAGGATTTTTTAGGTGGCTAATTGTAACCAACCCTATCCTTTACCAAGTCCATAACCCTGTGGGGCTAGCCACATAAGTACCCTAATGTTTGCCCGGACGGACGGACGGACGGACGGACGGACGGACGGACGGACAGTCCAAACACTATATGCCACCCGTCAAGAGCTGTAGGAGAACAGCATAGCTCGACTACGAGGGTTGTCGATGTATACATAGCTTGACAAACAAGGTGGCCGCAGCCTACATAAAAACCTTAACCAAGGTTGACTAAAAACCTTAAAGATGCATGCCGACGTGCCAGGTTCTAATATAGGGAGGCATATTTTTTTCGTCCATACATTAGATATAACATTGTTCGGGCAAAATGAACAGTCATAAACCATTTTCGGACGATATAATTGGCATTTTTATACTTTGTATATCATACATGAATTTTCACAATGATATCAGGGGCGATAACCGTGTTTCCTTAAAATGTTAACTGACATTACTAGTTCTTCTCTGTAATTACTTTTTGATGTGCAATGATCATACTTATTAATCTGTCGAAAACATAATTTTTTCAGGCGATTCATTTAATTAGTATAAATAATTAAACAAGAGGGCCATGATGGCTCTAATTCGCTCACCTGACTCCATGAACACCAGAGGAGAATGTGACATTGAGTTCATAAGTGTTTTAAACAAATTGTGCTTTTGTTAGATGGCAGTCATCTTGGATTAAGCGATGACTCATTTTACCAAATCTGAAAATGCTTCACTCAAGGATCTTAACTTACTATGAAGTTTGGCCAGCATCGGCCATGTGGTTCCTGAGAAAAAGACGTTCAAAATCTCGAATAAATGGACCTTTTGGAGGTCATCATGGATGACATAATCATCTGATTCTGACAAATATTGCACCAGAGCAATCGCCTCATCGATACCTTCAATCTGATATATGACGTGAGCATATTTGGTCAAAAATAAAATTTGACCCCACGGACCACACCCATTTTTGACTCCGGGGGTCACCATTTTAACACCTTTGAAAGAGCATTCTACGTCGATCATTCCTACCAAGTTTCGTCGAAATGCGGCTGGTGGTTCATGAGAAGAAGATTTTTTAAGAATTTGGGCTATTTTTAGACTGTGGCCATCTTGGATTAGCGAAGACCTCCGTTTTTAACAAATCTAAAAAAGTTTCATCCATGGATCATAACTGTGAAGTTTGGCCACCATGGCCAAGCGGTTCGTGTGAATTTTGAAAGAACAACCTTTTGACCTTTCGGTGGCCATCTTGGATGACATGACCATCCAATTTCGACAAATAATGTACCAGAGCGATCGCCTCTTTGATACCTTCGATTTGATATAGACATGACCATATTCGATCAAAAATAAAATTTGACCCCAATTTGACCCCACGGGCCAAGCCCATTTTTGACCCCGGGGTCACCATTTTAACAACTTTGATAGAGCATTGTACATCGATCAATCCTACCAAGTTTCGTTGAAATCCGGTTGTCGGTTCATGAGAAGATTTAAGAATTTATGCGATTTTTAGACGGCGGCCATCTTGGATTAGCGATGACCTCCATTTTAACAAATCTGAAAAGGCTTCACCCATGGAACATAACTTTTAAGTTTGGCTATCATGGGCCAAGCGGTTCATGTGAAGAAGAATTTTGAAATCTAATAAAAGAACGATCTTTTGACCTTTCGGCGGCCATCTTGGATGACATAACTATCCGATTTCGACAAAAAATGCACCAGAGTGATCGCCTCATTGATACCTTCGATTTGATATATGACATGACCATATCCCGGGGTCACCATTTTAACAACTTTGAAAGAGCATTGTACATCGATCATTCCTACCAAGTTTTGTCGAAATCCGGTTGGCGGTTCTTGAGAAGATTTTTGAAGATTTTGTGCTATTTTTAGACGGCGGCCATTTTGGATTACGTGACGACGTCATTTTAACAATTTTGTAATCCCCCTACCTAAGGACCATGACCATGAAGTTTGGTGACTATAGGCCCAATGGTTACCGAGGAGAAAACGTTTGAAAATGTTCACGGACGACGGACGGACACCGGACGACGAACACATTGCGGTAACAATAGCTCACATGAGCTTCGCTCAGGTGAGCTAAAAATACCATGCCTCATTTGCATATGAAAATAGCCTGATACCACCATGCGTCACTATCAGTAAAATAAATATTACTAAATAGAGAATATTCATATTTTTGCAACGAATATGACATATATGTTCATCGAGTGGTGTGAAATGTCCATATTTCACGAGTGCCGTTAGGCTTATAAAAGTGAACAAATTTTTTTTCGGCCGGATATTTAGAAAAAAATATTTTAAAATTTAAAAAACATTTTTTTTCAATAATTATTCAAAAATTGTGTGAAATCAAAAAAAAGTGAACACCTTTTTTTTTAAATAATTATTGAAAATTGTGTGAAACCAAAAATATGTGAACAAATTTATTTCGGCCGGATATTTTGAAAAAAATATTTTCAAATTTTAAATATTTTTTTTTCTAATTATTGAAAATTGTGTGAAACCAAAAAAAAGTGAACAATTTTTTTTTCCGGCCAGATATTTCGAAAAAAATATTTTAAAATTTAAAAAATATTTTTTTTCAATAATTATTGAAAATTGTGTGAAACCAAAAAAAAGTGCACATTTTTTTTTCGACCGGATATTTTGAAAAAAATATTTTAAAATTTAAAAAACATTGTTTTTAGATAATTATTGAAAATTGTGTGAAACCAAAAAAAAGTGAACAAATCTTTTTTCGGCCGGATATTTTGAAAAAAATATGAATATCGTATTCTCACCGGAAGTTGTTTATTTCATGATGAGAACATATGACTTATTTGCATTGTATCACTATGTATTTCATGGGTAGGTATATAATAAAGTATTATACATGTATCTGTATAGCGGGCACTCGTAATTTTTAGAACTGGTGGAATAGTGACAATTATACACTTATTTAATTTCTGTAAAGAACATTTTGTTCCTACTGCGCAGGCATGTACCTTTAACCAAGGGAAATTAAGTAAGTAATTCAAGGTTAAATGTAGGTCAATGTCAGATATAGGTCAGGGGTTATTGATTTACATCACTAGGAGATGAAGTTTTCCAAGTATGGTTGCTGTAGGCCCAGGAGTATTCCATATACAAGCTTGACTAAAAGCCTTAACCAAGGCGAATTAACTAAGTAATTCAAGAGGAAATGTAGGTCAAGGTCAAGGTCAAATATAGATCAGGGGTTATTGATGTACATCCCTATGAGAAAGGGTTGTCCAAGTATGGTGTCTGTATGCACAATAGTATTCCATGTACAAGCTTGACTAAAAACCTTAACCAAGGTGGACTAAAAACATTAATCAAGGGGAATTAACTAAGTAATTCAAGGTTAAATGTAGGTCAAGGTCAAATATAGGTCAGGGGTTGTTGATGTACATCACTAGGAGATGAAGTTGTCCAAGTATGGTTGGTGTAGGGCCAGGAGTATTCCATCTACAAGCTTGACTAAAAACCTTAACCAAGGGGAATTAACGAAGTAATTCAAGAGGAAATGTAGGTCAAGGTTAAATATAGATCAGGGGTTATTGATGTACATCCCTAGGAGAAAAGGTTTTCCGAGTATGGTGTCTGTATGCACACTAGTATTCCATGTACAAGCTTGACTAAAAACCTTAACCAAGGATGACTAAAAACCTTAACCAAGGGGAATTAACCAAGTAATTCAAGGTTAAATGTAGGTCAAGGTCAAATATAGGTCAGGGGTTGTTGATGTACATCACTAGGAGATGAAGTTGTCCAAGTATGGTGGGTGTAGGGCCAGGAGTATTCCATATACAAGCTTGACTAAAAACCTTAACCAAGGTGTGACAGTGACACCGACGTCAGGGTGACTACATAAGCTCTAACTATTCTTCGAATAGTCGAGCTAAAAATTAATAAATTTATCCTTAAATTGAAAATTTCTCCCTCAAAGTATACTTTGCTAAATAAGTATACTTTGCAATGTTGGAAATAGGCTACAGATCAGGTTAGAAATGAAAGAAACATGAACATCCAGCAAACAACAAAACTCCTGATTTTTATGGGCTTAACTCTTTGCATGCTGGGAAACTTGTGGGCTATAAATAGTTCAAAACTAGCGGACAAGAATTCATCATATTTTCTTGTATTTCTCCCCGTAAATATCATGAATATGTCTTGTCCCGAGGACTCAATTCTAATGAAATTTCAAGACAAATTTACAGAGAGAAATAAAACATATACTCGTTTGTACATAATTCGTTTCGCCGCTAGCATGCAAAGAGTTAACAACCTACATGCAAACAAATAATGTTATAACCCTAAAGATTTTGACAGCATTTCTTTTGGGAAACCCCGATACAAAGGTGTGGGATCACGTGGTTTCCGAACCAAAATTGTCATTTTCACAGTAGATTTTCTTTAAAATCTTCCTGACAAACGTACGGATTTTGATATGTAGCGCACCAAATACGATGCCATATGTGTTTTATGTGTGCTCTGAAAGTTATTTAGAATAACTTATGACTTGCACAAAGAATCGAGTACCGTTATTTCTTACATTCACATGCTCTCATTTTTATTTACATTTACGGTAACCGATTCTTCGTCAAATTTACATAATTATGAGATTAAAGCCGCCTATACAATAAAGGGCAACGTGTACCGCATTTGCTGCGGTATATTGCATAAAATATGTCATTCCATTTGAAAGATATTAAAAGAAATATACTGTAAACAAATCTAAAAACATGACGTCACTCCGTTTGGAAACCACGTGATGCCACACCTTGAATACACTGTTATTGTGATAAACAAGTACAACCATAATAACCGTAAATATTTGGACATTCCTTGCTGCAAGAAACCAGATTAATGTGTGTTTCCCAGAAAAACTTGTGTCCCAATATGTAGGGTTATTATGGTTTTTCCCGAAATCTAAACGGAATATTTACATTGAAATAAATATATATTCAGCCTGAAATTAGAATAACCTGACATGGTGTCGGCTCCATGCCACACCAGTCACTTGGCCCCTTCTGATAAAAGTAATACCGGTAGGATTACTCTTTTAAGGGGTATATAACCAGATTCAACTTTCAAATACAAGAACGCCGAAGATGTACTTGAGGGCTAAACCGAATCTTCGTTCAGGATTCCAGTAAGGATGAATCCTGATCGTTAAATTACCCATCGCATGCTCCCCACTGTTGCCACCCACTGGGTTATATGGTAATAACTAGAGAAAGGTCAATAGCGTGCCATGACAATACACCCACTTTTACAAATGTCAATGTCTGAAAAGGTGAGATAATCCATGACCCAGGAATCAAATCACTCATGAATAAGGAAGCCATGTACCAAATATGAAGTCTTCAGTTATTACGGCTTAAATGTTTTATTTCTAACAAGGTAAAATTTATATTTTCCAATGTGAAGAAGGCGAGGTATACACCATGGCCCCCCCGTGTGCCAAAGCAACAATGGAAATTCACTATGCGCATCTAAACCTTACTCTGTGCAGCATTCAAAGTTTGGTTGGAGACTGAGGCTGGGTATCAGGTGATATTTTACCTACCTCCTCGCAGGTGTCAAAGTTTGGGTTGGAGACCGTTAGGCTGGGTACCAGCTCCTCCAATTCATCCTTTGGCGACTTGTGGTAGTGGACGAGCTTGGAAAACCACTGTTCTCGTCCTCTGTAACAATATACAGAGACACGGTCGATATTTGAGACAAGCATTGATTTTGTACATTAGACGATGGGCAATTTTTCATGAAAAATATTTTCTGTAAATGACGTCGAATGTTGAAGTTTTCAGAGAAAATATTTGCAGATATTGAAAATTCCAATACGTATTTGCTCTTAAAATTTCGTCAATTTTCAATGTCATTTATGGGACAAATCATAAATTTTGTAAATAATTTTCATGAAAAATCGCACATCTTCATATGGCCTCGTCATTGTTGTTTTAACAGTACAAGGCTAAAGACACATTGTTGAATGACATAACGATATGGCGTGTTCCTCACGTTTTAAATCAAGTATTACTGGGTGCGTAATCATATTTAGACGAGCCACATCAACGGGGACCAGTTCAATCTGCTAATTCTCATGCAATAAACATTAAATGTCATCTGTAGAATATATAAGGCCGTCTGTTTGGACTGTTTAATCAGCGTACAAAGACTAGTGCTATAAACTCAGTTGACGTTGGTTGTAAGGTTGAAACCACACCGTGTTGCCTTGGTGCACCGTTTGATAGTCTGTGCACGGGCGTTAACCCGGGCCTCCGAGATCTAGGTTAATTTCTAATAAATCCACTTTGATTACAGAACTACTTTGTTGTTCATCTTTGATTACAGAACTACTTTGTTGTTGGTCTTGGAGGTTCCACAGAAGGTGCAAGTCAGATGGTGACCACAACAACGTTACGTTAAAATAATATATTTATTAAACACATTTAACAATTTCAGTCCTGAAATAATCAGTAAATAAACACAAATATTAAGATTCTATTTATTGCATAAGCACTGCATCATACATGGAAGATGTACCGATTTCTGTTTTGTTTAATCTTATTTGCCTATTATTACACTAGTGTATTATGGTTTTAATAGAGAAGTGAAGTATGATGTTTAATACACTGTTAATGGACTTTAAAAATCAAACAAAGTGTTGTTGTTTGCTATGAAAGTATCAAAGTAAGTTGTGCGTCGTTTCCTCTGAAATTTGTTTCTTGTTATTTACTACAGTGGAACCCCTCTAAACTGGACACTCAAGACAATATCGATGTCTACCTTAGATGTGTTTCGCTGTTATGTATCTCTGATTACAATGACTTTTCATGATTGCAAAACACTAGAATGTGTCATGAAGTGCTCACATGTCTGATTTACAGTGGAACATCTCTACACCAGGGTGTCTGGTTTGGAGAGGTGCCACTGTATCAGATATCCAATCTGTCGTTTTTTTGCTTAATGCACTGTAAATGATTGCACTAGTGTATGTGATCGAATACTGTGATTTACAGTGGAACCTCTCCAAACCGGACACCCTGGGGATCTCCCAGGGTGTCCGGTTTGGAGAGGTTCCACTGTATAATAAATTATCAAAAGAAAGCCGTTTATTCCTACAGGTCCACATACCGATATTTCTTAAAGTAGCAGATGCCTAGAACAGCGACGGCCACAACGACGAGTCCAGCCAATATCACGCCCGCGATCCAGATCTTCTCGTCAGGTGAGTCTTCCGACATTCTCCGAGTATCCAACGTACCGGGCGCCTTGGTCGTACTTCGCCCATCACCGATATGTCGACCCGTTTGTAAGTGTACATCAGCGGTTGGTAGGTCCGAGGGTTTAGATGATGGGGCGACAATGTGTTCTAGAGCGGAATTGTCATCTTGTTTCGGAATAACGTTTTGCGGAAGAGGTTGGATATAGTCCAAGTACGGGACGACATATTCGTTGTTGGCGCTGGGATCATTTGGTGCGAGGGAATCAATGGGTGCAAGGGGTTGAAGGGGTGGGAGAGTTTCAAAGGTCGGTAGGGGAGCAAGAGGTGGTAGGCTCGGCTGGGGATAGATAACTAGGTCTACTGGTTCGGACGTCTGCTGATGTATCTGTCCAGTGAAGATTTCTATCTTCGGCAAGGAATCAGTCTGCACCGGTTCATTTGCTGAAATAGAGAATAATAATCTAGTGTCTTTCGATTAAGTTTATCAAGCATGGCTAGGAAACGGTTCCAAGGAATTCCTACCGGCCGTTTCCGAGCCGAGCTTGATAAACTGTACACTATCAGTAGCCTATTTCATCAACATTGCAAAGTATACTTTTCTAGCAAAGTATACTTTTCTGGAGAAATGTTCAATTTAAGAATAAATTTATTATTTTTTATTATACTGAATTTATTACATTATCACAGCCATTTTAAATAAATTCAGTATAATAATTATGCATTCTTTTAATCATCAAATATATGCAGTCGTTAGTTCTATATGAAATAATGCATTTCGTGAAAAATAAATGATTTCTCCCTCAGGAGAAAATAGAGTATGTTATTCGTCACGTAACATTCTCAGGTCATTTTAGGCCGGGTTAACGGGGTCTAATCAGAAATTTCACCTGTACATATAGGGGGGAAATACCAAAATCAAGACCTGAATATGTACATAATGAAATAATATATTCATTCCTGAAATCAGAATAACCTGATCTGGTGCCATGTCCTCACCACACCTAACATCACCTTTCCCCAATCTTTAAAAATAACAGTATTTGTACTAATCCTACTACTTTTGGGTATATGGGTATAACCATATTCAACCCTCGGGAAACAGAAAGACAAATACGTATGCATGGGCGACACCATTGTTGTTGTTGTTGTAACCACGTGATCATGCACCTTGTTGTTGGTTACATACATTGCAATACAGTACAGTACCAACGAAAGCCAAATACGTAGGCATGGGCCACACCAGGGATATAGCCATTGTTGTTGTAACCATGTGATCATGCACCTTGTTGTTGGTTACATTGCAATACAGTACAGTACCAACGAAAGCCAAATACGTAGGCATGGGCCACACCAGGGATATAGCCATTGTTGTTGTTGTTGTAACCACGTGATCATGCACCTTGTTGTCGGTTACATTGCAATACAGTACAGTACCAACGAAAGCCAAATACGTATGCATGGGCCACACCAGGGATATAGCCATTGTTGTTGTTGTTGTAACCATGTGATCATGCACCTTGTTGTCGGTTACATTGCAATACAGTACCAACGAAAGCCAAATACGTATGCATGGGCCACACCAGGGATATAGCCATTGTTGTTGTTGTTGTAACCACGTGATCATGCACCTTGTTGTTGGTTACATTGCAATACAGTACAGTACCAACGAAAGCCAAATACGTAGGCATGGGCCACACCAGGGATATAGCCATTGTTGTTGTTGTTGTAACCACGTGATCATGCACCTTGTTGTTGGTTACATTGCAATACAGTACAGTACCAACGAAAGCCAAATACGTAGGCATGGGCCACACCAGGGATATAGCCATTGTTGTTGTTGTTGTAACCATGTGATCATGCACCTTGTTGTTGGTTACATTGCAATACAGTACAGTACCAACGAAAGCCAAATACGTAGGCATGGGCCACACCAGGGATATAGCCATTGTTGTTGTTGTTGTAACCATGTGATCATGCATCTTGTTGTTGGTTACGTTGCAATACAGTACAGTACCAACGAAAGCCGAATCAAACTGAATCCCCGCAATTCAAGAGAAATTTGCAGCTGTGACTGGAGAAATGGATCTTATCAGTTTTGCGACCAGTGTAGATCCAGATCTGCGCAGTGTGATCAGGGTCAGGATCTGCACTGTTCACCATTCCATCAGTGAAACACCCGTCATGCTTCGAACAAGCAGTATCGATCTTTATTAACGAGTGTGCTTTAAACATGAGCTATGCTTGTTGCAAATTCTACAAGCCCTTTTCCTCCAGTGACTGCCACATTTTCGTACGTACTGTGGCAGGTTTGCTGGTCAGCATCCATGGTCCAGTCCTCGAGACATTTACACGTGCGTTCACCCCCGGGCTTGATCAGACACATGTGGGAGCAACCCCCATTGTTGATGGAGCAGGCGTTCTGTATGTCTGAAACAGGGGCGCCGGAATCATCATAAGACTGCTCCGGCGAATCTACTGGGTACCCCCGCTACCCACCCAAAGTGTATGTCGTTACCACTCAGTTGAACCGTCTCGCCGAGACGGTTCAACTGAGACGTAACAACATACACTTTTGATGAGAAATTAGCAAAATTGAAGAAAAAAATATTTACATTCCTTTTTTATATGAATTACAAATATGTCAACATTATTGATCTGTTCTGAAGCCCCTGTGAAAATGAATTGAAGGAGAGGAACTCTATAAGATAGCAATATTTCGTTCCAGTCCTCTTTACACCGTTTGTATACCGAAAAATGATTTAACAAGAAACGAGGCAAAGCCACGAAGGCCAGGTTTTTTCCAAGCATAGACACTTGGATAACATAATTATACCCACTTTTTGTAAACTAGATGGCCGCCTTGGGGCGAGGCATGGACACTAAAAAAATAGATATAGTAGATGGAAAAACTTTAACCAAAAAACTTTAACCGGACACACGGACGGACGTATGCCAAAATGCCGACGATATCGCGCTTTCAGCAAGCGGGCGCGACAATGATGATAAACACCCATATGAAGTAATTCAAAGTAATTTGACCTTGACATTGGGCACAGGGGCCGCACGGTTGGGGGGTAGAATGAAAATATGGATGATGATAAACACCCAAATGAAGTTTCAAGGTAATGGGCGAAGCAGTTGCAGAGATATAGTACAACGAAAAACTTTAACAAGAAAACTTTAACCAGACGTACGTTAAAAAGTTAACGTTGAAAATGGCCAAGTCAATTATGTAGAAATAATAGGTCAAGGTAAAAATAATGGTCACATGTTGGATAGTTGTATGTGGTGGGTACCCCTTGGTTATGAAGCTGTGAAAGTTTGGTGGTCCTAGGTGGTACAGTACCAAAGAAATGGATTTAAACACGAAAACTTAACATTGTAAACGCGAAAAGTTAACATTGAAAATGGCTAAGTCGACTGCGCTGAAAAAATGGGTCAAGTTAAAAAAAGTTAACATGTTGGATAGTGATATGTGGTGGGCACCCCTTGATTATGAAGCTGTGAAAGTTTGGTGGTCCTAGGTGGTACAGTAACAAAGAAATGGACTCGAACTTAACATTGATTGTGGACGCCGAGCACCGCCAGCCCGGCTTTCGCCAATCCAATAGCCTGGATTTTTTTCCCAATAAAACCTGGCTAAAAATGAATTATTACTTAATAAAATATGTTATACTAAAATGAATCGGCGATTAAAAAATGAAAAGAATGGGATTCAACGTGCCAGGAACAGCTATGGTCATATAGGGACGGAACCACAGTTTAAAGTCTCATCCGACAAACCAAACGGATGGAAATACTACAAAAGTATTTTTCCTGCCCTAGGGTAGGTTTTGAACAACCTTAAGTCCTGTATTCTATCTCCGAGCGAGAGCCCATCCACGGTCGATTCAATATTAACTCTTTGTATACTGGGAATCTTGTGGGCGATGTATAGTTCCAACGGTAGAAGACAAACAATTTATTTTTTATTTTATTTCTCCCTGTAAATATCATGAATAGGTCTTGGAATTTCATTAGAAACGAGTCCGGACGACGGATTTTGATGATATATAGCGCATCAAAGACGACAAATGACATTTTATGGTTGCACTAAAATTTCTGGAGAAAACCATATAATTTTCATGGGCGGGGATGAAAATCTGGAATTATTTCCACACTGCGAGCCCATCCGGAAGGTGTAACACCGAGTCCATCCGAACACGATGACGATAACACGATACTACGAGACGATACTACAATATCACATGACAATACAATGACGATAGCACGATACTACGATATATCGTGACGACATCGTGTTATCATTATTGTGCTATCGCAGTATCGTCATCATGGCTTTATGTTATCACCATTGTTGCATCATAATATCGTGTTACCGTAGTATCGACCCGATAGCCATATTACAAAGGCCTTAACCCTTAGCCTGCAGAGCACAACAATTGTTCTGTTCTGTTGCTTTATATTTTGTCTTGTTTCTCAATAAAAACATGGTTTGACAGCAATTATGATTCTAAAATGCTGTCAAACCATGTTTTTGATGAGAAAAAACGAAAATAAAACAAACAGCGGACGACAAAATTTAATTCAGCAGTTTAAGAGTTAACGGAACACTGTACGATACCTTGGAGGTAGAGGCCGGTACCGGCTAGAGTGAGCCCGTATAGACTGCCATGATGGAGAGCCAGGTCGTGGACGAGCGTCTGGTTGGTGTGCGTCAGATGGTGCACGTGGTGCGTGTTCAAGTCCGAGTAGTAGATATGGCCCGCTGTCACAGCCAGTGAGAATGGATGTGGATTCCTGGTGGCACAACAGTGAATACCAGGCTAGTGTCTTCATACAAGGTTTTGTGAGATAACCTGCCCTGTATTGACTGAATACGTTCCGACTGATAACATTGTTGTATCAGGCATTGACCTGATACAAACATCCGGGTTACAACGAAGTGAAAACTAACGTTTGATTGGTCGGATGACGTCACGTGACGTTACTGAACGACGTCAGTGTAAGGACGCAACGTAAATAAGTCTGTGTCCTGTCCATAGATAACGACGTCATCTGTGGTCATTTTAGAGCATAAAACGTTACCGGATAGAGAATACCAGGCTTGTGTCTTTTGATATCAAGTTTTATCAGGCAAGGCTCGGAAACGGTAGGAATTCCTCGGCATGCCTCGCAATTCCTACGCGTTTCCTAGCCTTGTCTGATAAACTTGATATCAAAAGACACAAGCCTGGTATTCATCTATTTATCGGGCGAGGCTAGAAATGTGAAGGAATTCATACCTTTCCGAGCTGTCACAGCCAGCGAGAATGGATGTGGGCTCCTGGTGGTGATACAGTGAGCCTCAGGCACTTTGTGGTATACCGTAACAAGACTAAATATTCGGACACCATTTATTTGGGAGAAACATAAAAATATATGGTTTCCCCAAAACAGTCAGCATGCCAATATTTAGGGTTAGTATGGCAGTAGTGGTCTGTAATCAGAATAACAATGTATTTTGATATAATTGGTTTGGGAAACCCCTATTTAATAGGGATTTCCAAAAGCACATTTTGTCCAAATATTTAGGTTGATATGGTATACAACCGATTCCTATCAATTATATTACACCAAAATATGTTAGTTTTCTCGACAGTTGTGTGCATATTGTTTAGCAACACGATTCGTCAAATGGAAATAGCCTCATACACATGGCACAGTGTGTCACCTTTACATGGCTGACCACACAACACATACCATAAACACCCACTATTGCACCTATTACGAACACAATTACACACCCACTATCTGCACTCTATTACGAGACACAATTACACTATACTCAACGTTGCAGTGAAGCTTTGTATATGGCGAGAGTAAATATGGCCTATGTGTATTTTCATCTACATTAAACCATATGTTCTACAGTCGAACTTCGATGGGTCGAACCCTGGTAAACTCGTCAGCCATGCTTGCCTCGAACTAGCCTTTAGGTCCCGGCAGAATTCCTATATAAATACGTTAAAACTACCCGGTATAGGTCGAACTTGTGAAAGTCGAACAACCCTCAATGCCTCGAATCGCTGTCACGCCCGGTCGTGTATAAATCCACTATAAACACCACAAAAACTCGAACATGTCAGACGATTGTCTCCAGACTAGTTGATTGACTTTCACACCTATTGTTAACCGGTTGTCAAACAAATCTCAAGTGGTCATTTGAGCTTATACAATAACGGCAGTCGTGATCAGCATACGTGGTAATTATGCATTGACCAATGTCGGTTGTTAGTTGTTAGTTAATTAAAGTGGTAATTTATGGGACATGTGGAATTAAATATCGCTCAGTTTTAATTAATGACCCAAGCATCTGGCCTTTTAAGTTGTAAATAAACATGAACTGTTTTTACTATGATCAGTAATGAGTGTGATGTGTCATCCGATTTATTCGCCATATAAGCAGGTGAAGCGGAAGACTACGAAGCAAGGCGAGATAACAGACTTCTTCAATACCGGACGTGTGTAACTTTCATGTATAACTTGTACTGGGTTCCATGTGATAGTAAATTATGATATGCAGTGAATGTGGTTCCGGGTCCGAAGTAGTGATGGGGCGACTGGGCATGATCGTATCGGACGGGGCAATCAAGTCCGCCAATTGTATTTCGTAATCATTTTCTGTTGTTCTTATGTTCTATTGCTGTATAATGGCTATGTAAATACACATGAGTTTGCCGCTTTCTTTATTTTATTAAAGCCTGTTTCTGTTAATAAACGACTGTGACAATCAACCGTAAATGCAAATGTAAGCGCATTTATATGAAACAACGTGTCGTAATGACGACTTGTTTCACTTAGTACACTGACCAACTCGTCGATCTGTAATGGTTACAGTAGAAAATCCCGATGGGTCGAACAACGGATGGGTCGAACTAAAACTTAACCCCGCAGGCTGTTCGACCCATCGAAGTTCGACTGTACTTTGAATTTTAAGTACTGTATCAAACGCCACAAGGTGAAACTTATTGATGGCTGGAACTCACAAAGATGGCCGACTTGGCGACTCCATGAGCCATATAATAGTATACAGAACTGAGACTATGTTCACATATATTTAAATTATGTAAATAATTTGTAAAATACATTGCATAACTAGAAATGGACGCTTGTCGACAAGCGCATGTGTATCCCCCTCCCCAGATACACAAGTAGTTTGAAAAAAGGGTGTTCGAGTTATGTTCCGGAGACAAAATCAGTGACGGAAAAACAAAGGGAGATAACTAAAGAATTAGTGATGCAAGAGTTGTCATTCTTGCGGGACACACCTTTAGGGTCGTGGTCTATGCATGTGTGAAGTTTCATGAAAATATTCCAAAGGGTGTTCGAGTTATGCTCCAGACACGAAATCAGTGCACGAAACAACAAAGGGAGATAACTAAGAAATTAACGACGCAAGAGTTGTCATTCTTACGTGCGACACACCTTTGGGTCGTCTTCTATGCATGTGTGAAGTTTTAATAAACTAGAAAATGTGTTCATAGAACACGGATGTCCCACATATCGCTTTGATAATAAATGAGGCCAAATTGCAAGTCAAAATTTTCTTTTACCTGAGCGTTAAAGTTTTTGAAGCACCAAGTATGTGACCTTCACCCTGGGCTTGGCGGGGGCAGGACAAACGTGGATTTGGCACAGGGCGGTAGAGGACCATTAGAGCAATGCATATATGAAATATGAAGCTGATCCGTGAAATAAAACAGAAATTATAAGATATTTACCTGAGCGTTAAAGTTTTTGAAGCACTAAGTATATGATGTTAACCCTGGCTTGGCGGGGGCGGGACGAACGTGGATTTGGCACAGGGCGGTAGAGGACCATTAGAGCAACGCATATATGAAATATGAAGTTGATCCGTGAAGGAAAGAAAAATTATAAGATATTTACCTGAGCATTAAAGTTTTTGAAGCACCAAGTATGTGACCTTGACCCTGGGATGGCGGGGGCAGACGAACGTGGATTTGGCACAGGCGGTAGAGGACCATTAGAGCAATGCGTATATGAAATATGAAGATGATCCATGAAAGAAAACAGAAATTATAAGTATATCCCGAGCGTTAAAGTTTTTAAGCACTAAGTAGTGTGACCTTGACCCTGGGCTTGGCGGGGCAGGACGAACGTGGATTTTGGCACAGGGCGGTAGACGACCATTAGAGCAACGCGTATATGAAATATGAAGTTGATCCGTGAATGGAAATAAAAATTATAAGATTATTTACCTGAGCGTTAAAGTTTTTGGAAGCACCAAGTATGTGACCTTGACCCTGGGATTGGTGGGGCAGGACGAACGTGGATTTGGCACAGCGTGGTAGAGGACCATTAGAGCAATGCGTATATGAAATATGAAGATGATCCATGATCCATGAAAGAAAACAGAAAGTAATAAGATATTTACCCAAGCGTTAATGTTTTTGAAGCACTAAGTATGTGACCTTGACCCTGGGCTTGACGGGGGCAGAACGAACGTGGATTTGGCACAGGGCGGTAGAGGACCATTAGAGCAATGCGTATATGCGTGTTCGAGTTATGCTCTGGATACAAAATCAGAGCACGAAACAACAAAGGGAGATAAGTAAACAAGAATTCCGCGGAATCAGATGCCTCGCCTTGTCCCGCCTTGACCTCGAGCCTGGGCCCGAAAGCAATTTTCACTGGCCCGAACATATTATACAATTATTGACTAGTGAACCATAGAATATCAGATTATATTCTATGGCCTCACTATTCAATAATTGTTTTATTATAGATAATAGTCTGTATATAGCACTTACGACCTTATGCTACTAGACAAAAATTGAAAAAGAATTTGAAAAAAAAAAACAAAAATGAAAAAAAAAAAATATGGAAAAAAAGTTTAAAAATTAAAAATAATAATGCTTGCTACTGGAGCCCAGAATTTTTTTTAATAGTCCATATATTTATCTACATATATCTGCACAGGTCCACATAATGCCACAATATTTTCAACACAGTTTACGGAAATGTAATATAATCATTTACCTGTATAAATTACCTGTAAGTGGTCAGTGGTCAGTTGCACATGCTAGCACATGCACAGTGAATAGTCTGTATAGCACTTACGACCTTCTGCTACTGGACAAAAATTGAAAAATAATTTGAGAAAAAAAAAATGAAAAAAAAAAAATGGAAAAAAAAAGTTTAAAAATAATAATGCTTGCTACTGGAGCCCAGATTTTTTTTCCAGTCGTCAAATTGAAAAATAATTTGAAAAAAAAAATGAAAAAAAAAAATGAAAAAAAAAAAAAAAAAAAAATGACAAAAAAAAGTTTAAAAATAATAATGCTTGCTATTGGAGACCAGATTTTTTTTTAATAGTCCTATATTTATCTACATATATCTGCAGAGGTCCACATAATGCCACAATATTTTCAACACAGTACCCAATGTAGTGATTTACATGTATAAATTACCTGGTCAGTAGTGGTCAAGCAGTGGTCAAGCAGTGGACATCTGCACATGCTAGCCCATGCTTAGCACAGTGGTTCTCCCAGTTTCTATTGTTCTCTCTACAGGTAAGGTGTACAGAGCACACGAGAAAAGGTTATACAGAGCAGACGAGAAAACAGGTCTTCATGCATTATTGTCCAGTTTGTAGAGTGCGCAAAACAAAAAAGGGAGATAACTGAAAAATTAGCTACGCAAGAGTTGTCATTCTTGTGCGCGACACACCTCCGGGTCGTGGTCTATGCATGTGTGAAGTTTCATGAAAATATTCCAAAGGGTGGTCGAGTTAATGCTCCGGACAGGAAATCAGTGAGCGAAAACAAAAAAGGGAGATAACTCAAAAATTAGCTATGCAAGAGTTGTCATTCTTGTGCGCGACACACCTTCGGTTCGTGGTCTATGATGTGTGAAGTTTCATGAAAATATTCCAAAGGGTGGTAGAGTTATGCTCCGGACACGAAATCAGTGCGAGAAACAAAAAAGGGAGATAACTCAAAAATTAGCTATGCAAGAGTTGTCATTCTTGTGCGCGACACACCTTCGGGTCGTGGTCTATGCATGTGTGAAGTTTCATGAAAATATTCCAAAGGGTGTTCGAGTTATGCTCCGGACAAGAAGTGTCTGCGGCGGACGCGGACGCGGCGCGCTGTCAAATCCATAATATCCCCCGACGGTAGTCTGGGGGATACAATTATCTTTATAGACATAAAATTGCACGTCTCGTCTCAAATTTCACACACACACTTAGTTTTCAACAGAATCGAGTCATTTTTTTCTGTAAATCAGAATTCCGCATTTGTTATGAAAATATTGTCAACTTTTTACATCATTAATGGATTATTACACCACTTTTGTTGCAAATTTGTCACACATACTTGACCGTTTTCAACAGAACCTCGGTAATATCCCGTTTCTCGTCATCGAGATCCACAATGCCGATGGTTTCCTGTTGAGAGTTGGTCCAGTATAGCAACTTTCTGTCAGTGGGGGACTGGTGGTCAATGACGACAAAGTTGGGGACGCCTTCTAGACGCAGGAAGCGGACACAGTCTGTGCCGTCCATGTGACATTTAATGATGCTTGGCGTCGTTCCCCAGTCAGCAATGTACATATACCTACAAAAAAAGTGAGTGATATGTTGATAAACATTCCTATAATGTTTCATGACAGTAGCTCAAATAGTGTTTATGTTATCTGCCTTGGAGATAGCATAATATGTCACGCAAATTTCTATGGGGGCAGCCATTGTGGTGCTGCACCGAAACGGCAAGTACGACCAAGAAAATAGTGCCCTGTGCTAACTTATCCTATGGCGGTTTGGTCCGTCTTGCTTTGTATCTAAAACTCTACATAAACTATTCTCTATAGTTTTCACAGTTTTGGGCTCAGTTTATCAGTTAAATTCTGGAAAATACAAATCAAGACGTTTTGTGCGTATGAATACAGCAGCTAATATGAAATAGGCACTACCTATGATGGGTGACGTCATACAAGTTATCCGAACAATCAGTTTATCGGACAAATGAAAATACCTGTTAATTAAGCGCATTCTTTTGATCCGATATTGCAACGAATACAAGTCACGCAGCTGCTTGCTGTTTCCATGCCCGAGTGTGAAGAATATATCGCCAAGGTGAACATTTAGTAAAATTTGCTGAAAACAATCCCCAACTCTGTCCACATGTTGTTTACAACATCAAAAGACGCGCCTGGGGCACAATCGAGTGTGCCAATTACATCATTGCCGAGTTGTTCTATAAATACAAAAAAACTCTATAAATATGGTGTTTTCCAAGAAGCAAAGGGCGACTGATTTTTCTGCAGAACTACACAATGCTGTTTACACTGGTTTACAGGCGATAAACTTATGATTTCAATGTGAGAATAGAAGTTATAAGACTATTATACATTTGTCTGGATAACTGATTGTCAATGTTAATTTTGGGGCAATCTTACGACTGATGATCGATCTGACCCAATTTAAAGGTACATGCCAACTCAGTAGGCACAACTTGTTCTTTATAGGAATTGAATAAGTGTGTAATTGTGTCACTATCCCACCAGTTCGAAAGATTACAAGTGCCCGCTATACAGATATAATAATTTAGTAATATTTATTTTACTGATAGTGACGCGCGGTGGTATCAGGCTATTTTCACATGCAATTTAATTATGTATACTAATTAAATGAGTCACATGACCAAACAATACTTTCGACAGATTATAAAGTATGATCATTGCACATTAAAAAATAAATACAGATAGTAAAAGTATTGCCCGTTAACAATTTAAGGAAACACGGTTATCGCCCCTGATATCAGTGTAAAAATTTACTGATATAAAATGTATTATAATGTCAATTAGTATGTGGGGTAATGGTTAATTAATGTTTGTTTTGCCAGAAAATGTCTCAGACTATGTATCTGATATAAAGAACAGTAAGTGAGAAAGATGGCACAGTTTGCTAAATAGTTTACATGAGCTGAGAAAGCAAGAACCGAGGATTGTTATGTGAAAAGTTTATGCCCGTAACTGCTATGTTAAGAAAAACATTATAAAAACACTGCCATTTTGTCCGATAATCTGGAGGATCCCTGTATAGTTAGTACATTAATAGCCTATGGAGTTTCAAAAAGTAATATCATACGATCCTCTAACTTCGATAGCCGCACAGATTCGAGGCCATTTTTATTTTCTCGTTCTATCGCGAGATTTACAGGTTACGTCACTTCCATTACAGTTGTGCATTCAACCGAAGCCAGATGAAAGGTCACAGCTGCCAAGTTAGAAAAATGTGATTTAAACAGGACTAATACATTACCAAACAACACAACACACCTAAATGTTGTGTTTTCCACTAATCCCATTAACCCCCTCCATTAAAATCCGGATTTCGATAGGAAAACTTACACATAAATAAGTCCGCTTGAACCCGTATGTTGTTTACATGTTTATCAATGGAGGTCACGTAATATTTCTACTTAGAAAGGCACTAATAATGTAGGAATATGGATTTTCATTCAATCACCACCTTATCCTATTTTTTTTAAATCGTCACGTTTAAGTTCATCCACATCAGTCCAATGCCTCCATTTATCCGCAGATATATGCAAGCTGGTCTCTTTTTTTTTTGTTATTCCCTTTGTGGACGAGTACCACATGCAGAAGGGATTGAAATGTCTTACTCCAAAAATAGACATTACCACTTTAAAAAAGTATTAAAACCAACAAGTTTAAACTTCATATTGTTTAATTTGTTTAATCTAGCAAATTATATTTTCCAAGTTAGCAATCGTATGTCTTATCTTTTAAGTTGGAAACAATATGTATCGTGACCGCTGAAAGCAATGGTACATAATGCAGACACAATTTGTGGTGTTTTCCAACGAGCAACCTGCACCGGAAGTGCTTGTGACGTCACAGGGTCAGAGGTCGCGACCTTTGTCGGCCGTCAGTGATGGCAGCCATTTGCAGACACACGTGTTTACATGTAAACATTGGCGTTTTTCCATGCTTTTGAAGCCAGTATACGTGATATACAAACAGATCATTGGTTTTTATTTGCAGCTAAATAGTTTTTCTATGTTTCAACTCCATTAATTAATACGCACGTTGTTTAAGATTGTTAGAATCTCGAATTATGGGCAGTCCAGGATATATTGTAGAGAAAACGTATGGGTGGTAATGGGTTTGCACCATCACCGTACATTTGCCTCTGGATGATGATTGAGAAAATATGCAACATTCATTCTAGTTCCGCAAGTGATCAGTTTTTGTGGAGATAACATATTTCAGTACTTTCAGTACTTTGATTCAGTTATATGGGACACAAGTTAAAAATCGCTCTTTTATTAAGTCAAGGACCATAACTCTGCAAATACTGGTCGATTGATAATGGCGATTTGTTTGGTAATTCGCCATTTAATACGCACAGTATTCGCAGGTGACGAAGAATAAGTAATTGTTTTGAGATGTGACCGAAAAAAAAAAATAAAAAAAAAAAAAAAAAAAAAAAAAAAAAAAAAAAATAAGGATATGGCCAACTCGACCCTGGTCCGAAACGTTTGTGATGCGAAACGTCCCAGTTCGTGCAAATAGACTAACTTTTTTTCATTCAGATATACTTCGGATGTTATTGTTTAAGATTTGACAGACCACGGTAAATATGTCTTCGACAAAATGTGGAAGAAAAAAGTCGCAGCAAAAGCAACAATTAAACATATTTTTAACTAACACTTAAAAGATGTCGCACATGGTTACACGTAAGTAGTCAATGTATTGTGCAGCCATGTTTATTGCACATTTTGATACCAGAATTGGAAAATACCCTATTCAATTTTACACAATGGGGTAACGATTGTAAGGTACCCAATTGATAATTGAAAATACCCAATTGAACAAAATATCAGGAGTAAAAATACTCAATGAAAAAATCGGTTCTAATGAGTAGGGACAAAATACATCTGCATAGAAATAAAGGAAATATATTGTATCCTAGTGTATCCTCAGCATATAAAGGATTAATGTTAACATTATTCACATGACTCACCCGGCCGCCGGATCAAGCGCCAAGCCTCGCGGTTTCTCCAATCCAGCCTTGATCAGAGTCACAGAGAAGCTTCCGTCTAGCCGTCCCACATACACCATTCCCTGAAATATAGTTAAAACTCTAAACTGGATTACTGTTACATTCGGAGTACACATTTGCGTGTATGAATATTTTTTAATTTCTTACCCATTACGCAAACATTGTATTAGCGAGCGTACCCCACTACACCCCCAGTTACCTACATAAACAGGGGATCTAGTGAGGTACCCGCGCAATAGGTAATGCGGTCAAATAGGCCACAATGCAGTGACTATTTTTGATCAATAAAGTATGTTGTAAGCGATTGTAATGTGTATTTTCAATATTTTTATTATTAAAATATATCATATCGGTACTACTTTAAGTAATATTTGTATATTTTAAATGTACATGTATTGATGTTCTCATGAAGCGTATGAATATAAGTATTAACTGATCCAGCTTATTTCGAGTCAAATCACACAGCCTTAAAACATAGTGCTGGAGTATAAACACTATATTATAGTATATTATTCATAAGTATATCGCTATTAAACATTAATTACAATATGTATGCATATTATTAAAACAATAGATGCTATCGCTGTTTCGCTATATGTGATATTTATAACAAAACATTTTTTTTATTCGTCCGCGTACGGATTTCTGTCACACAAAGCGCCATTTTCCGTTCATATTTTGACTTGTGCATATGAACCGGACCAAGTTTAAACAACGTTCGATTCCGTCCGATTCAAATATCTCTGCAGAATGTTAGACTAACTACATAGGTAATGCTGCTAAATAAGTGTTAACGGTCGGAACATGGTCATCATTAAAAGCAACAAACCACAGTCATATTGATGAACAATAAGATTTTGCCCCCAAGACCTCATGGGGGCCGCCATTAATCCAGTGTAAACAATAGACCACGTGATCCCATTCCCTGAGTAGCCCCCGCTTCATGAGACGGTGTGCTAATCATGATACTATGTACCCCAACATCTAATTATAAATACTCGTGTGGCTTTGTGTGGAAAAAATCGATAACTCGTAGCAGTGTGACGCGACGACTTGTTGATCTGATGACATCACACAGCTGTAAATTTTGACCCTTAGGCAAAGTTTTGAAATTGACGCGTGGTTTTGATGTGTGCCCACACCTCGGTGTCAGAGACTATACACTCTCGATTATACGCAGATCTATTAGACGGCTGGTTATTTAAAAAAAATTGATTTTCGGAGGCCGGAATGTTAAAAGCGTGAGACATATTTTAAGTTGTTCAATACACGCCGATATTGTTTTTAGAAAATCAGTAATATTTTACGTAAAATGGTGTTGAAAACTTGACAAAAATTCTTTCACCGTATTTAGTTTTTCAGATATTGTTTTAAAAAATCAGTAATATTTTCCGTAAATGGTGTTGAAAATTGACACAAAATATATCGCAGGATTTCGCCGATATTAGTTTAGAAAATCACCAAATAAAAAATACTAATTTAATAAATAGACGCCAAAGGCTATACTGTGTTTGCGGCCAGTGAATTCTGGTCGTAATAGCCACAGGCGCAGTTTGAACAGTGTTATTATCAGATAGAGGACATTAATTATTTCAAATTCATAAAAAAAAATGTTTGCTGTACGAAGTTAGCTTATTCCAAAAGAGCCAAAAAAAGTAATGCAATATTAACTGTGACAGCCAAATAAATATATTTTGGGACAGTAAAAAATTATTAAAATCACAAAATTAATGGAAAAAATAATAATATACCAAGTCGAGGTTTGAACCCCCTACCCTTTCGGGAATCGGTAATTCAATCATAAAAGTCGGCGACCTTAACCTCACGACTATTGTACCATTTACGATGATTACATTTGTACAGAAGTACTATCAGTATTACGCAAACATTTTAACGTAATACATGTAATTATTAAATTAGTTCCAACTCCGTCTACAACGATACCTTTACAGCGATACGCTATTGAAACAACATGTACTAGTACCCATAATATAAAACAGTATTAAATGCACAGGAGATAGATTAAAACTATATAAACTAATGAAAATAGTTCCCATATGTGGTAGTGGTGTATATTGATTATCTCCCTTGCCGAAAGTAGTTCAGTGATTTATTAATTCCAAATAAGATGTGTTTGCGTAATGGATTTTTTTGGTGAAAATTTGCTGCGCGCTATAGACGCTAACTATTTTTTCCCCCAAAATATAGATGCGCGTTGTACATCAGTGCGCGCAATACACAGCGAAATACGGTATTTCTCAATGAAAGTTGAAAGTATATATGCTGCGACCACTCATCTGGAGATGGCCTAAATGATAGTCACAATTTATACCGCAACCATTGTTCCATGTAGCCAAATAAAGGGGGTTGAATAACTGCTGTTTATACCCGATAACTTATATACCAGTGCCGACTGCCTAATATACATGAAGTTCCGTTTTTGCCTCTTTTTTTTTACCTTTGACCCCAAGTCGCAACTTCAAAATGGCGGCCAATTTAAAAATGTAAATTGCTGTTGAATCAGTTGCATATTGTTTATGTTTACGCAAAGGCATGCACATGATTATTATAGGAATGAATGGCCTTTTTGTGGAATTTATCGGGGTATAAACTTGGAAAAGTCGCGGGAATACTGGACGAAGTTCGGAAGGCCTCGTCCAGTATTCCCGCGACTTTTCCAAGTTTATATCCCCGATAAATTCCACAAAAAGGCCATTCATTCCTTATAATTCCAGCATTTGAAATAAATTCATTAAGAAAATGTGTTTATTTTGACAGACGGCAGCCATTTGTTTACATTGACAGCACTGACAGAACACCTGTAGAAAGTAGTTCGGCGTGGGAGTTTACTGGGATATAAAATATATTCGGTTTTGCCCTGACAACGCTCACTCCAATAAAGCCGTCTAAGGCTCAACCAAATATATTTTATATTTGACGGCACTGGCCGTGTATATACTATATATATACTTACAACAAAAATGTTAACCTCTCAGCGATAGACAAGTTCATATACAGATGGGAATAAAAATGGAAAATAAATATACGGTAGTTTGTTTGTTTATTGGTATGTAACCCTTACAATGCTGAATTAATTTGTGTCGTCTGCTGAATATTTTTTCCATTTTTCTCATCAAAAACTTGGTTTGGCAGCACTTTAGAATCATTTCCATTGGAAATGATTCCAAAATGCTGCCAAACCCTGTTTTTACTGATAGAAAAGACAAAATATGAATTATCAGCAGACGACTATTTTCGGTTCCCGCATTCTAAGGGTTAAAGGCCTATGTATTTAACGGCCTATCAACACTAAGGTCATTTAAGGCCTGGCCAACGGGTTTGATCCTGCATGTAACCTGCTGCATTGGGGGGAATATTCCAAAATCAGAACTGAATATTTACATCGAGATAAATATATTTCAACCCTGAAATTAGAATAACCTGACCTGGTGTCGGGTCCATACCACACCAAGTTACCAGTAGGATTACTCTTATAAGGGGGTATAACCAGATTCAACTCTCAAATACAAGAAAGCCAAAGACATACCTTAGGGTCAAACCAGGTCTCCGGTCGGGATTCCGGTAAGGATGAATCCCGATCGTTGAATTACCCATCGCATGCTCCCACCTGCCACCCACAAAGACAAAATTTGAATTCAGCATTGTATTAAAGGTACATGCCCACTCTGTAGGCACAAAATGTTCTTTATAGGAATTAAATAAGTGTATAATTGTGTAACTAATCCACCAGTTCTAAAAACTACAAGCGCCCGCTATACAGATTTTAGAACTTGTGAAATAGTGACACAATTACACACTTATTTTATTCCTATAAAGAACATTTTGTGCCTACTGAATGCATGGGCATGTACCTTTAAGGGTTAAGTAGTTTGTTTGTTTGTTGAGGTTTAATGGCCTATCAACAGCTAAGGTCATTTAAGGCCAGGTCAATGGGTTTAGTACTAAATCCCATATATTACCTGTACAAGTACATGTACATGTTCAAGTACATATACAAATGGGGGGAAAATCCGAAAATCAGAACTGAATATTTAAAATAACAAAACTATATATTCAGCCCTGAAATCAGAATAATCCTGATCTGATGCCAGGTCCTCGCCACACCAGAATCACTTGGCCCCCATCCCAAAAGCAGTAGGATCAGTGATAATCTTACTACTTTTATAATGGGCAATAACCCAATTCAACTCCCAGGTAACAAAAGAGCCAAAGATAAAAACGTATCTGAGGGCCAAACCAGGCAAATCGTGATTCGTATAAGGAGGAACCCATATCGTTAATTTACGCCGTCTCATTCGAAGGGTTAAGTAGATCTTGTTAAAATATTTGATTATGCAAAGCACAAAAATCAGTTCTTGACTATCTCAATTACCCCTATGCATGCTGGGAAATGTTTTGAAAGTGGACGATGTTGACAGGTGGCTGTTGTTCCAAGGGTCAAACATTTTCCCGGTTTCACAACAAAGTCGGCCATGTATTTTGCATTATATTGTAATCTAAATGCATGCATAGAAAACATCTTGGCTGTATACACTTCCACCTGACGATTCGCTAGTTCACGATCGTGGAGTGGATCTGCTTTTTATCAATGATTTTGTTATGTCTTCTTATTTTGTGTTTATTGTTTTTGAACCCAGCCTCGCTTTGGAAATTATATACAAAGGGGAGTAATTATCTTCATGATAAGTACATCCCGCGGCTTGCTTTGGTGCACCATTTAATAGCTTTGTCGTAATTACATGTAAAAGGTTTAAATAAAATGACCATTAGTATTTTACTTTCTTATTCTCAATATCACGCCATCATTTGAAATTAATAACAGTCATATAGTCTTTATTAAAATGATAGCCTATGTGGCGCAGCCTGTGAAAACCGTGAATTTTTTGTAACAAAAACATTTCATTGAATGTGCCAAGTCGAGTAACCGATGCAAGATAGGTGTCCAAACCGGCAGAGAACACCAGGCTTATTTGCTTTCTGTCCAATGTATATCCTGATCAAACCAGAATATGTAAGCAGCCGATGACGAATTGGCATTGTCTGCTGACTTAATTATTGATGTTTTTAATTAGAGATTGGTGAACATTGTAAACCATGGACAGACTACGCGAATCCGCCTGGTCTGGCCGCTAATGCAATAAGCCGGGATTTGTCAGATAGAAACCCAATTCATATAAACATGTTTGTCGTGTCACTTTAGACTGGTTCCCGGTAATATTGTTTCGCTAGGCTGCGCAACCGACAGGGTACCAGTCTAGTGTCGACTACGTGACTACGGTCAGCAACCGCGTGTATTGATCTTCGATATGGCTTTGTGCCCACAGGCATTCGGCGTGTTTTGGCTTTCATTGGTATAACTACATATTATTCATACATGTATATAGTTATACCGATGAAAGCTGAAACACGCTGAATGCTGTGTTTGTGCCCCGCGGGGTGAAATTTACACGTACTAAAACTTGACAAGCGTGGTGTGTTTGAAGTCTTAGTCTTGTCACTGAAGACAAATCAGCATCGTGTAAACACAACTAATGATGGAAGTTTTATGACTTACATCGAATTGAATTATGCCTATTGGAGTATAGGACACAGAATACATATCGGGAATTACCGTTAATGGCGTTATGCAATATTTTTCATGGAAAATGTTTAATGTCGCCAAAATACACCGACTGATATGGGCAAGGTAAATGTTTTCAAAAGAGCGTTGTGCCAATATATGCGAATGTAATCGATGACTAATTGGACACGACCAGTTGCAATTCAAATGATAGCGGCCAGATTGTGATGAAAGGAAAATTGCGATTGTGGTGCTATTATTTTGCCGACAAACATGACATGGTCGCTGTTCACATACAAAAATACTGCCTGGGAATGAAAATAGCTGGCCGCTCGTCGCAGTTAGTGGGTGGCCATTATTCCAAGGTCTTATAAAGAACAAAATTGGACGGGGAGATTTTTAACTGGCCGTTGTGGACAGGTAGCCGCTATTCACAGGTGGTCGTTAGCACAGGTTTGACTGTAGTTAAAAAATAGCAGACAACAATTCATTACATTTTCCTTTATTTCTCCCTCTACATATCATGAATATGTCTTGGAATTTTAGAATCGAGTCCGGGGGGGACACAAGTTTAATGAAAATCCAAGATATATTTACAGAGAGAAATAAGAAACATACCCTTTATTTGTTGGATGTTCTTTTCACCGCTAGCATGCAAAGACTGGACACTGTAAACCCGACACCCTGGGGTCTCCCAAGCGTGCACAGTTAGAGAGGTTCCCATGGTAACTACGTGAGTGACCATGACTGCATAGCACAGAAATGAATCTTGGTGCACTCAGATCTAAATACATTTACAGAGCCCCGTAGGAACGTAGAATTTCTTCTTTTTTTAATTTGTTACTACAAAATAATTTGTTCCCTCAATTTAACAATTTGTTCCCATGAAATAACAACTCGTTCCCATGGGAACGAATTGGTAATTCGTGGGAACAAATTGTTATATCGTGGGAACGCATTGTTAAATCGAGGAAATGAATTGTTAAATTGAGGGGAAAAATTGTCATTTCGTTGGAACGAACTGTTAATTCGTTGGAACGAACTGTTAATTCGAGGGAACGAATTGTTAATTCGAGGGAACAAATGGTTATATCATGGGAACAAATTGTTAATTCGAGGGAACAAATTGTTAAATTGAGGGAACAAATTGTTATTTGACCATATTCCGTCAAAAATGAAATTTGACCCCTATTTGACCCCATTTTTGACCCAGGGGTCACCATTTTAACAAATTTGAAAAAGCATTGTACATCGATCATTTCTGCCAAGTTTCGTAGAAATCGGTCTGGTGGTTTGTTAGAACAATATTTTTTTTAATTTTGTGCTATTTTTAGACGGCCGCCATCTTGGATTAACGACAGCCATTTTAACAAAACTGAAAAGGCTTTACCAATGAACCATAACTGCGAAGTTTGTTACCAATGGCCAAGCGGTTTGTATGAAGAAGACGTTTGAAATCTCTAATAAAAGAATTAACAACCTTTTGACCTTTCGGCGGCCATCTTTGATTCTGTAATCATCTGATTTCAACAAAAAATGCTCCTAAGTGATCGTTTCATCCATACCTTCGAAATGATATATGACATGACCATATTCGGTCAAATGTGAAATTTGACCCCGACTTGACCCCTCCTGCCCTGTCCATGTTGACCTGGGGGCCACCTTTGAAGGAATCTGAAACATCGTTAACTATCGACCATTCAAATCAAGCTTCGTCGAAATCATTCCTGGCGGTTCGTGAGAAGATTTTTCGAAAATTTGACCTACTTTTCATTGGCGGCCATCTTGGATTTCGCGATGACCATCATTTTAACAAAAATGAAAAGGCTTGACCCACTGACCATTACTCTGAAGTTTGGCCAATATTGGCCAAGTGGTTCACGAGAAGAAGACGTTTGTAATCTATATAGAAAGAACGACCTTTTAACCTTTCGGCGGCCATCTCGGATGACGTAATTACCTGATTTCGACAAAAAAAAGCTCCAGAGTGACCGTCTCGTCGATACCTTCGATTTGATATATGACATCACCATATTCGGTCAAATGTGACATTTGACCCCTCCTGCCCCGCCCATTTTTGACATGGGGTCCACCATTTGAAGTAATCTGAACCAGCGTTAACTATCGATCATTCATACCATGTTTCGTAAAAATCGGCCTGGCAGTTCGCGAGAAGATTTTTTAAGAATTTGACCTACTTTTCACCAGCGGCCATCTTTGATTTCGCGATGACCACCATTTAAACAAAAATGAAAAGGCTTGACCCAATAACCATTACCGTGAAGTTTGGCCAATATCGGCCAAGCGGTTCACGAGAACAAGACGTTTGAAATCTTTATTAAAAGAACGACCTTTTGACCTTTCGGTGGCCATCTTGGATGACATGACCATCCAATTTCGACAAAAAATGTACCAGAGCGATCGCCTCTTTGATACCTTCGATTTGATTTCTCCATTACCATATTCGGTTAAAAATAAAATTTCACCCAATTTGACCCCACGGGGCCACGCCCATTTTTGACCCCGGGGTCACCATTTTAACACCTTTGAAAGAGCATTGTACATCGATCAGTCCTACCAAGTTTCGTTGAAATCTGGCTAGCAGTTCATGAGAAGAAGATTTAAGAATTTATGCTATTTTTAGACGGCGGCCATCTTGGATTAGCGATGACCTCCATTTTAACAAATCTGAAAAGGCTTCACCCATGGACCATAACTTAAGTTTGGCTACCATGGGCCAAGCGGTTCATGTGAAGAAGAATTTTGAAATCTCTAATAAAAGAACGACCTTTTGACCTTTAATATATGACATGACCATATTCGGTCAAAAATAAAATTTGACCCCACGGGCCACGCCCATTTTTACCCCGTGGTCACCATTTTAACAACTTTGAAAGAGCATTGTACATCAATCATTCCTACCAAGTTTTGTCGAAATCCGGTTGGCGGTTCTCGAGAATATTTTTTAAGAATTTGTGCTATTTTTAGACGGCGGCCATCTTGGATTACGTAATGACGTCATTTGAACAATTTTGTAATCCCCCTACCTAAATACCATGACCATGAAGTTTGGTGAATATAGGCCCAATGGTTAACGAGGAGAAGACGTTTGAAAATGTTCACGGACGGACGGACGACGGACGGACGTTCTTACATTAGGGTACTTATGTGGCTTATCACATGTTAAATATTAGCCACATAAAACGATTTTTAGCCACATAAAACGATTTTTTAGGTGGCTAATTGTAACCAACCCTATCCTTTAACAAGTCCATAACCCTGTGGGGCTAGCCACATAAGTACCCTAATGTGTGCCCGGACGGATGGACGGACGGACAGACGAACACATTGCGGTAACAATAGCTCACCTATGAAATATTAAAGCATTCCATTGAGGGAAAGAAGTTATAATGAAGTGTAAAGTTTTCGAAACAAAACATTTTCTAAGTCCTTTACCTTGGGGTTAGCTGGCACCATTCGCTTTCAGTAGAATGATGCAGGATGATGTTACAAATGCACCTATGAAATATTAAATCATTCCATCAATGGAAACAGAAGTTATTGCAGATTAACCCCAATGTTAATTTGTTGATGGACAGACGGACGAACAGACAACTTTTGTATCCCTATATCCCCTTTTTGCTACGCGAGGGGATAATAAACTGAAACCAAAACACTTATTTTCCAACAAACACAGCTAAACAAAAACAAGAATGCCGCCATCGACATCTATCTCCTGGGACCGATGCTAAATTTCTATACTAGAAATTATTGAAGTCTGTGACCTTGACCTTGGGGTTACCGGAAACCATGAACTTTCTGCAGATGATGCAGAATGTTCTTACAAATGCATGTATGAAATATTAAAACATTCCATTAAGGGAAACAAACAGAAGTTACAATAAATTAATCCAAGCGTTAAGTTTTAAAAACTGAGCATATTCTAAGCCCGTTACCTTGACCTTGGGGTTAGCGGGCACCATGGGCTTTCTGTAGATTCATACCGGATGTTGCTATAGTTTACACCTAAGAAGTATTAAAGCATTCCATCAAGGGAAACAGAAGTTGTAATAAATTAAACCAAGCGTTAAGTTTTCCAAACCTGGAATTTTCTAAACCTGTGACCTTGACCTTTCGGGTTAGCGAGCATCATGGGCTTTCTGCAGAATGATGTGGGATGTTGTTTCAGATACATTTATGGAATATTAAAGCATTCCGTTGAGTGAAACAGAAGTTACAACGAATTAACATGAGCGTTGAGTTTTAGGAACATAGCCAAATGCAAAAACTTAATGTTGAATGCATGTGAAAAGTAGGTCAATGAACCATGAAAACTAGGCCAAGGTCACATGGGCTCCCTCTGTGTGATATGGTTACACCACAGTGTTGATGTATACCAAGTTTGGAGGTCGTAGAACTTATAGTTTTCCGGAAACTGAGCTAAATGCAAAAACTTAACATTGAATGCATATGAAATGTAGGTCAATAAACCATGAAAACTAGGTCAAGGTCACATGAGCTCCCTCTGTGTGAGATGGTTACACCACAGTGTTGATGTATAGCGAAGCATTCCATCAAGGGAAACAGAAGTTGTAATAAATTACACCGAGCGTTAAGTTTTCCAAACCCGGAAAGTCGGTGACCTTGACCTTTGGGGTCAGCGGGCACCATGGGCTTTCTGTAGAATGATGTGGGATGTTGTTACAAATGCATGCATGGAATATTAAAGCATTCCATTGAGGGAAACAGAAGTTACAATGAATTGACCCGAGCTTTAAGTTTGAGAAACAGAGCTAGACGCAAAAACTTAACATGTGAAAAGTAGGTTATTGAATCATGAAAACTAAGACAAGGTCACATGGGCTCCCTCTGTGTGAGATTGTTACACTACAGTATTGATGTACACCAAGTATGGAGGTTGTAGGACTTATAGTTTTCTGGAAACTGAGCGAAACGCAAAAACTTAACATGAAATGTGGATGCCGCCTCCCACGCTGACGACGACGCCGACGGAAAAGCTATGCCTATGTCCCGCTTCTGCTAAAGCAGGCGGGACAAAAAATGGCAAAGTGTTTCCACAACCATGTCAAGATAAACTAGAAATGTGGCCTGTCGGCACACGAATGCCCCCACTGGCAGCCAAAGAAAACGAGGCATATTTGAAAACAAACACAGAGGGCCAGAGAACCATGGATCTGTTGTCACAGCATAATAGCTGACCTTCAGAGCAATGGGTGTGTGAAAAAAATATCAAGCAGATCCATGCAAGGAAACAGACATTATACGACACTTATCCCAAGTTTCAAACACACCAAGTATGTGACATTGACCCTGGGCTTAGCGGGGGTGGGACGATAGTGGATTTGTCACAGGGTGGTAGAGGACCATTAGAGCAATGCATGTGTGAAATATCAACCAGATCCATGCAAGGAAACGGACATTATAAGACATTTACCCGAACGTTAAGGCTTCAAACGCACCAAGTATGTGACGACCCTGGGCTCAGAAGGGGCGGGACGATCATGAATTTTTCACAGGGCAATAGAGGACCATTGGAGCAATGCGTCAGTGAAATGTGAAGCAGATCAGAGCAAGGAAAGCTTTTGGGACGTACGGACGGACGTACCAACATTTTTAGTTTATGGGGTATTTGTTCTTTAAAAGATCAAAGGAATAGCCCCTAAACTACAAAGGACTAGGGGCTATACGGATTAAGTCTATTGTATTCTATTGTCTTAGGCTCCTCCCCCTTGCCCCTAAACCCCCAATGTTTGCCCAGACGGACGTACGGACGCCAGTAACACTATATGATCTAAATGCTGAACTAAACTTTCCAAATATCCCAAAACTAACCACAGAAGAAGCACATAAGTTTGATGGTATGCTGAACTACATTGAATTGACACAGCAACTAAAGAGTCCAGGATCAGACGGATTTAGTGCAGATTTTTTCAAAGTCTTCTGGAAAGACTTAGGCCATTTTATTGTAAGAGCTATAAACTACGGTTACTGTCATGATAAACTATCCACAACACAAACTGAAGAAAATTTATATGAAAAAGGAATTAGATTCATAAATGACATGTTAGATGGAGACAATAAGATTTTTACATTGGAACAGTTTAAACAGAATACAGGCATAAACATTAATTATCTTCATTACCACGGTCTGTCATCTTCATTGAAATCACTATTCCAAAAACATAAAATATTAATAACACAAAAGTTAGAACCTATTATACCAGCACCTTTGAGAACAATTCTAAGATCATGCAAGGGGTCTAAGGACATGTATAGTATACTAAACAAAAACACAGAAACACCTACCGGCAAACAAAAATGGAATGCTATATACGAATTTAGTGCAAACAATTGGAAATCTATATACCAAGAACCATTTAGAACTACCAAAAGTACAAGGTTAAGATGGTTACAAGTTAGAACTAGAAAAAGTCGATGGCGCGCCATCGCAATATACCCACTTTCCCCAAATGCTAAGTCCGAAAGGGGGAGGTAATCCATGATGGAGGGTCGGATAAAAAAATCCGAATTCACTTTGCGCATGTGCACATGATAACGAAGCTACATAGCAAATATGAGGCGCGTATGTATGAAGGTGAAAAAGTTTTTCGAGTTACAAGGAAAAAATGGGAAATTCTGAGTGGGAAAGGGGGAGGTAATCGATGATGGAGGGTCGGATCAAAAATGGGAATTCACTTTGCGCATCTGCACATGATAACGAAGGTACATACTAAATATCAGGCACATAGGTATGAAGGTGAAAAAGTTTTTCGAGTTACAAGGAAAAAATTGGAAATTCTGAGTCCGAAAGGGGGAGATAATCCATGATGGAGGGTCGGATCAAAAATGGGAATTCACTTTGCGCATCTGCACATGATAACGAAGGTACATACTAAATATCAGGCGCATAGGTATGAAGGTGAAAAAGTTTTTCGAGTTACAAGGAAAAAATTGGAAATTCTGAGTCCGAAAGGGGGAGATAATCCATGATGGAGGTCGGTATGAAAAATCCGAATTCACTTTGCGCATCTGCACATGATAACGAAGCTACATAGCAAATATGAGGCGCATAGGTATGAAGGTGAAATGAAAATGTTTTTCGAGTTACAAGGAAAAAAATGGGAAATTCTGAGTCCGAAAGGGGGAGAGATAATCCATGATGGAGGGTCGGATGAAAAATCCGAATTCACTTTGCGCATCTGCACATGATAACGAAGCTACATAGCAAATATGAGGCGCGTAGGTATGAAGGTGAAAAAGTTTTTCGAGTTACAAGGAAAAAATGGGAAATTCTGAGTCCGAAAGGGGGAGATAATCCATGATGGAGGGTCGGATGAAAAATCCGAATTCACTTTGCGCATCTGCACATGATAACGAAGCTACATACCAAATATCAGGCGCGTAGGTATGAAGGTGAAAAAGTTTTTCGAGTTACAAGAAACGTGACGGACGGACGTACGGACGTACGGACGGACGGACACCCGTGACGAAAACAATATACCCATTTTTTTTTTACAAAAAAGTGGGTATAATAAATCATAATATATTAGTGACAAATACCTTCTTATACAGGATAGGAGCTGTTAATAACAATGTATGTAATCTATGTAGCTCGGATACAGAAACCATTAGACAACTTTTTTGGCAGTGTCCCCAAACAGAACAAGAGCTGTAGGAGAACAGCATAGCTCGACTACGAGGGTTGTCGATGTACACATAGCTTGACAAAGAAGGTGGCTGCGGCCTGCATAAAAACCTTAACCAAGGTTGACTAAAAACCTTAACCAAGGGAAATTAAGTAAGTGAATGTCAGATATAGGTCAGGGGTTATTGATGTACATCACTAGGAGATGAAGTTTTCCAAGTATGGTTGCTGTAGGCCCAGGAGTATTCCATATACAAGCTTAACTAAAAACCTTAACCAAGGGGAAATAACTAAGTAATCCAAGGTTAAAAGTAGGTCAAGGTCAAATATAGGTCAGGGATTATTGATGTACATCACTAGGAGAAAAGGTTGTCCAAGTATGGTGTCTGTATGCACAATAGTATTCCATCTACAAGCTTGACTAAAAACCTTAACCAAGGTTGAGTAAAAACCTTAACCAAGGGGAATTAACTAAGTAATTCAAGGTTAAATGTAGGTCAAGGTCAAATATAGGTCAGGGGTTTTTGATGTACATCACTAGGAGATGAGTATTTCATGTACAAGCTTGACTAAAAACCTTAACCAAAGAGAATTAAGTAAGTAATTCAAGAGGAAATGTAGGTCAAGGTCAAATATAGGTCAGGGGTTATTGATGTACATCACTAGGAGATGAAGTTGTCCAAGTACGGTGGGTGTAGGGCTAGTAGTATTCCATATACAAGCTTGACTAAAAACCTTAACCAAGGGGAATTAAGTAATTCAAGAGGAAATGTAGGTCAAGGTCAAATATAGATCAGGGGTTATTGATGTACATCCCTATGAGAAAAGGTTGTCCAAGTATGGTGTCTGTATGCACAATAGTGTTCCATGTACAAGCTTGACTAAAAACCTTCACCAAGGTTGACTAAAAACCTTAACCAAGGGGAATTAACTAAGTAATGCAAGAGGAAATGTAGGTGAAGGTCAAATATAGATCAGGGGTTATTGATGTACATCACTAGGAGATGAAGTTGTCCAAGTATGGTGGGTGTAGGGCCAGTAGTATTCCATATACAAGCCGGACTAAAAACCTTAACCAAGGTTGACTAAAAACCTTAACCAAAGGGAATTAACTAAGTAATTCAAGAGGAAATGTAGGTCAAGGTCAAATATAGAGCAGGGGTTATTGATGTGCATCACTAGGAGATGAAGTTGTCCAAGTATGGTGGGTGTAGGGCCAGTAGTATTCCATATACAAGGTTGACTAAAAACCTTAACCAAGGCGTGACGGTGACGCCGACGCCGGGGTGACAACATAAGCTCTACTTATTCTTCGAATAGTCAAGCTAAAAATTGCTAACTAATTTGACAGAATTGCTAAGAAATAATAACATAACAATAGAACTAACAGAAAAATCTTCCCTATTTGGGCTTTTCGAAAATACGACGTCTGAAGTAGTAAAAATTATTTTTATGGAAACAAAAGCATACATATACCGATCAAGAACAATAAAACATACAAAATTCATTGTCAAATTGCGCACGACAACAATACATTAGATAAATTTGACGCAATATGGGACAATAATTACAAAACTATATTCATGAATGCCAACACCCTTGAATGAATAGCTAATAAACAATGATAATATTAAATAGAATTGCATGTCAACTTAACAATACCTTACTATAATCAACCAGCCACCAACCTTCCATGTCTTTTACTTCATTGATAATTGCATCACACTTTTTTTCTTTTTTTTTGTATGCAGAATTATTATGCTGAATTTATTACATTATCATAGCCAAAATGGCTGTGGTGGTGTGATAAATTCAGTATAATAAAAATTAATAAATAAATCTCTGCTTTTGTGCGTTTTTTTTTTTTCCTTTCTTTGTTTCAACCCCTTCCAACCCCCCCCCCCTTCCCCACCATCCCCCATTCCCCACCCCCATCCACCTCATATTATAGGTTTGGGAATTAAAGACATTATAAATATGAACCTAGTAGAAGAATATAATATACACAGAGTAATACAGGTACAAGCAAAGCCCATGATCTGACGGAGCCAGCCGCGTTTTGTTTTATAACCAGTGTGGGGATCGGAACAGATTGTACATTGGCTTGTCAATACATAATGTTACCAACAACTTTAACATTTAACCCTTTCAGCCCTAAATAACTGGAATGGATTATATATAATATGTTAATTTTCGGTCAATTCCATTTAACACAAAATACTTTTCAAATAATCGATTTATAATTTTTTTTTTTTTTTTAACAAATATGAAAATTACTTGCAAAGAGTGCAGATCCTGATGAGCCGGCTTGTCTGGATCTGCACTGTTTAAAAACACCTATATAAACGGCTGTAGTGTTGAAAGGGTTAATACACAATTTAAACATGTAGATGCACAGTAGGATTGAACTTCACTTTTTACAGAGTGGGGCTGGTTCACGCAGTTGGATCATGGGTAATATGAATGATAACATATAATCAATTACATGTATTACATATGCTAAATCAAGTGACATTGTCATCTGCGGGTTTATTATAAGTATTACTGTCTTTTTTTAATAACACGTGCAAGTTTTTTATTGAAAATTCAGGTCTCTCATTAATGACGATTCTAATGTACCACTCAACCATGAAGTCTTAATAGAACAGTGATTTCTACCCAGTACTGCAAGAGCAAAAGAGGGTGAATATCTGTAATTGTATATTTTGTATTTGTATCGGACTATTACATGTATATTATGTACGGTTTGTGGGGGGATGGCCCCGACCCACCACAAACCTATTACGTGGAAAATAAATATTTTCAAACCTAAAAAAAAACAGAAACCCCCCCCCCAAAAAAAAAACACTATGCCACCCTCACCATTCAGTGGCGGGGGCATAAAAAGGTCAAGGTCATGTTAACGACGGCACGAGTGTGTTACAAAACAAATGCTTACATGAATCAAGTGTCCAAATATCGAAGCAATCCATCAAGTAATATTAATGTTTTATATTGTCGACGAAACTTGTACAAACTTTTTGACACAAAAAAATGTCTAATTGTTTCCGCAAAAATGTGAAGGTAAAAAAGGTCAAGTGTGTTCCAAATGCTCACATATATCAAGTGTCCAAATATTGAAGCATACCATATTAAGTTATACCATGATGACGAAGCTTGTACATTTTGGGAAAGTGGCGACCTTAGTCACGTCTTCCGCTAAAGCAGGTGCGACAAATTGTCAACAAGCAATCTGGCATATGTCGTAAAATGCCACTTAGTCGAAAAATGACTGTCGTAATAAGTCGAAACTAATCACGCCCAATATAAACTACCCGTAGTTTCCTAACCAAACATATTGGTGCCACAACAAAATAACAACACTAGGGTGATGAACAGTATACCAGCATAGAATGTTTATATCGCATCTCGATACAAATAATTTTCCATGACGTCAGACAAACTCAAATTTTTTACGAACAGTTTACGACATATATTCAACAGCCAACCAGAAACGTGGTCGAGCAAAGCACATTAGGTTTGTATTGCTATTTTTATTATAGAAAACCTTCGTCACGTTCTAAAGAGTATGTAAATACAATACTAAGTACCATACAATGCTAGAAGTCATCCGAGACGGTACAAAATGGTAGGATATTCGTTTTGTGGAGAGTATAACCAATTAAAAATGTCTGCCATAAGAAAATAGTATTTGTACGAATGAATACAATAGATATTGAAGTAATTATTAGTTGGTATCAATCCTAAATATCAATTCATAAGTGTCAATTCCCGAAAACAATAAAGAAGGTTTTCCTAAAATTCTTGATGTCAGTAATTTAGGGTCGTTTTCAAGGACTAGTCACTTGACATAAGTATCATATACAATATACAGGATATTATTACTTACTACAATACAATTTAAAAGAACTTGTTTTTACATTCATATATGCATTGTGTGATAAATATCTTGTTTAAACGCACCGTCTCAGATGAAATCTCAATAATAAATATGTTTTTGATTTTAATTTATGAACTGCAAAATTGCATGTATAAATAAAATACATCATTTTATTTGATAAAATTCCAAGGAGTTTGGGATGTGGCTGTGACTGGAGAAATGGGGCTTATGGGTTTTGCAACCGGTGTAGATCCAGATCAGACTGTCCATTCAAACAGTTTGCCATTCCATCAATCAAACACACAGTATGGTTCTAACAAGCGATATAGATCGTTAACAGGCTACAGGAGTGTGCTGAAGTAGACACTGGTCATAACCCCATCAGTGCACAAAAAAAAGAGAAGGGAGAATAACTAAAAAATTAGCGTGGTAAGAGTTGTCATTCTTGCGCATAACCCACTTTTGTGTCATGGTGTATGCATATGTGAAAAATCATAAAAATATTCCAAAGAATGAGGAGAAATCAGTGGGCAAAAATAACAAAGGGAGATAACTAAAAGATTAGCGAGACAAGAGTTGTCACCCATGTGCGCAGCACACCTTTGTGTCGTGGTCTATGCATGTGTGAAGTTTCATGAAAATATACCAAAGAGTGTTAGAGTGATGCTCCAGACAAGTCAAATGGACAAAAAAAACACAAAGGGAGATAACTTCCATTCTTATGCTTGACACACATTTGGGTCATGGTCTATGCATGTGTGAAGTTTCATGAAAATATTCCAAAGGGTATTCGAGTTGTGCTCCAGACAAGAAGTGTCTGCGGAGGACAATGTTGGTATCCCCTCCCCCACACACTTTTGTCTGGGGATACAATTGTGTTACCAAATCCCATATTTTTTCATGCGATAATTGGGTCCAGAAATACGATACAACTCGATTAATTTTGTTTTTGAATCTGTTTTTATCACATCCTGGACAGATCTGCGAGCCAATGCCTTTACAAAAATATTCTATTACAACAGAATTTAAGACCTGTCATAAATAGTTTCGTTTTGAATAATCTCTGCTCACGTTTACATTTTTGAAAAATATATTCAGCAGATAACACCAGTCTTGTCATAGATTTGTAGCCTATTTCACAAAAATTGCAAAGTAAAGTATAAGCAAAGTATACTTTGAGGGAGAAATTTTCAATTTAAGGTTAAATTTATTAATTTTTATTATACTTAATTTGTTACATTATCACAGCCATTTTGGCTGTGATAATGTAATACATTCAGTATAATAATTCTGCATACTTTTAATCATCAAATATATGCAGTCGTTAGTTCTACATAAAATAATGCATTTCTGGAAAATAAATGATTACTCCCTCAAAGTATACTTTGCTAGATAAGTATACTTTGCAATTGTGATGAAATCGGCTACTGATGACATGCCATGCAATTTTGTAAAAGATGCGATTTTTCTGGAAAAATATTTACAGAAACTGTGATATTTTCTGTACATTATGTTGAATATTAATGAAATTTACCGCATTTGCCCTGAAAATTTTGTCACCTTCAGACGTCATTTACAGAAAATATCATAAATTTTGTAAATTCATGAAATATCTCACATCTTCTTATGTACAAAATCACATGGTTTGTCACATATACGAGTGTACCCTCTGATGGCTTAGTTACATACATTGAAGGAAATATACACGCGATAAGGAGTATATATGGTCCTATGGATGTGATATGAATTTGAAATATGAAATAAACAGACAGACGGACGAACAATCAGTACAATTGTATTAATGTGGAAGGATGTATGTTACTAAGTAATGCATGTGTGCAATATGAAGAAATTAGCTGAAGGCAAACAGAAAATTATAGGTGATTTGAGAAACTTACAAAAACTTTCAAATAAATAAACAGACAAACGGACAGACATACGATCAGTAGCGAGGGTAATTGTATGAATGTGGAATGATATACTAAGTAATGCATGTGTTCAATATATATGAAGATATTAGCTGAAGGCAAACAGTTATAGGCGATTTGAGAAACTCTTACAAAAACTTTCAAATAATAAACAGACGGACCGACGGAACGGATAGACAGGGCAAAACCTATATATAGGTCTCGGTGGGGCCCTAATAAACAAATCGACAATCAATTTAAGTGGGAATTATTTCCCATTAACAGACTTAAGTTTTCCCCAGCAGACATTGTTGAAGATAAGTAACTGATTAAACTCATCCTATTACTTCATAAAATATCGACTACACTTAGCTTGTGTCAAGAAGTTCATATGAAGATCGAGATCATGGTTTTGGTGCTAGGATTTTGAAATTAGTAGCCAAAAAGAACTGATATTGTGAAAAGACCACGCTATTTTTGATTTGCTCCAATATTTGTAAAAACAGTTGTTTTCAAATAATTTCTGAAATGTTTAGTAGCCACAATGTCCATTTCTGAAATATAGTGAAACCTCTCTAAATCCTGGGGTGTCCGGCTTAGAGAGGTTTCACTGTAATTCAGCCATTTGATCATTCTGAGCCATAGTTGTGTGCTATGCGACCACGAACGGACATTACCGGTATAACCCGAGTTAAATGACCAAGAAACTCATCAGAAATAAGATCACATGTGTTTTCTTGGTGTCCGGTTTAGAGAGGTTCCACTGTTGTAGCACCAACCTAGGAGATGAGCAGTCAGTTCAGGTTCTACATGGTTGACATTCAGTAGGAGATGAGCAGTCAGTTCAGGTTCTACATGGTTGACGTTCAGTAAATTCAGAAAAAATATGCAACAAGTGAACATAAAGTTGTAGACATACTCCAAAGGTAAAATCAAATCAAACCATAGTATTGACATGGCAGTGTATTAGTGAGGACTACATAAAAAACCTGTTCTCGGTCATAATAATGTGCCAGCATGGTGGCTGTAGGCATAATAGTATTGAAGATACAAACTGGACCAAAAACTAACCGGACACGAACGTCAATGCCAATGCGACGACATATTCTCTCCAGTCGAACAGTCAAACTAAAACTGCTTCAATTGTTTTCTGTCAGATAATTCGGAATTACCAGTCGTACAAACTCTTATGACAAATGAATCGTAAAGGAACAAAGATGGTAGCTCTCAGGATTCACAGTATAAAGTTTGTCATAATGATCGGATATATAAATATCAGAAGGGACTTGCCACTGGGCAAGGTTTCGCAATCTACAAATTCCTCATCACATTGGTTATGTGAAGTTGTGTATATGTTTTGCATTTCTCTTCGAATGTGTACGGATTTGCAACAACATCAACGTCGATTCGGGTAAGTGGTCACATGTTATTAGCAGAATGTTTCCACCAATCTCACCTAGACGGTTCAAATGGTGCAAACAGGATATACTTTGGATGAGAATTGAGAATTTTTTTTTTAACCTATATGAGACAGCCATGTGCTTTTGTACCTTCTACCATCTGCGTAATTTCATTAGATACGTTTACACAATTTACAATATTATTCATAAATAAAGTCAAAAGTTGACAAAAGTTTCGGAATACATGTGGAATATCTTTTGTCAACTTTTGACGTCATTTACGGAAAATATTGTAAATGTTGTATACGTATTTCATGAAATTACACAGATGTACAAAAACACTAATGAGTAATCTAAAAACACTCAACGCTAGAGATGTTTTTAGCAGTGTTTGCAAACAGTGTAGATCCAGATGAGCCGGCTAGTGACAAGTGACAAGCCGTCTCATCAAGATCTGCACTTTTTGCAAATAATTTTCATATTTTTTTTAGGACAAATGGACGAGTCTGAAAATCATTTTGTGACAAAATTGTTTTGTTAACTGCTATTTGTAAATGTTATTTTTTGTTATCCTGTGATATATGTTTATATACGACATAAATTATATTCATTATGTTAGTTATGCTACGGTCGATTCTGCTCAAATAAAGTTATGTGGGAAATATTTTATTACTACAGTATACAATAAATTATGAAAATTATGATAAAAATTTAAATTACTATACAATACTATCCTGTTCATATTGATAGAGATACATTGTACTGATGCAAATTTTAACACTTTCAACATTATAGACTGAAATAACTGCTTACAAACAGTGCAGATCCAGATGAGCCAAATAATATCCAAATACTATTACACCCCCCCCCCCCCACCCCCCCCCCACCATTTCACACAAACAACATCATAACGGAGGGGAAGATGTTCGACAAATTATCCCCCCCACATTTCATCACACAAACACCATGAACAGGGGAGGGGAAGATGTTCGACAAATATTATACCCCCCCCCCCCCCATTTCATCTCACAGGCACAATCAACAGGGTGGGGAAGATATTCGCCGAATATTCACACCCCCTCCCCCCATTTCATCACACAAACACCATCAACAGGGGAGGGGAAGATATTCGCGGAGTATGGCAAAAGGGTTTTTTCAACACCACAGGTCTTTATATTGGTATTGGCAAACAGTTATTTTCTTATTGTTCTTAGCAAAAACACCACTTTCAAAAAATGGACTTGTCTGAAACTTATGTTTTGTGTCGATTGGATTTGTTGGAAAATTAATCAAAATCCTCTCAAGTTACATACATTTTCAACTTTCAGCAGCTACAGTGGACATGGACAGTGGTGGACAGTATGCAGTGTGCAGAACATTCAAAAAACAGACGAAATTCGTTGGGCCCGACCGTAAATGCGTGTTATGCGAGAAAGTACTGACGGTTCCAATAGAGGCACGCTGCGGCCACCCTTACTGCAAAGCCTGTTTCGACAGGAACATAGGGTGAGTGTCCAATGACGAAAACATAAGAAAAATGCCCCTGTTGGCTGGCAGATGGCAAGTCGGGCAACCTTAACCCTTGCTACGCGGTAGACGAGTTAACCCGTCCACCGATTAGCTAACTACAGGAGACGAGTTAACTCGTCCGCGACAGGTGCCCGGGGAATCCCAGTTGTTATGTAAATTATCGATAGCGAGGTTAATACACACAGTACACGCGTGATCTATACTATTTTTAGTTATGAATTATGCGCATATAGGCCAAATATAGTGATTAGTGATTGAACAAGAGGGCCATGATGGCCCTATATCGCTCACCTGTGCAATGACGAATGTTACAAAAATCAAGCAAATACTGGTATGTAAAGTTGTCACTACATATACATCAAAATAAGTCTATGACAGGCACAAAATGTCAATGCGACAAACTTGAGAAGTCACCAGGGTAGGAGTTGTCTCGCGATATGTACAGATATATGCACAACTTGGAGAGGTTTGGAGACCACAACAGGATGCTTCCAGCCTACTTTTTATTGCAATCCTTAGATTTTATGTATTTTTTAACCATATTCCGTAAAAAAGTTGACCCGTATTTGACCCCCCCGGGCCATGCCAATTTTTGACACAGAGGTCACCATTGTAACAGCTTTGAAAAAGCATTGTACATTGATCATTCCTCTCAAGATTCGTTGAAATCGGTCTGGTGGTTCGGGAGAAGATTTTTTTAAGAATTTATGCTATTTTTAGATGGCGGCCATCTTGGATGAACGACGACCGCCATTTTAACAAAACTGAAAAGGTGGTTTGTATTTGAAAATCATTTGAAATCTCTAATAAAAGAACGACCTTTTGGTGGCCATCTTGGATGATGTAATCATCCAATTCAATTAAAACAGCACCACAGCGATCGCCTCATCAATACCTTTGATTTGATATATTATAAGACCATATTGTGTCAAAAATGAAATTTGACTACTATTTGACCCCATCTATGACCCCATCTTTGACCCAGGGGTCACCATTTTAACAAATTTGAAAAAGCATTGTACATCGATCATTTCTGCCAAGTTTCGTAGAAATCGGTCTGGTGGTTCTAGAGAAGATTTTTAAAAATGTTGTGCTATTTTTAGATGGCCGTCATCTTGGATTAATGATGACGGCCATTTTAACAAAACTGAAAAGGCTTTACCAATGGACCATACCTGCAAAGTTTGCTCCCAATGGCCAAGCGGTTTGTATGAAGAAGACATTTGACATCTCTAATAAAAGAATGACCTTTTGACCTTTCGGCGGCCATCTTGGATGATGTAATCATCTGATTTAGACAAAAAATGCGCCTAAGTGATTGTTTCGTCCATACCTACAAATTGATATACGACATGACCATATTCGGTCAAATGTGAAATTCCTGCCCCGCCAATTTTTGACCCGGGGTCCACCATTGTTAGGTTCCGAAAACAGAAATACAGTCAAACCTGTGAACAACGACCGGCAAAGGGAAGTGGCCAAAGTGGTCGTTGTTGACAGGTGGTCGTTGTTCCAAGGGTCGAACATTTTCCCGGTTTCACAACGAAGTCGGCCATGTATTTAGCATTCTATTGTAATATATATGCATGCATAGAAAACGTCTTGGCAGCTGACGATTCGCTAAATTGCACGATCGTGGAGTGTATCTGCTTTCCATCAATTAAAAATTGCATGAAAATGGCAAAAATAGTCAATTTTTTTTTTTTTGTCATCTTGTTGTTAAGTGTTCTGAACCCAGCCTCGCTTTGGAAATTATATACAAAGGGGATTACTTACCTTCACGATAAGTATATCCCGCTTCTTGCTTTGGTGCACCATTTAATAGCTTGTCGTAATTACATGCAAGTGGTTTAATTAGGATGACCATTATTATTTTGTTTTCTTATTCTCAATTTCACACCATCAGTTGAAATTAATAACGGTCATATAGTCTTTATTAAAACGATAGCCTATGTGGCGCGGCCTGTGAAAACCGTGAGTTTTTTTGTAACAAAAATATTTCATTGAATGTGTGGAGTCGAGTAACCCACACGAAAAAGGTGTCCAAATCAGGAGAACACCAGGCTTATTTACTTTCTGTCCAATGTATACTATCCTGGTCAAGCCCGAATATTTAAGCAGCCTATGACGAATTGGCAATGTCCGCTGACGTAATTACTAATGTTTTTAATTAGAGATTGGCGAGCATTGTAAACTACGCGAATCCACTGCCTGGTCTGGCCGCTAATGCAATAAGCCGGGATTTGTCGGAGATTGAGACCCAATTCATATAAACACGTTTGTCGTGTCACTGGTTCCCGGTAGTATTGTTTCGCTAGGCAAGGGTACCAGTCCGACAGGGTACCAGTCTAGTGTGGACTACGTGACTGACGTCAGCAACCGCGTGTATTGATCTTTGATATGGCCTTGTGCCCCGCGGTGTGAAATTTACACTTGACAAGCGCGGTGTGTTTGAAGTTTTAGTCTTGTCACTGTAGACGAATCAGTATCGTGTAAACACAGTTTGCCAGCTAATGATGGAGTTTTAGGACTTGTGCGGAATTGCATTATGCCTATTGGAATACACGACACGGAATACATATCGGGAATTACCGTTAATGGAGTTATGCAATATTTTTCATGGAAAATGTTTAATGTCGCCAAAATGACACCGACCATATCGGGCAAGGTAAATGTTTTCAAAAGAATGCGAATGTAATTGATGAATAATTGGTTACGACCAGTGGCAATTCAGATGATAGCGACCAGATTGTGGTGCTATTTTTTGTTGCTGACAAAAACAGGACATGGTCGCTGTTCACATACAAAAATGCCGTGTGGGAATGAAAATAGCTGGTCGCTGGTCGCAGTTCGGGGGTGGTCGTTTTCCAAGGTCTTATAAAGAACAAAATTGGACGGGGGGGTTTTAACTGGCCGTTGTGGACAGGTGGTCGCTATTCCCAGGTGGTCGTTAACACAGGTTCGACTGTATGTAGTATTTCACTCTCGTTAAGTCAAAGTGTCAGTTTGCGTTCGAAGTGCGAATTCGCTGCGCCAATTTACCGGATCAAAGACTGGACTTTTGTTTTGTACCTGTGTAAACCTGTGATAACAAACTTTGAATAAGTGTTAAAGGTGATTTCCTCGACACCAATTAAACTTAGCTCATCTGATTTAATCGCCAGTGATCAACAACTGATTACTGCGTGTATATGCAAATGCAAGTAAACACATTAGAGTTGCAAAAGTGTAACTGTGCGTCACAGGTCGTATGGGAGTATTGTATCGTGTATAACAATATTTCGAGGTCATGTTCAGATTTCGTTACGTCAAACTTCGGTTTACTCAAAGTATTTATCACAGTCCGACGGACTTCGAGTAAACGAGCGTAGACTGTATTCCCCGAAAGAGTATATCTGTTTAGATGAAGGAATGGTCCCATGCAAAGGGCGTTTGAGCTTCAAGCAATATATACCAAATAACCAGATGGGTTTGGAATGAAAATGTACAGGTTATGTGAAAGTGAAAGTAGTTACATGTGTGACCGACATTTACACGGGTGCAGAATATCACCCTGATCCGACTGCCGATGAATCGCAGACAAATCTTGGACATTCATTTCATGTTGTCATGGGCCTTCCGAGGCAAAATTAACTGATGAATAAAGGACATAGTCTTTATATCAATAACTATTACACGTCTCCGACATTATGTGACGAGCTTAGTGCGGAAGACGCAAAGTGTGTAGGAACTGTACGAACAAATCGTAAAGAAGTCCCTGTGGCTCTAAAAACTAAATTGAAGAAGGGTGATGTATTTAGACAGCGAGAAAATCTATTAGCCCTCAAATGGGTAGATAAATGGGATGTGTGTATGCTAAATACAAAGTACGGTCCAGCGACGAGTGTAACCACAACAACAGATCGCAATGGAAACTTTGTCATCAAACCGACTTGTAACATTGACTATAATAACTGGATGGGTGGAGTTGACTGTGCTGAACAATTAGCTAATTACTATGTGCTGACCAATTAGCTAATTACTATAAATTCAACAGACAAACCCTAAAATGGTGGCTAAAACTGTTCTTCCACCTGCTGAATATTGCAACTACAAATGCATATTATATCATCTACCACATGAATAATGTGAACCCGCACCCACTGACCCATTACAAATTCAGAGTGCAGTTGGCTCAGAAACTGATAGCTTCCCATACCATCCTGAAACGCAAGATAGGAAGGAGATCTGGTAAGGACAATGATGCACGGCTGATGGCAAGGCATTTACCAGAGCTACCGTAATGACCCTATGTTTTCGGACACCCTTATTTTTCAAGAAAATAATTATTTTTTGTGTCTCTAAAATTTCTGACAGGTGAAAATGTGGACATTTTGTTAACCCTAAGTTTTCGGACAGCAAAAAAATTGTGTTAAATTTGCAATAATTAATATCCGTATCTGTACGAGTATTACGGTAACACAACTTGCCCGGGTCCCTTCGGTGAAACAAGTAAGAATCAGCAAATTAATCCATACCGGTGTTATTGTAAACACAAATGACGCGCGCAATCATTCAAGTATTTTCGTCCAATAATTTATGCAAACATCTGAAAATGTATTTCCTTCCTACCACGAATCCGCGATCATAAATCTTCCAAATGCTTTGAACTGTAACGTCAAAGAATATACTACAAGGTCCCGATTTTCTTTTGAAGTCTGCCAGAAACCAGAGCGCACACATCATCAGATGATTACGCCGCGACCCAACATTCCTTTCATACCTAAAGTCACCGACAATTCCACATGAACTCTGAATTTTGTGTAAATTTTTCAACACCATTTACGGAAAATATTTTCGAAATCAATATCGACGAATATGTCGACAGATCTGCATATAATCTAGAGTGTATCTTTAACCCATTCCTTTCCTTTCGGAATACACCTTTACGGGTATGAAATTATTTTTTTTATTTCTCAAAT
>CM055271.1:83930853-83955698 GCA_029237695.1 Conchocele bisecta
ATTTACTCCAACGTTAAGTTTATGATGTTGATCTTGGGGAAAGGGTGGAGGCGAGTCATGGATTTGCTGTAGCACAATAGAGGATCATCAGATGAATGCATGTATGAAATATCAAAGCGTTCAAAGTGTAAAGAAACAGAAGTTACACAACATTTACCCCAATGTAAAGTTTATAAACATGCTAACTTTGTGACCTTGGGGTAAGGGTTGGGTGGTGGGTTGTGGATTTGCTACAGCATGATAGAGGGTCATCTGAGGAATGTATGTATGAAATATCAAGGCGTTCCATCACAGGAAACAGATGTTATCAGACATTTACCCCAACGTTAAGTTTATGAATGTGCCAAGTTTGTGACCTTGACCTTGGGGTAAGGGGTGGGCGGCGGGTCATGGATTTGCTATAGCACGATAGAGTATCATCAGATGAATGCGTGTATGAAATATCAAGGCGTTCCATGAAAGGAAACATGTTACAAGACATTTACCCTAACATTAAGTTTATGAATGTGCTAAGTTTGTGACCTTGGGGTAAGGGGTGGGGGTTGGGTCATGGATTTGTTATAGCACGATAGACTATCATCAGATGAATGCATGTATGAAACATCAAGGCATTCCCTGTAAATAAACAGAAGTTGCACAACATTTACCCCAACGCTAAGTTTATGAACATACTAAGTTTGTGACCTTGACCTTGGTGTAAGGGTTGGGTGGTGGGTCATGAATATGCTACAGCATGATAGAGGATCATCTGAGGAATGCATGTATGATATCAAGGCGTTCCATGAAAGGAAACAGATGTTATAAAACATTTACCCCAACGTTAAGTTTATGAATGTGCTAAGTTTGTGACCTTGACCTTGGGGTAAGGGATGGGCGGTGGGTCATGCATTTGCTATAGCACGATAGAGTATCATCAGATGAATGCATATTTGAACTAGAAATGTGGCCTGTCGGCACACGAATGCCCCCGCTGGCAGCCAAAGAAAACGAGGCATATTTGATTATAAGCCATTTACCCCAGCGTTAAGGTTTTGAACGCACCAAGTATGTGACCTTGACCCTGGGCTTAGTGGGGGCGGGACGAATGTGGATTTGTCATAGGGCAGTAGAGGACCATTGTAGCAATGTGTGTGTGAAATGTGAAGCAGATCCCAGCAAGGAAATACAAATTATAAGCCATTTAACTGAATGTTAAGGTTTCAAACGCACCAAGTCTGTGACCTTGACCCTGTGCTTAGCGGGGGCAGGACGAATAAGGATTTGTCACAGGGCAGTAGAGGACCATTGGAGCAATGCGTGTGTGAAATGTGAAGTACATCCGAGCAAGGACACAGAAATTAGAAGCCATTTACCCGAGCGTTAAGGTTTCAAATGCACCAAGTCTGTGACCTTGACCCTGGGCTTAGCGGTGGCGGGACGAATGTGGATTTGTCACAGGGCGGTAGCGGACCATTGGAGCAATGTGTGTGTGAAATGTGAAGCAGATCCGAGCAAGGAAACAGAAATTATAAGCCATTTACCCGAGCGTTAAGGTTTCGAACGCACCAAGTCTGTGACCTTGACCCTGGGCTTAGCGGGGGCGGGACGAATGTGGATTTGTCACAGGGTGGTAGAGGACAATTTGAGCAATGCGTGTGTGAAATGTGAAGCAGATCTAAGCAAGGAAACAGAAATTATAAGCCATTTACCCGAGCGTTAAGGTTTCGAACGCACCAAGTCAGTGACCTTGACCATGAGCTTAGCGGGGGAGTGACGAATGTGGATTTGTCACAGGACGGTAGAGGGCCATTGGAGCACTGTGTGTGTGAAATGTGAAGCAGATCCGGGCAAAGGAACAGAAATTATAAGCCATTTACCCGAGCGTTAAGGTTTGGAACGCACCAAGTCGGTGACCTTGACCCTGGGCTTAGCGGGGGCGGGACGAATGTGAATTTGTCACAGGGCGGTAGCGGACCAGTGGAGCAATGTGTGTGTGAAATGTGAAGCAGATCCAAGCAAGGAAACAGAAATTATAAGCCATTTACCCGAGCGTTAAGGTTTCGAACGCACGAAGTCTGTGACCTTGACCCTGGACTTAGCGGGGGTGGGATGAATGTGGATTTGTCACAGGGCGGTAGAGGACCATTGGAGCAATGCGTGTGTGAAATATGAAGCAGATCCGAGCAAGGAAACAGAAATTATAAGCCATTTACCCAGCGTTAAGGTTTCAAAAGCACCAAGTCTGTGACCTTGACCCTGAGCTTAGCGGGGGTGGGACGAATGTGAATTTGTCACAGGGCGGCAGCAGACCATTGGAGCAATGTGTGTGTGAAATGTGAAGCAGATCCAAGCAAGGAAACTGAAATTATAAGCCATTTACCCGATCGTTAAGGTTTCGAACGCACCAAGTCTATGACCTTGACCCTGGGCTTAGCGGGGGCGGGACGAATGTGGATTTGTCACAGGGTGGTAGAGGACCATTTGAGCAATGCGTGTGTGAAATGTGAAGCAGATCCGAGCAAGGAAACAGAAATTATAAGCCATTTACCCAGCATTAAGGTTTCGAACGCACCAAGTCTGTGACCTTGACCCTGGGCTTAGCGGGGGCGGGACGAATGTGGATTTGTCACAGGGCAGTAGAGGACCATTGGAGCAATGCGTGTGTGAAATGTGAAGCAGATCCGAGCAAGGAAACAGAAATTATAAGCCATTTACCCAGCGTTAAGGTTTCGAACGCACCAAGTCTGTGACCTTGACCCTGGGCTTAGCGGGGGCGAGACGAATGTGTATTTATCACAGGGCGTAGAGGACCATTGGAGCAATGCGTGTGTGAAATGTGAAGCAGATCCGAGCAAGGAAACAAAAATTATAAGCCATTTACCAGCGTTAAGGTTTCGAATGCACCAAGTCTGTGACCTTGACCCTGGGCTTAGCGGGGGCGAGACGAATGTGTATTTATCACAGGGCGGTAGAGGACCATTGGAGCAATGCGTGTGTGAAATGTGAAGCAGATCCGAGCAAGGAAACAAAAATTATAAGCCATTTACCCAGCGTTAAGGTTTCGAATGCACCAAGTCTGTGACCTTGACCCTGGGCTTAGCGGGGGCGGGACGAATGTGGATTTGTCACAGGGCGGTAGAGGACCATTGGAGCAATGTGTGTGTGAAATGTGAAGCAGATCCGAGCAAGGAAACAGAAATTATAAGCCTTTATTTCCCACCCGCGTTAAGGTTTCGAACGCACCAAGTCTGTGACCTTGACCCTGGGCTTAGCGGGGGCGGGAGGAATGTGGATTTGTCACAGGGCGGTAGAGGACCATTGGAGCAATGCGTGTGTGAAATGTGAAGCAGATCCGAGCAAGGCAACAGAAATTATAAGCCATTTACCCAGCGTTAAGGTTTCGGGACATACGTACGTACGTACGTACGTACGGACGCCGGTAACACTATATGCCCCCCTCACCATTCGGTGGCGGGGGCATAAATATCAAGGCGTTCCATGAAGGGAACAGATGTTATAATACATTTACCCCAACGTTAAGTTTATGAATGTGCGAAGATTGTGACCTTGACCTTGGGGAAAGGGGTGGGCGGTGGGTATAGCACGATAGAGTATCATCAGATGAATGCATGTATGAAATATGAAGGCGTTCCCTGTAAATAAACAGAAGTTACACAACATTTACCCCAACGTTAAGTTTATGAACATGCTAAGTTTGTGACCTTGACCTTGGGGTAACGAGTGGGTGATGGGGTCATGGATTTGCTACAGCATGACAGAGGATCATCTGAGGAATGCATGTATGAAATATCAAGACGTTCCATGAAAGGAAACAGAAGTTATAAGACATTTACCCCAACGTTAAGTTAATGAATGTGCTAAGTGTGTGACCTTGACCTTGGGGTAAAGGATGGTCGGTGGGTCATGGATTTGCTATAGCATGATAGTGTATCATCAGATGAATGCATGTATTATATATCAAGGTGTTCCATGAAAGGAAACAGATGTTATAAAACATTTACCCCAACGTTAAGTTTATGAATGTGCTAAGTTTGAGACCTTGACCTTGGGGTAAGGGATGGGCGGTGGGTCATGGATTTGCTATTGCACGATAGAGTATCATCAGATGATTTGCTACAGCATGATAGAGGGTCATCTGAGGAATGCATGTATGAAACTAGGAATTGACGCTTGTCCACAAGCGCATGTGTATCCCCCCTCCCTGCCTACACGCAGTCAACAACAAAATAGCGAGAGAAAACTAATATGTTAGGTATTAGAGTCAGGGCTCCAGATAAGGAACAGGAGTTGTCATTCTTGCGCGCGACACACCTTTGGGTCATGGTCTATGCATGTGTGAAGTTTAATGAAAATATTCCAAAGGGTGTTCGAGTTATGCTCCGGACACGAAATCAGTGCATGAAACAACAAAGGGAGATAAGTAAAGAAAAATTTCGCGGAATCAAATGTCTCGCCTTGTCCCGCCTTGACCTCGAGCCTGGGCCCGAAAGCAATTTTCACTGGCCCGAACATATTATACAATTATTGACTAGTGAGCCATAGAATATCAGATTATATTACATGGCTCACTAGTCAATAATTGTTTTATTATATGATAATAGTCTGTATATAGCACTTACGACCTTATGCTACTAGACAAAAATTAAAAAGAAAATTAAAAAAAAATAATGCTGGATACTGGAGCCCAGAATTTTTTTTAATAGTCCTATATTTATCTACATATCATATCTACACAGGTCCACATATTGCCACAATATTTTCAACACAGTTTATGGAAATGTAACATAATAATTTACCTGTATAAATTACCTATGGTCAGTTAGTGGTCAGTCTGGACATTTGCACATGCTAGCACATGCACAGGTGAATGGTTCTCCCAGTCACTATTGTTCAACCGGAAAAGGCTATTGTTCTCTCTACAGGTAAGGTGTACAGAGCACACAAGAAAACTGGTCTTCATGCATTATTGTCCAGTTTGTAGAGTGCGCAAAACAAAAAAGGGAGATAACTAAAAAATTAGCTATGCAAGAGTTGTCATTCTTGTGCGCGACACACCTTCGGGTCGTGGTCTATGCAGGTGTGAAGTTTCATGAAAATATTCCAAAAGGTGGTCAAGTTAAGAAATCAGTGCGCGAAAACAAAAAAGGAGATAACTAAAAAATTAGCTATGCAAGAGTTGTCATTCTTGTGCACGACACACCTTCGGGTCGTGGTCTATGCAGGTGTGAAGTTTCATGAAAATATTCCAAAAGGTGGTCAAGTTAAGAAATCAGTGTGCGAAAACAAAAAAGGGAGATAACTAAAAAAATTAGCTATGCAAGAGTTGTCATTCTTGTGCACGACACACCTTCGGGTCGTGGTCTATGCATGTGTGAAGTTTCATGAAAATATTCCAAAGGGTGGTCGAGTTATGCTCCGGACACGAAATCAGTGCGCAAAACAAAAAAGGGAACTAAAAAATTAGCTATGCAAGAGTTGTCATTCTTGTGCGCGACACACCTTCGGGTCGTGGTCTATGCACGTGTGAAGTTTCATGAAAATATTCCAAAGGGTGTTCGAGTTATACAAGAAGTGTCTGCGGCGGACGTGGACGCGGACGATGTTCGGTGTCAAATCCATAGTATCCCCCAACTTTCGTCAGGGGGATACAATAACAAGGTGTTCCATGAAAGGAAACAGAAGTTATAAGACATTTACCCAACGTTAAGTTTATGAATGTGCCAAGTTTGTGACCTTGACCTTGGGGTAAGGGCTGGGTGGTGGGTCATGGATTTGCTACAGCATGATAGAGGGCCATCTGAGGAATGCATGTATGAAATAACAAGGTGTTCCATGAAAGGAAACAGAAGTTATAAGACATTTACTCAACGTCAAGTTTATGAATGTGCCAAGTTTGTGACCTTGACCTTGGGGTAAGGGCTGGGTGCTGGGTCATGGATTTGCTACAGCATGATTGAGGGTCATCTGAGGTATGCATGTATGAAATAACAAGGTGTTCCATGAAAGGAAACAGAAGTTATAAGAGATTTACCCAACGTTAAGTTTGTGGACGACGCCGGGGGTATGCCATAAGCGAGCTAAAAATGTACCTGAGCCCCACTACAATCAGGGATATTGTGATTTCGGATTAAACCCATCGTTAAATTAACATTCACATGTACCCAACCTACCACCCGTAGTAGACGATTCAGACTTGTCATGACATCATATAATGAAACTAGTGATTGGTGATTTCCTGTATAAGATGCTAATATTACTCAAGGGTGTTGCAATTAGCGTTATACATGCAAATTCATGACACCTTTTGTACATGCAACAATGCTAAAATTAATAGTATTGATAGTGTGATGAAGTAACCAAATACCTTTTAATTCTGTTAATTCAAATAATTGTTCATTGACAATCGTCTGATAAGCTCAACCTTGGAAAAGATTTCAAGCTATAAATATGTGTTATGCGTCTTTTGCTCGTTTAGAATATTGGCTTAAAACAGAGCAATAAAGTAACTACTGTTGACAGTTTTTATGTGGGGCAAGATGTTTTTGCCAACCGAACAGATAACTTAATCCAGGCGAATGTGCATTGTATTGTATGTTAATAATATACAGACAGAAGCAGCCCCGTTATTGACCCCTCGAAGCATGTTTGAAGTTTATTATGTGAACATGAGAATGCCATTTGATAATTAAATAATACAATAATCAGTTTTACACCATGTCATATGAGTTGACAGCATATACGGCGTGCAAACTGGGGTCATGTTGTCACAATCACATGACGGGCCTGTCAGAGTACCACATTTTAAAAACACCAGTTGTCAAAATATGATCGTCCACATATATTCACATTTCATGTGTATGAATTATTGTGAACTCCAAAGAATATGTCCTACATTATTGAAAACCATGGTTTGCAGAGATGTAGACACATGCAGTCCAGGCATGCATTGGTAGATGCACCTGCATAGCAGCATGTGTATATATAACCAGATGGCCGCGGCCTGCATGTCGAGCCCGCCGAGGTATTTTTAAAAACTTTAACGCAAATTTCGGACGGACGGACGAATGGACGCACGCACGGACTGACGCACACACGCACGGACACCCGGACGTCGTTGTGATCACCGCCCACCAACCCCCTCCCCCACCATCAGTGCAGGTGAAATATGGGATTCAAACCAAGTATAGCGACACATAGCTGTTGACAGGTAGCTAAACACCATTAAATAAATACATTTACCTATAGACCAATTATATAGGAATAGGAAGTAATGAACATTCATGACATCCATTATTCACCGACTTTGTGAAACTGGATGGATGTGAAAAGGTACACCAGCCTAACATTAAATCTGAAGCCATGCCCTATGCAATTTAAATTTAATCAAGTACGAGTTAGTTGGGAACGTACGCCAGTGTTTTGCAGGGAACAAAAGCTATAAATGTGCAAACGAGAGCAAAATAGATGTATATGAATAACAATTGATCAGATATTGCATGTTGTAAGCCTGCCATAAACATTGATATTGCTTATTTAAATTGCAGGTACCCAATTGGAACACATCAAAGCATGCTAACTATGGCAGCCATCTTGAATTTTAAAATGGCTGGCATATGTGTTATTAATTACAAATGTGCCAAAACATTCTCAATCAATAGCATACATAACAAGCAACATTTCTAGTCCAAACCATTGGAATTCTCTTGCTGACCAAATTGTTTGATTATAACGGTGGACATTTTGAAATACAAAGCTATATAAACAACACTTTAATTCCCTTACGATACATGTGTAAAAAACAAACTTCATTTATTGCATGATTCTGTTGATATTTATCCATTTTATCATTGAAATTGCTTGTATTCAATTGAAAATAGCACAACATGTAGTGTTATGGTGGCCATTTTGAATTTTTAAAATGGCACACATATCTGTTATTGAACAGAAATATTACTACTTCATTTTTATATATATCCCATGAATAATTTGTCTAACTTGTGGTCGAAAATGTGCTTATTCTCTTGATAAATAGAGTATGTGGATCTTTACTGACACCATTTTAAAATTCAAGATGGCCGCCACACGTGTGACCGAAAAAAATGGTACCAATTTGCTTTTTTGCTCCGTCATATACGCTGTCGTAAAAATACATTTCCGAAGACTATAGCAAAGATATCAGCAGGTTCACATTTTGACACCGACTATACCCCCGTGTGGGCCTGACATATAATGGTAGAGGTCATAGATTTGATTGTTATCAGCAATGCATGTGAAATGTGAAGCAGATCCGTGCAAGGAAATTGTAAGCCATTTAATCTAGTGTTAAGGTACGAATGCACCAAGTATGTGACCTTGACCCTGGGATCAGCGGGGGTTGGACCAGAGCTCCAGATAAGCTGCCTATTTGCTTAAATACCCAATTAAAATTGCCAAAAACCCAATTGAAACCAGAAGTAGCGAGTATCACAAAGCAACACATCTAGGTAAGATCAAGCCTTTTTATTTTGCAGCAAACTATTCAATAATTGCTGTCTGTTGATGCGTAATCAGTAGTGGGATTTTATTTTACCCAATTAAAATTTTGAAATACCCAATTACTTCAGAAATGATGGAGCGACAAAATTCAACTAGATTGGTCAGTAAGCGAGGCTTACGGAATACCCCCGCGTGGGCCCAGGTACCCCTAAAATATGTAAAAATTTCCAAGTGTGTGGGCTTGTGACCTTGACTCTGGGCTTAGCGGGAGCGGCATGCACGTGAATTTGTCACAGGGTGGTAGAGGTCCATTGGAGCAATGTGTGTGTGAAATGTGAAGCAGATCCGAGCAAGGAAATAGAAGTTCTAACCAATTTCTCTGATGTTAAGTTTTGCAAAGAGACTAAGTATGTGACCTTGACCTCGAGATCAGCGGGAATTTGTCACAGCATGATAGTAGAGCCTTAGAGGAATGCATGCATGAAATATTAAGAATTTTCGATGAAAGAAATAGAAGTTATAACAATATATCTCTGATGTTAAGTTTTGTAAAGAGACTAAGTCTGTGACCTTGACCTTGGGATCAGCAGGGATTGGAAGGTCGTAGATTTGTCACAGCATGATAGTACAACCTTAGAGGAATGCACAAGTGAAATAATAAGAATTTTCAATGAAGGAAATAGAAGTTATAACTTATTTCTATGATGTTAAGTTTTGTAAAGAGACTAGTATTTGACCTTGACATTGGGACCAGCGGGGGTTTGAAGGTCGTGCATTTGGCACAGCATGGTAGTAGAGCGGTACAGGAATGCATGTGTGAAATATTAAACATTTTAGATGAAGGAAATAGAAGTTATAACAATATTTCTCTGATGTTAAGTTTTGTATGTAAAAAGACTAAGTATTTGACCTTGACCTTGGGAACAGCGGGGGTTGGACGGTCGTGGATTTGGCGCAGCATGATAGTAGAGCCTTACAGCAATGCATGTGTGAAATATTAAGCATTTTAGATGAAGGAAATAGAAGTTATAACAATATTTCTCTGATGTTAAGTTTTGTAAAGAGACTAAGTATTTGACCTTGACCTTGGGAACAGCAAGTATTTGACATTGACCTTGGGAACAGCGGGGGTTGGAAGGTCGTGGATTTGGCACAGCATGGTAGTAGAGCCTTACAGGAATGAATGTGTGAAATATTAAGCATTTTAGATGAAGGAAATAGAAGTTATAACAATATTTATCTGATGTTAAGTTTTGTAAAGAGACTAAGTATTTGACCTTGACCTTGGGAACAGCGGGGGTTGGACGGTCGTGGATTTGGCGCAGCATGGTAGTAGAGCCTTACAGGAATGCATATGTGAAATATTAAGCATTTTAGATGAAGGAAATAGAAGTTATAACAATATTTCTCTGATGTTAAGTTAAATTGTAAAGAGACTTAAGTATTTTACCTTGACCCTGGGATCAGCGGGGGGTTGGACGGTCGTGGATTTGGTGCAGCATGGTAGTAGAGCCTTACAGGAATGCATGTGTGAAATATTAAGCATTTTAGATGAAGGAAATAGAAGTTATAACAATATTTCTCTGATGTTAAGTTTACGGACGCACGCACGGACGGACGGACAGACGGACAACCTGACTCCAGTATACCCCCCCACAACTCGTTGCAGAGGGTATAATTACTAATTCCTTATCTGGAGCCCTGGTTGGACGGTCATGGATTTGTCACAGCATGATGTAGATCCTTGGCGGAATACATGCGTGAAATATTAAGAACTTCCGCTGGAGGAAATAGAAGTTATAACCAACTTTTCAAATGTTAAGTTTTGTAAAGAGACTTAAGTATGTGACCTTGCCCTTGGGATCAGTGGGGGCTGGACGGTCGTGGATGCACAGACACACGCCAAAAGCGGCTACAATATGACACACACAAATGCTCCCAGTGGCAGATTAGAGAAACACTGAAGAACGTAATTAACCTGTAGACCGCTACACACAACAACTGTCGTCTGCTGTTGCTTTTATATCTTTCCTTATTTCTTCAATAAAAACATGGATTGACAGCACTTCAGAATCATTTCCAATGGAAATGATTCTAAAGTGCTGTCAAAGCATGTTGTTAATTATTCTAAAGTGCTGTCAAAGCATGTTTTGATGATAAAAATGGAAAATAGAAAATGAACGGCAGACAACAAATTAAAATAGCGGTGTAAGGGTAAGAATGGATGTGACATTTGTGCACAAGTCTTGTGTACTAAAATATTAAAGTAAAAATCTTAAGAGTTATATAGACGTTATGACAATTGAGTAACTGGCAAATTTGTCAGTGTTAACAAAGTTGTGAAGGTCAAAAGGTCAAGGTCATATTAAGGGCAGCATGAATGTGTGGCATTTGTGCACAAGTATGACATTTGGAAATACAAGTAAGTAATCCTTAAAGGGATATAAAAGTTATGACAGAATGAGTATTTTCGTCAAACTTAAATCTGATGGACGGACACACAGACCAAACTCTTGAGAGCCGGGACATATAAATAGCAGATGGCAAAAAAGAAATTAAGCAGATTACAAACTTTTAATTTTTACCTCGGGTTAACCCTTAAAAGGCGAGAACTGAAAATTGTTGTCTGCTGTTGTGTCATAGGCAAAAGTCCAAAAGGGGGAGAAAATCTGTGGCTCAGTGTCAATCATGACACTATAAAGAAGCTACATACCAAGAATCAAGCCTCCATCTATTACAGTTACAAGTACATGTACAAATGGCGGGTTGGGATCCCAAAATCAGAACTGAATATTTACAATAACAAAACTATATATTCGGCCCTGAAATCAGAATAATCCTGATCTGATGCCAGGTCCTCGCCACACCAGAATCACTTGGCCCCTCCCAAAAGCAGTAGGATCAGTGATAATCTTACTACTTTTATAATGGGCAATAACCCAATTCAACTCCCAGGTAACAAAAGAGCCAGAGATAAAAACGTACCGGAGGGCCAAACCAGGCAAATAGTGATTCCTAGAAGGAGGAATCACTACCGTTAATTTACGCCGTCTATAATTGTCACAGCATATACAGCTATTACAGTTTAGAAGTTTGACAAGTTACAGGACAAAATTGCCAAATTCCAAGTATAAAATGGGTAGATAATCCATTACCTGGTGGTCGAATCAAAACTAAAAAAAAATAATTTGCGCATCTAATCATAAGGAAGCTACATACCATGTACTGGTTTTACGAATTAGGAAGCAAAATTGGAAAGGTTTACGTAAAAAATGGGGAGATAATCCACGACCCAGGGGTCGAATAAAAAATTGAATTAAACTTTGCGCATCTACTTATCATAAGGAAGCTACATACCAAGTTTCAGGTGTGTAGCTATTTACGAGTTACAATGTTGGTGACGAACGGGACGGATGGACGGAAAAGGGTAACACTAAATGCCCCCTCCATTGTCGCATAAAAATAAACAGCAACAGACGACAATTTAATTCAGCATTGTATGGATTAATGTGCCATTCAATATTGCAGGATCATGTAAACACCTGCGTATACAAGCCAGCACACAGCCGAGTTGCCAACAACTGTCTACTTCAGCCGAATACAAATCCTAGTCCTACACTGCCTCAGCCGAGTGGACCAAATCCTTGTCATGCACTGCCTCAGCCGAGTGGACCAAATCCTAGTCCTGCACTGCCTCAGCCGAGTGGACCAAATCCTAGTCTTGCACTGCCTCAGCCTGCACTGCCTCAACCGAGTGGACCAAATCCTAGTCCTGAACTGCCTCAGCCGGCTGGACTAACTCCTAGACCTGCACAGTCGGTGAGTATGCACAGAGTAGTATAAGGGAGTCAAAATGATACCACCTCCCTCTGGGAGCCCCCCGCTATGCGCGGTGCCTCCCATCAGGAAGGTGGTATCATTTTTGACTCCCATATACTACTTGGGTTTTCCCCCATTGTATGGATTAATGTGCCATTCAATATTGCAGGATCATGTAAACACCTGCGTATACAAGCCAGCACACAGCCGAGTTGCCAACAACTGTCTACTTCAGCCAAATACAAATCCTAGTCCCACACTGCCTCAGCCGAGTGGACCAAATCCTAGTCATGCACTGCCTCAGCCGAGTGGACCAAATCCTAGTCCTGCACTGCCTCAGCCGAGTGGACCAAATCCTAGTTTTGCACTGCCTCAGCCTGCACTGCCTCAACCGAGTGGACCAAATCCTAGTCCTGAACTGCCTCAGCCGGCTGGACTAACTCCTAGACCTGCACAGTCGGTGAGTATGCACAGAGTAGTATAAGGGAGTCAAAATGATACCACCTCCCTCTGGGAGCCGCCCCCCCGCTATGCGCGGTGCCTCCCATCAGGAAGGTGGTATCATTTTTGACTCCCATATACTACTTGGGTTTTCCCCCATTGTCACACGGTATGGATGAGAAGAGTGGAAAACACTATATACCTCCCCTCTGGCTCTACAGACCGGGGACAGACGGATACACAGACCAAACACTATATATCTCCCCTCCGGCTCCACAGAGACCGGGGACTCATGGATACACAGACCAAACACTATATATCTCCCCTCCGGCTCTACAGAGACCAGCAACAGACGGATACACAGACCAAACACTATATACCTCCCCTCCGGCTCTACAGAGACCGGGAACAGACGGGTACACAGACCAAACACTATATATCTCCCCTCCGGCTCCACACGGATACACAGACCAAACACTATATATCTCCCCTCCGGCTCTACAGAGCACAGACGGACACAGGACCAAACACTATATACCTCCCCTCTCTACAGACCGGGAACAGACGGGTACACAGACCAAACACTATATATCTCCCCTCCGGCTCCACAGAGACCGGGGACTCACGGATACACAGACCAAACACTATATATCTCCCCTCCGGCTCTACAGAGACCAGCAACAGACGGATACACAGACCAAACACTATATACCTCCCCTCCGGCTCTACAGAGACCGGGAACAGATGGGTACACAGACCAAACACTATATACCTCCCCTCCGGCTCTACAAAGACAAGGAACAGACGGATACACAGACCAAACACTATATACCTCCCCTCCGGCTCTACAGAGACCGGGGACAGACGGATACACCGACAAAACACTATATATCTCCCCTCCGGCTCTAAAGAGACCGGGGACAGACAGATACACAGACCAAACACTATATACCTCCCCTCCGGCTCTACAGAGACCGGGGACAGACTGATACAGACAAAACACTATATACCTCCCCTCCAGCTCTACAGAGACCAGGAACAGACAGATACACAGACCAAACACTATATACCTCCCATCAGGCTCTACAGAGACCAGGAACAGACGGATACACAGACCAAACACTATATATCTCCCCTCAGGCTCTACAGAGACCAGGAACAGACGGATACACAGACCAAACACTATATATCTCCCCTCCGGCTCTACAGAGACCAGGGACAGACGGATACACAGACCAAACACTATATATCTCTCCTCCGGCTCTACAGAGACCCGGGACAGACGGATACACAGACCAAACACTATATATCTCCCCTCCGGCTCTAAAGAGACCGGGGACAGACGGATACACTGTGAAAATGGTGAAAAAACGGCCGCCGTAAAAATCTTAAAATTGTCATAACTTCTAGATGGGTGATGCTATCTTAAAGATCTGGTGTCTAATGCCATGTTTTGAAGGTCTACAGAGCTGCTGAACACATCAAAAGTTAGCTAATTGTAATATATAGATGAGAAATGGATGAAAGTCATCAATTTCTTTAGAAAATAACCATGGAAATGGATTGAAAATTGTATACTTTTGTCAAAACCATTGATTTATTATTATGAAAAGTAAAATACATAATTAGGCATTGGACACTGTCTCATGAATAAGGAATTAATGCATGTATGATTGATTGATTGATTGATTGATTAATGGTGTTTAACAGCCTGTCAACAGCTATGGTCATTTTTAGGCCAGGTCAATGGGGTCGAATCCCATATGTCACCTGTTGTGTTGGGGAGGGGGGGGGGGGGGGGGAATCCCAAAATCAGAGCCGAGTGTTTACATCGAGATACACATACCCAGCCCTGAAATTAGAATATCCTGACCTGGTGCCAGGTCCTAACCACACCAGAGTCACTTAGCCCCTCCCCTAAGAGTAATATATTAGTACTAATCCTACTACTCTTATAATGGGGTATAACCAGATTCAACTCTCAAGTAACAGAAGCCAAAAATGTACCAGAGGGTCAAACCAGGTAGGTTGGGATTCCGGAAAGGATGAATCCCGCCGTTAATGTTACCCATCGCATGCTCCCAACCAACCGCCCCTCATACATGACCTACATAAGTGAAATATGGTTATGTACATACCACAACATGTTGCTATACTAAGTCTCTCATAGACTGTGTCTATGAGAACCACATTATAGCAACATATCGTCGTGCATGTATATAACGACACACATCACATCCACACTTCACTATTTCAATACATGATTCTGGTATTGGAGTAAGCGACATCAGCTTGGGTGAGAGTTGACCATCGGCTGCCATTGCCCAGCCCGTTGTTAGAGCACAGGCCTTGGATTGACTGCTTGCCTCCATACCATGCTTTGATAATGTGCACGCTGAATGTGGAACTTTACTGCATCAGATGTGGGGGGGTAATGCCTCTGGTGATTTGGATTTATAAAATAGTTTTACACGGGCCTCATCACAGCAACTTGCGTCTGGTTCATTATACAACTTGCAAACAAATTGTTCTACAGAGCGAATTGTCTCGTCAGTCAGTTCGCCTTTTCCTAGGTCAGTTAAGAAGGTGATTGTCTGTGGTGAACACTTTCCATGCAGTACTCTTACCGTGAGCAGATATATATATGAAACAGTATCACAACCTGTTATAGCATGAAAGGGGAGAAGTGTTTCCAAATCTGGTTCACAAAGTAATAACTTGCCTGATATCGTGCACTGGGATATACTTGCGGTGCTTTGCTGTACCAGCTCTTATCCATAAGTATCGGCAGTTCAGTTTGTGGAAATGCGCGACTAGTAGAATCAATACATCGGCGTCTCGTGCTGAAACAACTATGCTTTCAGCATCGGCGTGCATACAATGCAGAATTATCCTTGTATCAGCCTCTTCATGCGTGGCTTGTAGGTGATCTACATTCAACTCTGAATTTGATGTCTGTACTTCATCCTCACTCTGCAATCCACCAGCAACAACGATTGTTTTGTCTGCTGGGGCATTTGCAACTATGTAGTTGGACAGATAACATGCTAGATCTGCCTTGTTCGCAGGCATGGCTATAAAGTCGGCCCAGTTGTTCGGAACAGGCAGTCCCGTCTTCAATTACTCTCCTGATTAGCATAGACTGCTTAGATCGTTTCTGCCTTTCTCCAGCCTTGATCCAAGTGTCTCTATAACGATCGTATGTAACATCAAATCTGCAGTAGGCTCCTCCTATGTTTATGACATGCTCCATAAATGTATTGGCAAGTTGATCGAAGTTCCGAACTCCTTCCCAAGTGCAAGAACGAGTGCTTGGCCATCAATGACAAGACACGATGATCCATCAATTGTGATCTCTGGTGGACATGTTATACCGTTTGCTAGAACGTCGGCCAAAGCAGATTTGTTATCCTGAGACTGCCATCCAGTGCAAGTGACACTGGTACTGCCATCCAGGTTGGCAAGTGCACTGGTATGGTCACGCATGGTGAAGGTATTTTATCCAGGTCCACCTGTCTACCAGCCTGGTAGGCAGTAATAAGACGCTGAAGGATGTTCCTGTCCACCTTCATTGTAGCCTCCTTGCTCTTGGTACATTTCTCAACTACATATAGTGATGCGAATGTTTGCGCCTTTGACTTGTGAAGAGGGTCTCTCAATTTATACTCTGATTGATCATTATCTGTCAGTCTTTCTGTCACAAACTTTTGAAAGCTTTTCTTGGCCCAATGTCTGGGCATTAAGCAGAGACTGTTGTATCTCTGTAGTCGCTAAATCATTGTAGCAATGTTGCGAAGTACGTGTGATGGTGATTCTGTGGCAAAAAACTCTAAACCTCCGGAGAACCGACACAAGTTTGCTTTCGTCTTCTGTGTCCCGTTTCATTCTAGCTGGCATTGTTTCATTGCGAGTCATTTGATCATGTCCAACTATTATTTCCCTTGTTTGTGCCGCGATGCATGCCCTAAGGTTATGCGACAGAGCCCATCCACTTAGTGCTGATGTGGTTTTCGTAATTCCTATAATTCCACCACCCTTCTTTCCAATGCCATTGAGCCACTCTGGACTGTGATCAGGGTCTACCTGGTTGAACCTTTGGCTTGATCCCTTCACAACAAAGTTTCCTTTCTCAAACTCATGTTTCACGTCAGTTGGTAACTGCTGCATTTCTGCCAGATAGATACAACCCCACCTGGCGTAGTTGGTGTGGTCATAGCGATGGAAAATGGGAGCATCTGCCGGAAAGCAGAGATGGAGCTCCCAGAGACCGTCTCGCTGGGCCCTGATAAACTTGAGTAGTATGCATACCATGTTCATGTACTGCCACCAGTATTGCAGGTTTGGGTCAGCTTTCCTACTGTCTATAAAGGCGACTGTAAGACTACGGAATACTGTGGATGCCAGCGTCATTACAAGGGAGTCCTAGTTGCTCGAGTCTGTTGATGATACAACACTTTCAATATCTTCCTTTAATCCCTGGTCATGCTCTTCGATGTAGATAACAACTGCAGTAGCAATATGTTCCATAGGCATTGTAACGTTAACTTATGAGCGCGGACACCCTTGGCATAGGACTTCCCTGACATAGCCTTTTCCGTCGAAATTGGTCCCAGTATTCCGCTTTCCACCCAGGCACACATTACCAGATTGAAGTTATCAACAAACAATAGGGGTGACACACAAACATCATAACAACTATGAGGCCGTCAGTTGCTGAATATTGGGTGAAATAAGCGAAATTCAAACATTTTCAGCTCAAAATGACCTTGACATTTTCGGCCTGATATGACTGACCTTATTATTGTAGTGCATATAAGTTAATTTTTACGGCAAATGAAACAAAGATTACATTGTATTAATTTGCAACATTGGTAATGGCTTAAGCATACGTTTATAATGTGAAAATGACATTTTTGTCATCAATTCCCCTCCGGCTCTATACAGAGACCAGGAACAGACGGATACACAGACCAAACACTGTATACCTCCCCTCCGGCTCTACAGAGACCAGGGACAGACGGATACACAGACCAAACACTATATACTTCCCCTCTGGCTCTACAGAGACCAGGAACAGACGGATACACAGGCCAAACACTATATACCTCCCCTCCAGCTCTACAGAGACCGGGGACAGACGGATACACAGACCAAACACTATATACCTCCCCTCCAGTTCTACAGAGACCAGGAACAGACAGATACACAGACCAAACACTATATACCTACCCTCCGGCTCTACAGAGACCAGGAACAGACGGATACACAGACCAAACACTATATATCTCCCCTCCGGCTCTACAGAGACCGGGGACAGACGGATATAGACCAAACACTATATACCTCCCCTCCGGCTCTACAGAGACCCGGGACAGACGGATACACAAACCAAACACTATATACCTCCCCTCCGGCTCTACAGACACAAGGAACAGACAGATACACAGACCAAACACTATATATCTCCCCTCTGGCTCTACAGAGACCGGGGACAGAAGGATACACAGACCAAACACTATATACCTCCCCTCCGGCTCTACAGAGACCGGGGACAGACAGATACACAGACCAAACACTATATATCTCCCCTCCTGCTCTAAACAGACCAGGGACAGACGGATACACAGACCAAACACTATATACCTCCCCTCCGGCTCTACAGAGACCGGGGACAGACGGATACACAGACCAAACACTATATATCTCCCCTCCTGCTCTAAACAGACCGGGGACAGACGGATACACAGACCAAACAATATATACCTCCCCTCCGGCTCTACAGAGACCGGGGACAGACGGATACACAGACCAAACACTATATACCTACCCTCCGGCTCTACAGAGACCCGGGACAGACGGATACACAGATCAAACACTATATACCTCCCCTCCGGCTCTACAGAGACAAGGAACAGACAGATACACAGACCAAACACTATATATCTCCCCTCCGGCTCTACAGAGACCGGGGACAGACGGATACACAGACCAAACACTATATATCTCCACTCCTGCTCTAAACAGACCGGGGACAGACGGATACACAGACCAAACACTATATACCTCCCCTCCGGCTCTACAGACCGACAGACGGACTACACAGACCAAACACTATATATCTCCCTCCTGCTCTAAACAGACCGGGGACAGACGGATACACAGACCAAACACTATATACCTGCCCCTCCGGCTCTACAGAGACCGGGGACAGACGGATACACAGACCAAACACTATATATCTCCCCTCCGGCTCTACAGAGACCAGGAACAGATGGATACACAGACCAAACACTATATACCTACCCTCCGGCTCTACAGAGACCGGGGACAGACGGATACACAGACCAAACACTATATATCTCCCCTCCTGCTCTAAACAGACCGGGGACAGACGGATACACAGACCAAACACTATATATCTCCCCTCCGGCTCTATAGAGACCGGGGACATAAAAATAGCAGATGGCAAAATAGAAATTAAGCAGATTACAAAATTTATTCTTCACTCGGGTTAACCCTTAAAATGTGGAACTTGCTGTTTCGTCATATTTTCACATTTTTTCAAGAAAAACATGGTTTGACAGCACTTGAAAATCATTTCCTTTGTATCATGTTTTTGATGAGAAAAATGGAATATAAACTAGAAAATGTGTTCATAGAAGATGGATACCCCAGATATCGCTTTGCTATTAAACGAGGCAAAATTCAAAGAACAAAAGGGGTAGATAATCCGTGGCTCAGTGTCAATCATGACACTATAAAGAAGCTACATACCAAGCATCAATCCTTCAACTATTACGGTTTTACAAGTGACAAGACAAAATGGTGAAATTATAAGTCGAAAAGTGCGAGATAATCCATGACCCGGGTGTAAAACAAAAAATTGATATGTAATAAACTTTGCGCATCTACTCATCATATTAAGGAAACTACATATCAAGATTCAGGTCTGTAGCTATTACTGTTAAGTTTTACGAGTTAAAAGGCAAAATTGCCAAATTCTAAGTCTAAAATGGGGAGATAATCCATTACCAGGGGTCGAATAAAAAATTGAAATCAAATGTGTGCATCTACTCATCAAAAGGAAGCTACATACCATGTTTCAGGTCTGTATCTAGTATGGTTTAAAAGCTTTACGAGTTACAAGGCAAAATTGGGAAATCTTAGGTTTCAAATGGGGAAAAATCCATTACCCAGGGGTGGAATCAAACAGAGATAAACTCTGCATACCTACTCATCATAAGGAAGCTAGATACCAAGTTTCAGGTCTGTAGCTAGTACGGTGTAAAAGTTTTACGAGTTACAAGGTTGGTGACAGACGGAAGGACGGGCGGACGGGCGGACGGGCGGACGGGCGGACAAGGGTAACACTAAATGCCCCCTCCACTATTGTGCTGTAGCATAAAAACAAACAGCAAACGACAACATTTAATTCAGCATTGTAAAGGTTAATGTGCCATTCAATATTACAGGGTCATGTGAACGCCTGCGAATACAAGCCAGCACGCAACCGAGATGCCAACAACTGTCTACTTCAGCCTAATCCAAATCCTATTCTCACACTGCCTCAGCCGAGTGGACCAAATCCTAGTCCCACACTGCCTCAGCCGAGTGGACCAAATCCTAGTCCCATACAGCCTCAGCCGAGTGGACCAAATCCTAGTCCCACACTGCCTCAGCCAAGTGGACCAAATCCTAGTCCTGCACAGCCTCAGTCGGTGAGTATGCACAGCAATTCAACATTACACAACTCAGGTTTGAGCTGTCATTCATATAGCGGTTCATTGACCCTTTCAACACCACAGGCCTGTATAGTGGAATAGGCAAACAGTGTAGATCCAGATGAGCCGGCTCGTGTTGAGCAGTCTCATCAGGATCTGCACTTTTTGCAAGTAATTTTAATATTTTTGAGAATAACCCCTTTTCATAAATGGACTAGTTTGAAAATCATTTTGTGACGATTGGATTGGTTGCATAATTAACATGTCAAAATCCATTCCAGTTGCTTAGGGGTGAAAGGGTCAACATACAGCATTTACATACGAGAGATGCCATGTGATTTTTTTGCACCTAAGAAGACGTCCGATCTCTTGAAAGTTGACGAAATAGAAGAGTGGCACACAACTTCTACATTATTTACGAAATAGATCATAACTATTTGTAAATATTTTTCATGGCAAATGGCAATGAACGTTTACAACATGTTCAGAACAAATGGGGAATAAAAGAGTTGCACACAATGTTTCAAATTCTACATTAGTTACGAAATATATCAGTTATTTGTAAATATTTTTCATGAAAAATCTGACATCTAAGGTACAAAATAACATGGCTCGTCTGATATGTGTAGGATTGTTTCGAATTTCATTTTGCGCAAATAAAACTAGAGCTGTTATAGGAGTGATCATAATACCCCCAAAACATTCTTCGACACATGAAAAAGTTTAATATCAGAAAAGAGCAGAAATCTTAAAGTTCATGCCCATTTTTGACATTTGAACTCTGAAGTCTGACCTTGACATTGGACGTAGGCACATGGGTATTGAACGCGACACATCGTCTCATCGTGGCAAACATTTGTGGCAAATTATTTTCAAATCCATTTATCAGGTTAGTGGAAGTGAAAGTGAATGGGTTTAACGTCCCAGCAACAGCTAAGGTCATTTAGGGACGGGACCTCGGTTTCAAGTCTCATCCGAAAGGCCAGATTTATGGGGTGACAAGATATATAGCGGAAACGCAATTAGCACTTACGAACATTTCAGTCGTACAAAGTTTAGTGAAACGGCCCCCTGTAGGATAGAAATACAATGGAAGTATTTTTTTTATGCCTAAGGCGAGTTTAAACCAACAATCTCCAGACTGGAGGTCAGGAGTTCTAACAACCCATGGGCCACAACCCATCCCTCAAATCATACGAAAATCCATTCATCAGATAGAAGATATACAGCGGAAACAAAATGTCCAGCAGACCGACCAACAAGCTCGCTCCTACATACCTCCCCTAAACTTTGTTTCTGAACACAAGTCCCCATTGACCTCGACCATGGGTGTTCGGGCGTCGGTCGTATGCAAAAGAAATCACCATCCCTAGACATTGTGGGCAAATTGATAAAAAATTGGTGAAGGAGTTATTGAGAAAACATTAAAAAAAATGCATTTGCCTTACAGATGCACGCATGGACGGACGGATGGACAGGGGTAAAATAAATAAAATCTGCCGAGGTCTGTCCGTGGATGTGTAAAAAGTGGATGACAATCATTCGACCTTGACAAAAAAATGCTCCAGAGTGATTGTCTCCTCGATAACATCTATTTGATATATAAAACAACTGACCACAGGGCCCTGACATTTTTTGATCCCGGGGTCATCATTTTAACAGATCTGAAAGAATATCGACTATTGATCATTCCTGCCATGTTTCGTCGAAATCGGTCAGGCGGTTCGCAAGAAGATCATTTTTTAAGAATTTGACATCATTTTCTATGTGGGCCATCGTGGATCAAGTGACAACTGTCATTTAACAAATATGAAAAGGCTTCACTCACGCACTATAACTGTAGTTTGACCAGTCGGCCAAGCGATTCATGGGAAAACATTGAAAATCTATATTACAAGGATGACCTTTCGGTGGCCATCATGGATGAAGTAATCAACCAATTTTGACAATAAATGTACCAGTGTATCCTTGCTACCTTCGATTTGATATAAACACGATCATGTTTGGTCAAATTTGAAAGTTGACCCCCCCCCCCCCCCGGACCCCGCCCATTTTAATCCTGGGGTCATTTTTTTTAAACAAATCTGAAAGAGCATTGACTATCGATCATGGTTGCTAAGTTTCGTCGAAATCAGTGTGGCAGTTTGTGAGAATTTTTTTTTTAAGAATTTGACCTACTTGTCTACGGCGGCCATATTGAATATGCAATGACGTCCATTTTAACATATCTGAATAGGAGTAACATATAGACCATCCCATGAAGTTTGCCAAGCGGTTCAGAAGAAGAGCTCGTAAAAGTGTAGACGGACAGACGACGGACGGAAAGCGGTAACAATAGCTCACTTGAGCCTTCGGCGTAGGTGAGGTAAAAACACCATCTCAAACGTCTTAAGGTTGTGTCATTTGAACGAGCAAGAACAACAGAAGGTGGGTTCATTGAATTTTTATGCATGAACCACTTTTTGGGTCAACTATGAGAGTCCATCACCTAAGCCCCTTAGCATCAGATGGACCATTTCCCATTTCCAGAATCCAACTAGAAATGGACGCTTGTCGACAAGCGCATGTGTATCCCCCTCCCCAGATACACAAGTAGTTTGAAAAAAGGGTGTTCGAGTTATGCTCCGGAGACAAAATCAGTGACGGAAAAACAAAGGGAGATAACTAAAGAATTAGTGATGCAAGAGTTGTCATTCTTGCGGGACACACCTTTAGGGTCGTGGTCTATGCATGTGTGAAGTTTCATGAAAATATTCCAAAGGGTGTTCGAGTTATGCTCCAGACACGAAATCAGTGCACGAAACAACAAAGGGAGATAACTAAGAAATTAACGACGCAAGAGTTGTCATTCTTACGTGCGACACACCTTTGGGTCGTCTTCTATGCATGTGTGAAGTTTAATAAACTAGAAAATGTGTTCATAGAACACGGATGTCCCACATATCGCTTTGATAATAAATGAGGCCAAATTGCAAGTCAAAATTTTCTTTTACCTGAGCGTTAAAGTTTTTGAAGCACCAAGTATGTGACCTTCACCCTGGGCTTGGCGGGGGCAGGACAAACGTGGATTTGACACAGGGGCGGTAGAGGACCATTAGAGCAATGCATATATGAAATATGAAGCTGATCCGTGAAAGAAAACAGAAATTATAAGATATTTACCTGAGCGTTAAAGTTTTTGAAGCACTAAGTATATGATGTTAACCCTGGGCTGGCGGGGGCGGGACGAACGTGGATTTGGCACAGGGCGGTAGAGGACCATTAGAGAACGCATATATGAAATATGAAGTTGATCCGTGAATGGAAAGAAAAATTATAAGATATTTACCTGAGCATTAAAGTTTTTGAAGCACCAAGTATGTGACCTTGACCCTGGGATTGGCGGGGGCAGGACGAACGTGGATTTGGCACAGGGCGGTAGAGGACCATTAGAGCAATGCGTATAGAAATATGAAGATGATCCATGAAAGAAAACAGAAATTATAAGATATTTACCCGAGCGTTAAAGTAGTGAAGCACTAAGTATGTGACCTTGACCCTGGGCTTGGCGGGGGGCAGGACGAACGTGGATTTGGCACAGGGCGGTAGACGACCATTAGAGCAACGCGTATATGAAATATGAAGTTGATCCGTGAATGGAAATAAAAAATTATAAGATATTTACCCGAGCGTTAAAGTTTTTGAAGCACCAAGTATGTGACCTTGACCCTGGGATTGGTGGGGCAGGACGAACGTGGATTTGGCACAGGGCGGTAGAGGACCATTAGAGCAATGCGTATATGAAATATGAAGATGATCCATGATCCATGAAAGAAAACAGAAAGTATAAGATATTTACCCAAGCGTTAATGTTTTTTTGAAGCACTAATTATAAGTATGTGACCTTGACCCTGGGCTGACGGGGCAGACGAACGTGGATTTGGCACAGGGCGGTAGAGGACCATTAGAGCAATGCGTATATGCGTGTTCGAGTTATGCTTTGGATACAAAATCAGAGCACGAAACAACAAAGGGAGATAAGTAAACAAGAATTCCGCGGAATCAGATGACTCGCCTTGTCCCGCCTTGACCTCGAGCCTGGGCCCGAAAGCAATTTTCACTGGCCCGAACATATTATACAATTATTGACTAGTGAACCATAGAATATCAGATTATATTCTATGGCTCACTAGTCAATAATTGTTTTATTATATATAATAGTCTGTATATAGCACTTACGACCTTATGCTACTAGACAAAAATAAATAAAAAGAATTTGAAAAAAAAAAAATGGAAAAAAAATAAAAAAAGTTAAAAATTAAAAATAATAATGCTTGCTACTGGAGCCCAGATTTTTTTTAATAGTCCTATATTTATCTACATATATCTGCACAGGTCCACATAATGCCA
>CM055271.1:83956198-84008999 GCA_029237695.1 Conchocele bisecta
GTCGCTATGGAGTTTGACCAGTGTCTTGGTGTCGAGACAGACCTGAATGAACAGTGTGTCATCCCTCAGAAATCTGCTGCACTCCTGTACGTGCTGCTTGCCGATATAAATTCTGCGATACCCAGCGCCGACGTTCTTCTCCACCATTGGTCGTTGGAAGGTGAGAAGTTGCGGCTTGGCTAGAAACCCACCACACACATTGTCCCCACTTCCATTCTGATACACAATCTTGAATGACACTCGCTGTTGAAATGGCTATTTCTGTAGCTCGGCAGACTCCCTTATGACGGCAAAACAGACTTGTCGAAAACTGAATATCGTGATAACCCAAATAAATATTTGGACACCATTTCTCTTGCGAAACGCATGAAAATTGTGTATACATGTATATGTGAAAATAAATGGTTTCACCACAACAGGGAGTATGCCAATTTTCATTTAGGGTTAGTATGGTAGTATGGTTTTAATGACAATAACAATGTATTTGGATATAAGTTGTTTTGGGAAACCCCTCTTTAATTTTCCCAAAGGTAGCGTGTATTGAAAATTTATTTAGGGTTATTAACGGTACTCATTGAATGAATGAATTGGAGAATTTATGTGGATAGGTATACACTATCGCCTGTTCAAATATACAGGTATTCGGCATGTTTCGGCTTTCAATTGGTATAATTGTATAGATGGACAAGGCTTCTAACTTTTGTTGGACACGACCTCGTATCATAACACTTCCATCTCCAGCGTAGTGACGGTTAATATTAACACAATGTACTTGAATATTGCCCTTGAAATCAAGCAGCATGATTGGATTGATCCTGAGCTGTGCAACAATCAAATTGCTTGATTTCGAGTTGTCATTATGTCTCCCCCCCATGAAATGGGGAGACATATTGTTTTTGGCTCGGTTGTCCGTCTGTCCGTCACAAAATTTGTGTCATGCATATCTCCAAATGTTTTTGAGTTACAGTCGTGAAACTTTACAGGAATACTTGTCATCGTGTGAAGTTGCGCACCTGGGGTTTTAGATGCGGATTCATCCTGTATTTACGGAGTTATGGCCCTTGATCTAGCGAAAAGTGGGGATTTTCAACTTGTCTAGCGCGTATCTCCAAATGTATTTCAGTAGAGTCGTGAAACTTTACAGGAATACTGGTCATTGTGTGAAGTTGCGCACCTGGGGTTTTGTTTTAGATGCGGATTCATCCAGTATTCACGGAGTTATGGCCCTTGACTTAGTGAAAAGTGAGGATTTTCAACTTGTGTATCTCCAAAAGTATTTCAGTTAGTCGCAAAACTTTACAGGAATACTGGTCATTGTGTGAAGTTGCGCACCTGGGGTTTTAGATGCGGATTCATCCAGTATTCACGGAGTTATGGCCCTTGACTTAGTGAAAAGTGAGGATTTTCAACTTGTGTCGCGCGTATCTCCAAAAGTATTTCAGTTAGTCGCAAAACTTTACAGGAATACTGGTCATCGTGTGAAGTTGCGCACCTGGGGTTTTAGATGCGGATTTATCCTGTATTTACGGAGTTATGGCCCTTGACTTAGCAAAAGTTGGGGATTTTCAACTTGTGTCGCGCGTATCTCCAAATGTATTTCAATTAGAGTCGTGAAACTTTACAGGAATACTTGTCATCATGTGAAGTTGTGCACCTGGGGTTTTAGATGCGGATTCATCCTGTATTTATGGAGTTATGGCCCTTGACTTAGTGAAAAGTGGGGATTTTCAACTTGTGTCGCGCGTATCTCCAAATGTATTTCAGTTAGTCGTGAAACTTTACAGGAATACTGGTCATCATGTGAAGTTGAGCACCTGGGTTTTTAGATGTGGATTCATCCTGTATTCACAGAGTTATGGCCCTTGACTTAGTGAAAAGTGGAGATATTCAACTTGTGTCGCGCGTATCTTCAAAAGTATGCAGAAAATACAAGGTAGCTACATATATGCTGTTGCTGCCTTAAATTCTATTTTTCCAAGTCCTGATAACATGCAGTGGTGGTATTGGGGGAGACATATGTTTTTGTCTGAAAAACAATCCTCTAGTTACCAATAGATGTTGAGAAACGTTGGGCAACATTAACTCGGACGGTTGTGTATGTCGCCTATATCACATACATTCGTATATGTATCCCTTTCATTATCCCCTCGCCGATAGGCAAGATGGGATGCAGCGTTCAAACAGTTCCGGAGTGGTACGGCAAACGTTTACCCACGGCTGGACATGGTCAAACGTTATTGTTACATTTCTGTCTGAAATATCGTGTAATTTGAGCATGTATGCAGTACTTTCGATAATCTGCTCCATTCAAACAGCTGATTTTACATATACATGTTCCGGGGCCGCAGTACACGTCGCGTGATGTAACCACATCGATTTCAAAATTTCAGTGTAACCGTTGTGAACTGGTCTGGTGACGTAATGGCACGTTCTAGTAATGTCATGAGACACATTCATTACGTTGTTGTTGGCTTGGCCACGGAATGAATATTGTCTACAGCCATAGTCAAACAGCACGTGCTGTACGTTTGAACACGGCTCGAGCGGTGTCGAACAACAGCAGTCGTGAAACAATTTGTTATAATTTTGGTTGCCTTTCACGCCACTCCTTGATATTTCACACATCCTACCTCCAGGGCTCCTCCAGATAAGGAATTAGTAATTGAGTATTTTCACTCCATCATATCGGAAGGAATTGGGTATTTCAAAATTTTAATTGGGTAAAATACAATCACACTACAAACAGCAATTATTGAATAGTTTGCTTCAAAATGAAACATGCCTTGGCATTTCATTAGAATTGTCTGCTTGGAGACAATTCTAATGAAATACCAAGATGTGTTTACATGGAAAATAAGAAGAACTAGAGCATCAACGGTTTGAGGCTTGATGTACTGACAAACGTACACTGGCAAAGTGATTAGAAGACATTGCCAATGACGAAAACATATGAAACTCAAAAAAAATTGATGCAATTCCAATGAAATTGAAAAAATAAAGTTTTGTATTTTCAGAATCGCTTGACTATCCTAAGCATTTTTCATTATATAACGTTCTACGAAATGTGTACCGTTAACCCCCTAGTCTGACATTGAAGTTGAGACGATTCTAAAGCACTCACAGCATGTCAGTTCGTATATAAAACCAGTGTCTGATACAGCCCACCATACCTGTCTGGCCTCCACCTCGAAGTTTGTCAGCTGTACACACTGTTCTAGGCGGCTAAGTTTATATGCTCGTTCTCAAACTTCAAATGCATGTAGCTCGCGCATTTGAGCAGATAGCTAAAAACTACCAGCGAACTGGAGATAGAGAATTTTATTGGCTTTTTAATGCAAAAAAAAAATATTTGAAATCGGTTGAATAATAAGGAAGTTATGACCATTTCAATTTTTTTTTAAACTTCAAATGCCTACAACTCTCTCATTTGGGCAGATAGCCAAAAACTACCAGCGAAACCGGAGATAGAGAATTTTGTTGGCTTTTTAATGCAAAAAAAATATTTGAAATCGGTTAGATAATAAAAAAGTTATGAACATTTCAAATTTGAAAAATTGAAAAAAAACCGTCCAAGTTTGAAAGACAATAGAATCAGAACTATTCAAGCCATTGCTCTGAAAAATATCATCTTCTGTGCGGATGAATGTCCCGCGTGACGCTGTCAAAAAATTATGTTGCTGAGATTACTGTACAAATTGGAAACTGTTTTCAAAGACCACCCGTTAAAATAAAATAAAAATCTGAAATTGTTGATTTTTTTCATTTTTCTCAATTTCACATGTCTATAGCTCTCTCATTTGAGCAGATAGCCAAACATTGTCAGCGAAGCGAAGATAGAGAATTCTCGCAGCTTTACAATTCAAAAAGAATTTTTGAAATCGGTTGGAAAATAAGAAGTTATAGGGAATTATATGATATATGACGTCACTTCCGGTTTCGTAAAAAGTGACGTCATGAGAATTCTGAAAATTGCGTTATTCTCGTCTCACTGTTGATGCGAATCGGTATACAAAATTTGAAGTCGATCCGACCAGCGGTTTGGGCTGTAGTCTCGACGGCTGAATAAAAAGAAAAAGAAAAAAAAAAAAACCAACGAAAACAAAAGGTTTGAGGAATCAAATTCCTCAAACCTAAAAATATGCTATATTTGTGGTTTGTTTATTGTTTTCTGTAGCATTATAAATGTACCACAAATTTGTTAATGCTTTTTGATACTCGCTACTTATGATTTCAATTGAGTTTTTGGCAATTTTAATTGGGTATTTACGCAAATACGCAGCTTATCCGGAGCTCTTTACCTCTAATGGTTCTCCAACATCCATGACACTCGGAACCCCGCCCATTCCAAGGTCAAGGTCACAGTCTTAGTGTTTTACAAACTTAACATTGGTGGAAATTTGTTATAATTTCTGTTTCCTTTCACCCCAATTCTTGATATTTCATACATGTCTTCCTCTACTGGTTGTCTATCATGCCATGGCAAATACATGGCCCTCAGACCCCAAGGTCAAGGTCACACAATGTCTTGGCGCTTTCACAAACTTAACATTGGGGAAAATTTATCTTAATTTTTATCATCCTTGCACACAGCTTGATATGTTAAACTAAAGCACCACAGGCTCGCGTTGTTGTCTTCTGACAACTCTTGTTCAATAACTCATGAACCACTTCACCAATTTTGATAATATTTGGCCACAATGTGTGCTTTGTTTTGCATACGGCCCACATCCGACCGCCCAAGGTCAAGGTCATTGAGCACCTTGTTTGTAAGGCAAAAATGTTAAAGCTTTAAAGGTACATACCCACGCAGTAGGCACAAAATGTTCTTTAAAGGTACATACCCACGCAGTAGGCACAAAATGTTCTTTAAAGGTACATACCCACGCAGTAGGCACAAAATGTTCTTTAAAGGTACATACCCACGCAGTAGGCACAAAATGTTCTTTAAAGGTACATACCCACGCAGTAGGCACAAAATGTTCTTTAAAGGTACATACCCACGCAGTAGGCACAAAATGTTCTTTAAAGGTACATACCCACGCAGTAGGCACAAAATGTTCTTTAAAGGTACATACCCACGCAGTAGGCACAAAATGTTATTTATATCAGAGACGTAATATGAGACATTTTCTGGCGAAATAAACATTCATTCACCATTACCCCACGTATTGATTGGCACTATTATACATTTTATATCAGAAGTAAATTTCCACACTGATATCAGGGGCGATAACCGTGTTTCCTTAAAATGTTAACGGACATTACTATTTATTATCTGTATTTATTTTTCGATGTGCAATGATCATGCATACTTTATAATCTGTCATAAATATTTTTTTTTTCAGGTGACGCATTTAATTAGTATAAATAATTAAACAATATTATGGCTCATTTGCATATGAAAATAGCCTGATACCACTGCGCGTCACTATCAGTAAAATAAATATTACTAAATGATTATATCATTATAGCGGGCACTCGTAAGTTTTAGAACTGGTGGAATAGTGACACAATTATACACTTATTTAAATCACATAAAGAACATTTTGTGCCTACTGAGTGGGTATGTACCTTTAAGGCTGCCAGCGAGGGATTAGCTTACAGATATTGATGCCATTGTTATTCTTAAAGCTGGGAAACATCATTGCCCGCTATACAGGTATGCATGTTTAATTTATTGATAGTGACACGCGGTTGTATCAAGCTATTTTGATATACAAATAATACCGGCAAGACATTTTGTAATTATTTGTATCAATTAAATGTCTGAAAAATATATTTATCGACAGATTATAAAGTATGATCATTGCACATCCAACAAGAGTTGTCAGAAGACAATGAAGCGCGCCACGTAGTGCTTAGTTTAACGAATATCATTAAGCTGTGTAAAAGGAAACAAAAATTAAAAGAAATTTCCACCAATGTTATGTTTGTGAAAGCGCTAAGATTGTAACCGTGACCTTGGAGTTAGCAGGTTTCTGAGGGTCATGGATTTGGCATGGCATGTTGGAGAACCATTAGAGGAAGGAATGTGTGAAATAAGAAGTGGGGTGAAAGGAAACAGAAATCAATGCAAATTTCCCCCAATGTTAAGTTTGAAAGCACCAAGATTGTGACCTTGACCTTGGGTTTAGTGGGGTTATGATGGTCGTGAATTTGTCACAGCATGATAGAGAATCATTAGAGAAAAGCATGTGTGAAATATCGAGACGTTTGGTAAAAGGAAACGGAAATTACAGAAATAGCAAATTTCCCTCAACGTTAACCCTTCCACTGAATGATTGAACATTGGAAAGAATAACATGGCATTAACATTAAATATATAGGATTGGAATAGGTGAATTCCAATCTGGACGGTGGACTATTCAGAAAGAATGTGTTTATCTTCTTTCACGTGTTCATATTCTTCCCCTTGAATTACCTCCCATCACATGACGTGGCGTTGCTAACGTCACAAGTCCCCTGATGATCTGTCAGCAGTGAAACCAGTTGGGAAACGTGAATTAAAATATAATTTCGTTGTAGAGTGGGACTTTATTTATTTCAATCATATACAGGTAATTCTCGTTATCTCGCTAAAGTTTGTGGGTTATCTCCTCATAAATGCCTCTGAACCATGATCTATAACTGGATTGAATATTAATTTGACGTTAAGAAATGCGAAGTTCAATTTACTAGACTGCCACGCCGTTTAAATAATTTATTTTTAATGTTAAAGTAGTCGATGTTGCATTGATTAATTGATCAATTAAAGTTTAAGTGAATCTCTTTAACGCATGTGATCGGTGACGTTTTTGATTTCTATAGATGTGTCAAAACTTACATTTGGCAGGGCCGTGCTCAAATTTTCACATGATCAGAATACATATGTGAAAAAAACGTACGATCTGAACTTGATTTCCACCTTGACTAAACCGAAATATTGACGTGTCCGGTATCAATTTATCATGAGTAAAATACATGATGAGGGCATTCTGTCGGGACCTCGGACATATATCGAGATAAGCAGGTATATCGAGGTAAGCGATATCGAGATAACAAGAATCAGCTGTACTTTCCTTGTATGTGCACATTGTTTTTTATGCTATATGAAGGACTCTGATCTTTTACCCAAACATACATAAAAATCCCATTCTTTTCGGAATGCACATTTACGGGTATGTAATTTATTAAATATTTTATTTTTTGTTATTTCTCATTGAAAGTATATGTTGTGACCACTCATTTGAACCGTCTCGACGAGACTGTTCAAATGGTGGTCGGGACATATACTTCTGAGCGCATAGAAGGAAAATATTCAGGATTTTCTGCAAACATACATAATGGCGTATCCTCAAAATGAAAAGGGTTAATACAGAGAACTCGGTAATTTGGAGCAGTAGCCTATCATTGGATTCCAAAAAGTAGTACATGCAAACAAATCACATGGCATCTCTCATATGTAAATGCTGTAATAAATGTGTTCTTAACCTATCCAATCGTCACAAAATGATTTTCAGACTAGTCCATTTATGAAAAGGGGTTGTTTTTGTCGAGCCCGCTTGCGGAAAGCGAGACGGTGATCACAATGACGTCCGGGTGTCTGTGCGTCCATGCGTGCATCCGTCCGTCCGTCCGTCCGAAATCTGCGTTAAAGTTTTTAAAAAATACCATCAAATGCCTCGGCGGGCTCGACATGAGGGCCGCGGCCATCTGGTTTGTTGTAAAAAATATTAAAATTACTTGCAAAAAGTGCAGATCCTGATGAGACGGCTCGTCAAGAGCCGGCTCATCTGGATCTACACTGTTTGCCTATTCCACTATACAGGCCTGTGGTGTTGAAAAGGTCAATGAACCGTTATGAATTATGAACTATGAATGACAGCTCAAACTTGATGTTGAATTGCTATGCATACTCACCGAATGAGTCAGATTTAGTCCACTCGGCTGAGGCAGTGCGGGACTAGGATTTGGATTCGGCTGAAGTAGATAGTTGTTGGCAACTCGGCTGTGTGCTGGCTTGTATACGCAGGTGTTTAGATGATCCTGCAATATTAAATGGCACATTAACCTATACAATGCTGAATTAAATTGTCGTCTGTTGTTGTTTATTTTTATGCAACAGTGGAGGGGGCATTTAGTGTTACCCTTTTCCGTCCGTCCGTCCCGTTCGTCACCAACATTGTAACTCGTAAACCCCTAATAGCTACACACCTGAAACTTGGTATGTAGCTTCCTTATGATGAGTAGATGCGCAACGTTTATTTCGATTTTTGATTCGACCCCCGGGTCGTGGATTATCTCCCAATTTTTTACCTAAGCTTTTCCAATTTTGCTTCCTAATTCGTAAAACCAATACTAGCTACATACCTGAATCATGGTATGTAGCTTCCTTATGATTAGATGCGCAAATTTTTTTTTCGAGTTTTCTTTCGATCACCAGGTAATGGATTATCTACCCATTTTATACTTAGAATTTGGCAATTTTGTCCTGTAACTTGTAAATTTCTAAACTGTAATAGCTGTATATGCTGTGACAATTATAGACGGCGTAAATTAACGGTAGTGGTTCCTCCTTTTAGGAATCACTATTTGCCTGGTTTGGCCCTCCGGTACGTTTTTATCTTTGGCTCTTTTGTTACCTGGGAGTTGAATTGGGTTATTGCCCATTATAAAAGTAGTAAGATTATTACTGATCCTACTGTTTTTGGGAGGGGCCAAGTGATTCTGGTGTGGCGAGGACCTGGCATCAGATCAGGATTATTCTGATTTCAGGACTTTGTATATGTACAGTCGAACCTGTGTTAACGACCACCTGGGAATAGCGACCACCTGTCCACAACGGCCAATTAAAAAACCCCCCGTCCAATTTTGTTCTTTTATAAGACCTTGGAATAACGACCACCCCCGAACTGCGACCAGCGACCAGCTATTTTCATTCCACACGGCATTTTTGTATGTGAACAGCGACCATGTCATGTTTTTGTCGGCCAAAAAATAAATAGCACCACAATCGCTATTTTCCTTTCATCAAATTCTGGTCACTATCATCTGAATTGCAACTGGTCGTAACCAATTAGTCATCAATTACATTCGCATTCTTTTGAAAACATTTACCTTGCCCGATATGGTCGGTGTCATTTTGGCGACATTAAACATTTTCCATGAAAAATATTGCATAACTATTAACGGTAATTCCGCGTCGTGTATTCCAATAGGCATAATGCAATTCCGCGCAAGTCCTAAAACTCCATCATTAGCTGGCAAACTGTGTTTACACGATGCTGATTCGTCTACAGTGACAAGACTAAGACTTCAAACACACCGCGCTTGTCAAGTGTAAATTTCACACCGCGGGGCACAAGGCCATATCAAAGATCAATACACGCAGTTGCTGACGTCAGTCACGTAGTCCACACTTGACTGGTACCCTGTCGGATGCGCAGCCTAGCGTTATTCCTAGCGACCGGGAACCAGTCTAAAGTGACATGACAAATGTGTTTATATGAATTGGGTCTCGATCTCCGACAAATCCCGGCTTATTGCATTAGCGGCCAGACCAGGCAGTGGATTCGAGTAGTCTGCCCATGGTTTACAATGCTCGCGAATCTCTAATTAAAAACATCAGTAATTACGTCAGCGGACATAGCCAATTCGTCATTGGCCGCTTAAATATTCGGGCTTGACCAGGATAGTATACATTGGACAGAAAGCAAATAAGCCTGGTGTTCTCTCCTGATTTGGACACCTATCTCGTGTGGGTTACTCGACTTGACACATTCAATGAAATATTTTTGTTACAAAAAAAATCGCGGTTTTCACAGGCCGCGCCACATAGGCTATCGTTTTAATAAAGACTATATGACCGTTATTAATTTCAACTGATGGTGTGAAATTGAGAATAAGACAACAAAATACTAATGGTCATGCTAATTAAACCACTTACATGTAATTACGACAAGCTATTAAATGGTGCACCAAAGCAAGCCGCGGGATATACTTATCATGAAGATAATTACTCCCCTTTGTATATAATTTCCAAAGCGAGGCTGGGTTCAGAACGCTAACAACAAGATGACAAAACAAAATAAATTGACTATTTTTGCCATTTTCATGCAATTATTATACGACCGTTTTTAAAAAAACGGTACGTATTATGTTTTACCGCATGACGGGCGGGCGGCTGAAGAAAAAGTGCATAGTTCGTGTACACAACTCCTCCGAAACCGTTCAGTCGATCGATCTGAAACTATACACACGTCTTCTACACATATTGAAGATGTTCACCTTGGTGTTTTTATGCCGAAAAAATATTTTTTAATAAATATCACCTTTTTAGCTTAGCCATTTTTTCTACATTTTTCTATACAGTTCTATATACGGTACAGAGTTTGTGTACACAATTCCTCCGAAACCGTTCAGTCGATCGATCTGAAACTATGCACACGTCTTCTACACATATTGAAGATGTGCACCTTAGTGTTTTTATGCCGAAAAAATATTTTTTAACAAAAATATCATCTTTTTAACTTAGCCATTTTTTCTACATTTTTTCTACATTTTTGTATTCAATTCTATATAGGGTACAGAGTTTGTGTACACAACTCCTCTGAATCCGTTCAGTCGATCGATCTGAAACTATACACACGTCTTCGAGATGAAGAAATAATGCTATACAGTTTCAAAATTCTCATTAATGTTTCTTGCCTTGGTGACAGCTTCACATTTCTGCATCTTTGCTGTCTGGCCCATATTCGACGGGCATATTTTGTGACTTACGGCACTCTTGTTAATTGATGAAAAGCAGATACACTCCACGATCGTGCAATAGCGAATCGTCAGGTGGAAGTGTATACAGCCAAGACGTTTTCTATGCATGCATATAGATTACAATAGAATGCTAAATACATGGCCGACTTTGTTGTGAAACTGGGAAAATGTTGGACCCTTGGAACAACGACCACCTGTCAACAACAACCACTTTGGCCACTTCCCTTTGCCGGTCGTTGTTCACAGGTTTGACCGTACTTGTAACTGTAATAGATGGAGGCTTGATTCTTGGTATGTAGCTTCTTTATAGTGTCATGATTGACATTGAGCCATGGATTATCTCCCCCTTTTGGAATTTTGCCTATGACACAACAGCAGACAACAATTTTCAGTTCCCACCTTTTAAGGGTTAACCCGTGTTAAAAATTAAAAGTTTGTAATCTGTTTAATTTCTTTTTAGCTCACCTGAGCGAAGCTCATGTGAGCTATTGTTACCGCAATGTGTCCGTCGTCGTCCGTCGTCGTCCGTCGTCGTCGTCCGTGAACATTTTCAAACGTCTTCTCGGTAACCATTGGGCCTATAGTCACCAAACTTCATGGTCATGGTCCTTAGGTAAGGGGATTACAAAATTGTTAAAATGACGTCATTACATAATCCAAGATGGCCGCCGTCTAAAAATAGCACAAATTCTTCAAAAATCTTCTTCTAAGAACCGCCAAGCGGATTTCGACAAAACTTGGTAGGAATGATCGATGTACAATGCTCTTTCAAAGTTGTTAAAATGGTGACCCCGGGGTCAAAAATGGGTGTGGCCCGTGGGGTCAAATTGGGGTCAAATTTTATTTTTGACTGAATATGGTCATATCATATATCAAATCGAAGGTATCAACGAGGCGATTACTCTGGTGCATTTGTTGTCGAAATCGGATGGTTATGTCATCCAAGATGGCCGCCGAAAGGTCAAAAGGTCGTTCTTTTATTAGAGATTTCAAAATTCTTCTTCACACAAACTACTTGGCCCATGGTGGCCAAACTTCACATTTATGGTCCATGGGTGAAGCCTTTTCAGATTTGTTAAAATGGAGGTCGTTGCTAATCCAAGATGGCCGCCGTCTAAAAACAGCACAAATTCTTAAAAAATCTTCTTCTCATGAACCGCCAGCCGGATTTCGATGAACCTTGGTAGGAATGATCGATGTACAATGCTCTTTCAAAGTTGTTAAAATGGTGACCCCGGGGTCAAAAATGGGCGTGGCCCATGGGGTCAAATTGGGGTCAAATTTAATTTTTGACCGAATATGGTCATGTCTATATCAAATCGAAGGTATCAAAGAGGCGATCACTCTGGTACATTTTTTGTCGAAATTCGATGGTCATGTCATCCAAGATAGTCACCGAAAGGTCAAAAGGTTGTTCTTTTATTAGATATTTCAAAATTCTTCTTCACACGAACCGCTTGGCCCATGGTGGCCAAACTTCACAGTTATGGTCCATGGGTGAAGCCTTTTCAGATTTGTTAAAACGGAGGTCGTCGCTAATCCAAGATGGCCGCCGTCTAAAAATAGCACAAATTCTTAAAAAATATTTTTCTCATGAACCGCCAACCAGATTTCGACGAAACTTGGTAGGAATGATCGACGTAGAATGCTCTTTCAAATGTGTTAAAATGGAGACCCCGGGTCAAAAATGGGCGTGGCCCATGGGGTCAAATTTTATTTTTGACCAAATATGGTCATGTCATATATCAAATTGAAGGTATCGATGAGGCGATGGCTCTGGTGCAATATTTTGGAATCGGATGATTATGTTATCCATGATGGCCTCCAAAAGGTCCATTTATTCGAGATTTTGAACGTCTTTTTCTCAGGAACCACATGGCCGATGCTGGCCAAACTTCATAGCAAGTTAAGATCCTTGGGTGAAGCATTTTCAGATTTGGTAAAATGAGAGTCATCGCTTAATCCAAGATGACCGCCATCTAAAAATAGCACAATTTTTTAAAAACGCATGAACTCAATGTCACATTCTCCTCAGTAGTATATAAGAGTCACCATGATACCATCACCTCTGGAAGGCACCGGCTACGCGCGGCATCTTCCACCGCATGATGGTATCATTTGTGACTCTTATATACTACTACCGCGAGACCATATATTTATGACATGAGAAGATACACCCTATTAGAGATAAGAATCCCTATGTTATACTCAGTATATATATACAACAATCTGTCATACTTTTATTACGAATAAAATAACAACTGACACCCTATTAAAGATAAGAAATCCATAAGTTATACTCAGTATTTTACAGCAATCTGTCACAAATATAAACTGACACCCTATTAAAGACAAGTTATCCATAAGTTATACTAAGTATATTACAACAATCTGTCATACTTTATTACGAATAAAATATAAACTGACACCCTATTAACCCTTTACTCCACAGCCAAGTAGGCTTATCAGCTATGCTGTGTCCATGCAGCAGAGTGTAAAATTACACCCTGCAGTGAATGCAGCACTGGCCAGATTACCTGCACCATCTCCATACAGCCATTTAGTGAAATTTCATGAATTATGTAGTTACTTGTTAAATATGGTATTTACTGTGTTTCTAAAGTGTAGAATCTCTTAGCAATGTATGTATGAAATTTAGAGGATAAATTTTTCTTTATATTCATGTAAATATTTCTGGAATATTTTTTACAGTTTTGTTGCTATCCTCTGTGATAGAAGAGTAAACAAATAAAATGTAGAAAATATTCATGTATTTTGTTATTTATTTTACCTATATATAACACTAAAATATGAAATACTATTAAAAATTGGGCCCATGACTAACAAAAGGGACTTTACGACTTGTGCGACCAGTGTAGCCCCAGATCAGCCTGCGCAGTCTGATCTGGGGATACACTGGTCGCACATATCCTAAGGTCACTTGGGTGTCCTGAAAATAAATATGTTAGTCCAAGATTCTACATGTAGCATGCCAAATATAAAACATGCCATGCAGACTTAGCTGATTCTATTGTTGCTGTGATGATAATCCATGTGTTCCACTATATATTTTCACTATACACTACTGCTGGTTGTGGTAACTGGCATGACACCCATCCTTGCACAGATGAACTCTGCAGACCGTGCATCCATAGACAGTCTCGTGGCGTTGATTCAAAACCGTCAAATGGTATCTGCAACGACGCTTTGGCCCATCAAGACGCCCATGGATGTGTCCCTGGATGTTGTCGGCGTCCACAAGTCCAGCATTTCCTGCCTCGATTCCGGAACGTTTGCGTTTGCTGAAGCCAGCTATGAGGTCGCGTACCAGCTCCAGTCTGAAGTCCAAGTGGTTGAATCTCTTCTTCTTAGTTGCTCGACGAGATGAAAGTTTATATAAAAGGAACAAGCGTTTACAATCGAAGAATTAACCAGAAACCAAAATAAATATCGCCACCATTTTTTGAATTCCGTCCCACATCGTATTTCATTCTATATTGGTCGTGAACGTCCACACCCCCATGAATTTATTGTAGCTATTGACAGACTGTGGCTGCTTCAGATGGTGCACAGTCTGGCCAACACGTCGCTGTGTGTCCATCTCTTCCGTTGGGTCGCTGAGTGTCGAGAGATGGTGCACAAGTCGTTTGTCCTTCCACACTGATGCCGTCAGGTTTGTATCCCCCTTTTGGACGATCTGGTACTGTCCCCTGGTCTTCAAGTCGCGAGGCTTTTTCAGCTCTTTCGGGAACTGCTTACGGTTCACGCGTACAGTGCCGCAAGAATACAACCATTTGCCAAAAGATTTTCCAAAAGGGGAACACCGGTGAAATAATTGTCGAAGTACACATGTCTGTAGGTATTGTGAAGGTTGTCCGTCAGCTTTGTAACTACATTGTAGCCCAGTCCATGTTCCGTCGTGTTGTTCTGTCGTCCTAAGTAGATGTCGAATCGTGTCAGATATGATGTGTTGGAGTCGCAGAGCATCCAAATTTTTATGCCTCGTTTTATGGGTTTGGCAGGCATGTACTGTCGGAACGAAAGTCTCCCAGTGTACTTGACCATCGCCTCATCAATGGCGATTTCTCTCGACAGGTTGTAGACTGACGGGAATGTCTGGAGATTATGGTCGATTACTGGTCGAACTTTGTATAGCTTGTCGTAGCCCTGCTGTCCCGGTTGTGGCTCGGCTGCCCTGTCTGACACATGAAAATACTGTGCCAGCTTCTGGTACCGGTTGCATGTCATAATGGATTGTATGCCCTGATTGCCAATGTAGGTATTTTGGGACCAGTACATGTCTGTTCTGGTAGGCTGGAAATTCCCATTATAATATTAATTCCAATGAAGGCGCGGAGCTCCAAGTCGTTCGTCTCTGTCCACCTCTTGTCCACCTCTTGTCCACCTCGCCAGACTGAGCCATCTTCCATCTCGCGTAGTTATTTGTATGTCTGGCCATGGAAGTGAACATCTCTGGCTTGTACAAAAGCCAAAAATAATCGAGTGGTGTTGCTGTAGATACATCGAATCCGTCTGGTAGATTAGGCCGGAGTTTTCTGTGAAGTCTTCTATCTGCAAATATAAATAAGTTATGTCATAATTTTTATATCAATATCTTAACAGTAAGCACTAATTTATTTGTATTCACATTCTGTGTCATTTAAATGACTGTGTACAAACTGTACATTTCTTAAAAAAAATATTTCCAGTAATACACAATATAAATTCATTAAAATGCAGAAAACAGCAGATTCTATTGAGCAGGTCCGTCAACAGACACTATCGCATATTATAATTAATTTTATTACCAATTAATATATTTAAAATGATGAAAAAACGGTGAAATTTATCCTTTTTCACGATTTCAATGCTAGGTCCGAAACGAAACGATGTGGGTGCGACTCGACTCGTGTGTCAATCGATAAGACCATTTTTCTTTCAGCTTAAAACTCACTTTCGATCGTAAATCAAAGTAAATTTTTGGTTGAAACACATTCTCAATTGAATATATTCATTGTTTCTTGCTAGTTTATGTCGGTTTTGTCACTAAATATGCAAAACTATAACTTGGAAGTTTGATTTTCAACAAAAGAAAATACGCACCGCAATGTCGGAAAATTGTCGTGTCCATCCGTCATCATCCGTCATCATGTTTTCGTCGCCGGAGATCTCATTGTCGGACGAGTCGTCACTTGCTGATGATTATTTCACTAACGTGAATATCTGATCCAACGTCTGAAGGATTAAAACCTTCAAAATCGCTCGCATCGTCATCGCTTTCGAAGAAATTGGAAGCCATTGTTTAGACGTACTTTCAATATTTGTTCCCGCGAAATCGAGCGTGGGTTCTATTTTTAAAATCAAGATTTACTCTATTTCCTTATTAGGAAAGTGTAGTAACCTTTGTGAATAAATTAATTATAAATGTTTGAAGTATCCAATGAAAAAGTCCCGACAGGTGTCGCTAGCGTGGGAAAAATGCTACAAGTAAATATATTGAGGGGCGTCGAAAGGCGCTTCCATGGAAATCGTGTAGAGGCGTCAAAAGGCGCTTGTATGGGGGAATAGATAGAGGCGTCCAGAGGCGCTTGCATGTGGGAGTCGATAGAGGCGTCCAATGGCGCTTCTGTGGAGTAAAGGGTTAAAGATAAGAAATCCATAAGTTATACTCAGTATTTTACACCAATCTGTCACAAATATAAACTGACACCCTATTAAAGACAAGTTATCCATAAGTTATACTAAGTATATTACAACAATTACGAATAAAATATAAACTTACACCCTATTGAAGATAAAAATATATTGGTTATACTCAGTATAATGCCTACCATAAAGCAAATGAGAGAGCAAGCTAAGAGTTGGGGAATTTCCCTAAGAGGTTTGAGACTCAAGAAAGATATAGCAGATAGGATAAGTGACGCGCGAGCCGTCATCTACGAGGAGAGGCTGCGGCGTGCGGTTTCGTTTCGACCGGACGACTGCCCGCCGACCCCGAAAAAACGCTCCGAGAAATTGGAGAACGTGACGACGGCCAGTCTGCGCGCCACCGCTTACGCGCAGCGTGTAAAAGAAGATCACAGCGCACGTAGAAAACCCCTATACAAGGCATACTACAATAAGATTTATCAAGGGTTGGTGGGGAGACCTCCCAAGAAGAGGAGAGATATCGCCAGAGCTTTGGTGGAGGAGGGTCCCAGGATTCTCGCGAAGAAGCCGAAGTTAGGGAAACTGTTGATAGGGGTAGGAGGAAGATAGTATGGACTTTCGAGAGGGGGGTAGACGGGGAGATCGCTAATCGCATAATGAATAAAATTCGCCCAGAGATGACCACGGCATGTTATCTGAGGTATTCGTGCTCGTATCGTATTAGGAACATAGAGACCGACGCTACTATGATCTATCACAAACAATCAAAGGGCAGTCCGTGGATAAACGAGATCGCCAAAGCCGAGAGTTGGATATCCGATAGAGAGAAAGGTCGAATGGACATCGACAAAGTCGATAGACCAAACACAAAATGGACTTCGTTCGTTGGATATCGGTCGAGGTGAAGATGATCATCGACGCACAACAACTTCTCATGGGAGCGGGAAAACTCCAGACTGGTTAAGACAGAAAAAGGGAATGTATTCGTCGACACGTACGACGACTACTTGTGTCTGTTTAGGTGCATAGCCATCCAACGTGGAGGGAGACCAGACCGCTGTTGTGAGAAGGCACGAGCTCTGGCTCGCGAATATCTCGGGCATGATAACGGACCGGGTAGCCAGGGAATTCCCCTGGACGATATTAAGAAGGTCGAAGAGCATTTCAAGCTGGGTATTCGCGTTTACGAGCCCACCGCCGATGGAGTGTGGTACCTCATGAAGGTTCCGGCAAATTACGACGTGGTTGGGGGGGAGACAATGACGATAGGAATGTTTGGAGGTCACTCGTTCCTCATAACGAATCTCCGCAAGATGACGAACGAGTACGGGTGCACCGGATGTCAACAACGGTTCACAAAGTCGTGTAACATGCACAGGCACGCGACCACCTGCATGGGTGGGAAGACCGTGGTGACATGTCCAGGTAAGAGGGTAGAGAGACCGCAGTCGGCCTACGAGAAGGCGTTCTATCCTAAGGGGTCAGCGAGTGTGAGGTCGATTCAATGGTTGAGCAGAGAAGAAGAGAGGGTGGGAAAGCACATACATCACGCCGACTGCGGTCACGGTGGTGAGAGGTGGGTGGCCGGTGATCCGGTCGACGGTTACTGTCACGAGACCGAGACCGTGTTTCAGTTTCACGGATGCTACTGGCACGGGTGTCCGAGGCATTGCATGAGAGGTAACGCGAGATCGCTGTACAAGAGGACGAAAATTCAAGACGCCAAGATAAGGAAGGCGGGTTACGAGCTGGTGGTGATGTGGGAGTGCGAGTGGTTGAATGAGGGGAATCCCCACTATCCACAATCGCCGCGCGAGGAGGAGACGACTCTGTACCCCCACCAGATAGTCTACGACTTCGAGGCGTATCTCGACAAGTCAAAAACCACGCGACCCACCAAAGACCTGACCTTCGAGGTCGAGCACGTTCCTATATCGGTGTCGTTGGGGGATACGATGCATGAAGGGATCACACACCTATGCGAACGAGATCCCGACACGCTAGTCGAGAAGTTCGTGACCGAGCTGCAGATGAGAGGCAAGGCAATCAGGGAGGGGGTTAGGAAGAAGTATCTGCCGGCCGACATAGATATGTTATCGAAGTCTCAGCAAGCAAAGATTATCTCTTGGATTGACCAAGTCCCGGTGGTGGGGTTCAACTGTAGCAGGTACGACCTGAACCTCATCAAGCAGTACTTTGTAGAGAAGTTGGCGGCCACCGTGATAAGGTGATGGTCGGAAAGAGAGCCAGCACGACGATGTTTCTGTTTACCCCGGACTTTAGATTTCTCGACATCATCCAGTATCTGGGACCCGGTACCACGTATGACCGGTGGGTTAAGGCGTACGACTGTAAAACGGTAAAGTCTCACTTTCCGTACGAGTGGTTCGATAGCGCGGACAAGCTCGACCATCCGGGGCTGCCAGACTATCCCGAGTGGTACTCGAAGTTGAAGGGTGAGTTCCTACTGTCGTTGTCCGAGTGGAAAGAGTGTAAGAAGGTATTCCGAGAAAAGGGGATGAAGACGTTCAAGGAATGGTTGCAACACTACAACGACTTGGATGTAGGACCGTTCCTGGAGGCTCTGACTAAAATGACGGAGTTCTACAGGGGAAGAGGCGTGGACATACTCAAGGATGCTGTGTCTCTGCCCGGTGTTTCCCTTTAGTACCTACTCCGCGGGTCGATCGATGGAAGGCGGACACGCCTGAGCTGTGGTCACCGAAGTCTGAAACTTACGAGATGATGAAGCAGGGATTGGTCGGTGGTCCGTCCATAGTATTCTCCAGATACGCCGAGGCTGGAAGGTCAACGATCAGGGGTCAGGTGGGGAGTCGGGAGGAGAAGATGTGCAAGGCGGTGCTGGGGTACGATGCCAATGCTCTGTACCTATCTACTCTATCGAAGGACATGCCGTGTGGTGAGGAGCAGATATGGACGTGTGACGACCCGGAAAGACAGTCGTATATAGACTGTTTCGTGAGGAAGGTCAGGAGTGAAAAGTGGTTCGGATTTGCGGAGTTGGATATAGAGGTCCGGAAACGTTGAGAGACAAGTTCTCGGAAATGTCACCGCTGTTCGTTAATCGAGAAGTCGATGAGAACGAGGTTCCACAGCACATGAAGGACTACCTGGCCGGGACCGGGAGGAAAAGAGTCGAAGGACAGAGAAAGCTCGTGGGGGCAATGTCCGCCAAGAAGATGATCATATACTCCCCGCTGCTAAAGTGGTATCTGGAGCACGGTCTGATCGTCAAGGCGGTGCATAGGGTGATAGACTACACGCCCGGCAAACCGTTTCAATGGTTCGTTAAAGAGGTCACCGCTGCTAGACGGACAGGGGACGTCGACAAGAGCAAGGCGGTGTTGGCGGAGATATTCAAACTGGTTGGCAACGCGTGTTGTGGCAAACTGATAGAGGCACAAGAGAGACACCTGAACACCACATATACGAAGGATGAGAAGACTGTCGATCGGGCACTGAGGTCGGCGTGGTTCGATGACCTGGAGGAGATTGGGGAGGCTTACGAGATATCGAGCAGGAAGACTCGAGTGGTGATCAACAGACCGTTTCAGTGTGGCATAGCGGTCTACCAGTTGGCCAAGCTCCGGATGCTGGAGTTCTACTACGATTTCTTGGACAAGTACGTGGATCGCGGAGATTTCGAACTGATACAGATGGACACTGACAGCATGTACTTCGCACTGTCGGAGAAGACGCTGGCGGCGAGAAAGAATATGAAGAGAAAGTTTAATAAGGAGAAAACCGAGTGGTTGGCGTGGGACGTGTGGAGCAACAGAACTCCGGGACTGTTCAAGCTGGAATTCGAAGGGGATAGAGCCATCGCTCTGTGTAGCAAGTGTTACTACGTGAGTGGTGATGGAAAATCTAAGCACTCGGCCAAGGGGATGTCGAAGAGATCTAACAATCTGACTTGGGGAAGGTATAAGAGTGCTCTCGAAGGGGGTAGGGATATGGCGGAGAACAGGGGATTCCGAATGATTAACGGGGTGATGAAGACGTACAAGCAGGAGAAGTTGGGGTTGTCGGCGTACTACGACAAGAGGAGAGTGATGGAAGACGGGTTACACACCGAGCCTATAGGATAGGTAAAAAAAAGAAAAGAACTCTGAAAAAAGGAGAGAATACTAAAGACTCTGACGATCCGGGGGTAGCTGGGTGTCAGAAGGCACCATAAGAAGTTCTTCGCGAACAAACCCTCGAGATGGCCCATCATCCACGGGCTCATCGGGTTTGATAATAGATCGATCTAGATGATATACATTGAAAGACCACACGGGATCAGTCGCGCGGCGGCTGCCACCTTCGAGCTCTCACGGTTGATAGAGGTACCGGACGTCAATATCCGATGGAAGCCGTTGCTCCTCTAAACCAACGGGTCGCCCGCGCGAGATGGCAGAGGGCTTGCTCGTCACCCTTTTAAACTTGATAGCATCTACGGGCTTCTTACCTATCAATCTGGTCACCTCTCCGTTCAGTGCGGAGACCACGGCGGGCAGTCTGGCCACCCACTCGGTCGATCGCGAATGAGGGTTTACAAGTTCTTTAGCGTATTGGTGTCCGAACAGTCTCTCAGCCAGGGTTCGATTGAAGCGCTCCACGATCCCCTGGTCCCGGTGGATGTTGACGCGGCCGCGTCTGACAGAAACGTCGTGCTTAGACAATAGATGAGAGACCGCGCCCATGAACTCGCGGCCGGGATCGACCTGGAGAAGATTCGGCCATTTGAGAGGACTCCTCTTATATATTTCGGGAGAGAGCCTCAGCCACTCCTTAGACTCTTTAGTGGCAACGGCTCAGCCCCCTTATAACGACTCGCTACGTCAACGATTGTCAGTGCGTACTTGTACGTCTTGCGACCGACGCGATCGTGAGGGAGAAACAGGAGATCCGCTTGGTGAACTTGGTTCGGCACCGGCACGTCGAATTTCGGGCGCGGAATATTGTGAGGCGCGGGTAAATAGATCTGCCAGATGGCCTGCTTCTTGAGCCATTCCTTGACAGTGTTTTCTGAAACCTTGGTAGCCGCCGCGAGGTTCTGGATGGCCGCGAGTCCCTTCCAGTACCCGCGGGTCTATAGTACGTGTTCGCTAGCTTGCGCGTTAGACGAACCGATAGTTTGGTATTAAGTTTGCGCGTGTTCATCGTATGCGATGTATTCTAATATATCGGACAATCTCCAACATGCCCTCGCCAGATCGGCCGGTAACTGCGTCGTTAATAATAAACCTTTGTTGGAAGTACAATCGCGATTGGGGGTTAAGTTCTGAAGGAACTTGGGAAAATCCAATCCCCCAGGATTGGTGGAGGAATATAACATCCGCTTTGCGAAAAGTGTGGCCGCTTTTTCGTCCTCGCGCCACGTCTCGAGAGAATCTCGGGCCAGACGAATCATACCCCCTGCGCCAGTTATGCGGTGTTTAAGGGCAGTGTAGCCTACATCAATCATAGCAAAATAATGTTTGTCAACTGACATCGTTCTATATATATATACAGTGCGACCCCGTTAGTACACGGAAGTCCGGCGACATACAACCTTCCGTGTTGCTTATCCGAACCGTGCTATATCCGTTCTCGCCCAAGACGCATCATAATGTCAACAAAAAATACATGTACACTGTACACTGTGACTGCGAATGAACGACGTCGCCAATGCCTATAATATGCCATAAGTTTTCACTGTTATCTTCGCATATAATAAATATATTGAATCCAAGAATTGTTAACGTCATGTTTTATTTATTCATCATGTTCATGTAGAATGTAGATCTACGCAGGTCCGTGCAATCCATTATTGTAAACGCGTGTAGAAAAAAGTGTAGTAATGATGACGCAATGACCCAATGACCGATATCCTGTTCCATCAGCTGCAACATCACGGACAAGCTCGTGCGTTGCAATCTGTGTTTACTCATATGGTGAGCACAGGTGGAAGACACGGACCTATGACACCAAAATAAATGCCTATTAAAAAAAATCCCATTATCCCACCCACCTGGTATCGTACTGTACATGACGTTAATAATAGAACGAGATCAAGTGGGTGGGGTAATGGATATTTTTGTAATGGTCATTTTCTTTTGTGTCACACGTCCGACTATTCCACCTGTGGGTTTGAGTACAGACCTGTCTAGACATGTTTTGCCAGACATGTTATAATATTGCGCCAGTTCATGAGGTAATCAGGCTTATCACGCGAGATTTTCGACGAAGATGAATCTGATAATAGTGTACATTTTCTGTAAACGATATCGAATGTTGACGAATATTAAATTAGTAATTATTACGCATTTGCTCTGAAACTTTCCGATATATTAGCAGAAAATAGTCGAATCATTCTCGGCGAAAATCTCAGTTACCGTATATAATAAAGTTGATTATCTCATGCACTGGCTCAATTATGACTAGGAAACGAAACAAGGCCAGTTGTCGTGTACACATTTGTGTACATGCGCCGGGGGCGTGGGCAGTGCTGTAAGAATTTAGTTAATCTGGGTCGAGTTAATCTGCGCGACTGATACGCGATCTCCGATTGGTCAGCCTTTACACCTAATTAATATTCCACCAATGGTGAGCGCGAACGCATGCCGGAAAAAATTAAATCGAGCACATAACAATTAGCACTGCTTTGTTACTGGTCTTACTGATCTTATTCCCAGTTTGCTCGGATTAATTTACGAAATGTGCAAACGTGATCAGCTGCACATTCACATCGGTGAGATAATAGGAGGCTATGCGCCCATAAAAAAAAAAATCGTCCATTTTGGGTCTAATTTGGGAAAGAATCGCAAATTTAACACGATTTCTGACAATAGACGTGTTACAAATTTAACACGATTTTGATATACAAATAGGAAAAAAATTCGGGAGCCAAGGCACAATCGTGTACTAACCGAATTCGTGTTATAGTGAAGCGTGTACTAACGGGGTCGCACTGTATTTATAAAAAAATTTATTTAAAGTAATTAATTTAAAATCTCGATTGAATATAGTAGCCGACGAGACCCACCACACCCATTCCCACGACGATGAACGCGATCTCGCGGTCTTTTTGGGGCTCTGACGGTACATAGAAATCTGAAAGTTGGGGCTCGCGATCCAGCGGCGCGTGACTTTTCTGCGGATATGCCAGCGCGTACTCGCGGTTGGCTTCTTCAACGTTCTGAAAAGTTTGTGGGGCGTTTTTTTTTGCGGCGAAGCGCTATTGAGTTCTACAGCTAAATCGTGACGCTTACGCTCCTCATCCACGTTCGAGCTTCTCATTTTAGAGAATATAAAGTTGCTACCGCTGAACGCCAATGCGTTTACAAGCGCACCACCTACTATTACTGCGATTGAAGCCATTTATTTCCATATATTAACTGTTAGAATTCCAGCTTTAACTAGATAATCTCGGGTCCAAACTGCGGCCGCTACATCTAAGGTCGCGAGCCCTACGTCTCTCACAGTAAAGTCCAATTTGGGAGCGGACCCTCCTAAGGCCATCTTTGATAGTCGAGCATACCCGATACTGAAACCCGATATCACCACGGCGTGATAAAGCGCATTCACAAACATTTTACCATCTTGTTCAGCCATTATAATTATATATATATTAAATGGGGCGCATCCAATCGCGATTGGTGTTTCGTAACTGTTTTTGGATGAATTGATGGGGGTTGTTTTTTCGATAAGGATTGGTGTAATAGGGGGTATTTCCACACGCACAGGGCACCAACAACTGCCAGACCACCACCAACAACCCAACTCCAATTCACGAATTTGGGTTCAATCGGATTCGCTCAACCTCGATTGGGTGTTGAGTGTGCTTCCAATTCGTGAATTGGGGGTGTTGTTGTACTCAACTCTGTCTTCAGATGTTTTCCTGTCTCCGTCCCCGATTGCAACGACTGTTTAGCCTCTCGAAGCTCGGCGAGTATTTTATCTTGTTTAACTTTTCGGGTGGCAGCCGCCGCCCTCCCAGCTGCCTGCCTTTTTGGGTTTTTATGTCGTGCAACCCCCAACTCCAATCGCGATTGGGTTGGAGGATCAATCGGAGTTGGAAGTGCTGCAATCGGGTTCGATTGGGTTGGAGCAATCCCCAACGCTGTTGGAGATTGCTGTTCCGTCACTCTTGCTGGTGTGTCTTGTGTCATCATTTATGATATTAATATTAGGGCTTATAGTTCGTGGGCATATATGTCCAAATTGACAGTGTTTACCCGTGGTCAACGCGGTTGTCAGCGGAGCTAAGTACATTCCAAATTTGTGATAGATTGAGCTGCAGGCTGTTCTAAGAGTGTGACCTATAAAAGGGTCAGTCTCTTGATCGTCAATCAATCCCGCGGTGTTTGGTATAGGGAGAAGTATACTAACGGCGGTTGCGTACAAATGAATAGCCGCCGATCCGAGAGTTTTTGTCATCTCCGCACCTAACCTAGATTCGTATCGCGCATACATTTTATCGATCTCCGCATCTGACATCTTATCCACCTGAAAAACTGAGAGACGCCGACCGAGATAATGCTCCGATTGTCCCCCAGCAACCAGCGCAGCTAGCCGCTCTCGTCGCGCCGCATTTTCATTTTCATTCGGAGTCGTTGCACTCAACCCAATACCAACCGCCGTTGGAGTTGGAGTTGATTCGATTGCTCTGTCGGTCATTATCTTTCAGGATGTTGGCAGTCGGAGTTGAGGTTTCTTCTATTAGCCGATCGAGAAGTTCGTCGCAGTTCATTATTGCTAATTTTCTTAAAAATTAATTTAACTATTCTAACAAGTCTCATCACTTTAACATATTGCCAAGCGCACCACCCGATACTTATGATCACCATTATGCTCGCAACAAAGCTCGCAGCGGAGCACCAAATTGTTAACATTGTTAACCATTGTTCAGCATTTGTTCAACATTTGTTAAGCATTTGTTCAGCATTGTTCAGCATTTGTTCAGTAATTGCTAAGTATTGTTAAGCATTTACTCGGTAATTACTAACGAGCGTTAAGTAATTGCTAATTAATTATAAAATTAATTGATAACTTCGTAAGCAGTTGGTTGATCAGTCTTTAGCAAAAGCTTGGCGTGCTTAATTTCCGAAAGCATCTGTCGAACCTCCAGGCGCTCCTCGCGCGTTGGGATAACGTCATTCTCTCGAAGACAGTCATCGAATGAGTCTCGGTCCTTGCAATGAAAGAGGGCGACCCTTTTCGTTTGCTCGCGCAGATCCTTGAGGATGGCGTTGTACTTTTGAGTGGATATCCATACGCTTTGCCTAGCATGGCGGCCAGAAAATGCGAGCTCGGAGAGCATGTCCTTCTTTTTGGTCATCGCCGCCTTGGCCGAGCAATCGTCAATCACGTATAGGGTACGTGGGCTCACCCTGGAATCTTTGGTATAAACCACGCAGCCAATCGTGAAGCCTATCACCGGGGTCAATAACGTATACCTCAGGGTCGGTCCATATCCACGGGCGCCGTTGATAAGTATCGTTGTGCCGCACAGTGGGACACAGGATCACAATGTGACGAAAGGCATCGCGGTAGGAGCCCTCGAGCAAGTCTAGGATGAAAACCGTTTTTCCACATCCTGTCTGCCCACATATTATGGCAGAGTGGGCATCTCCAATCGTGAATTGGTATTGATTGCTAATTTTCTTATATTTTTTCAAATTTATTAATTAATAAATCGTTAGAATGATTGCTAATTTTCTTAAAATTAATTAAATCAGTACAGTGCTGAGACGTATCGACCATCTTCGATGTTGAGTTATGCGTCTGTAATTATATATAAGTACACGTTCAATGGCCCGGCTCCGTCCGCCTCTTTGGTTATCTGGATCGTCACACCCTCGCTAGCGTTCTCAACTTGGCGTCCGCTGCCGTGTATTTGGTCGTCGTCGCTGGCTCGCATGTCTAGCCATAACGCGTATTTGGTATTCAGGAACTCCGCGAGGGAGACGGCCGAGAGATGCAGGTCTTTGGCAACTGCTGCAAACTCCGGAGAGCGCTTAGAGCCGGCAGCAAACTGCTTTCTTACTTCATCCCACTGCTGGTGCGCACGAAGACCCGCGCTGTAGAGTTGATTGGGGACTCCCTCGATCGTCACCTCTACCTTCGTGATTTTGGGGTTATAGAATTTGTCGGTTTTTCTAGCACCGAACGCGAACCGAGCATCCTCGAACAACATCAGTATACCTTTCATCGAGCGGGCGGGTACGTTGACATTAATATTCCACAATGTGTCGCCTTTGTCTTTCGTCATCTTGCGATGGCGAAGAACTCAGTCGTAAAGTATGGCAACGCGCCGGCGTACTGGGTTCTGATCAATCGCGCGAGTTCGGGCATCGTGACCATGTCGTACTCCAGCGAAACATTGTCGATCGTATACGTCGATAAACATGTCGCTGGCTATGAGAACTCGGCCGTAGTCGTTGAACGTTAGTTCGTATTCGAGGCGGTCAGCCAAAGCGCTCTGATAGTAGGGACATGTGACTCTCCAGCAACTCAAAGTCGAGCGGGATTTAGAAGCGGTTGCCGTAAGCGCCCGCGACCGCATTGTCGCTCGCGTTGTTATCTGCCTTGTTAGCAGACCCGATTCTAAGTTTGGTTACGTTCTTATTTTTGCTGGTGTGAATACCCTGATAGACAGCGTTTTCGCGCTCTTGCGCCGTCATCCATAGGTCCTGATAACAATGGTAGACGTCGCTGTCATCGATCGACATCACCTCATTACCAGAAATCTTTATCATGGTCTTCTTGACTATGGCGCGACCCAGGTTCTGAACGACGGTTCGGTTCTCGTCCGTCGACGTCAGCGAAATAGTGAAAGCGAGGCGAACAGTCCCCGGCACAATGACGTCGTTAGCTCCGAGGTTGGGGAAGCGGACCAAGAGCTGCTGGTTCTGGTCGATCGTCGATGGGTTGTTCGTAATAACGACACTCTGTCTCACGCCTTTTGCCCCGAGGGGCTCACGCAGTCTGCGGTATGGATTGAGTTTGCGACCGTATTGACTCGAAGACATAATTTAGTGAAACTATATTAAACCCGTATGGTTTTGTCTTTAATACATAATTAATTTTAAGAAAATTATAAAGATGGCTGATTACGATATTGACATGGATGAAATCGACAGAGATGATTTTCGCGATGATGATGACATCGATGACTATGACGAAACGACCTTCATAGAGACACCATTAAATAAAGATCCTAAGTTTGTCGACCCCCGAATTACGCCCTTAACAGCCATACCAATGGGAACTTCACCCGATACTACGTTTCCCTGGGAGGCGCCATCCGCAACTCCGGCATGGGCGGGCGGTGCCGAGATTCCTGCGGGGATCTCCAAGAATGAGCTGGCGCCTCTCAAGGAAACGGATTCTCTGGTGAAACGGTGGGAGAGTGAGGTGTCTAAACACGGCATCAAGGCCACGTTGGAGTTCCGCAGCACTAAAAGAGGAGACTTGTGGGTTAAATGGGGTAATAGCTGGAAGTTGCTGACGTACAAGAACAACCCGACCCGGTTCCTCAGACCCTCTTCCTTGAACCGATATGGAGTACTCTTCGCTCGAGCTCTCGGAGTGATCGATGATCGGGCGCAGCTGCCTCAACAAATGGTAAAAACCCTACAGTCTACCGATGAAACGCTGGTGAAGACGGCCGCCGCTATAGAAACGAGCGATATCAGCGAGGTCCCTCGTATAGCCACCGACGCTATTAACATAGTGGAAACCACGGTCAACGAATAAACGGCACTAAGTATGACCCACCATTACCCTCTTCGCGAACTCCTGGGACTCGATAAGGTTCTGCAAACGGTCCGGGGCGAACTGGTCAATAACCTCTCCAAACTCACGGTGCTGGACGAACATATCGCGCTAGAAGAAAGAAAACTTGGGGAAGTCCGTGACGATAGAGAATCTACCGAGCGGATCAACAAACTCCTGCGGTCGTTGCGGGACGAAAGAGAAGCTCGCTTGGAGGTTGTCTCGACTAACCGTGAGGCACTTTCCTGCCAATTAAGTCGGAGCCACGAAACAATCTTGAGGGTCCTGCACGAGGACACGACACTCGGTGAGCGTCTTCGCACTCTGTTCAGAGAGAAGGGCGTCACGATAGTAACCATCATCGCAGCTTTCAGCATGATTATATCGACCCTAATTCTATCTATATCGTCTCTATTTGTAGCTGTCAATGCTGGTGCCGCACCAGCACCCGCACCAGCACCCGCGCCATCCGGCGGAGCCAAGGAGTGGATAAAAAAACAACTAAAAGCCCTCGCCAGTCTCCTGGCTAAATTAGCAGGAAAGGTGGCTGCCGCGCTGCCTGGGTTGATAGGAGGTCTCCTCTCCTTCTTGTTATCTATATTATCAAAAACGGTCGGATGGCTCGCCGAGAATGCTTGGGCTTTAATCGTGGCGATCGCCGGTCTCCTACTATTCTTCGCCAGAGAGTTCCTAAAACCAAAGCGTAAATAATCCGATCACCACGAGGGCAACGACGAGCGCTAATTTCTCCTCCTCGTGTGTTGTGCTTCCAATCTCGATTGGTGTTTCAACATTGTTGATGATTGGATTGGGGGAACTCAATGGTGCATCCAATTTACGAATTGGGGGTACTGGGTTCAACTTCAATCCCGATTGTGTTGAGGGATGTGTATCCATTTTGTGTTTTGGGGGTTTTATGAAATCGGTTCCACTTACAACTCCGCTCCCAATCAGCTTGATGATACCCGTGTTCACGTTCCCGTTGCGGCCGATTTTTTGATTGGTGGTTGCGACTACGATCTGATTATTGTAACCGTCAACCGGGTCGTCTCGTAGTATCATATTGCTCGGCGCCATATAAAGACCTATTCCAAATGCGTAGTCTACCGGGGTGCGGGCAGTCTGCAACCTTGATAATTCTGGATCGCCTTCTGGAGGTCCACCTTAGCTGAGATGGCGTCCTCGACAAGTGCCAAGAACTGTTTTTGTGTGTCAAAGGCCGTTCCCGTACTAAGTATAGCGCTGCGCGTTTGCTTCTGTGAGGCGAGGATTGCTCATACGTATACGCGAATGGATTCGTTGAGACGAATAACCCCACCCTGCGTAAATCCAGTGCTTTCATCTAACATAAATGTGGTCCAAGCATTTCGCATCTGTGGAGTATCACCCAGGTCTAGGTCCACAACCCTGAGAAATATGCGGGAACTTTATCAAGATGCCCACCACTAACTAAGCCTTTAAGGTGAACTAACCCTAAACTGTTGGTTGGGGTGTATACTTTCTGTCTCCAGTCTGCGTCTTTTGGTACCCCACAATCTTTCGAACGCCTTACGGTCGTATGCGCTTGAAATGGGATCCCAGCCGTCGTCTTGAGGTAGTGGAATACCTAGTTCTTTGAGAATCCTCCTAATGGTGTAATACGCGTGAAAGTTGTAGACACTTCGGAGCATGACATTCTTGGATGTCAGATGGTCTTGATGCGAAACTCCACATCCGGCCGTTGCGCACCATACAGCGAAATTTAGTTGGTTCTGCCAGAAGTTCATATGGGAAAAATCCCATCTTAGTATTACATCTTGACTAGTAGTCTTTGGAACTACATATTTCTCAAAGATGTTAGGGAAATTGGTGGCAAAGCCACTGTCTGGTCTAACCGTTACGGTTGGGTGTACAAGGCGGTTAACAACGTCTTTTTACGTGTATTTACCACCGACCGCGTACTTTGCAATAGAATTAAAGCTAAATGCTTTGGTATCCATTGAAAGATATTATTATGTTTGCTACTATCACTAATGTTCAAAAAGGGAGTTGTGAACTTCAAAAATCAATCGACAACTGCTGCGGACAACGCCGGGTAGGCCTCAGATCAATCACCTTCACGGTTGGGTGGAAAAACATTGAAATGCACAAGGAGATCTCCGGAATAGAATGGCCAGAGGCTATCTATTCCGTAGATGGTATAGATCTAGAGGACTCCGATAGTCCTGCAGAAACAAGGAGACGCCTTCGGGAAACAGCTGCCGCATTACTTCCTGGCCTTTGGGGTTTCGGAGATGTCCAAGCTTTAATCGCGACGAATATGCCTGATAATGGCACTCTCACAGTCTCAAAAGCCACGGGGATTGCGACATTGTCCGTTGATAAAAAATTAAAGATCACTCCGGGGTTGGCCTCAATGTGAGGATTTAAATTTGCACCCCCTTACAACGAGGATGAAGGGCGAGAGTTCCCGTTGAAATTTGTCTTCCCCGTGGGCGAGCACCGCGGCGATACCCCGGTGAACTTCACCTTCACAAAAACTCTCGGGGTGCACCTGGATCGGGTGAACACATCGTACAACACGGTAGACGGCACTCCCACCACATTACTGAAAACCGTGCCCGCCAGCAACTGTTTCTATGGAGAGACTGTGACCTTAGACTTCCCACACCCCGAGATGAAAGTTTTGGAATCGGGACACATCCACGAGTTGAAGATTTCTATTCTTGATGATAAAGGGCGAGAGTTGAAGAACGATTACCCGATTTCGGTCGTCTTAGAAATTTCAAATTAATTAATTTTAAGAAAATTATTTAGAATTAAACGCATGTTCGTAATTTATATATATATATATATATTATTGAAATGAGTATATACGGACCAGGTAGTTCTTTCGATTGGGTGACAAATTCAAAGAATTTGGAACCGGTAGAAGGGGGATTCATCCCGACAGAGGGCGACTTTTTAACTACCCAAAAAACAAAGGCCTTGATCAATAGAACTATATCGGTGGCCACGGACAATATTCACAGGAGTCTACTATCACAACTTAGAGAATATGCCCTGGCTGTGAATACACAAAGTTGTGAAGAAACGCATACGGAACTAAACGGACTAGGTGAAAAAATAACCGAATTTCGAAAAGAGGCCCGGTTGGGGATTGATAAAGTCCGAGAAGACCACCAGGCGGACCTTACGGAGGCTTATGATGCGTTGCGCTTAGGGGACTCTCTCATCGGTGAAGCGACACTTACCGAACTAGACGGGAAAATAACCAATTTCAAAAAGAGAGCAGGTCGGATATTGATAAAGTCCGAGAAGACCACCAGGCGGCCCTTACGGAGGGTTATAGGGTGTTGCGCTTAGAGGACTCTCTCATCAGAGAAGCGGCACTTACCGAACTAGACGGGAAAATAACCAAATTTCGAAAAGAGGCCAGGTCGGGTATTGAGAAAGCCTGAGAAGACCACTAGGCGGACCTTACGGAGGCTTATGAGGTGTTGCGCTCAGAGGACTCTCTCATCAGAGAAGCGGCGGTTGCCGAACTAGATAAAAAAATAACCAAATTTCGAAAAGAGACCCGGTCGGGTATTGATAAAGTCCGAGAAGACCACCAGTCGAACCTTGCGAAGGCCATTGCGGAGGCTTATGATGCGTTGCGCTTAGAGGACTCTCTCAGCAAAGAAGCGACACTTACTGAACTAGACGGAAAAATAGCCGAATTTCTGAAAGAGACCAGGTCGGGGGTTGAGGGGGTCCGAGAAGACCACAAGGAGGCCATTGCGGAGGCTTATGGGGCGTTGCGCTCAGAGGACTCTCTCAATAGAGAAGCGGCACTTACTGAACTAGACGAAAAAATAACCAAATTTCGAAAAGAGGCCCGGTTGGGGGTTGAGGGGGTGCGAACGGGTATTGAGAAAGCCAGAGAAGACCACCAGGCGGACCTTACGGAGGCTTATAGGGTGTTGCGCTCAGAGGACTCTCTCAGAGAAGCGGCGGTTGCTGAACTAGACGGAAAAAATAACCGAATTTCAAAAAGAGGCCCGGGGGGGGGTCGGTCGGGTGTTGAGAAAGCCCGAGAAGACCATCAGGCAGCCCTTGCGAAGGCTTATGATGCGTTGCGCTCAGAGGACTCTCTCATCAGAGAAGCGGCGGTTGCTGAACTAGACGGGAAAATAACCGAATTTCAAAAAGAGGCCCGGTTGGGTGTTGAAAAAGCCCTAGAAGGCCACCAGGCGACCATTACGGTGGCTTATGATGCGTTGCGCTTAGAGGACTCTCTCAGCAGAGAAGCGGCACTTACCGAACTAGACGGAAAGATAACCGAAGTTTCCGATAAACTGAAACATGATCGTATAGCCGCGACCAAAGCTCTTGAGGAGGCCTCTTATAAGATTCGTACTGAGGCATATAACGCAAACAGTGCGCTTGGCGGAATAGTGCGAACAATGAAAACGCCAAAACGTGTCATAACAGTTTGGGCTGAGAAGCGGGGCCCATTGGTTGAGGGGCGCTATGAATATTCGTTCAGTGCCAAAGCGAGTAATAAATGTGGGGGATACACTATGACGGCTGCAGGTGAAGTTATCCAAATGGCGGTCTGCTCGGTTAATGCTAGTGGTAAACCTGTGGGCGCGGTCGCGATAAATATTGTAGTAGATGGGGAAGAACGGGGGGTTGGAGTCACTAAAATCTCTGGAGATAGTTCGACGGTGGTTTCGTTCTCCGGTTATGATCGAATTAGACTTTCCAAGGTAGTGTTATTAACTTTGTTACGAAAATGCGGTGACCCAGAGAGTTCTTCCACTATTGTCTCATTGTTAATTGAACTTATTTTGTAAAATACTAATATGAAAATCATGAACGAATCAACGCTTCCAATTGTCAATACCACTCCATCAACACTGTGTACAATTAACGAAGAAGTTAAGATTTTAGGTTGAATATATCGTCGCTATGCAGGATATTTTAGTTAGAGAATATACAAATAGAAAAAGAAACGCTAAAAAATATAGACGCGCGGTGAACATGGCTGAAGCATCTAGCACGGCTCTAGCGAGTGTTTCTGTGTTGTGTGGGGCGGGGACAGCTGCAACTATATCCACCATTATAACGGTTCCTGTAGCGGCGATTTTATGTGCGGTGTCGGCCGTTTCTGGGTTGTTGTGTATGGTAATTAGGGCGTCGGGTGGAAAACTCGAGAAAAAATGTAGAAAACATTTTAGAATATCTGTTCTCGCTAGGTCGAAGAAAAATACCATCGACGTTATGGTGTCCAAAGCGTTGGCCGATAAGAAAATATCAAATTTAGAGTTTGAATCCGTGGTGGAAGAAATGGGGAGATATGAAAAATTGAAAAATGATATTAGAATCAAAGCGCGCGCCACCATGCCCAAGATTGAGAGTACTGATTGGGATAAATTTAGGGTAAAACTTGGAGATAAAGTCGGAGGAAATTAATATTTTTATTAAATAATTAATTATATTGGTGCAGTAAACAATTTATTAATTAATTTTAGGAAAATTATTAACTATTTAAAAGGAAAAAAATAAAAAAGTTTTAGCTCGGTGGGAGCTAAATCTTTTTATTTCTATCCCTATAAATGTGGTCGCTATGGTAAACTACTGCATGACAATGGCGTTCCTATCCGACCGCTCGAGGTTGATAAAATTGATAAATTCAGATTGCCAGTTTACATACCATCGATAAGGAAAAAATACACTCAAAGTATGACAACAGCGTTCCTATCATACCGCTCGAGGCTGATGAAAAATAATTCCAGATAGCCCGTTTACATACCTTCGATAAGAAAAATACACTCGGCTATAAATTAATTAGTATATTTTTTTTTTTTCTGTTCAATAATAATTGTATCCCCCGGATTTGACAGCGCGCCGCGTCCGCGTCCGCGTCCGCCGCAGACACTTCTTGTCCGGAGCATAACTCGAACACCCTTTGGAATATTTTCATGAAACTTCACACATGCATAGACCACGACCCGAAGGTGTGTCGCGCACAAGAATGACAACTCTTGCATAGCTAATTTTTTATTTTTTTAGTTATCTCCCTTTTTTGTTTCTCGCACTGATTTCGTGTCCGGAGCATAACTCCACCACCCTTTCGAATATTTTCATGAAACTTCACACATGCATAGACCACGACCCGAAGGTGTGTCGCGCACAAGAATGACAACTCTTGCATAGCTAATTTTTTAGTTATCTCCCTTTTTTGTTTCGCGCACTGATTGACCATAACTCGACCACCCTTTGGAATATTTTTATGAAACTTAACACATTCAATTAGACCACGAACCGAAGGTGTGTCGTGCACAAGAATGACAACTCTTGCATAGCTAATTTTTGAGTTATCTCCATTTTTTGTTTTCGCTCACTGATTTCCTGTCCGGAGCATAACTCGACCACCCTTTGGAATATTTTCATGAAACTTCACACATGCATAGACCACGACCCGGAGGTGTGTCGCGCACAAGAATGACAACTCTTGCGTAGCTAATTTTTCAGTTATCTCCCTTTTTTGTTTTGCGCACTCTACAAACTGGACATTAATGCATGAAGACCTGTTTTCTCGTCTGCTCTGTATACCTTTTCTCGTGTGCTCTGTACACCTTACCTGTAGAGAGAACAATAGAAACTGGGAGAACCATGTGCTAAGCATGGGCTAGCATGTGCAGATGTCCACTGCTTGACCACTGCTTGACCACTGCTGACCAGGTAATTTATACAGGTAAATCACTACATTGGGTACTGTGTTGAAAATATTGTGGCATTATGTGGACCTCTGCAGATATATGTAGATAAATATAGGACTATTAAAAAAAAATCTGGTCTCCAATAGCAAGCATTATTATTTTTTAAACTTTTTTTTTGTAATTTTTTTTTTTTTTTTTTTTTCATTATTTTTTTTTCTTTTTTTTTTTTCAAATTATTTTTCAATTTGACTGGAAAAAAAATCTGGGCTCCAGTAGCAAGCATTATTATTTTTAAACTTTTTTTTTCCATTTTTTTTTTTCATTTTTTTTTTCAAATTATTTTTCAATTTTTGTCCAGTAGCAGAAGGTCGTAAGTGCTATATACAGACTATTCACCTGTGCATGTGCTAGCATGTGCAACTGACCACTGACCACTTACAGGTAATTTATACAGGTAAATGATTATATTACATTTCCGTAAACTGTGTTAAAATATTGTGGCATTATGTGGACCTGTGCAGATATATGTAGATAAATATAGGACTATTAAAAAAAATTCTGGGCTCCAGTAGCAAGCATTATTAGTTTTAATTTTTAAACTTTTTTTCCATTTTTTTTTTCATTTTTTTTTTCAAATTCTTTTTCAATTTTTGTCTAGTAGCATAAGGTCGTAAAGTGCTATATACAGACTATTATCATATAATAAAACAATTATTGACTAGTGAGCCATAGAATATAATCTGATATTCTATGGTTCACTAGTCAATAATTGTATAATCGTTCGCCCAGTGAAAATTGCTTTCGGGCCCAGGCTCGAGGTCAAGGCGGGACAAGGCGAGGCATCTGATTCCGCGGAATTCTTGTTTACTTATCTCCCTTTGTTGTTTCGTGCTCTGATTTTGTTATCCAGAGCATAACTCGAACACGCATATACGCATTGCTCTAATGGTCCTCTACCGCCCTGTGCCAAATCCACGTTCGTTCTGCCCCCGTCAAGCCCAGGGTCAAGGTCACATACTTGGTGCTTCAAAAACATTAACGCTTGGGTAAATATCTTATACTTTCTGTTTTTCTTTCATGGATCATGGATCATCTTCATATTTCATATACGCATTGCTCTAATGGTCCTCTACCGCCCTGTGCCAAATCCACGTTCGTCCTGCCCCACCAATCCCAGGGTCAAGGTCACATACTTGGTGCTTCAAAAACTTTACGCTCAGGTAAATATCTTATAATTTTTATTTCCATTCACGGATCAACTTCATATTTCATATACGCGTTGCTCTAATGGTCGTCTACCGCCCTGTGCCAAATCCACGTTCGTCCTGCCCCCGCCAAGCCCAGGGTCAAGGTCACATACTTAGTGCTTCAAAAACTTTAACGCTCGGGTAAATATTCTTATAATTTTCTGTTTTCTTTCATGGATCATCTTCATATTTCATATACGCATTGCTCTAATGGTCCTCTACCGCCCTGTGCCAAATCCACGTTCGTCCTGCCCCCGCCAATCCCAGGGTCAAGGTCACATACTTGGTGCTTCAAAAACTTTAATGCTCAGGTAAATATCTTATAATTTTTCTTTCCATTCACGGATCAACTTCATATTTCATATATGCGTTGCTCTAATGGTCCTCTACCGCCCTGTGCCAAATCCACGTTCGTCCCGCCCCCGCCAAGCCCAGGGTTAACATCATATACTTAGTGCTTCAAAATCTTTAACGCTCAGGTAAATATCTTATAATTTCTGTTTTCTTTCACGGATCAGCTTCATATTTCATATATGCATTGCTCTAATGGTCCTCTACCGCCCTGTGCCAAATCCACGTTTGTCCTGCCCCCGCCAAGCCCAGGGTCAAGGTCACATACTTGGTGCTTCAAAAACTTTAACGCTCAGGTAAAAGAAAATTTTGACTTGCAATTTGGCCTCATTTATTATCAAAGCGATATGTGGGACATCCGTGTTTCTATGAACACATTTTCTAGTTTATTAAACTTCACACATGCATAGAAGACGACCCAAAGGTGTGTCGCACGTAAGAATGACAACTCTTGCGTCGTTAATTTCTTAGTTATCTCCCTTTGTTGTTTCGTGCACTGATTTCGTGTCTGGAGCATAACTCGAACACCCTTTGGAATATTTTCATGAAACTTCACACATGCATAGACCACGACCCTAAAGGTGTGTCCCGCAAGAATGACAACTCTTGCATCACTAATTCTTTAGTTATCTCCCTTTGTTTTTCCGTCACTGATTTTGTCTCCGGAGCATAACTCGAACACCCTTTTTTCAAACTACTTGTGTATCTGGGGAGGGGGATACACATGCGCTTGTCGACAAGCGTCCATTTCTAGTTTTTAAATATCTTTATAAGCAATATCGTAAAAATGTACATTCGTAAACGAATCGTTGGGTTTTTTACAATTTTATATAATACACCTTAGTTTCATATCCGATACGCATTATCAGTCTTAATGTTTGTATTTGCCTCTTGTATAGTTGACATAATTGCCGGTATAATATTGTAAATGCAACATTTTTATCGGAGCGTAATAAATTACGCTGGTATTTCATGTATTCGATATCGCCTAGTGTTTTCATTTTATAGAATTTATATATAGGACTATAACCCCCATAAGCTTCGTAAACTTCTTCAACACAGTCATTAAAAACTTTCAATTCCAATTGAATTGTATTATCCATTTTCTCTAATAATATTGGTAGTTGTTTTTTCTGTTCAATTTCCAATTAGAATTTTCAAATCCATTACAATATGATTGTAGAAACACATATCCGTAAACGAATCGTTGATTTTAAAAGGTTTTATCAAATTAGTTTTATGATGTTCCGGTAGTTGTTCTCCGATCCTATTTAGTCGCTTCATTTCACGAATTTGATCCTTGTACCGGCGACATAATTGCCGGTATAATATTGTAAATGCAACGCTTTTATCGGAGCGTAATAAATTACGCTGATATTTCATGTATTCGATTTTGCATAGTGTTTTCAATTTATAGTAAATTTTTCACCAGAGACATTATAAAATTCCAATTCCCATTCTATTTTATCATCCATTTTGTTATAATATTTGTATTGTTTTTTTCTGTTCAATTTTCAATTTTATAAAATTAGTTTGATAATGTTTTTTACGGCGTTTATGTGTTGGAACACCGTGACTTATCAAAAACTACACATCAGATCGATTCTATCTTTCTAACTGACTTTCCGATTTCAATTATTACTAAACGATAATACTTGCGAGCACGTAATCCCTTGTTAACCATTCGATGAGTAGCCTGAGTGCCACCGCATGGTGGACATAGCAATGACTCGGCTTTGGTCCCTACCCCACAATGCCGACATGGGCGAGGCGAAACGGAACGTCTTCGCATCCATGCACGGTGATGTTTGCAATATTCGTAAATACCGGTGCGATAACACCTCTCGTGACTATATACCTGTCTTCAACCACGCACACTTAACTAGAACCATTATGTTGTATATATATACTGAGTATAACATAGGGATTCTTATCTCTAATAGGGTGTATCTTCTCATGTCATAAATATATGGTCTCGCGGTAGTAGTATATAAGAGTCACAAATGATACCATCATGCGGTGGAAGGTGCCGCGCGTAGCCGGTGCCTTCCAGAGGTGATGGTATCATTGTGACTTTTATATACTACTTCCTCTGCTGTTCATGGAGTCAGGTGAGCGAATTAGGGCCATCATGGCCCTCTTGTTTGCCATCTGCTGTTTATATGTCCCCGGTCTCAAGAGAGCCGGAGGGGAGGTACATAGTGTTTGGTCTGTGTATCCGTCTGTCCCTCCATCCCTGTGTCCGTCCATCAGATTTAAGTTTGACGAAAATTCCCATTCTGTCATACCTTTTATATCCCTTGAAGGATTACTTTTGTATTTCCATATGTCATACTTGTGCACAAATGCCACACATTCATACTATGTTGAATTAAATTTTGTCGACTGCTGGAAATGTTTTATTTTTCTCCACTGGAGACGATTCTCATGTGCTGTCAAAACAGGTTTTTTGTAAAGAATTAACACGAAAATGAAAAACAGCAGACGACCATTTTTGTCTCCCGCGTAGTGAGGGTTAGTATGTACCTGATAATATTTGAGCTGGTCGCGCCACTGGCATCCTTCGTCTTTATAGGCGCACACAGTCTGTAGACAAGAGATTTCCCGCTTTGCTGCGTTATCCGGGTTTACCTACAATACAGAACACAACAGGGGTTCATCTAGGATTTAGGTCTAGAGGGGTGTGGATTCTCGATTGTAAATGATCGTCAATATTCCTGAAATAGAAATATTTTTTGTCTGCAATTTTTTCATTTCTCCTCCAAACTATATGTGGTTACCACTCCATTGAACCGTGTCGACGAGACGGTTCAACTGAGTGGTAACAACATACACTTTGGATGAGAAATGAGAAAATTACTCTGACCTCTCCACGTAACAAAAGAGTTAAAATCTAAATTTGTCAGTGCCTCGTACATGTCCCTGCCTGGATTGAGCCGGCATATGGGTCCCTGAGGAAAAGGATGTGACCATCACAGAGCCAGATCAGGGGACATTATTTAAACCTATCACCACTAAGTAAGTGGAATGGGTTTTGATATGTGTTAATGGTGCATTATTATGCTATTATTGTACCAGGGGAAATGTCAACATTTGACATCATTTACTGAAAATATCATGGTTTGTGTATAAATTTTTCATGAGAAATTTCACGTACTCTTGGGTACAAAATCAAACGTGTATTCAGCATGAAAGGTGGCTGTGTCTGGAGAAATGGGGATTATAAGGTTCGACAATGTCCAGCTGTGGGTAAGCAGTTTGCCTTGGCACGAGGGAACTTTTTGTCCCAAGGCTGCAGACCACGGGTTCAAACAGTTCCCGTGTGCCACGGTAAATGTTTACCCACGGCTAGACATGGTCGAACATTATTGTTACATTCCCGTTGGAAATATCATGCAATTTAAGCATACATGTATAGTACTTTCGGTACTTTGATGACCTGCTCCATTCAAACAGCTGATTTACACATGCATATTGCGGGGCAGCAGTACACGTCGCGTGATGCAGCCACGCCAATTGCAATAGTTCTGTGCGACCGTTGTTAACTGGTCTATTGACGTAATGGCGCGTTCTAGTAACGTCGCGATACACATGCATTGCGTAGGTGCTGTCATGGCCCCGAAATGAGCATTGTCTACAGCCATGGTCAAACAGCATGCGCTGTACGTTTGAACACGCCTGTGAGCGGTGTGAAACAACGGCAGTCATGTGTTATAGCGAGTGGTGGTTTTATTGTGAGCGGTGTGAAACAACGGCAGTAATTGGGTTATAGCGGTGGGGGTTTTATCACGCCTGTGAGCGGTGTGAAACAACGGCAGTCATGTGTTATAGCGAGTGGTGGTTTTATTGTGAGCGGTGTGAAACAACGGCAGTCATGTGTTATAGCGATCGTGGTGGTTTTATTTGTTTAGCGGTGTGGAAACAATCGGCAGTCATGTGTTATAGCGAGTGGTGGTTTTATTGTGAGCGGTGTGAAACAACGGCAGTCATGTGTTATAGCGAGTGGTGGTTTTATTGTGAGCGGTGTGAAACAACGGCAGTCATGTGTTATAGCGAGTGGTGGTTATATTGTGAAAGCTGAACCGGCAGTCATGTGTTATAGCGAGTGGTGGTTTTTATTGTGAGCGTGTGAAACAACGGCAGTCATGTATAGCGAGTGGTGGTTTTATTGTGAGCGGTGTGAAACAACGGCAGTCATGTGTTATAGCGAGAGTTGTTTTATGTGGAGTGTGACCCAGTCATGTGTTTTAGCAGTGAGCAGTGTGAAACAACGGCAGAGTCATGTAGCGTGGTGGTTTTATGAGCTGACAACGGCAGTCAGTGTAATCGAGTGGGGTTTTATTGTGAGCAGTGTGAAACAACGGCAGTCATGTGTTATAGCGATCGAGTGGTGGTTTTATTGTGAGCAGTGTGAAACAACTGCAGTCATGTGTTATAGCGAGTGGTGGTTTTATTGTGAGCGGTGTGAAACAACGGCAGTCATGTGTTATAGCGAGTGGTGGTTTTATTGTGAGCAGTGTGAAACAACGGCAGTCATGTGTTATAGCGAGTGGTGGTTTTATTTAAATATTTCATTTCTAAACTGTTACCTTTGAATTTGGGAATTACGGCTCAATTTGATAGAAATATTAAAAGACAAAGACATATGCTGATTCTATAATGTAATATTCCCAAGAGCTCGCTGGCAACCCAAACAATGCCCTTCATACTCAGCAACGCGGACGTTATAGAAAGCATCTCTGACCACTGCATCAAATGCTCACAATGCAGGCTTTTTCTGAGAACTGTGTTTGTTCAACACGTTCAAATTGCTATAATTAAAAATTGAATGCAAACCTTAGATATTTTACATGCACATTTCATCCATTCATCTACATACACACAGCAAATATCAATGACGAAATGAAATTAGAACTATGTCTAAATTGGCTTTTAATACGAATATCAAAGTCAATTTAGACATCGGACTGTCTTATATTCTGAATCCTATTTGGAACCATCTGTAATATGCAAATGACTAAACAACTACATGTTATAGTATTATGTTTTGACTCAGTGTAGCTCAAATACTAGTCATCTATGTTCCAGTCTCAAAAGAGTTATTGCATGATTTATTAAATTGCACAATAACTTGCAGACACCAATTCAGCATTGCAAAAGGGTATGGTATGACCCCAAGCTATTTGACCGGGTCATGTAATCTATTAAGGGGTCTGGTTTCTGCAGATGAGTTACTCATGAGGTCATGACCTGATTCCATATGAACAAAGAATGGTATGGTTCAAATGACTATTCAAAACATGTATATTCGCTATCACCAGCCCTAACTTGTAATTATTACATAACCTCATGTATCTGCAGCAATGTTATATTTCATCTCAGCACCATTAATATAGTGAACAGTGCAGGTTCTGACCATTAACCTATTCAACCAATGTATTCTCAATGCATAAACAAATGAACTACATTTGCAACCAGTCTAGTCCGAGATTGGTCAATGCATCTGCATGGTTCAGTCAGGGTTTATACTGTTTGCCATTCAGTCCATCAAATTGGTACACTATAACACATGTAACAATATTAGTTTTATAATTACTATTAGTGCAGATCCAGATCAGCCTGTGCATCTGCACAGTCTGATCAGCATCTGCACTGTTCGCCATTCCACCCAAGAAACACTTGTCTGGATCAAACATCATATAGATCATTATCGGGCTACAGGAGTGTGCTATTATTGGTCAAAAATCCCACAAGCTCCATTTCTCCAGTCATAGCCGTGGGTGGCAGGTGGGAGCATGCGATGGATAATTTAAAGATCAGGGTTTATCCTTGCCGGAATCCCGACTGAAGACCTGGTTTGGCACTTTCATACGTCTTGGGCATTTTTGTATGTGACCGTTGAATCTGGTTATACCCTTATGTGAGTATTACGATTATTCGTAATTCTATTACTTTTAGGGGAAGGAGCCAAGTGACTTTGGTGTGGTATGAACCTGGCACCAGGTCAGGTTATTCTAATTTCAGGGCTGACTAGTTTTGTTTTCAATGTAAATATTCCGTTCTGATTTTGGGATTTTCTCCCCAATGCAGCAGGTTACATACGGGATCGAACCCGTTTGCCCTGCCTAAAATGATGTTAGCTGTGAATAGGCCATTAAACACTAATCATTCAATCAATTAATCCAGTCATAGCCACAAATGGGCTATGAGTAAATGAAAGTGGAAGTGAATGAGTTTAACGTCCCAGCAACAGCTAAGGTCATAATTATAGAGACAGAACACAGTTTAAAGTTTATCCGACGGACCAGTGGGATGGAAATAATATGTAAGTCGTTTTCACACCTAGGGTGAGGATTTAACTCCAATATTTGTCCAATGCCATATCCCCTAGGCCATGGCCCATCCTTAGGGTGAGGATTGAACTCGCAATCTCCAGTATTGAAGTCCCGATGCCATATCCCCTAGTCCACGCCCCATCCCTGGGGTGAGGATTGAGCTCACAACCTCCAGTATTGACGTCCAATTGCACATCCCCTAGGCCGCGGCCCATCCCTAGGGTGAGGAGATTGAACTCACAACCTCCAGTATTGAAGTCCCGATGCCAATATTCCCTAGGCCACGGCCCATCCCTAGGGTGAGGAGATTGAACTCACAACCTCCAGTATTGAAGTCCCGATGCCATATCCCCTAGGCCACGGCCCATCCCTGGGGTGAGGAATGAACTCACAACCTCCAGTATTGAAGTCCCAATGCCATATCCCCTAGGCCACGGCCCATCCCTAAGGTGAAATTTGGACTCCCAATCTCCAGTATTGAAGTACACTGCCATATCCCCTAGGCCACGGCCCATCCCTAGGGTAAGGATTGAACTCGCAACCTCCAGTATCGAAGTCCAATGCCATATCCCCTAGGCCACTGCCCATCCCCCTCCTAAGGGAGAATAAGGAATAATCGCCGATAGGGGTTGCTCACCTCCTCTCGTTTCACCAGCGTGTACTCGCTCTCGGCCTCGCATTTAGAGCAGGCTGTCCTCTCTCCCGGCCTGCAATTGTATTGTAAACCTGGCTTGATAGGCTTGAGATCAAGGATGGTATCTTAACCCTTTTGCCCCAAAATAACTACAATGGATTTTGATGTTAATTGTGACCAATCCAATTGTCACAAAAGGATAATCAGACTAGTCCATTTATGAAAAGGTTTTTTTTAGTTCTCAAAAATATTGAAAATTACTTGCAAAAAGTGCAGATGCTGATGAGACGGCTCATCTGGATCTACACTGTTTGCGACCACTGCTATAGAGGGCTGTGGTGTTGAAAGGGCTAACGATCAGTCCATCCTAAGTCCTTCCCACCCCACACAAACTGTTGCAATTGCGGCTGGGCCTGTAAAAGGTGTAAACCAGGGGCGGGCGGGTTTCACTTAAAGTTGCGAACAGGAACTCTTGTAATCTGCTCCTGTACCGTCCGTAGCAGAGTTAACCTGCAGTATAGCGAATCAGATTTTGGACTGAAATGAGTGTCAACGTTATGAAAATAACATTCCAGTACTGTACAAAGGAATCATTCTGCAGTCTTTTTATTTTGCGGTTTTTTTTCATAATAATTATTTGTGGTGCTTTGAATTCACGGCCATTCGATTCTTGAAAAATAAAATTTGTGTTGCATTGAATAAATTTGCGGTCTGGTTCGTTGCGCCATATTTGGATGGATAGGATGTCAATTTCTCCACGAGTGATTACTACATTGAATTAACTCGTGGTACGTCGCTTAGCACATGAGAAATCAAATTACTGAAAGTACTGAAACTAGGTTAGCTCCACAAGATTACAAATAAGTATTATATATTTATATAATGATGTTTAAAGGTACATGCCCACCCATTAGGCACAAAATCTTCTCGTAAGTTTTAGAACTGATGGAATACTGATACAATTATACACTTATTTAATTCCTATAAAGAACAGTTTGTTTCTACTGAGTGGGCATGTATGTACCTGGCTTATCAGCTAAAGTCATTTTAACCCTTAGACTGCTATCCTTTTTTTTTGTCGTCTGCTGTTATTTTCTATTTTCCATTTTTATCATCAAAAACCTGCTTTGACGGCACTTTAGAATAATTTAAAACATGCTTTGACATTGGAAATGATTCTGAAGTGCTGTCAAAACATGTTTTTATTGAGAAATAAGGCAAGATATAAAAACAACAGCAGACGAATATTGTTGTGAGCAGCAGTCTAAGGGTTAAGTCGGTTAACAGGGCCAAATCCCATATTTCCCAAAAAAATATCACCACAATCGCTATTTTCCTTTCATCACAATCTGGCCGCTATCATTTGAATTGCAACTGGTCTTATCCAATTAGTCATCAATTTTGTCATTTTGGCGACATTAACATTTTTCCATGAAAATATAAACAATGCAAAAACAATATTTTTAGATAATATTAAATTATATCAAAAGTTATGAATGAGCCTTTTTATTTCGTGAAATTTGGTCAAATATTGATTTTATTACAAAAAAATTATTTGTCTATAGAAATTTAACATGGGGGAAAATTTAATGGAGGTAGCGGAGCCATGGGAGGAGTAAAAAAACAAACACAATTGGAAATTGGCTCCGAAACCTGGCTAGGTAGCTTGGAAATGATCTAACTAAGAAAACAAAAGTTAAGTTTTGAAAATCGGTCCACTATTTCTGAAATTAGAAAATCTGTGAAGATGTCTATGGGGATTTAACATGGGGAAATAGAGTGAAGATGTCTATGGGGATTTAAAATGGAGAAATTTTTTATTCACAATAAAATCAATATTGGACCAAATTTCACAAATTGATAAAATTTAATAAATATCGATAAAAATATTGTTTTTGCATTGTTTATATTTCCGAATTTGGGCAGGTTTCGTGAAACAGACAGTACTAGTTGTACCCATGTTGGTGGAAAGCGAGACAATTCCAGTCACATTTCTGTTGTCGATGCTGTCTACTTCAACAATGTTGAACATACATCAAATTGTGAATATCTTGTCAGTAACCTCCTCATATTGATGGCTATATATCAAGTGACCTTAACCTTCATGGGTGAATAATGCCGGCAGTGGCTTTCTTTGATTTTTGTCTGTCTGTTCATCCATGTGTCCGTCTGCCAGTTCAGTTAAGGTTGCCTGACTTCCTCGCATCTGCCATCGGGGGCATTTTTTCCCCTTATGTTTTTAGCTCACCTGAGCGAAGCTCATGTGAGCTATTGTTACCGCAATGTGTCCGTCGTCGTCGTCCGGCGTCGTCCTTCGTCGTCCGTCGTCGTCCGTGAACATTTTCAAACGTCTTCTCCTTGGTAACCATTGGGCCTATAGTCACCAAACTTCATGGTCATGGTCCTTAGGTAGGGGGATTACAAAATTGTTAAAATGACGTCATTGCGTAATCCAAGATGGCCGCCGTCTAAAAATAGCACGAATTCTTCAAAAATCATCTTCTCAAGAACCGCCAACCGGATTTTGACAAAAATTGGTAGGAATGATCAATGTACAAGGCTCTTTCAAAGTTGTTAAAATGGTGACCCCGGGGTCAAAAATGGGCGTGGCACGTAGGGTCAAATTGGGGTCAAATTTTATTTTTAGCCGATTATGGTCATGTCATATATCAAATTGAAGGTATCAAAGAGGCGATCACTCTGGTGCATTTCTTGTATAAATCGGATGGTTATATCATCCAAGATGGCCGCCAAAAGGTAAAAAGGTCGTTCTTTTATTAGAGATTTCAAAATTCTTCTTCACATGAAGCGCTTGGCCCATGATAGCCAAACTTAAAAGTTATGGTCCATGGGTGAAGCCTTTTCAGATTTGTTAAAATGGAGGTCATCGCTAATCCAAGATGGCCGCCGTCTAAAAATAGCATAAATTCTTAAAAAATCTTCTTCTCATGAACCGCTAGCCGGATTTCGACGAAACTTGGTAGGACTGATCGATGTACAATGCTCTTTCAAAGTTGTTAAAATGGTGACCCCGGGGTCAAAAATGGGCGTGGCCCGTGGGGTCAAATTGGGGTCAAATTTTATTTTTGGCCGAATATGGTCATGTCATATATCAATTTGAAGGTATCAAAGAGGTGATCACTCTGGTGCATTTCTTGTCTAAATCGGATGGTTATGTCATCCAAGATGGCCGCCGAAAGGTAAAAAGGTCGTTCTTTTATTAGAGATTTGGCCCGTGGGGTCAAATTGGGGTCTAATTTTATTTTTGACCGAATATGCTCATGTCGTATATCAAATTGAAGGTATCGATGAGGCGATTGCTCTGGTGCAATATTTGTCGGAATCGGATGATTATGTCATCCATGATGGCCGCCAAAAGGTCCATTTATTCAAGATTTTGAACGTCTTTTTCACATGGCCGATTCATAGTAAGTTAAGATCCTTGGTTGAAGCATTTTCAGATTTGGTAAAATGAGAGTCATCGCTTAATCCAAGATGACCGCCATCTAAAAATAGCACAATTTTTTTAAAACACATGAACTCAATGTCACATTCTCCTCTGGTGATCATGGAGTCAGGTGAGCGAATTAGGGCCATCATGGCCCTCTTGTTGTCCTTGGACTCACCTTACGTTATTGTCTAAACAGGCTTTGCAATAACGGTGGCCGCAGCCTGCCTGCATTGGAACCTGCAGTACATTCTCGCAGATAGTGCATCTATAATAGTCGGACACGTTACCGGCGAAGACTGGTCCGGACCCTGGGTTCTGTACACCTCTTGCCATGGTAGCTGGCCCTGAAAATGAAAGTCGAGAATGATTAACCATTTCACCCCTAAGTAACTTGAATGGATTTTGATATGTTAATTTTGCAACCAATCCAATCACCACATTTATGAAAGGGGTGTGTTTGCTCTTAAAGATAGAACATTACTTGCAAACAGTGCAGATCCTGATGAGACCGCTTGTCACATGCCGGCTCATCTGGATCTACACTGTTTGCCAATACCACTATACAGGCCTGTGGTGTTGAAAAAAACCTTTCTAGGACTCGTTATATACCTGATCATCCTTTAATTCAAAGATAATTGCTTCGTAAATGTGATTGAATATAATATGTGTAACATATAAGTGAACATTGCCTCGTTTCTGTATCCTATACGGTACATGGGAGTGGCCAATTCGGCCATCTTTGTGTGTTTCAGCCATCAGCGATTTTCACCTCTTCTGGTATTTGACAACGAGGCAATGTTGACATATACGTGGGGTTACCAGAAAATTTGAGAACTAATGTCATACCATGAAAACCACAGTTAAGCCACACATGAAAATCGTATACGAGGGGTGATAAAAAAGTATGTGGACTTTTGCTATAGTTTATTACAAGGTGCAGAAAACGGCAAACATCTTCCCCTCCTCTGTTGATGTCAATTGTGTGACGAGATGGGAGGGGGGGGGGGTGATATTCGGCAAACAACTTTCCCTCCTGTTGATGGTGTTGTGTGATGAGATGGGAGGGGGGTGGGGGTGATATTCGGCAAACATCTTCCCCTCCCCTGGTGCTGTGGTGTTTGTGTGAAAAGATGGGGGAGGGGGGGGTTAATATTTTGGCGCACATCTTAGCCTCACCTGGTGCGGTGTGGGGGGGGGGGGTAATATTCGGCAAACATCTTCCCCTCCCCTGTTGATGGTGTTTGTGTGACGAGATGGTGTGTGGGGGGGGGGGGGGCTAATATTCGGCAAACATCTTCCCCACCGCTGGGTGCTGGTGTTTGTGTGACGAGATGTGGGGGGGTGGGTAATATTTGGCAAACATCTTCTCCCTCCTGTTGATGGTGTTTGTGTGACGAGATATGGAAGGGGGGTGGTGTTAATATTTGGCAAACATCTTCCCCACCGCTGGTGCTGGTGTTTGTGTGACGAGATGTGGGGGTGGGTGGTAATATTTGGCGAACATCTTCCCCTCCCCTCCCCTGTTGATAGTGTTTGTGACGAGATGTGGGGGGGGGTGTTAATATTCGGCAGACATCTTCCCCTCCCCTGTTGATAGTGTTTGTGTGACGAGATGTGGGGGGGGAGGTAATATTCGGCAAACATCTCCCCTCCCTGTTGATGTTGTGTGTGTGACGGTATTTGTGGGGTGGGGGAGGGAGGGGGGGGTAATATTCGGCAAAACACCTTACCCTCCGCTGTTAATGGTATTTGTGACAAGATGTGGGGGGGGGGTAATATATTCGGCAAACATCTACCCCACCCCTGTTGATAGTGTTTCTGTGACGAGATGTGGGGGGGGTGGGGGGGTGGTTAATATTTTGGCGCATATCTTAGCCTCACTGGTGCTGGTGTTTGTGTGATGAGATGGGGGGGTGTTCGGTGGGGGGTATATTCGGCGAACATCTTTCCCTCCCCTGTTGATGGTGTTTGTGTGACGAGGCAAACATCTTCCCACGCTGTTGTGATTGTTTGTGTGACGAGAGGGGGGGGGGGGGGGGGGTCTAATATTATTCGGCAAACATCTTTCTCTCCGCTTTTAATGGTATTTGTGTGACAAGATATGGGGGTGGGGGTAATATTCGGCAAACATCTTCCCCACCCCTGTTGATAGTGTTTGTGTGACAAGATGTGGTGGGGGGGGGGGGTGGGGGGGGGGGTAATATTCGGCAAACGTCTTCCCCTCCCCTGTTGACAGTGTGACGAGAGTGTGGGGGGGGGGGGTAATATATTCGGCAAACATCTTCCCTCCCCTGTTGATAGTGTTTGTGTGACGATATGTGGGGGGGGGGGTTAATATTCGGCAAACATCTTCCTTTCCCTGTTGATGTGTTTGTGTGACGAGATGGTGTGTGTGGGGTGTTAATATTCGGCAAACATTCTTCCCCACCGCTGGTGCTGGTGTTTGTGTGACGAGATGTGGTGGAGGGGGTAATATTCGGCAAAACAACATCCCCTCCGCTGTTAATGGTATTTGTGAGGGGGGGAGGGGGGGTAATATTCGGCAAAAACACCTTCCCCTCCGCTGCTAATAGTATTTGTGTGACAAGATGTGGGGGGGGGGGTGTAATATATTTGGCAAACATCTACCACACCCCTGTTGATAGTGTATGTGTGACGAGATGTGGGGGGGGGTATATTTGGCAAACATCTTCCCCTCCCCTGAGGTTTTGTGTGACGAGTGTGGGGGGTGGGGGGGGGGGATATTCGGCAAACATCTCCCCTCCCCTGTGATAGTGTGTGTGACAAGATGTGGGGGCGGGGGGTAATATTCGGCAAACATCTTCCCCTCCGCTGTTAATGGATTTGTGAGCAAGTGTGTGTGTGTGTGTGTGGGGGGGGAGGGGGGGGGGAATATTCCCCTGGTGCTGGTGTTTCTGTGACGAGATGGGGTATGGTGGGGGGGGGTAATATTCAGCAAACATCTCCCTCCCCTGTTATAGCGTTTTGTGTGACAAGATGGGGGGGGGGGGGGGGTAGGTAATATTCAGCAAACATCTGCCTCTCCCCTGGTGCTGGTGTTTCTGTGACGAGATGGGAGAGGGTGGGGGGGGGGGTAATATTCGGCAAAACATCTTCCTCTCCCCAGTTGATGGTGTTTTGTGTGATGAGATTGGGGTGGGCAGAGGATAACTTCCCCTAGCTCCCAAGTTGATTGTGTTGAAAGTAGAAATACAACGTTGACCTCCATCGTTGACGTTCAATGTCAGCCAATGTCAATGTCAGCCAGTGTGTACGTGTTTCGGTGGATTTGAGAGAATGAATTGCATTGATTAATTCATATTGTTGTGAATAATGGGAAATTCCAGAAATTCAACCAATCAGATTTTGGCTTACATACAGAGGGGACATGACCTTAGTATTTAAATATTGTGTGGTCTGTGTAAATGAAAAATGTAGAATCGACCGTAGAATGTTTTTGCTAATTGACAAATACGCTGCATAAATAACATGAAGAATATAATTTATGTCATATATAAACATATATCACAGGATAACAAAAAATAACATTTACAAATAGCAGTTAACAAAACAATTTTGTCACAAAATGATTTTCAGACTCATCCATTTGTTCTAAAAAAAATATGAAAATTATTTGCAAAAAGTGCAGATCCTGATGAGACGGCTTGTCACTTGTCACTAGCCAGCTCATCTGGATCTACACTGTTTGCAAACACTGCTAAAAACATCTCTAGGGTTGAAAGTGTTTTTAGATTACTCGTAGTGTATATGAGACACGCCATGTGATTTTGTACCTTCGGACATCTGTGTAATTTCATGAAATACGTATACAACATTTACAATATTTTACGTAAATTACGTCAAAAGTTGACAAAAGATATTCCACATGTACTCCGAAAACTTTGTCAACTTAATTATGACTTTATTTATGAATAATATTGTAAATTGTGTAAACATATTTCATTTAATTACGCATATGGTAGAAGGTACAAAATCACATGGCGTACGTGTCTCGTATAGGTTAAAGTAATATTCTCAATTCTCATCCAAAGTATATCCTGTTATCACCATTTGACCAGTCTAGGTGAGATTGGTGGAAATATTCTTCTAATAACATGTGACCACTTACCCGATGTGATGAGGAATTTGTAGATTGCGAAACCTTGCCCAGTGGCAAGTACCTTCCGGTCATTATGACCAACTTTATACTGTGAATCTGGAGAGGTACCATCTTTGTTCCTTTACGATTGATTTGTCGTTTGTACGACTGGTAATTCCGATTTGTCTGACAGAAAACAATTGAAGCAGTTTTAGCTTGTCTATTCGAAGAATAGGGAGAGGATATATGTCGTCGCATCGGCGTCGAGGTCTGTGTCCGGTTAGTTTTTGGTCCAGTTTGTATCTTCAATACTATTGTGCCTACTGCCACCATGCTGGCACATTATTATGACTGAGAACAGGTTTTTTTTTATGTAGTCCTCACTAATACACTGCCATGTCAATACTATGGTGTGATTTGATTTTACCTTTGGAGTACGTCTATAACTTTATGTTCACTTGTTGCATATTTTGTCTGAATTTACTGATTAGGTAGTAGAACCTGAACTGACTGCTCATCTCCTACTGAATGTCAACCATGTAGAACCTGAACTGACTGCTCATCTCCTACTGAATGTCAACCATGTAGAACCTGAACTGACTGCTCATCTCCTACTGAATGTCAACCATGTAGAAACCTGAACTGACTGCTCATCTCCTACTGAACGTCAACCATGTAGAACCTGAACTAACTGCTCATCTCCTACTGAATGTCAACCATGTATGACCTGAACTGACTGCTCATCTCCTACTGAACGTCAACCATGTAGAACCTGAACTAACTGCTCATCTCCTACTGAATGTCAACCATGTAGAACCTGAACTGACTGCTCATCTCCTACTGAATGTCAACCATGTATGACCTGAACTGACTGCTCATCTTCCTACTGACTGTCACATGTAGAACCTGAACTGACTGCTCATCTCCTACTGAATGTCAACCATGTATGACCTGAACTGACTGCTCATCTCCTACTGACTGTCAACCATGTAGAACCTGAACTGACTGCTCATCTCCTACTGAATGTCAACCATGTAGAACCTGAACTGACTGCTCATCTACTAGCGAATGTCAACCATGTATGACCTGAACTGACTGCTCATCTCCTACTGACTGTCAACCATGTAGAACCTGAACTGACTGCTCATCTCCTACTGAATGTCAACCATGTATGACCTGAACTGACTGCTCATCTCCTACTGACTGTCAACCATGTAGAACCTGAACTGACTGCTCATCTCCTACTGAATGTCAACCATGTAGAACCCTGAAACTGACTGCTCATCTCCTACTGAATGTCACCATGTATGACCTGAACTGACTGCTCATCTCCTATGACTGTCAACCATGTAGAACCTGAACTGACTGCTCATCTCCTACTGACTGTCAACCATGTAGAACCTGAACTGACTGCTCATCTCCTAGGTTGCTGCTACTACAGTGGAACCTCTGTAAACCGACACCAATAAAACACCAGTGATCTTGATGAGTGAGTTTCTTGGTCATTTATATCGGTGATATTGTCTGTTCGTGGTCGCATAGCACACAACTATGGCTCAGAATGATCAAATGCCTGATTGACAGTGAACAACTCTCTAAGCCGGACACTCTGGGGACCTCCGAGGCTGTCCGGTTTAGAGAGGTTACACTGTATTTTTGTTACAAAACTGAAACATAACAGACACCATTTGGAACTGTCCGGTTTAGAGAGGTTGCACTATATTTCATAAATGGACATTTTCGCTACTAAACATTTCTGAAATTTTTGGAAAACAACTGTTTTTACAAATATTGGAGCAAATCTAATATTCTTTTTGGCTACTAATTTCAAAAT
>CM055271.1:84009499-84046342 GCA_029237695.1 Conchocele bisecta
GGTCCGAACACCATAAAAATAAAAATCACATTTTTAAGGCACATGGTTGGGTCGGTTCACCTTTTTAAGGCTCATGGTTGGGTCGGTTTGTGGTCGGTAAAAAACAAAAAGGCCAGTGATTGTGATAGAGTGAAACTTGTACGTGTTAACCGGCATCGTCTCGGACCAAGAGTTTGTCGGTTAACGTAGGGAGTCGGTTCAGCAAGTTTCTTTATATTCTACATAGCAACTCAGTTTCATATTCACATACTGTTGAATGTTGATCACTGTGAATGGGTTGCGTAATGCGTACATATTAATACCGTATCTGGTATAATTAAATACAAGACAACGAAGCGGCGATATAGTTGAAACGAATATCAGTGGGGGTGGCACGAGTGTGGATTTTTGGCAGGGTGGTAGAGGACCCTAGGAAGAACGCATACATGAAATATGAAGCACATCGGAGCAAGAAAACAGAAAATATAGGCCATTTACCGGAGCGTTAAGGTTTTGAATTTTTGCATTCAATCTGAAACACAGATATATCAAATCATATTGGAGATATATCAAATCATATCGAATCGTCCATTCGCAGGTTGTTGTTGTTGTCGCTGCTGCTAAGATCCGGTTTCCGCCACTTACTTTTCTCGGCACAGCAAAAAAAAAAAATCGGAGGTAAAAAAATCTACAAAAAAATCGGAAATTTAAATTTTTATTTTTTTCCACATTGTCAAAAAATCGGGTCGGCGGATCTGTAAACCAACTAATAAAAAAAAACTGGCCTTAATTTATTACATTATCACAGCCATTTTGGCTGTGATAATGTAATAAATTCAGTATAATAATTCTGCATACTTTTAATCATCAAATATATGCAGTCGTTAGTTCTACATAAAATAATGCATTTGTGGAAAATAAATGATTACTCCCTCAAAGTATACTTTGCTAGATAACTAAACTTTGCAATTTTGATGAAATCGGCTACTGATGACATGCCATGCAATTTCGTAAAAAGATGCGATTTTTCTGGAAAAATATTTACAAAAACTGTGATATTTTCTGTACATGATGTTGAATGTTAATGAAATTTACCGCATTTGCTCTGAAAATTTCGCCAACTTCAGACGTCATTTACAGAAAATATCATAAATTTTGTAAATATATATAGATTATGAGGCGCCTGCGACATAATCTATATTGTATCGTTCTCAGACCCTGAGGTTAGAAGTTTAAATATATAAAAATACAAAACTACTATATAGTTTGGTATTTTGTACTTTATATGAAAAATATTGCGACATAATCTCAATTTTAAACTTCTCAGCCTTTGAGACTAGGAATTTGTCAAATAATGCTTGTTGTACCAAACTATATAGTTGTTTTGTACGAAAAATCATATAGGGTAAACATAAATTTCATTGTCCTTATATATATGTTATTTTTTCTCAATCTATTTGCTTCGATTCTAAAATCTCTATATACTGTGTGATATTTATTTAAGGATCAAATTCTCTGTCCACCGCATTTGTCACATACTTGATACATATACAAGTACCTACTTTCCACAGGTTAAACACGGACTCAAGTGTTTATTGTTTTTTATCCTGAATTTATGAAGTGCACAGTATATAGATTTTTTCACCGATTTAACTGTGCATGCTTTATCTGAGTGTATATTTTTATATTTACAAATGCTTGTTTCCTCCATTGTGCTTTATATATATAAATATTTTTTTTATTAAATAAAAAAATATTATTATAAAAATAATAAGTTTTAAGATGAATGAAAATGATATACAATATATTTTGAAGCTACACCGTGATGGAGCTATTAATGATGAGCAATTGCGAAAGATGGTTGATGCTTTGAAATCTTCAGAGACTATATAAACTATCTGTGGAAGAAAACCGTAGGGAAAGACGTAGAAAAAAGAAGCAAAGAAGGAAAGAGAAACTTAACCAAACAAAGATTGAAAAACCAATCCCAGCCCACAGATCAAAAAAACCAATCCCAGCCCCACGATCCATAAATCGTGAAAAACCAATCCCAGCCCCACGATCCATAAATCATGAAAAAGAATTAAACTTTATTGACAAGCCATTGTGTGCTTATTTCAAGTCATATGAAATCAATGCAAAGAAATATAAAGATCCTTCTGTTCTATTCGATTAAAATCAATCTGCTATAATAAAACAAATCAATCAAGATATAAAAGAATACAATGGAATAAAGTTTTCAATTGGCATTTCTTTAAAATTCTTCAAAGATGAAAACGGCGGAGAAAGAAAGTATGTCATCGGACAAGCCCATGGAGAACAAAGTGCTGTTCTTGATGGATCTAAAGTAGTTGAATTTTATAATAATCAAACTTCTTATCTGCAAACTTGGATTGAAAAAATTTACAAATACAGCATCAGGCCTAGAGATTGAACACTGTATTAAACTGTACTTAAACATTGCAAATATGAACCACTCAAAGGCTCTTCATATATCCCTTTACCCAAACCATTGTTAAATAAAAAAGCAATAATCAATGTAAAGAATAATGATAATGAATGTTTGAGATGGGCTCTGACATCCGCTATATATCCAGCAAAAAGCCATTATAATAATATTTACAGCTATACAAAAAACAAAAACAATTTGAACTTGAAGGACATCGATTTTCCAACCCCCATAACCCTAAATACCAAAAGTGGAAAAACAAAACAATCTTGCAATAAATGTTTTTGGATACACAATAACAAAAAAGACAGAGAAAAATAAGTATATTCCCACCCATTACATATCAGATCAACCAACAGAATTGAATAGAATTAATTTACTATTAATATCACAAGACGATGAAGTTGATGAAGTAGGTGAAGAAACGCAATATCATTATTGTTGGATTAAAAACCTTAACAGACTACTCGTAGATCAAAACAAACACAAAAACAAAATCATATACTTCTGTGAACGTTGTCTATATGGCTTCTCACAAGAAGACTTACTACTCAAGCATAAAGAAGACTGTGAAGGAATCAATAAAACTGCAACCAAAATAGAAATGCCCTCAAAGATAAAAACCATATAAAATTCAAAAACCATCAAAACCAACTACCAGTTCCATATGTAATCTATGCGGACTTTGAAAGCATAATAACCCCTGAAAACAAACCTGCTGGTGACAAATCTGCAAATAACAAGTGAACATGAAGCTTGTGGTTTTGGATATCAAGTTGTGCGGTATGATGGCAAAGCAGAAAAACCAGTAATATACAGAGGTGAAGATGTAGTTGAAACATTCTTAAACCATTTGAAATGTGAAACAAGCAACATCAACAACACTTTTACCCATCCAACTCAAATAACAATGACAGAACAAAACACCAAAGATTATGAAAGTGCAACCCATTGTTGGATAGTGAAACAGAATAACGATACAAAAAGTAAGAGACCACTGCCATTTCACAGGTAAATACAGAGGCGCCGCACACAAAAACTGCAACCTAAAACTCAAAATAAAACCAGGCACAACTAAAATCCCTGTAGTATTCCACAACCTAAAAGGATATGATAGTCATCTTATAATGCAAAAAAATACACACAGCAAACCGCAACATAACTTGTATTCCAATCAACGCTGAAAAGTACATCTCGTTTAGCATTGGACAACTCAAGTTCTTAGATAGTTTCCAATTCATGTCTTCATCACTTGAAAAGTATTAGTAGATGCAACAGATAAATCAGATTTCAAAATCACCAACAATGTCTTCAACAATAAAACAAATCTACTTTTACGTAAAGGAGTTTACCCTTATGAATATATGAACAACAAAGAAAAATTCAATGAAACACAATTACCACCTATAGATACATTTTACAGCAGTCTTACAGATGAAAGTATCAATCAAAAAGACTATGAACACGCACAAAAGGTATGGAAAGAGTTCAACTGTAAAACCCTTGAGATTATCATGATTTATACCTTAAAACTGATGTTGTTCTACTTGCTGATGTATTCCAAACATTTAGAAAAACATGTATAAATGCATACAAACTTGACCCATTACACTACTATACAGCTCCAGGTCTATCATGGGATGCTCTACTAAAAAACACACAAATAGATTTAGAACTACTAACAGATATTGATATGCATTTATTCATAGAAAAAGGTATGCGTGGCGGTATAAGTATGGTATCCAAAAGACATGCAAAAGCAAACAATCCTCTTGTAGCAGATTACAATCCAACTGAAGAAAACAATCACATCATATATTACGACGCAAATAACCTATACGGATGGGCAATGAGTCAACCTTTACCGTACTCGTTTCAATTTCAATGGAAACCCTTAAACAGTAGAAACACAGTTGCTCAACCAAAACCAGGCAAAGGTTTAATCCTTGAAGTAGACCTAGAATACCCAAAAAGCCTACATAAACTACACAACGATTATCCACTTGCACCTGAGAAACTAGCAGTAAAAAAAGAATGGTTATCAGAATATCAAACAGAACTTCTTAACAATAGCAATATGATAAACATAGAGAAACTTGTCCCCAAATCTAAACAACAAAAAGAAATATGTATTACACTACAGAAATCTACAGTTGTACATATCTCTTGGCCTAAAACTCACTAAAGTACATCGAGCCTTAGAATTCAATGAAAAACCATGGATGGAACCATACATTCGTCTAAACACCGAATTACGTAAAAAAGCAAAGTCTGCATTTGAAAAAGATTTCTATAAACTAATGAACAATGCTGTAATTCGGAAAAAACTAATGGAGAACCTACGAAAAAGATCAGATATAAAACTAGTAAGAACAGATGGAACCGAAAACGAAAGACTAAGAAAAATCATAGCTAAACCTAATTTCAATAGACGTGTCAAATTCTCAGATGAATTATCTGCTATACATGTAAACAAAACTAAACTAACGCTAAACAAGCCAATCTATGTTGGCATGTCTGTCTTAGAGTTATCAAAACATCTAATGTACGACTGGTACTATAACAAACTGAAAAAGAAGTATAATGAAAATTGCACCTTGTTGTATACAGACACCGACAGTTTATTAGTTGACATCAAAACAGAAGATGTATACAAAGATATGTCTAAGATGAAAGATGAATATGACTTCTCTGATTATCCAAAAGACCATCCACTTTATGATGAAAAAACAAACAAAAAAGTAATAGGCAAAATGAAAGATGAATGTGTTGGCACTTCAATAGCAGAATATATTGGTCTACGCCCAAAGCTATACTCTATATTACGAGCAGACGAACAACTCATCAAGAAAGCAAAGGGAGTAAAAAAATATGTAATCAAAAAACAAATAAACTTTGAAAATTACAAAGATGCACTTTTCAACAAGAAAACATAACACTCAGCTCATAACATGAATATGCTACGTTCCATACACCACAAAAATATACGGACTAACAATGAACAAAACAACACTCTCACCACTCGACACAAAACGATACATTGCATCCGATGGAATCATGACATACGCGTTGGTATCAGCCGGAACAATAAGAAGCTCTTCCTTTACAAAGCCTCTCTTTGGTGCCGGTGCTTTCAAATAATACACTCTTATACCTTGGGTAATAAAATGATATACAATCTTGTGAATATCAACACTCCATATCGGGTCAGTAGCTCTACGTCTGCCTCCACCTTCTTGTTCTCCAGTTGGTATAAATATCTTAAGTTTACAGTAGGACAGATAGGGTCGTCTTTTAATGTTTTAATTTCAATTGGAGAGGGTTTTTTCGTCTCCGAATTTATTGCAGCGATTACCGCTGGTAGCCTCTTAACCCATTCCCTATTTTGTTTATGAGGATTGTCCAACTCCTCAGCATACTGATAACCAAACAATCTTTCAGCTAGTGTCCTGTTAAATCTTTCAACAATGGCTTGGTCTCTATGAATTTCTCTTCTACCGTGTCTTATATTTACATTATGTTTATCCATGAACTGTGTAACAGTACCCATAAATTCTCTACCTGGATCTACTTGTAATAATTTTGGATATGTTAGTTTTCTTTTATTTTCTATATATTTTCAAAAGCTTTAGCAACTTCCTTGCTGTCCTTTGAAGTCAGTGGTTCTGCCTCTTTATATCTACTAGCAATATCAACAACAGTCAATGCATACTTATATATTTTTTCTACCAACAGTGTCATGTGGTAGGAATAATAAATCCGCTTGATGAACTTCATTCTTGTTAGAAACATCAAACTTTGGCCTCACTATTTTCTTTGGTGCAGGTAAATAAATCTGCCATACCGCTTGTTTCTTTAAGAAATTCAATGCTTCTTTATCACTTACTTTAGCTGCTTTTGCTAATTTCTTAACAGCTGTTAAACCTTTCCAAAATCCTTTAGGACTGTAATAAATTTTCTCCATTTTTTATTTCTATTTAAGATACATTTCTATAACATAAAACACAAAAACGAATCAACAAATCACACTAGCCAAGTTTGAAGAAAGGCACAAGGACAAAATGAATATAATACAATTAAATGGGCAGATTTAAAACAGAATGAAATCTATACTATTACAGATTACAGATGTGTGGATACTATTAATGGTGAAGCTATGATTTTAACATTAAATGATGACACTAAAGCATGGGCACCACTCTTTCTCAAATCTAAAATTGAACAAGCTAAATCTAAAAATAAGGAGTTGCCATACTATGTAAGACCATTAGGGTTGAAGCCAAGTAAAAACAATACGAAAAATAAGTATCATACTTTTGATTTTGTCTATTGAAAAACTTTTAAACCTTATTTTTTTTATTTTTTTTTTTACCCGATCGCACTCAAATGAAAGTCAAAATTTAGTGCCCATTTATATTTTTTAACATGTCTGTTTTGATTTGCTCTCGTAGTATTTTTTTTTCTTTAACAGAAATCTCAAACTTTATAGGTTTTCTAACATCTGCTTTCATTTATTCATATTTATCCATCTCTCCCATGATCAATTTAAATTCTTCATCAGATACATTGCCATCTTGCAATGCAGTGGAAACTTTATTTGTAATAGAATTAAGTTTTGCCATTGCAAGTATACATATTTCATCATGTTTTTCAGCCTTTTTCAGTAGTTTAGTATTAACAAATTTGCTTGTTAATGCAAATGCACCACATATACTACCCGCATACAAGGCCCAAGGAAATGGGCACTCCTACAACAGTTAATAATAGCCCGGCACTCGTCCACCCATTACCAGACCAACAGTAGTTAATCCAGACTGAACACCATTTAATATGTTTAGAGCTCTTTTATATTTATTTCGTATTGTTTTCCTTGTCTCAACCTCATGTTCTAGCTTATGTTTTAAAGCACTTATTTCACTAAGCCTATAATGTTCTGTTCTATTCTCCTCAACTGGTAGCGGTGGATACAGTTTATTACTCATTTTATATAATTTTTAAAATTTAAATATCTAATTCAATTAATACATTTACAATTGAAATGGAAGCTCTACTATATAGTTGTAAGTGAAACAAAATTTAATACACTTCCAGAGGTAAGTTCAATTGGAGTTTGAAATATTGTATATGCCGAACGCTGTCCTTTATGTTTTGTTAAAGTTGCATTCACATTTGGGGTGCCATTAATACTAATCCCAATTTTAACTTCATCGGTTGCAAATCCATTTCTTGTGACACTGCATAAACCCATTCTTAAAACTCTCCCACTACACAACATAGTATAACCACCGTTTTCATGCGCTGAACCAGAAACACCATTTCCAAATGCAAATTCATAAGAGCCATCACGTAATGGCCCAGATTCTTCTGCCCATACAGTTATTATAGGTTTACCTTGCTTAAGGTCATGTATTGTTTGTTTTAGGTTTGGGACATACATTTTATCTTTTACAAGAGTAGCAAACTCATTCATTTTCTTTTTAATCAATTCATCGCCTGTATCACTATATGATTTCGTTGCGTGATAGTTTGTATATCCATATATAGACATTTTACTTTATTGTTTATCTTATTTCAAATACAATAAAAATTGGCAGTCCGTGATTATTTAATAAATTATTACTATTGTCTCTGACTTCAATTCCCAACTCGTCTATGATACCACTTTGTAATTTTCTATATTCCGGATATTGAAATGATATTGTATCAGATTCCCCAAACGTAGTTTTGCTGATGGGTACAGTACAAATAATGTTACTTATATTTCCATCTAATAGATTGTGAGATGAACTGACTTGATTCAGATATATATAAACAGATTTGGTAGCAAAATCAACTGGATTGACGCTTGTATAAGTACCACTATCCAACTTGTGTGGATATATGTCAAAACCTAGTAATTTAAGTATATTTTCAGGAATATTAACCTCGTGTCCGGTTGTAACTGTAAAAGTACATTTCCCATTAGATTTATTTACACTAAGTGACAAAGCGGCATTACTTAATAAATTACTTAATCTATCAAATGAATATAATCCAGCGGGAATTGTCACAGCAGTTGGTTTAGCTCTAACAGTAGACCACTCGTATGTTTCATCCTGCAAAATATTACCAACCAACCCAGTATGTAAGACTTTTCAAACCAATTTCTCGCTTAGAATCCGTATTATCAATATATTCTTGTAATGGAATTGGTTTTGTAATGTCAGTTAAAGTTATATACATTTTTTTTTTATATATATATATATATTTATATATTAAAAAAAAAACAACAATGGCATTCAAATTTAATAAAGATGCAAACTACAATGTCAACCATATATATGCTTTGAAAACGGTTCCAATGTTTTACAATGTTGATGTTTATGTTACAAAAGATAAAAGTTTCAAAGATACATATTCCAACGCATTAGCGGGGTATCCAAACCCCTCAATAACTGGTAATGTCTCAAACAACAACAAAGCATATAACAATTGGTTGAATAATCAAATGGGGTGGTATCAGAATCAATTTAACTTTGCAATATGGTGTGCTACTTGCGGGTGCGGTGTTTCATATAACCAGCATTTAACAATTACAAATGATCCGTTTTTGAGATCCTTATATGAATTTCATATTATGTATCAAACACTTCGAATCTTAGCTCAAATGAAAGTTCCTCTACCAGATGATCACAGCTATTGTTGGTATGATAATATTTTTGACCTTTCAGCTTACCATAGAATATGCACTGAATTTGGTATTAATCCAAATAAGGATTTCAGACAAAAAATAGACCATGGGAATCATAATCTTGGCGGTTTTACAATGTTTATGAGACCTTCAGGGGGTTATAGATTGAGCCATGGAGGCCGGTAGGGTATCACCATTTTTTGATGTACACAATTCTTTTACCCATCACGTCGATATTACTAATGCTTGGACTAGTTTTGTTCTAGATAATTCAATTGGGTTCACTCAAGCTGGAGTTGAACGATTAAATGATAGTATTAGAGTTTATGTGTGGTCAATTCTTGGAGCTCAATCTCAAACAAGAACTTCCATTATTGGTACTGGGACTGCATTTGATGCGCAAAAACAATATTTAGCCAACCAATGTTAATGATGCAATTAATAGAGCTGTAGACTTACCCACAATAATTTCAAACTATCAAAATGTACTAAAATATGCAAGGTCAAAAGTTGATTTTGTATATGGAATTGGTTTGTATATGGCCCCAAGCAACATGGATTTGCAGATAGGAAGTATTCAAAATTACAATAATTTAATTGTAATTGCAAGTGGTGATCAAACTTTGGGGTTTAATGGTAATGTAAATAGATTTACCAGTTCCACCGCCTGTACAAACCCATGAAAATAGTATTGTTAAACCTTTGGATGTTAAACCTTTGAGTGTTCCTCCTACAGTTTTTAAAACTAACACAGTCACAATACCTGAACAAATAGAAGCAGTCAAACATGAAAATTATAAAACTGCACTAGTCACTGGTAGTATTGCAGTTGGGTTAGGACTACTATTATTTTACTTTCGAGATAAAATATAATCCTTAGCGGCCATATAAAGAAGCCCAGCAACTGTAATAATCAAAACCCATAAATTATTGGCTAGCCATCCAACAGCCTTTCCTGCTGCATTCAATATCCAAGATACTATTGATCCAATAATTCCGGGTAATGCATCTACAGCCTTCCCTGCTAGCATACCCAGTAATGAACTCAGATGTTGTAATTGTTTCTTTATCCATTCTTTAGCTCCACCTTTTCCTGGTGGCTTGAGAGCGGCTGCACCACCACTTGCACCTCCAGTAATACTTAAAATTAAAGTAGAGATTATAAACCCTATAGCTGTCAAAACAGAAACAATAGTTACCATGTTCTTTGAAGAGGGTTTTTGAGTCTTTCTCTTAAAGTAGTATCTTTGTGTAATATTCTATCAAGGGTCTCTTTTATTCTGGATACTTGAGTTCTTAAATTTTCTCTATCAACTGAAATCGCCTCAAGACGTGCTTCATGCTCCGATACAATAGCAGCAATTTCTTTTTCGACACGGTCTGCATCTGGACTGTCTGAATCAAATGTAGTTACAGCTGCCAGCTTTAACACTGCAGCATCTTTATTTTTATCCAATTCATTTAACTTGGCAAGGTTGTTGGTTAGTGAGCCTCTTGATTGTTGCAGTGCTTTGTTTAAGGCTTTAAGTTCTCTTAATGGCAAAGTTTCAAAATCATGTGTAATTGTAGTTGATGTTTCTTTTGATAGTGTATCAATGAGTTCTTTCACATGTGTTTCTGTTTCATCAACTGTACTTGGTAATTCAGACATTTCTATGTTTTCAAGATTTGGTAATTCGTTTTCTATAGTTTGTATTTTATTAACAGCTTCTGGAGCCAAGTGGACCTCTTGTAGATTCAATAACCGTTTTAATTCAGTTGTTCCTTTACCCTTAAAAGTTCTTATTAAGATATTAGTGTTACCCTTTTTACTAATGCGGTGATCCTCCAGAACATGTGTTTTGTTTTTCTGTGTGTAGGTCTGGAATTAGTAATTGAAACTCCTGATCTGTTACTTTAAACTCCTTTTGGAATGCAGATTTAAAAAGTTCTAAAGTTCTTACTCGTAGAGGACGATCATTCTCTGCATGAGTTTCTTTTTCCGTTTGAAAATCAGGTAATGTCATTGAAACATCGGGGAGTGCCAGTGGTGTTTCTTCATCACCATCAGGGCCATATGTCTCATTATCATAATTCATAAAATCTCCTTCTCCACCTTCAGCCATTATTTATTATTTATTTTAAAGTATGTAATTTATAAATAAAATTAAAAAGAATAATGGCAACATACGGAAGAAAACTTAATCCCTACAGACATTTAAGAGAGCCTCTCGGTGTAAAAGGAATTAGACAATCAGTTACAATAACATAATCCATCTACAATTGATCAAAACCAACAGCTTTTAGTGCGATTCCCAAATTTAGGTCCAAATGATTTAATCGTACCTGGAACAGTTCGTTTAGCTTTTACAATTGCATTAACCTCCACTGATGACAATCGCCGAGTGGTTCAAATCTTGGTCGTGCAATCGTCAAGAAAACAACTATTAAAATATCTGGTAATGAAATTTTATCAATCGATGATTCAGATGTGTATTACATCTATCGTGACCTATGGAAAACACCTCCAGAGCGAAATAATATGGTTTATCAAGGTATAGATACTAGTACAGGTTCAAATGTAACAAAATTAAGAACTGGAGCAGCAGATGCTAGTTCTGGAAACGCTGAAGATAAAGCTATCGCAGATACATTTGGTAATCGATTTTATATACCATTAGATTTTGAACTTCTTGAAGCCCATATGCCTTATTATCAATCTGGTTTGGGTGATAGACTCGAATATGAACTTACATTTAATGATTATTCAAGGGTAATAATAGCCACAGGTGATTTAGCTGCTAATTATGAAATTAATAATATAAGTTTAGAATTTGATATGGTCACAGAGCCTAATTTAGCAACAATGGTAAAAAATCAATATATGGGACAAATGTCAATTTTGTATGATAGAATTCTTAGGCATCGAAGGATACCTAAACATAAAAGTGATTCTATATGGAATATAAATTTGAATACCCCTGCTAGGTCCATGAAGGGAATTTTAATGGTATTTGAAGAACAATCATCACCTTTTGCAAGAGAAAGTGAAACATTCTATAATCCAAAAATAAATAATGTTGAAGTAACAATTGAGGGTATACCTAATCAACTATACAGTCAAGGGATGAAAGCATATAATATGTGGGATGAAATACGCAAACACTTTGCCGGTGGAGATGTTTAATGATCCGATAATGAACGCTGTCAGTAAAGAATTTAATGTGTCCAGTGTGACAATTGGCAAATATCTTACAAAACAATATGCACTCTGGCTTGACTTAAGAACAACAGATGATAATAGTTTACATGGGAATGGACGGAGAATAGAAAAATGCGAGTGAAGGTATTACAATTCAGATTACTAAAGAAGCTGAAGCTGCAGGTGTAATAAATATATATTTATTTATAATTCAAGATGCGCAATTAAATATAGAAAATGGAAGATTTGTATCGGCGTTGTATTGATTTACCAAAGTATGCACATAGTGCAATTGTTTGTGGTCAAACAGGATGTGGAAAAACAGAATTTGTTTTAGACTTATTAGAGCTTTCACAACAACAAGGAGGTTATAAAGTTTTTTTCGATAATATAGTTATTCTTTGTCCAACTATAGCATGGAACAAGGCTTATAAAAACAGAAGTTGGATAAAGGATGTGCGGTGCCCAATCGATAAAAAAATAACGATTGTTAATCCAGTTGGTAATAATGGCGAAGAGAAGCTGCAAGATCTGTTAAGATTATTTTTTAATAAATATGCTGGAAGCCCAATTACATTATATAAAATTGATGACTGTTCAGCTACAAAGCAATTAACAAAGAAAAAAGATATGTTGTCACAGCTCGCATTCTCTGGACGACATGCAGAGCAAAGCGTTTGGGTTACAGAGATATAATTCAGTATTAAAAGACTTAAGAGAACAGACAAAATGGCTGTGTATGTTTTATACGAAAGACAGAGATAGTTTTGAGGACTGTTTGAGAGAAAATGATGTTATTTCAACACTAGAGGAGAGAAACAAAATAAGAAAAGAGTTATCGAAAACAAAACATTCTAAGTTTCTTATTAGAACTGATCAACCTACTGGTTATAAGTTGCTTAATTAATGCTTAGTATTACTTAGTATTACTTAATATTTTTTATTTTACATTATTTTACTGGGTTTTAACTTGATTTAAACTTGATTTAACTTGATTTAGCTGAGCAATTCATAGATACCAATGTTAAGAATTGTTCAACAAATAGGTATTGCTTAACAATGTTGAGTTGTTCTAGGCAAATTTAACTTAAACAATTGTATGAATATATTAAATGTTTGAGATTATTGATTCATTATACAATTATTGATTATTATATTTGGATCGGGTTGGGTTTATTTTAAATTGAAATTTATATTATGCAAAATAAAAATGAATTGTGAGGAACTTATAGAACAACTAAGTGATGATAAAGTATCCAATGATAGTGTTGTAGGTGAAGTAAAAAATGATCACTTAAAGCAACGATTATCTTCGATTATTTCAGGTGGGAAATCTATTAAATATTGGGTAAAGATATAACTATTTCACAACTAGAAGAGTTGTCAAATGAACAAATATTGAAATTGTATAATAGATATGAAAGTAGATTGGGTGCTTCAATGACGAAAACTCTTGGTAATACTATTTTGAATATGTATGCTCTAGCTGTAGGTAATATCTTGCCTATACCAGCAGAAAATCATGATAAACTCGTAACTGATTTAGAAGGAGATCCATTTTGTTAACCATGCATTGACTAGTACTTGTTGTGAGTTGTATTTAGGTTGGAGCATTTCTGGCACCTATTACTGCAGCGATAACAACATTTAAATATTGTCAATTTAAAAATATAAATGATATAAATAAAAATAATGGAAACGGAGAACATACAACAGATTCCTGAACGAAAAGAGGAGATTAAACAAGAAAGTCTAGTAGATGAGGAAGAAGTAGATATACCACCTGAAGAAACTAATTATAAAATATTTTACAGCGGCAATGAATTTAGTTGGTGGATTGTGTTTAGCTATATATTTTTGGAGAACTTTCTGGCACCTATTACTGCAGCGATAACAACATTTAAATATTGTCAATTTAAAAATATAAATGATATAAATAAAAATAATGGAAACGGAGAACATACAACAGATTCCTGATGAAGAAATTCCAGAACGAAAAGAGGAGATTAAACAAGTAACAGCAAAGAATCCAAAGAGGGTTGAAGCTGGTAAAAAGGGTGCTGCTGCTAGAAAAGCCAAACAAGAAAGTCTATTACATATGGTACATAAGAAAAAAGTAGATATACAACCTGAAGAACCAGTTATAGTGAAAGTCTATAAAACCTCGAATATAATATATTTTATAGCGGGAATGAGTTTAGTTGGTGGGTTTGTGTTTGGCTGTAAATTGTTCAATCAAAATAACATTGAAACAAAAGAACCTGAAATGCCTATAGTGTAAAACACAATCCTCATCTTATGGAGTAAACAATTAATTAAATTAAATTAAATTTATTATTAAGTAAAATAAAAAAAGATGACGGCAATTAATACAGATGGAAAGATAATAGGAAATCTTGCATATCATGCTGCTGTAATAACGGCGCTTGAAATCGGATATGCGCAGATAATGAATAAAATTATAAGACAGGCGGTGCCAAAACTGCAACTTGATGGTTATAATATGGCTATGTTAATGTTGGATACTGGACTTGCTATTGCCACGAGAGATATGCTTGTTAAACAAGGTATAATTCCTGATAATATTTTGAAGTAATAAAATTATTATATAAACAAAATGTCTGGAATAGCTATGATGGTTGGTGGTGCTTTGGTTAACGCATTGGCGTTTACAGGGAGTAATTTCTTATTCAGTTCATTGGGGAATAATTCTGCGATTGAAGAACGCAAAAGGCATGATAAATGCCGTAGAGCAATTACAAAAGGCACAGTCACAGTGGGCAGAAAAAAGAACAGAGAGATTAGACTGGATTAATAATGAAATTAGAAAGCAGAATCACGCTGCTAAGACGTTTGAGGATGTAGATGAAGCTATTAGGGAGTATAATGCTGTTACGGCACCGGTGACAGGTGCACAACAATTACAGTCATTTGGGGAGGAACCGGTACTGAGTGATTATTATACACCTTCACAGAATCAAAAGGATAGAGAAATTGTGTTAGTAGGTGGAATGACTATTGTGGGGTTTATAGCATATAGATTGGCTTAATTATATTTTCTATAATAGTCAATTAAAAGTTTCAACGAAAAGTGGCTTAATTTAGAGAATAAAATTAAGCGCGGGGATCCTTAAAAAACCAACAACAACTGTTAGAGATTATGTGAAAGTATGTTTCACAGTATAAATAAATAAACTGATAATGCATTATCAGCTGTGACGTATAGGACACGGTTGTCCCTTCAGGTTCCCGGCTCCTGGTTAGGACTATCGTTAAACGGGTGTACCAAGAGATTATGTGAAAGTATGTTTTCACAGTAATAAATAAATAAACTGATAATGCATTATCAGCTGTGACGTAGAGGACACGGTTGTCCCTTCAGGTTCCCGGCTCCTGGTTAGGACTATCGTTAAACGGGTACCAAGAGATTATGTGAAAGTATGTTTCACAGTATAAATAAATAAACTGATAATGCATTATCAGCTGTGACGTGGAGGACACGGTTGTCCCTTCAGGTTCCCGGCTTACTATTAGGACTATCAATAATGCGGGAACCAAATCAGATAGTTACAAGTGTGTAAATTGGCCATTATCATGCAGGCCCAGATAATTTCATACCGCCGTGATACAAAGGTTAAAGTATGTTATATTTACATACAACCCAGATCTATATGCTGTTCTGTTTTGTACAATTCGTTTATTAAAGGGTCACAATCGGCTTGTCTGAGCTAGAATTGCCTGACACCATATTAAGGGTATTAAGGGGTTCTCAAACCAAATTGGAACGAATCAAGTGAAAATGCGTTTAAGTTTTTGTTTAATAAAAAAATATAATTTTTTACATATAAGTCCTAGAAAAATCTTGAGCTCAGTGCTCAAGCTCGCCGACAAATGATTTATATCGCAGTTGTAACATTATGTCTACTACTCGCCCGCACGCATGTACAACGTAAATACATTAATACACCGGTATTTTTTTTGGTTCAAACGGGCGTATAAAAACGATGCAAAATATACGTTAAAATACTTACATCTTGTCTTTTTATCCGTTGAATAGAGTTTGGTTGACGATTTCTTTGTTCTCAATTTGTTTTGGAGTGGGCGTACCTGCACTTTGATATCTCGCACAGTCGCGTGTGCTCATCTTAAACTATTGTCAATTCTCGCGCTGATATGGGTGTTTGTAACCTGTATTTTATCTCGGTGATACAAACTCTCAAAGATTAAACAGGGTCAATGAAATATATGTTTGTACTTGACAAGTAGGTGCAAGTACAAAGGAATTGTGGGTGTGGGAGTATACAGTTGTTTTGATACAATTTGACATACATTTATTACTGAATGCCACAGGCTAAGAAATATTGAATATTAGTATGTTTTCATACAAACCAAATATATAGTTTTGTACAACAAGCATTATTTTGACAAATTCCTAGTCTGAAAGGCTGAGAAGTTTAAAATTGAGATTATGTCGCAATATTTTTCATATAAAGTACAAAATACCAAACTATATAGTAGTTTTGTATTTTTATATATTTAAACTTCTAACCTCGGGGTCTGAGAACGATACAATATAGATTATGTCGCAGGCGCCTCATAATCTATATATATTTTGTAAATTCATGAAATATCTCACATCTTCTTATGTATAAAATCACATGGTTTGTCACATATACGAGTGTAGCCTCTGATGGCTTAGTTACATACATTGAAGGAAGTATACACGCGATAAGGAGCATATATGGTCCTATGGATGTGATATGAATTTGAAATATGAAATAAACAGACAGACGGATGAACGAACAATCAGTACAATTGTATTAATGTGGAAGGATGTATTGTTACTAATTAAGTAATGCAAGTGTGCAATATGAAGAAATTAGCTGAAGGCAAACAGAAAATTATAGGTGATTTGAGAAACTCTAACAAAAACTTTCAAATAAATACAGATGAACGGACAGACATACAATCAGTAGCGAAGGTAACTGTATGAATGTGGAATGATATATCGTTACTAAGAAATGCATGTGTTCAATCTATATGAAGATATTAGCTGAAGGTAAACAGAAACAAGAACTGCGTCTGTCGAACGCAGATGCCACCTGCAGCATATTTGAGAAACTGTGACAAAGTGGTTAACCGAAAAGTGTGACGGACGGACGGATGGACGGATGGACGGACGTTCTTACATTACTATACTTATGTGGCTTATCACATGTTAAATATTAGCCACATAAAAGGATTTTTAGCCACATAAAAGGATTTTTTAGGTGGCTAATTGTAACCAACCCTATCCTTTACCAAGTCCATAACCCTGTGGGGCTAGCCACATAAGTACCCTAATGTGTGCCCGGACAGACGGACAGACGGACGGACAGACGGACAGACGGACGTTCTTACAGTACTATACTTATGTGGCTTATCACATGTTAAATATTAGCCACATAAAACGATTTTCAGCCACATAAAAGGATTTTTTAGGTGGCTAATTGTAACCAACCCTATCCTTTACTAAGTCCATAACCCTGTGGGGCTAGCCACATAAGTACCCTAATGTGTGCCCGGACGGACGGACGGACGGACGGACGGACGGACGGACGGACGGTCCAAACACTATATGCCACCCGTTTCTTCGAAACCAGGTGGCATAAAAAATAGCCGATTTGAGAAACTCTATAACAAAACATTAAAAACAAGAAATGCGTCTGTCGAACGCGGATGCCACCTGCAGCATATTTGAGAAACTGTGACAAAGTGGTTAACCGAAAAGTGTGACGGACAGACGGACGGACAGACGGACAGACGGACGGTTCAAACACTATATGCCACCCGTTCCTTCGAAACCCGGTGGCATAAAAATAAACAGATGGACGGACGGACATAATGGATAGACAGGGCGAAACCTATATATAGGTCTCGGCGGGGCCCTAATAAACAAAGAGACAAATAATTTAAGTGGGAATTATTTCACATTAACAGACGTAAGTTTTCCACAGCCGATATTGTTGAAGATAATTAACTGATTAAACTCGTCTTATTACTTTATAAAATATCTACTACACTTAGCTTGTGTCAAGATGAACATATATGAAGATCGAGAACATGGTTGTTGGTGCTATGATTCTGAAATTAGTAGCCAAAAAGAACTGATATTGTGAAAATTGACAATGCTAATTTAGATTTGCTCCAATATTTGTACAAACAGTTGTTTTCAAATAATTTCAGAAATGTTTAGTAGCGAAAATGTCCATTTCTGAAATATAGTGAAACCTCTCTAAACCGGACAGTTCCCAATGGTGTCTGTTATGTTTCAGTTTTGTAACAAAAATACAGTGTAACCTCTCTGAACCGGACAGCCTCGGAGGTCCCCAGGGTGTCCGGCTTTAGAGAGGTGTTCACTGTCAATCAGGCATTTGATCATTCTGAGCCATAGTTGTGTGCTATGCGACCACGAACAGACAATATCACCGGATATAAATGACCAAGAAACTCATCAGAAATAAGATCACGTGTTTTCTTGGTGTCCGGTTTAGAGAGGTTCCACTGTAGTAGCAGCAACATAGGAGATGAGCAGTCAGTTCAGGTTCTACATGGTTGACGTTCAGTAGGAGATGAGCAGTCAGTTCAGGTTCTACATGGTTGACGTTCAGTAGGAGATGAGCAGTCAGTTCAGGTTCTACAACCTAATCAGTAAATTAAAAAAAATATGCAACAAGTGAACATAAAGTTATAGCCGTACTCCAAAGGTAAAATCCAATCACACCATAGTATTGACATGGCAGTGTATTAGTGAGGACTACATAAAAAAAACCCTGTTCTCGGTCATAATAATGTGCCAGCATGCATATGGTGGCAGTAGGCATAATAGTATTGAAGATACAAACTGGACCAAAAACTAACCGGACACAGATCTCGACGCCGATGCGACGACATATCCTCTCCCTATTCTTCGAATAGACAAGCTAAAACTGCTTCAATTGTTTTCTGTCAGACAATTCGGAATTACCAGTCGTACAAATGACAAATCAACCGTAAAGGAACAAAGATGGTACCTCTCCAGATTCACAGTATAAAGTTTGTCATAATGACCGGATATATAAATATAAGAAGGTACTTGCCACTGGGCAAGGTTTCGCAATCTACAAATTCCTCATCACATCGGGTAAGTGGTCACATGTTATTAGAAGAATATTTCCACCAATCTCACCTAGACCGGTTAAATAGTGATAACAGGATATACTTTGGATATTCATCATGTTATTTATGCAGCGTATTTGTCAATTAGCAAAAACATTCTACGGTCGATCTACATTTTTAAATTTACACAGACCACACAATATTTAAATACTAAGGTCATGTCCCCTCTGTATGTAAGCCAAAATCTGATTGGTTGAATTTCTGGAATTTCCCATTATTCACAACAATGAATTAACCAATGCAATTCATTCTCTCAATCCACCGACACACGTACACACTGGCTGACATTGACATTGGCTGACATTGAACGTCAACGATGGAGGTCAACGTTGTATTTCTACTCAAATAAAGTTATGTGGGAAATATTTCATTAATATACCATAAATTATGAAAATTATGATAAAAATTGAAACTACTATACAATACTATCCTGTTCATATTGTAAGAAATACATTGTACTGATACATTTGTTAACACTTTCAACATTATATATTGCAATAACTGTGATAACTGTAACAGTGTATAGAACTAAATGAGCAATCAACACCATCAACATAGGAGCTAGGGGAAGTTATCCTCCCCCCACCCCAATCTCTTACATTACACAAACACACCATCAACAGGGAGAGGAAGATGTTTGCCGAATATATTAACCCCCCCCCCCCCCACACACCCTCCCCCATCTCGTCACAGAAACACCAGCACCAGGGGAGAGGAAGATGTTTGCTGAATATTACCCCCCAAATCTTGTCACACAAACACTATCAACAGGGGAGGGGGAGATGTTTGCCGAATATTACCCCCCCCACCAATACCCCATCTCGTCACAGAAACACCAGCACCAGGGGAATACACACACGCACACACACAACACATCTTGTCACACAAATACCATTAACAGCGGAGGGGAAGATGTTTGCCGAATATACGATTTTCATGTGTGGCTTAATTGTAGTTTTCATGGTATGACATTAGTTCTCAAATTTTCTGGTAACCCCACGTATATGTCAACATTGCCTCGTTGTCAAATACCAGAAGAGGTGAAACTCGCTGAGGACTGAAACACACAAAGATGGCCGAATTGGCCACTCCCATGTACCGTATAGGATACAGAAACAGGGCAATGTTCACTTATATGTTACACATATATTCCATCACATTTACGAAGCAATTATCTTTGAATTAAAGGATGATCAGGTATATAACGAGTCCTTGAAAGGTTTTTTTCAACACCACAGGCCTGTATAGTGGTATTGGCAAACAGTGTAGATCCAGATGAGCCGGCATGTGACGAGCCGTCTCATCAGGATCTGCACTGTTTGCAAGTAATGTTCTATCTTTGAGAGCAAACACACCCCTTTCATAAATGTGGTGATTGGATTGGTTGCAAAATTAACATATCAAAATCCATTCAAGTTACTTAGGGGTGAAATGGTTAATCATTCTCGACTTTCGTTTTCAGGGCCAGCTACCATGGCAAGTGGTGGACAGAACCCAGGGTCTGGACCAATCTTCGCCGGTAACGTGTCTGACTGCTATAGATGCATAATCTGCAAGAATGTACTGCAGGTTCCAATGCAGGCAGGCTGTGGCCACCGTTACTGCGAAGCATGTTTAGACACCGCAAGGTGAGTGTCGAATGACAACTAGATTGGTCAATAAGCGAGGCTTACGGAATACCCCCCGCGTGGGCCCAGGTACCACTAAATATGTAAAATTTTCCAAGTGTGTGGGCTTGTGACCTTGACTCTGGGTTTAGCGGGGGCGGCACGAACGTGAATGTGAAGCAGATCCGAGCAAGGAAATAGAAGTTATAACCAATTTCTCTGATGTTAAGTTTTGTAAAGAGACTAAGTATGTGATCTTGACCTTGGGATCAGTGAGGGATATGTCACAGCATGATAGTAGAGCCTTAGAGGAATGCATGCATGAAATATTAAGAATTTTAGATGAAGTTATAACATATTTCTCTGATGTTAAGTTTTGTAAAGAGACCATGTATTTGACCTTGACCTTGGGATCAGCGGGGGTTGGACGGTCGTGGATTTGGCACAGCATGGTAGTAGAGCCTTACAGGAATGCATGTGTGAAATATTAAGCATTTTAGATGAAGGAAATAGAAGTTATAACAATATTTCTCTGATGTTAAGTTTTGTAAAGAGACTAAGTATTTGATCTTGACCATAGGATCAGCGGTGGTTGGACGGTCGTGAATTTGGCACAGCATGGTAGTAGAACCTTACAGAAATGCATGTGTGAAATATTAAGCATTTTAGATGAAGGAAATAGAAGTTATAACAATATTTCACTGATGTTAAGTTTTATAAAGAGACTAAGTATTTGACCTTGACCATGGGATCAGCGGGGATTGGACGGTCGTGGATTTGGCACAGCATCGTAGTAGAGCCTTACAGGAATGCATGTGTGAAATATTAAGCATTTTAGATGAAGGAAATAGAAGTTATAACAATATTTCTCTGATGTTATGTTTACGGACGGACGGACGGACGGACGGACAACCTGACTCCAGTATACCCCCCCACAACTCGTTGCGGGGGGTATGAAAACATAAGGGAAAAAAAATGCCCCCGATGGCAGATGCGAGGAAGTCAGGCAACCTTAACTGAACTGGCAGACGGACACATGGATGGACAGACGGACAAAAATCAAAGAAAGCCACTGCCGGCGTTATTCACCCATGATATATAGCTATCAATATGAGGAAGTTACTGACAAGATATTCAAAATTTGATGTATGTTCAACAGTGTTGAAGTAGACAGCGTCGACAACAGAAATGTGACTGGAATTGTCTCGCTTTCCACCAACATGGGTAAAACTATTACTGTCTGTCTGTTTCACGAAACCTGCCCAAAAATCGGAAATATAAACCATGCAAAAACAATATTTTTATCGATATTATTAAATTTTATCAAAATTTAAGAGCGAGCCTTTTTGTATTGTGAAATTTGGTCCAATATTGATTTTATTGTGAATAAAAAATTTCTCCATTTTAAATCCCCATAGACATCTTCACTCTATTTCCCCATGTTAAATCCCCATAGACATCTTCACAGATTTTCTAATTTCAGAAATAGTGGACCGATTTTTAAAACTTAACTTTTGTTTTCTTAGATCATTTCCAAGCTACCTAGCCAGGTTTTGGAGCCAATTTCCAATTGTGTTTGTTTTTTTACTCCTCCCATGGCTCCGCTACCTCCTTTAAATTTTCCCCCATGTTAAAGGTACATGCCCACGCAGTAGGCACAAAATGTTCTTTATAGGAATTAAATAAGTGTATAATTATGTCACTATTCCACCAGTTCTAAAAATTACGAGTGCCCGCTATACAAATACAATCATTTATTAATTATCAATTTATTGTTAGCGACGCGCGGCGGTAACAGTCTATTTTGATAATGTGTGGGGACGACGACTTTCACATCACGGCTGGCGGTGCGCATGCGCAGTATACTACGCACGCCAGTAGGCTTCCCAATATGTAAACAAGAATATCAACATGTCGAAACGTCCAGGACGGAAATTGTATGAAACAGCGTCCACCAAAAGAAAGGCGAAATGTCTGAGGGACAGGCAGTACAGAGAGAGAGAGTGGTTAATATTGGTGACCAGATCACCAAATGGAATGAGTTACGTGGAGATTTAGATTTGGACTCGAATAGAGATTGTTCTTCTCAACTTCCGATACTTCACTGCGCATGTCAAAGATGTGATATAATTGACCGTGTCACGTGACGCGTATTGGTAAAAATAGCACGAGGTCGGAAAATACCCTTTCTGGTCGCGGCATATAAAATGCGATTTAACACCAATTAACACGCGCCGTAATTAAAAATAACTCGTTAGTGGGTAGACATATGGCTCATATAAGGCATGACAGAAAATGAAAAGTTGTAGTACAGTGTAACCTGCTGCGTGGGCATGTACCTTTAAATTTCCATAGACAAATATTTTTTTTGTAATAAAATCAATATTTGACCAAATTTCATGAAATAAAAAGGCTCATTCATAACTTTTGATATAATTTAATACTATCTAAAAAATATTGTTTTTGCATTGTTTATATTTTCATGGAAAAATGTTAATGTCGCCAAAATGACACCGACCAATATGGGCAAGGAAAATGTTTTCAAAAGAGCTTTCAGCCAATGTATGCGAATGTAATTGATGACTAATTGGATAAGACCAGTTGCAATTCAAATGATAGCGGCAAGATTGTGATGAAAGGAAAATAGCGATTGTGGTGCTATTTTTTTGGGAAACATGGGATTTGGCCCTGTTAACCGACTTAACCCTTAGACTGCTGCTCACAACAATATTCGTCTGCTGTTGTTCTTATATCTTGCCTTATTTCTCAATAAAAACATGTTTTGACAGCACTTCAGAATCACTTCCAATGTCAAAGCATGTTGTAAATTATTCTAAAGTGCTGTCAAAGCAGGTTTTTGATGATAAAAATGGAAAATAGAAAATAACAGCAGACTACAAAAAAAAAAGATAGCGGACTAAGGGTTAAAATGACTTTAGCTGATGATAAGCCAGGTACATACATGCCCACTCAGTAGAAACAAACTGTTCTTTATAGGAATTAAATAAGTGTATAATTGTTTCAGTATTCCACCAGTTCTAAAACTTACGAGAAGATTTTGTGCCTAATGGGTGGGCATGTACATTTAAACATCATTATATAAATATATAATACTTATTTGTAATCTTGTGGAGCTAACCTAGTTTCAGTACTTTCAGTAATTTGATTTCTCATGTGCTAAGCGATGTACCACGAGTTAATTCAATGTAGTAATCACTCATGGAGAAAGTGACATCCTATCCATCCAAATATGGCGCAACGAACCAGACCGCAAATTTATTCAATGCAACACAAATTTTATTTTTCAAGAATCGCGAATGGCCGTGAATTCAAAGCACCACAAATAATTATTATGAAAAAAAAAGGCAAAATAAAAACACTGCAGAATTATTCCTTTGTACAGTACTGGAATGTTATTTTCATAACGTTGACACTCATTTCAGTCCAAAATCTGATTCGCTATACAGCAGGTTAACTCTGCTACGGACGGTACAGGAGCAGATTACAAGAGTTCCTGTTCGTAACTTTAAGTGAAACCCGCCCGCCCCTGGTTTACACCTTTTACAGGCCCAGCCGCAATTGCAACAGTTTGTGTGGGATGGGAAGTACGGACTGATCGTTAGCCCTTTCAACACCACAGCCCTCTATAGCAGTGGTCGCAAACAGTGTCGATCCAGATGAGCCGTCTCATCAGCATCTGCACTTTTTGCAAGTAATTTTCAACCATACAACCATAAATGGACTGTCTGATTATCCTTTTGTGAAAATTGGATTGGTCACAATTAACATCAAAATCCATTCTAGTTATTTTGGGGCAAAAGGGTTAAGATACCATCCTTGATCTCAAGCCTATCAAGCCAGGTTTTCACAATTGCAGGCCGGGAGAGAGGACAGTCTGCTCTAAATGCGAGGCCGAGGGCGAGTACACGCTGCTGAAACGAGAGGAGGTGAGCAACCCCTATCGGCGATTATTCCTTATTCTCCCTTAGGAGGGGGATGGGCAGTGGCCTAGGGGATATGGCATTGGACTTCAATACTGGAGGTTGTGAGTTCAATCATTACCCTAGGGATGGGCCGTGGCCTAGGGGATATGGCAATGTACTTCAATACTGGAGATTGGGAATCCAAATTTCACCTTAGGGATGGGCCGTGGCCTAGGGGATATGGCATTGGGACTTCAATACCGGAGGTTTTGAGTTAATTCCTCACCTCAGGGATGGGCCGTGGCCTAGGGGATATGGCATCGGGACATCAATACTGGAGGTTGTGAGTTCAATCTCCTCACCGTAGGGATGGGCCGCGGCCTAGGGGATGTGCAATTGGACGTCAATACTGGAGGTTGTGAGCTCAATCCTCACCCCAGGGATGGGGTGTGGACTAGGGGATATGGCATCGGGACTTCAATACTGGAGATTGCGAGTTCAATCCTCACCCTAAGGATGGGCCGTGGCCTAGGGGATATGGCATTGGACAAATATTGGAGTTATTTGCTGTGTGTATGTAGATGAATGGATGAAATGTGCATGTAAAATATCTAAGGTTTGCATTCAATTGGTAATTAATTATAGCAATTTGAACGTGTTGAACAAACACAGTTCTCAGAAAAAGTCTGCATTCTGAGCATTTGATGCAGTGGTGAGAGATGCTTTCTATAGCGTCCACGTTGCTGAGTATAAAGGGCATTGTTTGGGTTGCCAGGGGGCTCTTGGGAATATTACATTATAGAATCAGCATGTGTCTTTGTCTTTTAATCTTTCGATCAAATTGAGCCGTAATCCCCAAATTCAAAGGTAACAGTTTAGAAATTAAATATTTAAATAAAACCACCACTCGATCGCTATAACACATGACTGCCGTTGTTTCACACTGCTCACAATAAAATCACCACTCGATCGCTATAACACATGACTGCCGTTGTTTCACACTGCTCACAAACGTACAGTGCATGCTGTTTGACCATGGTTGTAGACAATGCTCATTTCGGGTCCATGACAGCACCTACGCAATGCATGTGTATCGCGACGTTACTAGAACGCGCCATTACGTCATCAAAACAGTTAACACCGGTCGCACTGAACTATTGCAATTGGTGCGGCTGCATCACGCGACGTGTACTGCTGCCCCGCAATATGCATGTGTAAATCAGCTGTTTGAATGGAGCAGGTCATCAAAGTACCGAAAGTACTACATGTATGCTTAAATTGCATGATATTTCCGACGGGAATGTAACAATAACGTTCGACCATGTCTAGCCGTGGGCAAACATTTACTGTGGCACTCGGGAACTGTTTGAACCCGTGGTCTGCAGCCTTGGGGTTTTGTACCCAAGAGTACGTGAAATTTCTCATGAAAATTTATACACAAACCGTGATATTTTCAGTAAATGATGTCGAATGTTGATACACGATTTCCCCTGGTACAATAATAGCATAATAATGCACCATTAACCCATATCAAAACCCATTCCAGTTACTTAGGGGTGATAGGGTTAAAATATGTCCCCTGATCTGGCTCTGTGATGGTCACATCCTTTTCCTCTGGGGCCCATATGCCGGCTCAATCCAGGCAGGGGCATGTACAAGGCACTGACAAATTTAGATTTTAACTCTCTTGTTACGTGGAGAGGTCAGAGTAATTTTCTCATTTCTCATCCAAAGTGTATGTTGTTACCACTCAGTCGAACCGTCTCATCGACACGGTTCAATGGAGTGGTAACAACATATAGTTTGTAGGAGAAATGAGAAAAATTGCAGAAAAAAATTATTTCTATTTCAGGAATATTGACGATCATTTACAATCGAGAATCCACACCCCTCTAGACCTAAATCCTAGATCAACCCCCGTTATGTTCTGTATTGTAGGTAAACCCGGATAACGCAGCAAAGCGGGAAATCTCTTGTCTACAGACCGTGTGCGCCTATAAAGACGAAGGATGCCAATGGATCGACAAGCTCAAATTATATCAGGTACATACTAACCCTCACTACGCGGGAGACGAAAATGGTCGTCTGCTGTTTTTCATTTTTGCGTTAATTCTTTACAAAAAACCTGTTTTGACAGCACATGAGAATTGTCTCCAGTGGAGACGATTCTCATGCGCTGCCAAAACCGGTTTTTATCGAGAAATATTTAAAATAAAACATTTCCAGCAGTCGACAAAATTTAATTCAGCATAGTATGAATGTGTGGCATTTGTGTACAAGTATGACATATGGAAATACATAAGTAATCCTTCAAGGGATATAAAATGTATGACAGAATGAGAATTTTCGTCAAATTTAAATCTAATGGACGGACACAGGGATGGAGGGACAGACGGATACACAGACGAAACACTATGTACCTCTCCTCCGGCTCTCTTGAGATCGGGGACATATAAACAGCAAATGGCAAAAAAGAAATTAAACAGATTACAAACTTTTAATTTTTAACACGGGTTAACTCTTGAAAGGCGGAAACTGAAAATTGTTGTCTGCTGTTGTGTCATAGGCAAAAGTCCAAAAGGGGGAGATAATCCATGGCTCAGTGTCAATCATGACACTATCAAGAAGCTACATACCAAGACTCAAGCCTCAATCTATTAGTTACAATTACAGTCAACCCTGTGAACAACGACCCGCAAAGGGAAGTGGCCAAAGTGGTTGTTGTTGACAGGTGGTCGTTGTTCCAAGGGTCCAACATTTTCCCAGTTTCACAACAAAGTCGGCCATGTATTTAGCATTCTATTGTAATCTATATGCATGCATAGAAAACTTCTTGGCTGTATACACTTCCACCTGACGATTCGCTATTGCACGATCGTGGAGTGTATCTGCTTTTCATCAATTAAACAAGAGTGCCGTAAGTCACAAAATACGCCCGTCGAATATGGGCCAGACAGCAAAGATGCAGAAATGTGAAGCTGTCACCAAGGCAAGAAACATTAATGAGAATTTTGAAACTGTATAGCATTATTTCTTCATCTCGAAGACGTGTGTATAGTTTCAGATCGATCGACTGAACGGATTCAGAGGAGTTGTGTACACAAACTCTGTACCCTATATAGAATTGTATACAAAAATGTAGAAAAAATGGCTAGGTTAAAAAGGTGATATTTTTGTTAAAAAATATTTTTTCGGCATAAAAACACTAAGGTGCACATCTTCAATATGTGTAGAAGACGTGTGCATAGTTTCAGATCGATCGACTGAACGGTTTCGGAGGAATTGTGTACACAAACTCTGTACCGTATATAGAACTGTATAGAAAAATGTAGAAAAAATGGCTAAGCTAAAAAGGTGATATTTGTTAAAAAATATTTTTTCGGCATAAAAACACCAAGGTGCACATCTTCCATATGTGTAGAAGACGTGTGTATAGTTTCAGATCGATCGACTGAACGGTTTCGGAGGAGTTGTGTACACAAACTATGCACTTTTTCTTCAGCCGCCCGCCCGCCATGTGGTAAAACATAATATGTACCGTTTTTTAAAAAACGGTCGTATAAAAATTGCATGAAAATGGCAAAAATAGTCAATTTATTTTGTTTTGTCATCTTGTTGTTAGTGTTCTGAACCCAGCCTCGCTTTGGAAATTATATACAAAGGGGAGTAATTATCTTCACGATAAGTATATCCCTATATCCCGCGGCTTGCTTTGGTGCACCATTTAATAACTTGTCGTAATTACATGTAAGTGGTTTAATTAGCATGACCATTAGTATTTTGTTTTCTTATTCTCAATTTCTATCCATCAGTTGAAATTAATAACGGTCATATAGTCTTTATAAAAACGATAGCCTATGTGGCGCGGCCTGTGAAAACCGCGATATTTTTTGTAACAAAAATATTTCATTAAATGTGTCAAGTCGAGTAACCCACACGAGATAGGTGTCCAAATCAGGAGAGAACACCAGGCTTATTTGCTTTCTGTCCAATGTATACTATCCTGGTCAAGCCCGAATATTTAAGCAGCCTATGACGAATTGGCAATGTCCGCTGACGTAATTACTGATGTTTTTAATTAGAGATTCGCGAGCATTGTAAACCATGGGCAAACTACTCAAATCCACTGCCTGGTCTGGCCGCTAATGCAATAAGCCGGGATTTGTCGGAGATCGAGACCCAATTCATATAAACACATTTGTCATGTCACTTTAGACTGGTTCCCGGTCGCTAGGAATAACGCTAGGCTGCGCATCCGACAGGGTACCAGTCCAGTGTGGAGTACGTGACTGACGTCAGCAACCGCGTGTATTGATCTTTGATATGGCCTTGTGCCCCGTGGTGTGTTTGAAATCTTAGTCTTGTCACTGTAGACGAATCAGCATCGTGTAAACACAGTTTGCCAGCTAATGATGGGAGTTTTATGACTTGCGCAGAATTGCATTATGCCTATTGGAATACACGACACGGAATTACCGTTAATAGTTATGCAATATTTTTCATGGAAAATGTTTAATGTCGCCAAAATGACACCGACCATATCGGGCAAGGTAAATGTTTTCAAAAGAATGCGAATGTAATTGATGACTAATTGGTTACGACCAGTTGCAATTCAGATGATAGTGACCAGATTTTGATGAAAGGAAAATAGCGATTGTGGTGCTATTTATTTCTGCCGACAAAAACATGACATGGTCGCTGTTCACATACAAAAATGCCGTGTGGGAATGAAAATAGCTGGTCGCTGGTCGCAGTTCGGGGGTGGTCGTTATTCCAAGGTCTTATAAAGAATAAAATTGGACGGGGGGTTTTTAACTGGCCGTTGTGGACAGGTGGTCGCTATTCCCAGGTGGTCGTTAACACAGGTTCGACTGTACATATACAAAGTCCTGAAATCAGAATAATCCGGATCTGATGCCAGGTCCTCGCCACACCAGAATCACTTGGCCCCTCCCAAAAGCAGTAGGATCAGTAATAATCTTACTACTTTTATAATGGGCAATAACCCAATTCAACTCCCAGGTAACAAAAGAGCCAGAGATAAAAACGTACCGGAGGGCCAAACCAGGCAAATAGTGATTCCTAGAAGGAGGAACCACTACCGTTAATTTACGCCGTCTATAATTGTCATATACAGCTATTACAGTTTAGAAATTTGACAAGTTGCAGGACAAAATTGCCAAATTCTAAGTATAAGTATACCTGGTGATCGAATCAAAACTAAAAAAAAAACTTTGCGCATCTAATCATAAGGAAGCTACATACCATGATTCAGGTATGTAGCTAGTATTGTTTTTACGAATTAGGAAGCAAAAAGTGAAAAAGCTTAGGTAAAAAATTGGGAGATAATCCACGACCCGGGGGTCGAATCAAAAATCGAAATAAACGTTGCGCATCTACTCATCATAAGGAAGCTACATACCAAGTTTCAGGTGTGTAGCTATTAGGGAGTTACAATATTGGTGACGAACGGGACGGACGGACGGAAAAGGGTAACACTAAATGCCCCCTCCACTTTTGCATAAAAATAAACAGCAACAGACGACAATTTAATTCAGCATTGTATGGGTTAATGTGCCATTCAATATTGCAGGATCATGTAAACACCTGCGTATACAAGCCAGCACACAGCCGAGTTGCCAACAACTGTCTACTTCAGCCGAATCCAAATCCTAGTCCCACACTGCCTCAGCCGAGTGGACTAAATCTGACTCATTCGGTGAGTATGCATAGCAATTCAACATCAAGTTTGAGCTGTCATTCATAACGGTTCATTGACCTTTTCAACACCACAGGCCTGTATAGTGGAATAGGCAAACAGTGTAGATCCAGATGAGCCGGCTCTTGACGAGCCGTCTCATCAGGATCTGCACTTTTTGCAAGTAATTTTAATATTTTTTACAACAAACCAGATGGCCGCGGCCCTCATGTCGAGGCCGCGGCCCTCATGTCGAGCCCGCCGAGGCATTTGATGGTATTTTTAAAAACTTTAACGCAGATTTCGGACGGACGGACGGACGGACACACGCACGGATGGACGGACGCACGGACACCCGGATGTCATTGTGATCACCGTCTCGCTTTCCGCAAGAGGGCTCGACAAAAACAACCCCTTTTCATAAATGGACTAGTCTGAAAATCATTTTGTGACGATTGGATAGGTTAAGAACACATTTATTACAGCATTTACATATGAGAGATGCCATGTGATTTTTTTGCATGTACCACTTTTTGGAATCCAATGATGGGCTACTGCTCAAAATTACAGAGTTCTCTGTATTAACCCTTTTCAGGTTGAGGATACGCCATTATGTATGTTTGCAGAAAATCCTGAATATTTTCCTTCTATGCGCTCAGAAGTATATGTCCCGACCATCATTTGAACAGTCTCGTCGAGATGGTTCAAATGAGTGGTCACAACATATACTTACATTGAGAAATAACAAAAATAAAATATTTAATAAATTACATACCCGTAAATGTGTATTCCGAAAAGAATGGGATTTTTATGTATGTTTGGGTAAAAGATCAGAGTCCTTCATATAGCATCAAAAACAATGTGCACATACAAGGAAAGTACAGCTGATTCTTGTTATCTCGATATCGCTTACCTAGATATACCTGCTTATCTCGATATACGTCCGAGGTCCCGACAGAATGCCCTCATCATGTATTTTACTCATGATACCGGAAACGTCAATATTTCGGTTTAGTCAAGGTCGAAATCAAGTCCAGATAATAGGTTTTTTTCACATATGTATTCTGATCATGTGAAAATTTGAGCCTGGCCCTGCCAAGTGTAAGTTTGGACACGTACATCTATAGAAATCAAAAACGCCGCCGATCACATGCTTTAAAGAGATTCACTTAAACCTTAATTGATCGATTAATCAATGCAACATCGACTACTTTAACATAAAAATAAATTATTCAAACGGCGTGGCAGTCTAGTCAATTGAACTTCGCATTTCTTAACGTCAAATTAATATTCAATCCAGATATAGATCATGGTTCAGAGGCATTTATGAGGAGATAAGCCACAAACTTTAGCGAGATAACGAGAATTACCTATATGATTGAAATAAATAAAGTCCCACTCCACTCTACAACGAAATTATATTTTAATTCATGTTTCCCAACTGGTGTCACTGCTGACAGATCGTCAGGGGACTTGTGACGTTAGCAACGCCACGTCATGTGATGGGAGGTAATTCAAGGGGAAGAATATGAACACGTCAAAGAAGATAAACAAATTATTTCTGAATAGTCCAGATTTGAATTCACCTATTCCAATCCTATATATTTAATGTTAATGCCATATTATTCTTTCAAATTTTCAATCATTCAGTGTAAGGGTTAACGTTGAGGGAAATTTGCTATTTCTGTAATTTCCGTTTCCTTTTACCAAACGTTTCGATATTTCACACATGCTTTTCTCTAATGATTCTCTATCATGCTGTGACAAATTCACGACCATCATACCCCCACTAAACCCAAGGTCAAGGTCACAATCTTGGTGCTTTCAAACTTAACATTGGCGGAAATTTGCATTGATTTCTGTTTCCTTTCACCCCACTTCTTATTTCACACATTCCTTCCTCTAATGGTTCTCCAACATGCCATGCCAAATCCATGACCCTCAGAAACGGGCAATGATGTTTCCCAGCTTTAAGAATAACAATGGCATCAATATCTGTAAGCTAATCCCTCGCTGGCAGCCTTAAAGGTACATACCCACTCAGTAGGCACAAAATGTTCTTTATGTGATTTAAATAAGTGTATAATTGTGTCACTATTCCACCAGTTCTAAAACTTACGAGTGCCCGCTATAACGATATAATCATTTAGTAATATTTATTTTACTGATAGTGATGCGCAGTGGTATCAGGCTATTTTCATATGCAAATGAGCCATAATATGTTTTAATTATTTATACTAATTAAATGCGTCACCTGAAAAATAATATTTACGACAGATTATCAAGTATGATCATTGCACATCAAAAAATAAATACAGATAATAAATAGTAATGTCCGTTAACATTTTAAGGAAACACGGTTATCGCCCCTGATATCAGTGTGGAAATTTACTTCTGATATAAAATGTATAATAGTGCCAATCAATACGTGGGGTAATGGTGAATGAATGTTTATTTCGCCAGAAAATGTCTCATATTACGTCTCTGATATAAAGAACATTTTGTGCCTACTGCGTGGGTATGTACCTTTAAAGAACATTTTGTGCCTACTGCGTGGGTATGTACCTTTAAAGAACATTTTGTGCCTACTGCGTGGGTATGCATTTTATTTTAACGGGTGGTCTTTGAAAACAGTTTCCAATTTGTACAGTAATCTCAGCAACATAATTTTTTGACAGCGTCACGCGGGACATTCATCCGCACAGAAGATGATATTTTTCAGAGCAATGGCTTGAATAGTTCTGATTCTATTGTCTTTCAAACTTGGACGTTTTTTTTTCAATTTTTCAAATTTGAAATGTTCATAACTTTTTTATTATCTAACCGATTTCAAATATTTTTTTGGCATTAAAAAGCCAACAAAATTCTCTATCTCCGGTTTCGCTGGTAGTTTTTGGCTATCTGCCCAAATGAGAGAGTTGTAGGCATTTGAAGTTTTAAAAAAAAATTGAAATGGTCATAACTTCCTTATTATTCAACCGATTTCAAATATTTTTTTTTTGCATTAAAAAGCCAATAAAATTCTCTATCTCCAGTTCGCTGGTAGTTTATCTGCTCAAATGCGCGAGCTACATGCATTTGAAGTTTGAGAACGAGCATATAAACTTAGCCGCCTAGAACAGTGTGTACAGCTGACAAACTTCGAGGTGGAGGCCAGACAGGTATGGTGGGCTGTATCAGACACTGGTTTTATATACGAACTGACATGCTGTGAGTGCTTTAGAATCGTCTCAACTTCAATGTCAGACTAGGGGGTTAACGGTACACATTTCGTAGAACGTTATATAATAAAATGCTTAGGATAGTCAAGCGATTCTGAAAATGCAAAACATTTATTTTTTCAATTTCATTGGAATTGCATCAATTTTTTTTGAGTTTCATATGTTTTCGTCATTGGCAATGTCTTCTAATCACTTTGCCAGTGTACGTTTGTCAGTACATCAAGCCTCAAACCGTTGATGCTCTAGTTCTTCTTATTTTCCATGTAAACACATCTTGGTATTTCATTAGAATTGTCTCCAAGTAGACAATTCTAATGAAATGCCAAGGCATGTTTCATTTTGAAGCAAACTATTCAATAATTGCTGTTTGTAGTGTGATTGTATTTTACCCAATTAAAATTTTGAAATACCCAATTGCTTCCGATATGATGGAGTGAAAATACTCAATTACTAATTCCTTATCTGGAGCCCTGGAGGTAGGATGTGTGAAATATCAAGGAGTGGCGTGAAAGGCAACCAAAATTATAACAAATTGTTTCACGACTGCTGTTGTTCGACACCGCTCGAGCCGTGTTCAAACGTACAGCACGTGCTGTTTGACTATGGCTGTAGACAATATTCATTCCGTGGCCAAGCCAACAACAACGTAATGAATGTGTCTCATGACATTACTAGAACGTGCCATTACGTCACCAGACCAGTTCACAACGGTTACACTGAAATTTTGAAATCGATGTGGTTACATCACGCGACGTGTACTGCGGCCCCGGAACATGTATATGTAAATCAGCTGTTTGAATGGAGCAGATTATCGAAAGTACTGCATACATGCTCAAATTACACGATATTTCAGACAGAAATGTAACAATAACGTTTGACCATGTCCAGCCGTGGGTAAACGTTTGCCGTACCACTCCGGAACTGTTTGAACGCTGCATCCCATCTTGCCTATCGGCGAGGGGATAATGAAAGGGATACATATACGAATGTATGTGATATAGGCGACATACACAACCGTCCGAGTTAATGTTGCCCAACGTTTCTCAACATCTATTGGTAACTAGAGGATTGTTTTTCAGACAAAAACATATGTCTCCCCCAAACCACCACTGCATGTTATCAGGACTGGAAAAATAGAATTTAAGGCAGCAACAGCATATATGTAGCTACCTTGTATTTTCTGCATACTTTTGAAGATACGCGCGACACAAGTTGAATATCTCCACTTTTCACTAAGTCAAGGGCCATAACTCTGTGAATACAGGATGAATCCACATCTAAAAACCCAGGTGCTCAACTTCACATGATGACCAGTATTCCTGTAAAGTTTCACGACTAACTGAAATACATTTGGAGATACGCGCGACACAAGTTGAAAATCCCCACTTTTCACTAAGTCAAGGGCCATAACTCCATAAATACAGGATGAATCCGCTCTCAAAACCCCAGGTGCACAACTTCACATGATGACAAGTATTCCTGTAAAGTTTCACGACTCTAATTGAAATACATTTGGAGATACGCGCGACACAAGTTGAAAATCCCCAACTTTTGCTAAGTCAAGGGCCATAACTCCGTAAATACAGGATAAATCCGCATCTAAAACCCCAGGTGCGCAACTTCACACGATGACCAGTATTCCTGTAAAGTTTTGCGACTAACTGAAATACTTTTGGAGATACGCGCGACACAAGTTGAAAATCCTCACTTTTCACTAAGTCAAGGGCCATAACTCCGTGAATACTGGATGAATCCGCATCTAAAACCCCAGGTGCGCAACTTCACACAATGACCAGTATTCCTGTAAAGTTTCACGACTCTACTGAAATACATTTGGAGATACGCGCTAGACAAGTTGAAAATCCCCACTTTTCGCTAGATCAAGGGCCATAACTCCGTAAATACAGGATGAATCCGCATCTAAAACCCCAGGTGCGCAACTTCACACGATGACAAGTATTCCTGTAAAGTTTCACGACTGTAACTCAAAAACATTTGGAGATATGCATGACACAAATTTTGTGACGGACAGACGGACAACCGAGCCAAAAACAATATGTCTCCCCATTTCATGGGGGAGACATAATGACAACTCGAAATCAAGCAATTTGATTGTTGCACAGCTCAGGATCATCCAATCATGCTGCTTGATTTCAAGGGCAATATTCAAGTACATTGTAATTTAACCGTCACTACGCTGGAGATGGAAGTGTTATGATACGAGGTCGTGTCCAACAAAAGTTAGAAGCCTTGTCCATCTATACAATTATACCAATGAAAGCCGAAACATGCCGAATACCTGTGTATTAGAACAGGCGATAGTGTATACCTATCCACAAATTCTCCAATTCATTCATTCAATGAGTACCGTAATAACCCTAAATATTCATACACGCTTACCTTTGGGAAAATTAAAGAGGGGTTTCCCAAAACAACTTATATCCAAATACATTGTTATTGTCATTAAACCAGTACTACCATACTAACCCTAAATGTTGGCATACTCCCTGTTGTGGTGAAACCATTTATTTTCACATATACATGTATACATATTTTCATGCGTTTCGCAAGAGAAATGGTGTCCAAATATTTAGGGTTATCACTATATTTCATTTTCGACAAGTCTGTTTGCCGTCATAAGGGGAGTCTGCCGAGCTACAGAAATAGCCATTTCAACAGCGAGTGTCATTCAAGATTGTGTATCAGAATGGAAGTGGGGACAATGTGTGTGGTGGGTTTCTAGCCAAGCCGCAACTTCTCACCTTCCAACGACCAATGGTGGAGAAGAACGTCGGGCGTGGGTATCGCAGTTTATACGGCAGCAGCACGTACAGGAGTGCAGCAGATTTCTGAGGGATGACACACTGTTCATTCAGGTCTGTTTCGACACCAAGACACTGGTCAAACTCCATAGCGAC
>CM055271.1:84046842-84080221 GCA_029237695.1 Conchocele bisecta
TCCATAGCGACATAAATGCGAGAACAATGTATGTGTCTCCGTTCTTGTGTCGACACCACTGACTAAATGTGAGACCAATGTATGTTTTTTGTGACAAATGGATCGTTCGGCAAATGAACATATCAAAATCCTTTCCAGTTATTTAGTGTTGGAAGGATTAACCATTATTGCAGCTAGAACTACATTGGTCAGTAAGCGAGGCTTACGGAATACCCCCCCCCCCCACGTGGGCCCAGGTACCCCTAAAATATGTAAATATTTCCAAGTGTGTGGGCTTGTGACCTTGACTCTGGGCTTAGCGGGAGCGGCATGAACGTGAATTTGACACAGGGTGGTAGAGGTCCATTGGAGCAATGCATGTGTGAAATGTGAAGCAGATCCGAGCAAGGAAATAGAAGCTATAACCGATTTCTCTGATGTTAAGTTTTGTAAAGAGACCAAGTATGTGTGACCTTGACCTCGAGATCAGCGGGAATTTGTGACGATTTGTGCACGATAGTAGAGCCTTAGAGGAATGCATGCATGAAATATTAAGAATTTTTGATGAAAGAAATAGAAGTTATAACATATTTCTCTGATGTTAAGTTTTGTAAAGAGACTTAAGTATGTGACCTTGACCTTGGGATCAGCGGGGGTTGGACGGTCGTAGATTTGTCACAGCATGATAGTACAACCTTAGAGGAATTGCTCAAGTGAAATAATAAGAATTTTCAATGAAAGAAATAGAAGTTATAACTTATTTCTCTGATGTTAAGTTTTGTAAAGAGGCTAAGTATTTGACCATGACCTTGGGATCAGCGGGGGTTGGACGGTCGTGGATTTGGCAGCACAGCATGGTAATAGAGCCTTACAGGAATGCATGTGTGAAATATTAAGCATTTTAGATGAAGGAATTAGAAGTTATAATATATTTCTCTGATGTTAAGTTTTGTAAAGAGACTTAAGTATGTGACCTTGACCTTGGGATCAGCGGGGGTTGGACGGTCGTATATTTGTCACAGCATGATAGTACAACCTTAGAGGAATTACTCAAGTGAAATAATAAGAATTTTCAATGAAAGAAATAGAAGTTATAACTTATTTCTCTGATGTTAAGTTTTGTAAAGAGGCTAAGTATTTGACCTTGACCTTGGGATCAGCGGGGGTTGGACGGTCGTGGATTTGGCACAGCATGGTAATAGAGCCTTACAGGAATGCATGTGTGAAATATTAAGCATTTTAGATGAAGGAATTAGAAGTTATAATATATTTCTCTGATGTTAAGTTTTGAAAGAGACTAAGTATTTGACCTTGACCTTGGGATCACCGGGGGTTGGACGGTCGTGGAGCATGGTAGTAGAGCCTTACAGGAATGCATGTGTGAAATATTAAGCATTTTAGATGAAGGAAACAGAAGTTATAACAATATTTCTCTGATGTTAAGTTTACGGACGGACGGACGGACGGACGGACGGACAGACGCACGGACAACCAGACTCCAGTATACCCCCCCACAACTCGTTGCTGGGGGTATAATAAATCATTGCTCCCTCAAATTATACTTAGCTAGATAAGCATGCTTTGCAATTTTGATGAAATCGGCTACAGTTGTACACAGAGACAGAAAAAGTATCTAATTTACTAGAATTAATTTCTCTTTAGATACCGTATTTTGCCGTGTATAGGTCGCAAGAGTGTATAAGACGCACCCCTATTTTCAGTCAAAAATTTTATTCGTTCCTTGAACGTTTTTGTCTGTATTTTCCCTATCATAGTTTGCTATGTCCGTAATTTGCCGACTATGTCCGTGATTCCCCGGTCCGTATTTCACCGTTTTCTAGTATCTTCAATTACACGGTGAACCCGGTAATACACGCTTCAATATAATACGTGCTTGGTAAATACACGGTTGTGCCTTGGCTCCCGATTTATTTGCCTATTTGTATATCAAAATCGTGTTAAATTTGTAACAGACTATTAATCATTTTCAGAAATCGTGTTATATTTGCGATCATATTGCTGCAGAAAGTGGTATTATATTGTTAATTATTGATTGCGTTATGTATTATCTCTTTTCAACACCATTTACGGAAAATATTTTCGAAATCAATATCCGCGAAATATGGCAACAGATCTGCGTATAATCCAGTGTTTTTGTTTAACCCATTACTTTTGGAATACACATTTACGGATATGAAATTTATTAAATATTTTATTTTTGTTATTTCTCAATGAAAGTATATGTTGTGACCACACATACATTTGAACCGTCTCGATGAGACGGTTTAAATGGTTGCCGCGGCATATACTTCTGAGTGCATAGAAGGAAAATATTTAGGATTTTCCGCAAACATAAGCGTATCCTCAGCATGAAATGGGTTACTGATTGCCCTATGATGCGAGGATGAAAGCCGCACGTTCGTGATGTCTGCGGCACATCAAAAGGCGTGTTGACCAATCAGTGCAATTTCAAAACATAGCCTAACGGTCACACAGTTTACAGCCTTGTGCTGAATGATGTCATACGATAAACACCTGTTAGTTGACACGGCTGGGTGTTATCGATTTTTTGCACAAAGCAACACACAAATGTCGCCTGTGTAATATTTCAAAATCAGTCGTATCTTCCGTAAATGACGCTGAATGTCGACAGAAATTTCAGAGCAGTACAGCCGAAATGGAAGCAGCCTATAGCTAAAACGAATTTGCATTGTCCGCTGACGTAATTATAATGTTTTTAATTAGAGATTGGCAAACTTTGTAAACCATGTGAAGACTACGCAAATCCACCGCCTGGTCTGGCCGCTAATGCAATAAGCCGGGATTTGTCCTAGATAGAGACCCAATTCACATAAACATGTTTGCTGTGTCATAAATAGACTGGTTCTCATTAGTATTGTTTCACTAGGCACGCATCAGATATGGTACCAGTCTAGTGACGAATACGAAACTGACGTCAGCAACTGCGTGTATTGATATTTGATATGGCTTGACACGCGGTGTGTTTGATGTTGGCCAGCTGACTTAGGCTTGCCACTTTGGATGAATCGACATCGTGTAAACACAGTTTCGAAACTAATGATGGAGTGTTATAACTTGCATGGAATGGCATTATGCATATTGGGATTGACCGTTAATGGCGTCATGAAATATTTTTCATAGCAAAATGACACCGACCGATATGCGCCAGGTAAATGTTTTAAAAAGATTGTGATTCGGCAGAGACACAGCGTCGAAACCACAGGCATTCGGCGTGTTTCGGCTTTTGTCGGTATAACTCTATATATATATATGCAGTTATACCGATGAAAGCCGATACACGCCGAATGCCTGTGGTCGAAACGAGTAAGGCACAATCTGTTTATAATACGAATCTGAGGCTACTTTTCCAATTTCAAGCAGATGTTACCGCAAAGACTAACAACAACAACAAATATTGCAACAAATCTTTATTTTATGAATTTTGTGTCATTTTTTGTCGATATTTCGGGGTGGAAAAAAATGCTCTTGTATCCAAACGTATGTATAAGCAGGGGCTTTGTGGGATGAAAATCTGGGTAAAAAAAACACGTCTAATACACGGCAAAATATGGTATATGGAATGTGATGGTTTTCAACCAGTAGCCGATTTCACCAAAATTGTTAAGCATACTTATCTAGCAAAGTGTACTTTGAGGGAGTAATCCTTTATTTTTCCCGAACTGGATTATTTCATATAGAACTAACGACTGCATATACTTGATGATTAAAAGTGTGCAGAATTATTATATTGAATTTATTACATTATCACAGCCAAAATGTGATAATTAAATGTAATAAATTCAGTATAATAACAGCAAGAACCGGCATCGATAAACGAAGCTAATCAATCCCCTTGCTGGCAGCCTTAATAAAAAAGAAAATAAACAAACCAAGTCTTCAATGACCTTGACCTTGGGTGGTCGGACGTGGGTCGTATGCAAAACAAAGCAGCATCCCAAGGCACATATTATGGCAAAATATTATCAAAATCGGTGAAGCGGTTCACGAGTTAATGAAAGATGAAAGGTGTTACTAACGTACATAACATACGCACACATGCACGTACATACATGGACTAACGCTATATCCCTTCTTGCCTATCGGCGAGTGGATAATTAATACAATTATCCTTAAATTGAAAATTTCTCCCTCAAAGTGTACTTAGCAAAGTAAGTATACTTTGCAATTCTGGTGAAATAGGCTACAGGGCTTTATTCAAACCAATGGCAAACATAGGATAACTGAAACAATTCAAATCAGCAGGAATTTATCAGAAAATTATCGGAAACTACCGGTAGTCTTGTTATCAGTAGTATATAATCCAAGATGGTCGCCAAAAGTTGGAAGCCTGTGTATTTCAGATATAATCAAACTACAGTCGAGCACCAGTATCTCGAAGTCGACGGGAGATCGTCCATATAGTCGAGATAGGACTAAGTTAGAGATAGCGATTAAGTGACATGGTAGAATATTTTCGCAAAAAAATATGAACTCATTTTACCCCATTACACCACGTGTAAACAATTCACCAATTAACTAATGACCAAAGGTAGTAAGCTAATCAATGTTACAAGGTGGCGTAACGACTCTCGGTGACTTGAGTAAATGACCAGCGTGATATGCTTAATGAATCGTGACAAACACTCAAATATATCCAGGTAGACTAATTAAGCAAACAACCTGAGGCAGGTGTGAATTTATTTTGTTTTGTTTGATAATATATTTGGAAAATTAGTGTCAACCAAACCGATCGTGGCAGCCAGGCGATTTATCCAAGCGATTATGTGATCGAGATAGCGAAGAGATTTTTAACTTATTTTTATACGTTGAGGACAGAATGAACGGTCGAGATAGAGCACATATACGAGATACGGCATGGTCGAGATTTATATTAAACAAATAATGATATAGTTCGGGACTTTAGTAAATCATCAAAATAGGGGATATCATCGAGATACTGATATTCGAGATATTGGTGCTCCACTGTATGCAAATAAACTACAATGTATATATGAAGTAAATGTTTCACACTGTCAAAATTCAAGATGGTATTCAAGATGACCGACACAAAGTGTTCAAGTATACTTATCACATAGTATAATTTGCATTAAAACAGACACAAGTTGATTATTTGTGACAGCAAGCTGGATAACATCGAACTGTCATTTTTACATATCTGATTATCATGGATATTTCTTATGTTAAGGTATTAGGTAATAGATAGATACACTTGACTTCCATGATAATTTCTTCATAAGAGTGATGTGATATATATATATACATATATAACATATGTGAATATTGTCTTGTTACTGTATACAATATGGAGCATTGAGTTGCCATCTCCGCAGGCTCTCTGGTGACCTTTTGTGAAAAAGTAGGAAAAAAAGTAGGAACTTTTTTCACAAAAAGTAGGAAAAAGTAGGAATTTATGATAAAAAAGTAGGAACATTTGTTCATATTTTCTTACCTTTGACTTTGAACATTTCTTGTACTCATGGTTACTCGGAACATGGTGTTTCAGTGATGTCGGTAGGAATTTTGGGAATTTTGATGAAATAGTAGAAAAAAGTAGGAATAAAAACAAAAGTAGGAAAAAGTAGGAAAAAATAGGAACGCTTGAAAGCCGGTCTCCGCCATCTTTGTATGTACAAGCCATCATACAGTTTCACCACTTCGTGCATTGGACACATATAGCATATAATATGACAGTAAACCAAATAAAATTTGGTGCAGTACATAATAGACAGATGAGAACGGCAAGCTATAAATATTATGCCAGCAAACTATACTAAAAGAAGAGATATCTGAGCATTTCTCACATCAATCTCAAAATAAATGTCAACATGTAAACTTTCCAATCTGATGCACAGCCTATGTTACAGTATACAATACCCATAGGTAAAGCCATATTGACTCTCAAAGTAGGTTTTGTTTGTTTGTTTGTTGGGGTTAACGGCCTATCAACAGCTAAGGTCATTTAAGGCCGGGGTCAATGGGTTTATTACTAAATCCCATATATTACCTGTACAAGTACATGTACATGTTCAAGTACATGTACAAATGGGGGGAAAATCCCAAAATCAGAACTGAATATTTACAATAACAAAACGATATATTCAGCCATGAAATCAGAATAATCCTGATCTGATGCCAGGTCATCGCCACACCAGAATCACTTGGCCCCTCCCAAAAGCAGTAGGATCAGTAATAATCTTACTACTTTTATAATGTGCAATAACCCAATTCAACTCCCAGGTAACAAAAGAGCCAAAGATAAAAACATACCCGAGGGCCAAACCAGGCAAATCGTGATTCCTATAAGGAGGAACCCCTACCGTTAATTTACACCGTCTCGCTCGCCCAACCACCACCCACTCTCATAGTAGACGAGTTGACACCAGGGACAATACACTCAGATAACTGCTTACATGTCACTGGATTTGATAGCTAATAACAGAGTACAGTAGTGGGTATATATGGTATGTGTTGTGTGGTTTGACAGGTAAAAGTGATACACTGTGCAATTTTCTGTGTATGAAGCTATTTATAATGGTGGTTCATGCTGATAAATACACAGGCACAAACCTGTCCAGAAAACTGACATATTTTACAGTTTGGTGTAATATATTTGACAGGAGTCCGTTCTACTGGCTTTTCTATATGTGATCAACTACATTATATCATATGTTCTACTTCACATTTTGAGTTCTTTGTCAAATGGCAGAACAGGTGAAACTGGCTGATGGCTGTAACAGGTGCTGTATAGGATGCAGTAACGGGGCAGTGGTCACATATATGGTATACATATATTCCAACACATTTACGAAGCAATTATTATAGGAATGAATGGCCTTTTTGTGGAATTTATCGGGGTATAAACTTGGAAAAGTCGCGGGAATACTGGACGAAGGCCGGAAGGCCTCATCCAGTATTCCCGCGACTTTTCCAAGTTTATATCCCCGATAAATTCCACAAAAAGGCCATTCATTCCTTATAATTCCAGCATTTTAAATAAATTCATCAAGAAAATGTGTTTATTTTCCGTTTTATTAAGAATTATTTTAACTGCGCCTGACGGTTACGGAAAGTAGTTTGGCATGGAGTTTACTGGGATATAAATTTTGGACGGAGACTTGCAACGGACCAATCAAATGTTAGGGAATTGTGTAAATATTTTTGTGCTGGAATTATCTTTGATCAACAGATGATCAGGTATGTAGTTGGTGCTTAATTGTGACCAGTTTCATTTAAGTTGGTGATAGTAGGTAGTCTGTGACAAAAATAAAAAGGTGCAATAAAAAATCCATATTTGCAATGTCGTGTCTGATATTCATATTTGGACGAGTCTCTTGACTGTCTTAAAAAAAGTATATGTTCAGGCAATCATATCTATTTGGCAATAATCGTGGATTGCACAAGTTTGTGTTGTGATTTCTGTGTTCTAATTCTGTTCAATTTATGTATCGTCTTCATTCATTGGCTGTGTCAGAGATATAAATAGCCGTACATATATCTCTGGCTGTGTGAAGTTACCGTCCTTTTATTGCTAATACCGTAACAACCCTAAATATTCGGACACCATTTATTTTGGGAAACAATATCATTTAAATATATGGTTTTGCACGACAGAGTGATACAATATTTAGGTTTTGTATGGTTGTACTGGTTTATCGCAATAACGGTATATTTAGTCAACTTGTTGTGAAAAAAACTTAGGATGACAAAAATATAGGAACTCAAAATGCTGTCATTTTTATATTTTTTTTTCGGAGGATACTTTTTTTGACACACTAAAAAAGCTGAGCGTGCCCCTCATATGTGCAGGTGGGTCAGGTATTGCAGCATAGGGCAGTTGGTCCGTATTTTTCTCATTTTGACGCCATTTACGGAAAATAGTGTAAAAATATTTCATGAAATTACGCAGATGTCCTTCAGGTAAAAGGTAAAAAATTGCATGGCGCGTCTCATATGTGGGTGTGACAAGAAATGGAGCCTACAGAATTTGTGACCATTGTAGATCCTGATCAAATAGCACACTCTTGTAACATGATAATGAGCTTTATTGCTTTTTACAAGCATGACACGTGTTTCATTGATGGATTGGTGAACAGTGCAGATCCTGATCAGATTGCAGATGCACAGGCTGATTTGGATCTACACTGGTCGCAAAACCCGTAAGCCCCATTTCTCGAGTCACAGCCACATTAAATTTTAGTCTTATGTAATGACAAATTTGTGAAAAGTGTGTGCTGTATTCATTACAATGGCTTGTACATGTTGCTCATATACAACTACAGTCAACACTCGTTACCTCAAACTCTCTGAAGTCAAACTTGATTACTCGGTCAAATTCTTGGTCCCAAGTACATGTTTTCCTTTATAAAAACTCTCGTCAAAGGTACACTCAGTAGGTTATAATATAGGGAGACAGATAGTTTTGTATATTCTGTTGATATGACATTTTCTGGCAAAATAAACATTCATTCACCATTATTATATATTTTATATCCGACATAAATTTACACACTGATAACAGGGGCGATAAACGTGATTCCTTTCTAATCTGTCGAAAATATTATTTTTTCAGGTGACACATTTAATTAGTATAACAAAAAAATTAAAATGGATGAAAACCTAACATGGTGTGTTGTAAAATATATATAGCATTAGTTACGATGTCGCAACTGTCAGAATAATTGCTTAGCTATTACATGTCAACATCTTACGAGGCTATCACTATATATGTAACGTCTCTTCCAGTGAATGTATGCGTGGCATGTATGTGTAGCTCTATTTAGTTTGTAAATATTAATAGATGTTGTATTAATTTCTGTTGTTTGTGCTGAAGGACTGGGGCTTGCGGAGTCCTTTGCACTCTTTCACTATGGAAGATCTATACTGTTTGTTACAAGTATCAGGGGGCCATTTCACTAAACTGCGTACGATTAAAATGTTTGTAAGTGCAAAATTATGAGTCTGTAAATTTCACATTAACAATTTGTTCTTGCCTATGTTCAATAAATGTAAATCCATCAATTTATATTTCCAGACGATCCTAAATTTGCAGTTATGAACAATTTAGTCGAAAGAAGTTTAGTGAAACGGCCCCCAGGTATGTTTCAGTGACAGACAGCATAAACCCTGACCATTCATTAAGATGTATGGCAGTTGTTTATGCCCCCCTCCCACCTCTTTATTTCTCATTATGTGTCACAGTTAGTTTTATGTACTGTATGTAACAGGAATAGCATACACACACGTAAACATATAATATATACATATATACCGGTACATGTATATGTAGCTTGTACAGATGTGTATATGTTGGTGTGTTTTGAATGATTGTTTATAGGTGTGTATGTTTGTATGCATTTCGACATGTTTGTACTCTTTGTTTAAATAATAGACTGGGCCTCATGGAAGATTAGTTGTGTCTAAATGTGTAACCCTCTGTAAATAAAGTAAATTAAATTATTATTATTTTTTTATATATCTTGTAAATAATAGACTGGGCCCCATGGAAGATTAGTTGTGTACTAAATGTGTAACCCTCTGTAAATAAAGTATATTATTCTTATTATTATTATTTATATCTTGCCTTATTTCTCAATAAAAACATGGTTTGACAGCACTTCAGAATTTACTCTGAGCATTTCGTCAACTTTCAACATCATTTATCTTTCATGAGATAGTGTACATCTTGGGTACAAAATCAAATCACATAGCTGGTCTCATATGAGAAACGCCAAGTGATTTTGTACCTAAAAACATATGCGATTTTTCAAGAAATATATTTACATTTATTTAAATGCTATTTATGGAAAATATCGTAAATTTTGCAAATATTTTTCAAGAGATATCACACATGATCATAGGTACAAAATCGCATGGCGTGTTTCATATAGGAGTGCCAAAATATTACGTCAATATTTGTGACGGACTAGGAAAATGGGGCTTATGGGGTTTATGACCAGTGTAGCTCATCAAATAGCACACTGATGTAGCCTGATAAAGATCTATATTGCGTTTCATTGATGGAATGGCGAACATTGCATTGAGGATGCGCAGGCTGATCTGGATCTACACTGGTCACAAAACACATAAGCCCCATTTCTCTCTCCAATTACACCCATATACAAATTTGGCAATAAAAAATTGGTTAAATATTTTTGTTCTCGTGGAATAGTGTATCAAGAACTGTATTCGTGTTTGATAATAAGTTATATTAGCCGCAAACCATACTGTATCAGTAGTTTGGTCTTATGAAAACCAGCGGTTAAAATTGCGAGTAAAATTCTGGAGGTGTGAGGAGATGGCGGAAGGCGGGGAGAGACCGCCTAAGCGTAGTTCATTGCTAAAAGTGACGAATTATAAGATGTTTGGAGAAGAAGGAGCTGGGAGTGATAGTGACACAGTTAGATATGGGATGGGGGGTGAGAAGGACACAGGTGGGAAGTTGTCAACGGTCGGGGACGAGTTAGATGAGGAACGAAGTAGGAGCCGAAGTGAAACACAGGCGGGAAAGCGAATTGTGTGGTGCCAGTCTGCACAGATGTCCGGATGTTCCGGTAGTGACAGCGAAGAAAGTGGAGAGGACGAGGAGTTTCAACAATTAAAGTTGAAAATTGCCGCAGTTGCGGAGAAGCGAAAGTTAAAAAGAAGGCAGGTGAAGGATCGGCTCAAAGCGGAACTGGCTCAGTCAACTAAAGAACTGGAGTTCTTGAAGAAAGACGGTAACTTGGACATGGCAGTTGGCAAACTTTCTTTGGGTGATGACAGAGTTGACATGGCAAAAGGGGGCGAAAGAAATTCTAAATCTACCAATTATATAGGTAAACGGTTGGTAAAAAATAAACACATGTACACTGATCACAATAATGTGGATGACATTACTATAAAAGATTTGCGGAATGATAAGCATTTATTGAGGAATGTGAAACAACATATGAGACAGACAGGATTGTTAAGTAGTGATTCTGAGTCGGAATCTGAGGAATCTTCATTGGAATCAAATCAGTCTGACAGTGATGATTCTTCCTTTTTGTCTTCTGGGTCAAGCAGGAAGTCTAAGAAATTAGTAAAAAATTCAAATAAAAAGAAATCGAAGAAATAAAAAAAATCGGGAATTAATTCCCGGTCATCGGATAGGGTTAAATTCCCTCAAAGATGGCCGCACTCGCAACTTCAATTTGAATTTGTCAATAAATAAAGTTTTGAGAATTTGGATTTACGGTTATTCGTGGTAGGCGAGTTAGAAATTGTGTCGGATGCTTCGACTGGTAAGGATGAACGGAAAGGAAGAATGTCTCTGTTGAAGATGATTTTGTATTATGCCAGTACATACACATTTGAAGGCCTCAAGACTTTTTATGCTTCATGGCTCAGGCAAATTGAACTGGGGTTAAAATGTTGAAGTGACGATCCGCAACAGACTGAGCATGCAATACTATCTAAGTATATAATTAGGAGTGAGGCACCACTCAAAAGGAGTAAATTTAATGTGCAGCAAAGTGCAGGGGGTGATCCAAGAAAGGAAGTAGATTCTACAGATAGAATCTGGTTCTGTTCTTGGTTCAACAGAAACAAATGCGCTAAGACAGGTGATCACTTGGATGTTGTTCGGGGTAGGATGCGGCATTGTCTACATATCTGTGCCGAATGTTGGCAACGGGACCGGAAAAAACTGAAACATCCTGAATGTTTGAAGGATTGTCCGCATTCTATCCCGTGACATTTAGGGGATCAGGTGGCAAATATACTCCGGGCAAATGAGCATTTGACAAATTTGTTTTTGCCAGAACTTATTGATAAGAATGTGCTAAAGTGTAACAAATTTGACGATAAACAAATCGTCGCTATGGGGGATTGTGAAAGTTCGGATTCTGGTGATAATGTTTACCAAGCTGGTAAGGGGCTGGCTCAGAATTTAGGAATGATACATAGAGACTGCAACTTATGTAGTTTGGTGAATGAGTCGGAGAGGGTTCGAACACAATTTCTTATATCGGCACATGATAAGATAGTTAGTTCTGGTAAATACAATTTTGAAGGATGTCAAATCTCAATTAATCAACAGTTAAATTTGCCATTTTTAAGACACATGTTGGCAGATAAGGATGACAAACTTTGTAAATTTTTAGAATTTGGATTCCCATTGGGGTGCATTGAGGAGCCTTGTCCCTGTAAGTTATCAAGAAATCATAAGGGGGCACGGGAATTTCCAAAAGAAATAATAATATATTTTGTTAAAGAGATAGGATATAAAACTGTTTTGGGTCCTTTTAAAGAAAATCCTTTTAATATACCAATGATATTATCACCTTTGAATACAGTTCCTAAAAAAGATACAGACGAAAGACGAATTATTCTTGATTTAAGTTTTCCAAAAAATAAGGCAGTTAATGATTTAATTGTTAAGGACTATTATCTGGGACAAGGTGACGTTAGTGTATCCTAAAGTGGATGATCTAGTAGAGCTGATTAAAGTAAAAGGCCGTGGGTGTCATTTATATAAGAAGGATTTAAGGCGGGCATATAGGCAAATCAATTTAGACCCATTGTGAATATCATAAGGTTGGTTACAAGTATAAGGGTCATATTATGTTTGATACGGTGTTGTCTATGGGTCTGAGAAGTGCGGCTCAGATATGTCAACGAGTGACTAATGCGATTTCATTCATTATGTTTATGATAGGGATTTGTGTTTTAAATTATTTAGACGATCTGGTTTCGGCAGAGAAACCTGAACTATCAGAGTTTTCGTATAAGACTTTGGAAGGTACTTTGGAAAAATGTGGGTTTAGGGAGTCAAAAGATAAAGCATGTCCACCAGCGACAAAGATGGCTTTCGTAGGCGTGTTTTTTGATACTGAGAAAATGACATTAGAAATTACACCAGAAAGGTTGATTGAAATTGGGAATCTTATTAAAGTTTGGGTGAAAAAATCGGAAACATCAAAACGGGAGCTTCAATCGTTGTTAGGAAAATTGAGTTTTGTTAGCTCCTGTGTTAGACCAGGCAGAATTTTTGTTCAGAGAATGTTGAAGTTTTTACGTGAAATTTATAAGTCCAAGGAATTAAGTCACATTATCTGAAAAAGGATTTGTTGTGGTGGCATGAATTTTTGCCTCGTTTTAATGGCATTTCAATGATGTCAATCGGTGAATGGTCAAGACCAGATAGCATTATTTCAACCGATGCATGTTTGACAGGATGTGGGGGACTGTTTGGAAACGAATATTTCCATTCAGTTTTTCCGGAGAATTTGAGCAGGCAGCGGTTGCATATTAATGCTCTTGAACTTTTGACTATAGTAGTTGCACTGAAGTTATGGGGCGAACGTTTAATCGGTCAGAAAATTGTGATGTTGTGTGATAATCAGACATCATGTAGTATAATCAATAAGGGTTCTACACGAAGTGAGTTTTTGCAGCAATGTTTACGCGAAATTGCTTTTCTGGCAGCAACTTATGAGTTTGAACTGAAGGCGAAATACATTAAGGGTGTAGACAATCGATTAGCGGATTATTTAAGTAGGTGGCATTTAGATGGTAATAATGCGGTAAAATTTCATGCAGAAACCGGTTAGTTGGGGTGAAATGGTGATATCAGAAGATCATTTTGAATTATCTGATATTTGGTAATTTTATATGATTTCAGATGAACAGTTACAGAAGTTAAAGAAGGACTTACATACTTCCAAAAAGTCAGCATTTGCAGACGGTACTAACAAAAATTTACGTATTCAATGGGAAAGTTATTTACTATTTTGTTTTCGCTTCGGTTTGATTCCTCTTCCAGCCTCGACTGAGTTAGTGTCTCTTTATGCTCAATTCTTGAGTAGATCGTTTGCTTCAACTGATTCTATGCAAAATTATATCAGTGGGGTGCGCACGATGCATTTGTTATTAGGGGTGGACATTGATTTAAATTCTTATCTAATTAATTTAACTTTAAGGGGTATTAACCGTTTGAATCCTCATGGTACAAAACAGGCGTTGCCTATTACGCCACTTATTTTGAAGGAAATATACTCATTGTTGGATTTAACGTTGCCTGTGGACATTTGTTTTTGGTGTTTGTTTCTTTTCGCTTTTTATCTGTTGGCTAGAAAATCTAATTTGGTCCTGAATAACAAACAAGATAATTCAGGGAAATATTTATTAAGGAAAGATGTTTTGAAGGATGGTGATTTGTTAATAGTATCTTTTAGGTGGACGAAGACATTACAATTCGGTGAGAGGGTACTTTAAAATTCCTCTCATCAAATCTGATACGAATTTGTGTCCGGTGACTGCTTATAATAATCTTATTCAAAAGGTACCTTTATCATCGGATCAGCCATTGTTTTCTTATGCAGTTGGGAAGTCTATTACATATGCAATGTTTCAAAGTAAGTTGAAGTCTTTAGTTTGCTGTTTAGGTTTAGATGCGGCTGATTATTCGTCGCATAGTTTTAGGCGCGGTGGTGCGACTCTAGCCTTTCAAGCAGGCGTTCCGGCTGATCTGATTCAACTACAGGGGGATTGGAAAAGCGATGCTTATAAGAAATATTTATCTTTTAATTTAATGGATAAAGTTTATGTGGCTAAATTAATGGATAAATTCATAACGGGTAAGGTGTAATTTGTTATAGGTTTAGAGCAGACGATTCTTATCAGTGACTCGATCGCCAAGCACGTGACGGGTGTGGATGGTTTGGTGGTCGAGGCATTTCCGGGGCGGACAATAAGGGGGCTTACAGCTGAAGTGGTGCGAAATAAACATGATATTTATAAACATTTGAGGAATTTCCAGGGAAATTACATATTTTGTTCTCTGCAATTTTGGATATTAAGGCTTCAGTGAGACTTACTTTTTCTGCGATATTACCAAGACCAGTGGACTTTAATAGGTCAAAACATTTGGTGATTAAGGCGAATAACAGAATTATGAGGTTTTGTAAATACAGGAAAATTGGTTTCCTACATACATTCCGTCCATTTGTGAGTAAGAATGGAGAGCCTCATAGACATTTGTATGCTATTAGAGACAGAGGTCTCCATTTGAATTTTGAGGGCTCTTCGGTTCTTAGCAAATTCTATATGCAGGTGATCAATAGCCTGAAGGGTTCGTAAATTATGTTGTTCTCATGGTGTTCAATGTTCTGCATTCGTTTCACTTTTTCTTTACAGGCCAGAAGGGGTTGCGGGTGCTGAACAATCACGATTCAGCACCTTGTCCAACCCTTCCTCTGTTGGAGCATGTACACACGGTGGAAAAGGGTAAACGAAGGTGGGGCATCGAACACTGTGAGTATTATTTGTTTAGATACAAAGGAAACAGGTGTTACCATTTAGGTTGTTTTGGGGTTTTGTTTGTTTGTTTTTTTTTGTTTTTTTTTCTCTTTCTTTGTTTATCTTACATAAATCAAATTGAAGCATTAAATCATTGTGTTTTTTATATAATAATGGATGAAATACCACATTCTTATACATTTACATGTACGGTAGAACCTCTTTATGTTACGGCTTGATATTTTAATTTTTATTATAGTTTGGTAATGCCTGTTTTCTTGTATCCTAGTTTAATGTTTTGTTTTGCTTGGTGGGCCTGGGGCTTGGCGGGTGGAGAAATGTTCCATTCCTCTTCTGTTCATAGTCCATGTATTGGATTATGTATTATTTTCATGTTGAGTTTATTTGGTATATGTAAATTTAGTTTCTACTATCATTTGCATAAGCTGGATTTATTTACCTCAATACACCATCTATATGGTTATTTGTGTTTTTCCAACTTTTTATTGCCTTATTGAATTCTTAGGAAATTGGGAATTTTTGAATATGAAAAATGTTAATTTCTCGAGAACCGAAATGTTGGCATCTCTGGTAAAATTTTCTTTTCGGCATCTTCTTCCGGTTGTCAGATTGGTTTCGGACAAATTATTGGTGTATTAATTACGAAATGAAAAAAGATCTTTATTTATGTTAAGTCGCCTATTTAATTCTATTGTTATGATCTTGATTTGGGTAATGATAATTTATATTATTTTATAAATATGGGATAAATAATTTGTTTGTGGTTTCTATTGGTTACGTCTATGTGATTGGTTAATTTTCTGCGAGTCTGTCGGGAAGGGAAAATTTTATGTCTTACCGGCACAGTTTGATTCAGCTTTGAAAGAAGAAGTGAAATATTTTTGTTACCCGCCCGCCCATTGCCCTCTTTTATGTTTGCAATTATTATTATGCTTTATTAATTTGCTTGATTGCATGAGATTATGTTCATACAGGAGCAATAGGTGACATATGAGCCAGGGATACCTATGCGTAAGAAGATGATACGGTAGGATCTTTTAGTATTGTTGATGCATAAAATGCCGTATATTATTTTGTGATGGACGACTTTAATGATATGTGACTCCTGATATATTCTTGCATGTCAAGAGTGTATCGGAGGGGCTTATTGTTGAGGTGCTATTTGTGCCATGTGTAGATAGGTGGTTCAGGATAAACTTATTATGTTAGTCTAATTAGTGGCAGGATCTATCACAAAATAATATTAGTTGATAAGAGGCGGGTGGAGAAATGTTCCATTCCTCTTCTGTTCATAGTCCATGTATTGGATTATGTATTATTTTCATGTTGAGTTTATTTGGTATATGTAAATTTAGTTTTTCTACTATCATTTGCATAAGCTGGATTTATTTACCTCAATACACCATCTATATGGTTATTTGTGTTTTTCCAACTTTTTATTGCCTTTATATTGAATTCTTAGGAAATTAAAACAAAAAATATCGCCCGAAAATGGATCTGTCGTCGCTGCCGAAACTCGCCCTTCATCAATCCAATAGCTGGGATTTATTTTTCAAAGAACCCAGCCAAATATAATTTGTACACGTGTAGCCTATTTCACCAAAAGTGCAAAGTATACTGATCTTGCTAAGTACACTTTGAAGCAGAACTTTTCAATTTAAGAATATCTTTATTAATTTTTATTTATTATACTGAATTTATTACATTATCACATAATAAATTCAGTATACCGGTAATAAAACTTCATACTTTTAATCATTAAATTAATGCAAATGTTGGCTCTATATGAAATAATGCATTTCGGGGAAAAAATAAATGATTACTCCCTCAAAGTACATTTTGCTATATAAGTATACTTTGCAATTTTGGTGAAATCGGCTCGGACACCCCACCCGACAGCATGGTAAAATATTCCGACACGGACTTACCTCGTACGATGTCCAGTAGAGATTCTTGGCTACCAGATCCAGCGCCATATCCTCCACATAGGCATGTTCATGGTACATCGTCACGGCAACGGGCCTACAAAATGTGGCACTCCATAACAAGGGCTCATCATAGCGTGGAATGGTTGTGGTACATCGTCATGGCAACGGGGCCAGCAAAATGTGGTAGTCCATAACACAGGCTCACTATAATACAGTGGAATTGAGAAACAAGAATTCGGCCACAAAGGGGTATCGTGCCTGCCGAGGCATTTGATCGTGAACATTACAAGCAAATAAATGACCTTGACCGTGAGAATTTGGATGTGGGGATGTGCGTAATGAAGCATCATCCCTAGACAAACATTGATGTGAAATACTATCAAAGTCTGGCAAGGGGTTAAAGAGATATTGTGAAAAAAACAATAACTTTAACGCATTTCTGTTACAAAACCGGTGAACATTACAAGTAAATAAATGACCTTGACCTTGAGAATTTGGATGTGGGGGTGTGCGTAATGAAGCATCATCCCTAGACAAACATTGATGTGAAATATTATCAATGTCTGGAAAGGGGTTAAAGAGATATTGTGAAAAAACAATAACTTTAACGCATTTGCCTTACAAAACCGGTGAACATTACAAGTAAATAATTGACCTTGACATTGAGAATTTGGATGTGGGGGTGTGCGTAATGAAGCATCTTCCCTAGACAAACATTGATGTGAAATATTATCAAAGTCTGGCAAGGGGTTAAAGAGATATTGTGGAAAAAAAATAACTAACGCATTTCTGTTACAAAACCGGTGAACATTACAAGTAAATAAATGACCTTGACCTTCATAATTTGGATGTGGGGGTGTGCGTAATGAAGCATCATCCATAGACAAACAATGATGTGAAATAGTATCAAAGTCTGGCAAGGGGTTAAAGAGATATTGTGAAAAAACAATAACTTTAACGCATTTGCCTTACAAAAAAACCGGACAACGCGGACGACGGAAAAAGCACCGACTATAGTCGTGCCTCTGCTAAAGCAGGCGCGACAAAAATGAAAGGTGTTACTAACGTATGTATGTACATACATGGGCTATCGCCGACAGGCAAGAGGAGATAATGAAATGAAATTAATGGGGTTTAACGTCCCAGCAACAGCTAAGGTCATTAGGGATGGGACCTCAGTTTAAAGTCTCATCCAAGAGACTATTGTCTGTTTAACATAAACCTGCCCAACTTTTACACCTATTTTATACACCCTAAAACACCATTTTTTTTTGTATAAAATCATTTTTCAGCAAAATTTAGCATCAAACTGCTTGCTGGATTTCATCATCAAAACAACGACACTAACCTTGTCTATACGAGAGCAAATCTTACCAGTTTGAAAAATAAAGGAATCGAGCCTCCATTAGTCGGTGTTTGTACAAGAATTCCAGAAGAAAATGCCGAGAATTTGGTCAAAATCCAACATGATATCATCTGCTACATCTGTTTTATCTATTGACAACGCCAGGCAGGTTGAGGTTGGCACGCTGTTCCTACCATGTAAAACTAATTGCACATATCCTCACACATACATTGTATTTGGTTTTTTTTCACTCTAGACATAAGAGTTTCCGATTTTGGCTGTATGTTAATATGTTCGTTTTTTATCTTTTCTATCCATAATGAACTTTCTAGAAATAAAAGGAGGCTCATTTCTAAACAATAGTTTTACATTGTTTTATGTAAAGAAATAAGCAGCTTGGGAGTGTTTTTATAGCAATAAATCTTGAACAGCATTTCGTGGACCAGACAAAAGTGCAAAACAGCAGACAACAAATTTAACCATTACAATGCTGAATTAAAAGTTGTCGTCTGCTGAATATTTTTATTTCCAAATTTTCTCATCAAAACCATGCTTTGACAACATTTTAGAATCTGACATGTCCAATGGAAATGATTCTAAAGCATTGTCAAACCATGTTGTTATTAAGAAAAAAGACCAAACATAAATCGACAGCAGACGACAATTTATGTTTCCCGAGTTCCAAGGGTTACTTTCGTCCGGTACCGATAGGCAAGAGGGGATAATGAAATTAAATGAATGTGGTTTAACGTCCCAGCAACAGTTAAGGTCATATAGGGATGGGACCTCAGTTTAACCTTTAGAGCGTGGGAAACGAAGTGTCGTCTGCTGTTTTTAATATTCTGTCAAAATTCTCAATAAAAACATGGTTTGGTCTAAAGATTGATTCTAAAGTGCTGCCAAACTTTTTTTTTTATAAAAATGGAAATTACAAAATAATCAGCAGACAACAAATTTAATTTCGTCCGGTAGCTGACTGCAGTAGGAGATGCAGGACCGGATGCCAGGCGACCACCGTACACGGCTGGGACACGTTCTGCAGAACCATTACGTCTTCACCCGTGAACTTGTTCACGCTGATGATCTCCCCTTGCTGGGCGTCGACCAGGTACAGGTAGTCGGCGAATATGGCCTGGTCTCGGGGCTGCCGGTCCTTATAGGAATACACAACCTGTGAAAAGATATTCGTAATTACATCAACACATAAATAATGGTTTCCCACAATGAAGCGTGTCCTAATATTTTGTATATTTGTTTCCTTTCCCCACATTTTTTCCATTTTTCACACAACCTGTGTAAACGAAAATGGTAATTACCGTAATACCCCTAAATATTGAACTGTTCATTCTAAAACACATAGGTTTCCCACAATGAAGTTTGTCCTCATATTTCGTATATTTTTTCCTTTCCCAACATTTTTCCTTTTTTCACACAACCTGTGAAAAGACAATTGTAACTAGAAATGTGGCCTGTCGGCACACGAATACCCCCACTGGCAGCCAAAGAAAACGAGGCATTTTTTATTATAAGCCATTTAGCCGAGCGTTAAGGTTTCAAACGCATCAAGTCTGTGACCTTGACCCTGGGCATAGTGTGATAATCCATACATCGGTGTAGAAGATATAGAGCGGAAGGGAATTTCAATAGGTTTGACCTTTGACCTTCAACTGTGACCTTGGACGTAGGTGCGTGGTTATTGATCGCGACACACCTTCTCATCATGAGAAACATTTGTGCCAAGCCATTTGATAATCCATGCATCGGTGTAGAATATATAGAGCAGAAGGGAATTTCAATAGGTTTGACCTTTGACCTTCAACTGTGACCTTGACCTCGGACGTAGGTGCGTGGTTATTGATCGCGACACACCTTCTCTTCATGAGTAAACATTTTGTGCCAAGCCATTTGATAATCCATGCATCGGTGTAGAAGATAAAGAGCGGAAGGGAATTTCAATAGGTTTGACCTTTGACCTTCAACTGTGACCTTGGACGTAGGTGCGTGGTTATTGATCGCGACACACCTTCTCATCATGAGAAACATTTGTGCCAAGCCATTTGATAATCCATGCATCGGTGTAGAAGATATAGAGCGGAAGGGAATTTCCAACAGACCGACCGACAGACCGACCGACAAGCTGACTCCTATATACCCCCAACAAACTTTGTTTGTGGGGGTATAATTACCATAAAACCCCTAACTATTCTGATAGTTGGGAATTTCCAACAGACCGACCGACAGACCGACATGCTGGCTCCTATATACCCCCAACAAACTTTGTTTGTGGGGGTATAATTACCATAAGACCCCTAAATATTCTGACAGTTCGTTCTGAAACACATATGTGTCGGTGGCTGGAGAAATGGGGCTTATGGGTTTCGCGACCAGTGTAGATCCAGTTCGGCCTGCCCATTCGCAGTAAGATTGTGATCGGCACTGTTCACAATTCTATCAATGAAACGCCAATCCATCTTCAATAGATCATTGTCAGGCTACAGGAGTGCTATTTGATCAGGAGCTACACTGTTCACGAATTCCAGAAGCTCCCTTTCTCCAGTCACAGCCACGTAAAAATATATATGGGACGCGCCATACGAAAACCGGGCTTAATGACAACTTCATGAAAAGCGGTAAACGACATCGGAAAAACTGTCGTTCTTTGACATTTTTACTCTTTTTCGTCGGTTGTCCTTATGAATTCAAAATGGTGAACGCATAATTTAACTGGCTACATATCAGAGAAGTCTTCGCTTACACTGCACTTTGATTCCTAAATAATCTTAAATATGAACAACCTAGTGTATGCCAACGATATTACCATCTATTATCTTGGTAAATTGAGACTGTTAAACAATTCTATCCAGTACTTAGCGAATGATATGCCATTTAATGCCACTCATTTGATCATAAATATAATGACAGCTATATAATGACATAAATATCCGGGGTTTGTATTGAATTTAAAATAAATGCATCAACATATTAATTGGAAATGTGATGGTCATAAACTTGCTTTTGTAGTATCAAATCATCAGTTTATCATTTGACTGCATAATAATGTATATCAGGTGACGGTAATGCGATCCTCAAGACAGACACACGGCGACAATTATAAGGTATCAGGCCGGTATCGTGTTTTGTCACAAAGTTAATGTTATAAGCGGCCTACTGCCAACTTTAAAATATGTCGTCGTATACGAAATGTTAAATGATGTCGCTATTATTCCCCAAAATTATTTCAGACAGCAGCAAACAACAAATTACATCAACCGGAGCTCGGTAAACTAAAGTTAGGCGGTTTGCCTTCTAGTCCAGGGGCAATTGTAGGTATATATATAAGATTCCGGCACCTCGTGTTAATTTATAGCACCCGGTGTTTTTATAAACTTGAATGTATAAGGTTTCCAAAAAATCCAGGTGCCATTTTTTAAACCAAGTTCAAGGTCATTTCAAGGTCATTGAACTTTATGCTTGACGGAAGTCGAAAATTGCCAATATATGAGCCAATAAGTCATGGTCCTTAACTTGGAAATTGGTGCAAGTTGTTAAAAAACATTTCTGATGGATATATTAAAGAATTTACGTAAACTACACTAATATTCAGTATATAATTATCATATTTTCAAGATGGCCGCCAAAAATCGGGTATTTATGAGATTTCGGTTGACTTGCTACACATTTGTGCAATGCTAAGCGCCTTCACATATATTGAACCCTGATTTGATCGGCTAATAACATCATGCTCTCATTCATTTTCATACCTTGTCTTGGCCTAATGGGAGACACTTGGCCAGGCTACGGGATATCCAAATTTGGTTGACATGCGATAAAAGATGATAAATCTATAGGACTTGTCCGGATCAACACCCCTTGTATACGCCGTTGATAAAAACGCCGTAATTTTGACGTCATTGATCTAAAACGTCATGTAAGTTTTTACCACGCATCATAAAACTACTTCTAAAATGAACCATAATTGGAATACATTGATAATTTTGGCGGCATATGGCTTTTAAAAGATGTACAATTCAGAATACGCGAAAAAGTAAAAACTGAAAATGTTGTCATTAAGCCCGGTTTTCGCACGGCGCGGCTCATATAGTAATTTCCAATAACCTCCGAAGGGGAGCACATTTAATACACATTGTTTTAACCCCGAGATCGCTATCTTATGTATTTTGTCGTCTGTTTATTTTCTATTTTCCATTTTTATCATCAAAAACATGCTTTAACAGTCCTTTAGAATAATTTACAACATGCTTCGACAGCACTTCAGAATCATTTCCATTGATTCTAAAGTGGTTTCAAACCATGTTTTTATTGAGAAATAAGACAAGATATAAAAGCACCAGCAGACGACAATTGTTGTGAGCAGCGGTCTAAGGGTTAAAGTCACTCTTTTTATTAAATTTTCACATAGGACTGCCAATACAGTTTCAGACTATTTTGATAAAGACCATGTGGTCGAAAATAAAAACAGTGACTAAAACAATGTGTAAAAATATATGGTTTCCCACAATAAAGTGTCCTAATATTTTATTTATTTTCTTCCTTGTATGAGATACGAAACAACAGATGACAATTAATTGAGGGGGGCCCAGTGGAAAAGGGCTCTAAATTCATAGTGGACTAACCCTTCAATTCGACATGACAATTGAAGGACTGTAGAAGGGGGCAAATCCCTTTAATTTTATAATATATTTTTTTATTTTTTTTTCCATTTTTCTCATCAAAAACTTGGTTTGGCAGCACTTTAGAATCATTTCCAATGGAAATGATAAAGTGCTGCCAAACCAAGTTTTTGCCGAGAGAAAAAACAAAATATGAATTATCAGGAGATGACTATTTTCGGTTCCCGCATTTGGTTCACTAAGAATGCAGGAAACAAAACTTGTCTTCTGCTGTTATTTTGTGTTTTGTCCTTTTCTCAATTGAAAACATGGTTTTGCAGCACTTTAGTGCTGCTAAACTATGTTTTTGTAGGTAAAAATAGAAAACAATCAGCAGACGACAAAATTTAATTCAGCACTGTAAGGGTTAGGAGCTTAGCCCTCTTCCAAGTAAACCCCGTCAAATCGACAGGACAAGTGAAGGGGTCTGTAGACGTAGGGGGCAAAGTCCCTTATGCCCCCTTCTTCCACTGGCCTATTCAATCGTCATGTCTAGACACTTACCCGTCTGTGTGCCCCGGTCAGTTCCATTATGTGCACGGCCGTGCGTCCGTCCGTCTGTGCCAGCCAGTACAGGGCAGAGGTGGTGAGGTCAAGGACATGGCTTGTGGGTTTGTCGAGTGCCAGGATAAAGGTTGTGACCTCTGACCCATCAAGCTGGGCGTGACTAACTCGGCCGGTCATCTCCCCAACACCCCACTCTGTCCATAGCAGCATTCTGAAACGCAGTTTATGGGATTTCATTTGTAACCAGTGCATGTAGCTTCTGATCAAATAAATAGCATACCATGTAGCTAGACATGTGTTTCATTGCTAAAATGGCAAACAGTGCAGAACCTGGTCCGACTGTGCAGATATCAAGAAGTTCTATCAAAGGAAACCAGAAGTTATAAGAAATTTGCCCGAATGTTAACCCTTTCACCACTAAGAAACTGGAATGGATTTTGATATGCTAATTTTGCAACCAATCCAACCGTCACAAAATGATTTTCAGACTGGTCCATTTATGAAAAGGGGGTGTGTGAAAAATGATAGAAAATTACTTGCAACAAGAGTGACGCAAGTCACAAAATACGCCCGTCGAATATGGGCCAGACAGCGAAGATGCAGAAATGTGAAGCTGTCACCAAGGCAAGAAACATTAATGAGAATTTGAAAGTCTATAGCATTATTTCTTCATCTCGTTGTGCTAAACATGTATACTAATTTAGGCAGAGATAGAAAAGTAGAGTGTAAAGTAGAAATGATAGGGAATTGGATACAATAATGTAGAACAAGAGTTGTCAGATGACAACGAAGCGAGCCCGGTGGCAGCAAAGGAACCGAGGGCACATTTGAAAACACAACGTGCTGGATAAGGGAAACAAAATTTATGAGCCATTTACCAGATTAAGGTTTCGAGCGTACAAAGTATTTGACCTTGACCCTGGGCTTAGCAGAGGCAGAGGACCCTTGGAGCAATGCGTGTGTGAAATATGAAGCAAATCCAAGCAAGGAAACAGAAAATATAGGCCATTTACCCGAGTGTGAAGGTTTTGGGATGCACAAAGTAGGTGACCTTGACCTTGGGCTTAGAAGGGCGGGACGACGTGGACTTGCCACAGCGCAGTAGAGGGACCCATTGGAGCAATGCGTGAGTATGAAATATGAAGCAAATCCAAGCAAGGAAACAGAAAATATAGGCCCATTTACCCGAGCGTTAAGGTTTCGAGATGCACAAAGTATATGTGCACATCTTCAATATGTGTAAAAGACGTGTGTATAGTTTCAGAACGATCAACTGAACGGTTTTTTCGGAGGAGTTGTGTACACAAACTCTGTACTGTATATAGAAATTGTATAGAAAAAATGTAAGAAAAAATGGTTAAAAAGGTGATATTTTTTGTTAAAAAATATTTTTTTCGTCATTATATAAAAACACCAAGGTGCACATCTTCAATATGTGTAGAAGACACAATAGAGGATCATCAGATGAATGCATGTATGAAATATCAAAACGTTCCCTGTAAAGAAACAGAAGTTACACAACATTTACCCCAACGTTAAGTTTATGAACATGCAAAGTGGATTTGCTACAGCATGATAGAGGCTCATCAGAGGAATGCATGTATGAAATATCAAGGCGTTCTATGAAAGGAAACAGATGTTACAAGACATTTACCCTAACTTAAAGTTTATGAATGTGCTAAGTGTGTGACCTTGACCTTGGGGTAAGGGGTGGGTTATGGGTCATGGATTTGCTATAGCAGGATAGAGTATCATCAGATGAATGCACGTATGAAATATCAAAGCGTTGCATGAAAGGAAACAGATGTTATAAGACATTTACCCCAACGTTAAGTTTGTGGACGCCGATGACGCCAGGGGTATGCCATAAGCTCTTGTGCAGCGAGCTAAAACGGGGGTGCTTTTTTTTCTTTAAAAAAATATGAAAATTAATTGCAAACAAGAGTGCCGAAGGTCACAATATATGCCCGTCGAGGCAAGGCCAGTCAACAAGGGGAGATAACTCATCTTGAAGTGATTAACATGTAAACCAAATTTGGTTACGATCCATCAAGTAGAACTCGACTTATTGCGTGAACAAGGATACGGAGTCCGAAAATTAAATATGGCCACCAAGGGGAGATAAGTAATTGGAAATTTTTAAAAATAAATAGGCTTCTTCATCTTGCCGTGATAAACATGTATACCGAATTTGGTTACGATCGGTGAAGTAGAACTCGAGATATTACGTGGATATGGATACGAGAGTGCGAAAAATAACAAGAGCTGAAGGAGAACAGCATAGCTCGACTACGAGGGTTGTCGATGTACACATAGCTTTACAAACAAGGTGGCCGCGGCCTGCATAAAAACCTTAACCAAGGTCGAGTAAAAACCTTAACCAAGGAAAATTAAGTAAGTAATTGAAGGTTAAATGTAGGTCAATGTGGCCGCGGCCTGCATAAAAACCTTAACCAAGGCTGACTAACTAGATGGCCGCGGCCTGCATGTCGCGCCTTGTGGCGAGGCATGGACACTAAAAAAAAAGATATAGTATAACAAAAAACTTTAACCAAAAAACTTAACAAAAAAACTTAACCAAAAACTTTAACCAAAAAACTTAACCAAAAACTTCAAAGTAATTTGACATTGGGCACAGGGGCCGCACGGGAGGGGGGTAGAATGAAAATATAGATGATGATAAACACCCATGTGAAGTTTCAAGGTAATGGGCAAAGCAGTTGCAGAGATATAGTATACCAAACAAATTTTAACCAAAAAACTTAACCAAAAAACTTAACCAAAAACTTTAACCAAAAACTTGAACCAAAAAACTTAAACCAAAAACTTCAAAGTAATTTGACCTTGACATTGGGCGCAGGGGCCGCACGGAAGGGGGTAGAATGAAAATATAGATGATGATAAACACCCATGTGAAGTTTCAAGGTAATGGGCAAAGCAGTTGCAGATATAGTATAACGAAAAACTTTAACCAAAAAACTTAACCAAAAACTTTAAACAAAAAACTTAACCAAAAACTTCAAAGTAATTTGACCTTGACATTGGGCACAGGGGCCGCACGGGAGGGGGGTAGAATGAAAATATAGATAATGATAAACACCCATGTGAAGTTTCAAGGTAATGGGCAAAGCAGTTGCAGAGATATAGTATAACGAAAAACTTTAACCAAAAACCTTAACCAAAAAACTTAACCAAATAACTTAACCAAATAACTTAACCAAAAAACTTAACCAAAAACTTTAACCAAAGAACTTAACCAAAAACTTTAACCAAAAAACTTAACCTTACAGCTTAACAAAAAACTTTAACCGGACACACGTACGTACGTACGTACGTACGCCAAACGGCCGACTATATCGCGCTTTCCGCAAGCGGGCGCGACAAAAACCTTAACGAAGGGAAATTAAGTAAGTAATTCAAGGTTAAATGTAGGTCAATGTCAGATATAGGTTAGGGGTGATGTACATCACTAGGAGATGAAGTTTTCCAAGTATGGTTGCTGTAGGCCCAGGAATATTCCATATACACGCTTGACTAAAAACCTTAACCAAAGGGAAATAAGAAGGTAATCCAAGGATAAAAGTAGGTCAAGGTCAAATATAGGTCAGGGATTATTGATGTACATCACTAGGAGATGAAGTTGTCCAAGTATGGTTGGTGTAGGGCCAGGAGTATTGCATATACAAGCTTGACTAAAAACCTTAACCAAAGAGAATTAAGTAAGTAATTCAAGAGGAAATGTAGGTCAAGGTCAAATATAGATCAGGGGTTATTGATGTACATCGCTATGAGAAAAGGTTGTCCATGTATGGTGTTAGTATGCACAATAGTATTCATGTACAAGCTTGACTAAAAACTAACCAAGGTTTACTAAAAACCTTAACCAGGAAGAATTAACTATGTAATTCAAATGTTAAATGTAGGTCAAGGTGAAATATAGGTCAGGGGTTGTTGATGTACATCATAGGAGATGAAGTTGTCCAAGTATGGTGGGTGTAGGGCCGGAGTATTCCATATACAAGCTTGACTCACCTTAACCAAGGGGAAGAAACTAAGTAATTCAAGAGGAAATGTAGGTCAAGGTGAAAAATAGATCAGGGGTTATTGATGTACATCCTATGAGAAAAGGTTGTCCAAGTATGGTGTCTGTATGCACAATAGTATTCCATGTACAAGCTTGACTAAAAACCTTAACCAAGGTAGACTAAAAACCTTAACCAAGGGGAATTAACTAAGTAATTCAAGGTTAAATGTAGGTGAAGGTCAAATATAGGTCAGGGGTTGTTGATGTACATCACTAGGAGATGCAGTTATCCAAGTATGGTGGATGTAGGGCCAGGAATATTCCATATAAAAGCTTGACTAAAAACCTTAACCAAGGGGAATTAACTAAGTAATTCAAGAGGAAATGTAGGTGAAGGTCAAATATAGATCAGGGGTTATTGATGTACATCCCTATGAGAAAAGGTTGTCCAAGTATGGTGTCTGTATGCACACTAGTATTCCATGTACAAGCTTGACTAAAAATCTTAACCAAGGTTGACTAAAAAACTTAACCAATGGGAATTAACTAAGTAATTCAAGGTTAAATGTAGGTCAAAGTCAAATATAGGTCAGGGGTTGTTGATGTACATCACTAGGAGATAAAGTTGTCCAAGTATGGTTGGTGTAGGGCCAGGAGTATTCCATCTACAAGCTTGACTAAAAACCTTAACGAAAGAGAATTAACTAAGTAATTCAAGAGGAAATGTAGGTCAAGGTCAAATGTAGGTCAAGGTCAAATATAGATCAAGGGTTATTGATGTACATCCCTAGGAGATGAAGTTGTCCAAGTATGGTGGGTGTAGGGCCAGGAGTATTCCATATACAAGCTTCACTAAAAACCTTAACCAAGGAGAATTAACTAAGTAATTGAAGAGGAAATGTAGGTCAAGGTCAAATATAGATAAGGGGTTATTGATGTAGATCCCTATGAGAAAAGGTTGTCCAAGTATGGTGTCTGTATGCACAATAGTATTCCATGTACAAGCTTGACTAACTAGATGGCCGCGGCCTGCATGTCGCGCCTTGTGGCGAGGCATGGACACTAAAAAAAAAGATATAGTATAACGAAAAACTTTAACCAAAAAACTTAAGCAAAAAACTTAACCAAAAACTTTAACCAAAAAACTTAACCAAAAACTTCAAAGTAATTTGACCTTGACATTGGGCACAGGGGCCGCACGGGAGGGGGGTAGAATGAAAATATAGATGATGATAAACACCCATGTGAAGTTTCAAGGTAATGGGCAAAGCAGTTGCAGAGATATAGTATAACGAAAAACTTTAACCAAAAAACTTAACCAAAAAACTTAACCAAAAAATTTAACCAAAGAACTGAACCAAAAACTTTAACCAAAAAACTTAACCAAACAACTTAACCAAAAACTTTAACCGGACACACGTACGTACGTACGTACATACGTACGAACGCCAAACGGCCGACTATATCGCGCTTTCCGCAAGCGGGCGCGACAAAAACCTTAACCAAGGTTGACTAAAAACCTTAACCAAGGGGAATTAACTAGGTAATTCAAGGTTAAATGTAGGTCAAGGTCAAATATAGGTCAGGGGTTGTTGATGTACATCACTAGGAGATAAAGGTGTCCAAGTATGGTTGGTGTAGGGCCAGGAGTATTCCATCTACAAGGTTGACTAAAAACCTTAAACAAGGGGAATTAAATAAGTAATTCAAGAGGAAATGTAGGTCAAGGTCAAATATAGATCAGGGGTTACTGATGTACATCCCTAGGAGATGAAGTTGTCCAAGTATGGTGGGTGTAGGGCCAGGAGTATTCCATATACAAACTTGACTAAAAACCTTAACCAAGGGGAATTAACTAAGTAATTGAAGAAGAAATGTAGGTCAAGGTCAAATATAAACCAGGGGTTATTGATGTACATCCCAATGAGAAAAGGTTGTGCAAGTATGGTGTCTGTATGCACAATAGTATTCCATGTACAAGCTTGACTAAAAACCTTAACCAAGGTTGACTAAAAACCTTAACCAAGGGGAATTAACTAAGTAATTCAAGAGGAAATGTAGGTCAAGGTCAAATATAGATCAGGGGTTATTGATGTACATCACTAGGAGATGAAGTTGTCCAAGTATGGTGGGTGTAGGGCCAGTAGTATTCCATATACAAGCTTGACTAAAAACCTTAACCAAGGCGTGACGGTGACGCCGACGGTGACGCCGACGTGACAACATAAGCTCTACTTATTCTTCAAATAGTCGAGCTAAAAATGGGCGCCAAGGGGAGATAAGTAATTGGAAATTTTTGAAAATAAATAGACTTATTCATCTTGCCGTGATAAACATGTATACCGAATTTGGTTACGATCGGTGAAGTAGAACTTGAGTTATCGCGTGGACAAGGATACAGAGTGCAAAAAATAACAAGAGCTGTAGGAGAACAGCATAGCTCGACGACGAGGGTTGTCGATGTACACATAGCTTGACAAACAAGGTAGCTACGGCCTGCATAAAAACCTTAACCAAGGTTGACTAAAAACCTTAACCAAGGGAAATTAAGTAAGTAATTCAAGGTTAACTGTAGGTCAATGTCAGATATAGGTCAGGGGTTATTGATGTACATCACTAGGAGATGAAGTTTTCCAAGTATGGTTGCTGTAGGCCCAGGAGTATTCCATATACAAGCTTGACTAAAAACCTTAACCAAGGGGAAATAAGTAAGTAATCCAAGGATAAAAGTAGGTCAAGGTCAAATATAGGTCAGGGATTATTGATGTACATCACTAGGAGATGAAGTTGTCCAAGTATGGTTGATGTAGGCCCAGGAGTATTCCATATAAACATTAACCAAGTAATTCAAGGTTAAATGTAGGTGAAGGTCAAATATAGGTCAGGGGTTATTGATGTATGTCCCTATGAGAAAAAGTTATCCAAGTATGGTGTCTGTATGTACAATAGTATTCCATCTACAAGCTTGACTAAAAAACTTAACCAAGGTTGACTAAAAACCTTAACCAAGGGGAATTAACTAAGTAATTCAAGGTTAAATGTAGGTCAAGGTCAAATATAGGTCAGGGGTTGTTGATGTACATCACTAGGAGATGAAGTTGTCCAAGTATGGTTGGTGTAGGGCCAGGAGTATTACATCTACAAGCTTGACTAAAAACCTTAACCAAGGGGAATTACCTAAGTAATTCAAGTGGAAATGTAGGTCAATGTCAAATATAGATCAGGGGTTATTGATGTATGGTGTCTGTATGCACAATAGTATTCCATGTACAAGCTTGACTAAAAACCTTAACCAAGGTCGACTAAAAACCTAAACAAAGGTTGACTAACAACCTTAACCAAGGGGAATTAACTAAGTAATTCAAGAGGAAATGTAGGTCAAGGTCAAATATAGATCAAGGGTTATTGATGTACATCACTAGGAGATGAAGTTGTCCAAGTATGGTGGGTGTAAGGCCAGTAGTATTTCATATACAAGGTTGACTAAAAACCTTAACCAAGGCCGGTGACGCCGACGCCGGGGTGACAACATAAGCTCTAACTATTCTTCGAATAGTCAAGCTAAAAATGGCCGCCAAGGGGAGATAAGTCATCGGAAATTTTTGAAAATAGGGTTCTTCGTCTTGCCGTAATAAACGTGTATACCAAATTTGGTTACGAGCCATAAAGTAGAACTCTAGTTATTGCGTGGACAAGCTGTGCCCGCCCGCCCGCCGCCCACCCGCCCGTACAAGATGAATACATAATACGTCCCGTTTTTTCAAACGGGCGATTAAAAAGTACAGATCCTGATGAGACTGCTCAACTGGATCTACACTGTTTACCACTACCGAAATGGTTAATGCTAAACAAGTACGAAGAAATATTGCCGTCTGCTGCAAGCTCCCATCATTAAATTACCATTTGCATGCTCCAAACGAACCTCCCGCAAGCGTGGATGAAAATATGGATGATGATAAACATGTACATGTACATGAAGTTTCAAGCAGTAATGTAAGAAGTTATAGGAGAATGGAAAAAATGTGCTAATCTATTGAATCTTAAATTTCAACGTTTGATATGGCCTTGTGCCCTGCGGTGTGAAATTTACACTTGACACGCGCGGTGTGTTTGAAGTCTTAGTTTTGTCACTGTAGAATCTACAGTGTAGATGAATCAGCATCGTGTAAACACAGTTTGCCAGCTAATGATCGAGTTTTATGACTTGCGCGGAATTGCATTATGCCTATTGGAATACACGACACGGAATACATATCGGGAATTACCGTTAATGGAGTTATGCAACATTTTGCTGAAAGGAAAATCTGCGATTGCTATGTTATTTTTGTTTGCCGACAAAATATGACTTGGTCGCTAATGGTCGCTGTTTGCAGTCAAAAATGCCGCGTGGGAACGAAAATCACCGGTCGCTGGTCGTTGTTCGGAGGTGGTCGTTATTCCAAGGTATTTTAAAGAACAAATTGGACGGGGGGGGGTTTTAACTGGCCGTTGTGGACAAGTGGTCGCTATTCACAGGTGGTCGTTAACACAGGTTCGACTGTACATGAAGTTTCAAGCAGTAATGTAAAGAACTTATAGGAGAATGGAAAAAATGTGCTAATCTATTGAACCTTAAATTTCAACGTCATTTGGCATTGAGCTTGGGCACTGGGGAGCATTGGTGGGGCGAGGAATGAAAATATGAATGATGATCAGGCATTGTTTGTTTATTGGTGTTTAACAGCCTATCATATTCAGTCCTGAAATTAGAATAACCTGACCTGGTGCCAGGTCCATACCACACCAAGTCACTTGGCCCCTTCCCCTAAATAGGATTACGAATAATCGTAATACTCACATAAGTGCTGCACAAAGAGTCAACTGTCACATATAAAATGCCAAAGACATGTGAGAGCCAAACCAGGTCTCCAGTCATAATTCGGGTAAGGATGAACTCCGATCGTTAAATTACCCATCGCTTGCTCCCACCTGCCACCCACCAGGCATTGACCCAGATATGATTATCTGGGCTACATTACACATTATAAATGATAAATATAATACCAGCCTAGTGTCTGACGACGGTGAGCCTCGGAATTCCTACCGTTTCCAAGCCGAGCCTATAGCCTATTTCACCAACATTGCAAAGTATACTTTTCTAGCATTAAAGTATACTTTGAGGGAGAAATTTTCAATTTTAGGATAAATTTATTAATTTTTATTATACTGAATTTATTACATTATCACAGCCATTTTGGCTGTGATAATGTAATAAATTCAGTATAATAATTCTGCATACTTTTAATCATCAAATATATACAGTCGTTAGTTCTATATGAAATAATGCATTTCAGGAAAAATAAAGTATTTCTCCCTCAAAGTATACTTTGCTAGATAAGAATACTTTGTAATTTTGATGAAATCGGCTACAGATAATGGAATATGGAATGGTGCTTAACCCATTACATTCGGAATACACATTTACAGGTATGAAATTGTTTAATTATTTTATTTTCTTATTTCTCAGTTAAAGTATATGTTGTGACCACTCATTTGAACCGTCTCGACGAGACGGTTCAAATGGTGGTCATAACATATACTTTAGGATTTCCACACACAAAATGGC
>CM055271.1:84080721-84108946 GCA_029237695.1 Conchocele bisecta
TTTGTTTGTTTGTTGGGGTTAACGGCCTATCAACAGCTAAGGTCATTTAAGGCCGGGGTCAATGGGTTTATTACTAAATCCCATATATTACCTGTACAAGTACATGTACATGTTCAAGTACATGTACAAATGGGGGGAAATCCAAAATCAGAACTGAATATTTACAATAACAAAACGATATATTCAGCCATGAAATCAGAATAATCCTGATCTGATGCCAGGTCATCGCCACACCAGAATCACTTGGCCCCTCCCAAAAGCAGTAGGATCAGTAATAATCTTACTACTTTTATAATGTGCAATAACCCAATTCAACTCCCAGGTAACAAAAGAGCCAAAGATAAAAACATACCCGAGGGCCAAACCAGGCAAATCGTGATTCCTATAAGGAGGAACCCCTACCGTTAATTTACACCGTCTCGCTCGCCCAACCACCACCCACTCTCATAGTAGACGAGTTGACACCAGGGACAATACACTCAGATAACTGCTTACATGTCACTGGATTTGATAGCTAATAACAGAGTACAGTAGTGGGTATATATGGTATGTGTTGTGTGGTTTGACAGGTAAAAGTGATACACTGTGCAATTTTCTGTGTATGAAGCTATTTATAATGGTGGTTCATGCTGATAAATACACAGGCACAAACCTGTCCAGAAAACTGACATATTTTACAGTTTGGTGCAATATAATTGACAGGAGTCCGTTCTACTGGCTTTTCTATATGTGATCAACTACATTATATCATATGTTCTACTTCACATTTTGAGTTCTTTGTCAAATGGCAGAACAGGTGAAACTGGCTGATGGCTGTAACAGGTGCTGTATAGGATGCAGTAACGGGGCAGTGATCACATACCGGTATATGGTATACATATATTCCAACACATTTACGAAGCAATTATTATAGGAATGAATGGCCTTTTTGTGGAATTTATCGGGGTATAAACTTGGAAAAGTCGCGGGAATACTGGACGAAGGCCGGAAGGCCTCATCCAGTATTCCCGCGACTTTTCCAAGTTTATATCCCCGATAAATTCCACAAAAAGGCCATTCATTCCTTATAATTCCAGCATTTTAAATAAATTCATCAAGAAAATGTGTTTATTTTCCGTTTTATTAAGAATTATTTTAACTGCGCCTGACGGTTACGGAAAGTAGTTTGGCATGGAGTTTACTGGGATATAAATTTTGGACGGAGACTTGCAACGGACCAATCAAATGTTAGGGAATTGTGTAAATATTTTTGTGCTGGAATTATCTTTGAATCAACAGATGATCAGGTATGTAGTTGGTGCTTAATTGTGACCAGTTTCATTTAAGTTGGTGATAGTAGGTAGTCTGTGACAAAAATAAAAAGGTGCAATAAAAAATCCATATTTGCAATGTCGTGTCTGATATTCATATTTGGACGAGTCTCTTGACTGTCTTTAAAAAAAGTATATGTTCAGGCAATCATATCTATTTGGCAATAATCGTGGATTGCACAAGTTTGTGTTGTGATTTCTGTGTTCTAATTCTGTTCAATTTATGTATCGTCTTCATTCATTGGCTGTGTCAGAGATATAAATAGCCGTACATATATCTCTGGCTGTGTGAAGTTACCGTCCTTTTATTGCTAATACCGTAACAACCCTAAATAATCGGACACCATTTATTTTGGGAAACAATATCATTTAAATATATGGTTTTGCACGACAGAGTGATACAATATTTAGGTTTTGTATGGTTGTACTGGTTTATCGCAATAACGGTATATTTAGTCAACTTGTTGTGAAAAAAACTTAGGATGACAAAAATATAGGAACTCAAAATGCTGTCATTTTTATATTTTTTTTTCGGAGGATACTTTTTTTGACACACTAAAAAAGCTGAGCGTGCCCCTCTATGTGCGGTGGGTCAGGTATTGCAGCATAGGGCAGTTGGTCCGTATTTTTCTCATTTTGACGCCATTTACGGAAAATAGTGTAAAAATATTTCATGAAATTACGCAGATGTCCTTCAGGTAAAAGGTAAAAAATTGCATGGCGCGTCTCATATGTGGGTGTGACAAGAAATGGAGCCTACAGAATTTGTGACCATTGTAGATCCTGATCAAATAGCACACTCTTGTAACATGATAATGAGCTTTATTGCTTTTTACAAGCATGACACGTGTTTCATTGATGGATTGGTGAACAGTGCAGATCCTGATCAGATTGCAGATGCACAGGCTGATTTGGATCTACACTGGTCGCAAAACCCGTAAGCCCCATTTCTCGAGTCACAGCCACATTAAATTTTAGTCTTATGTAATGACAAATTTGTGAAAAGTGTGTGCTGTATTCATTACAATGGCTTGTACATGTTGCTCATATACAACTACAGTCAACACTCGTTACCTCAAACTCTCTGAAGTCAAACTTGATTACTCGGTCAAATTCTTGGTCCCAAGTACATGTTTTCCTTTATAAAAAACTCTCGTCAAAGGTACACTCAGTAGGTTATAATATAGGGAGACAGATAGTTTTGTATATTCTGTTGATATGACATTTTCTGGCAAAATAAACATTCATTCACATTATTATATATTTTATATCCGACATAAATTTACACATGATAACAGGGGCGATAAACGTGATTCCTTTCTAATCTGTCGAAAATATTATTTTTTCAGGTGACACATTTAATTAGTATAACAAAAAAATTAAAATGGATGAAAACCTAACATGGTGTGTTGTAAAATATATATAGCATTAGTTACGATGTCGCAACTGTCAGAATAATTGCTTAGCTATTACATGTCAACATCTTACGAGGCTATCACTATATATGTAACGTCTATTCAAGTGAATGTATGCGTGGCATGTATGTGTAGCTCTATATAGTTTGTAAATATTAATAGATGTTGTATTAATTTCTGTTGCGATATGTGCTGAAGGATTGGGGCTTGCGGAGTCCTTTGCACTCTTTCACTATGGAAGATCTATACTGTTTGTTACAAGTATCAGGGGGCCATTTCACTAAACTGCGTACGATTAAAATGTTTGTAAGTGCAAAATTATGAGTCTGTAAATTTCACATTAACAATTTGTTCTTGCCTATGTTCAATAAATGTAAATCCATCAATTTATATTTCCAGACGATCCTAAATTTGCAGTTATGAACAATTTAGTCGAAAGAAGTTTAGTGAAACGGCCCCCAGGTATGTTTCAGTGACAGACAGCATAAACCCTGACCATTCATTAAGATGTATGGCAGTTGTTTATGCCCCCCTCCCACCTCTTTATTTCTCATTATGTGTCACAGTTAGTTTTATGTACTGTATGTAACAGGAATAGCATACACACACGTAAATATATATACCGGTACATGTATATGTATGCTTGTACAGATGTGTATATTTATGTTGGTGTGTGTTTTGAATGATTGTTTATAGGTGTGTATGTTTGTATGCATTTCGTCATGTTTGTACATCTTGTAAATAATAGACTGGGCCTCATGGAAGATTAGTTGTGTACTAAATGTGTAACCCTCTGTAAATAAAGTATATTATTCTTATTATTATTATTTATATCTTGTAAATAATAGACTGGGCCCCATGGAAGATTAGTTGTGTACTAAATGTGTAACCCTCTGTAAATAAAGTATATTATTCTTATTATTATTATTTATATCTTGCCTTATTTCTCAATAAAAACATGGTTTGACAGCACTTCAGAATTTACTCTGAGCATTTCGTCAACTTTCAACATCATTTATCTTTCATGAGATAGTGTACATCTTGGGTACAAAATCAAATCACATAGCTGGTCTCATATGAGAAACGCCAAGTGATTTTGTACCTAAAAACATATGCGATTTTTCAAGAAATATATTTACATTTATTTAAATGCTATTTATGGAAAATATCGTAAATTTTGCAAATATTTTTCAAGAGATATCACACATGATCATAGGTACAAAATCGCATGGCGTGTTTATATAGGAGTGCCAAAATATTACGTCAATATTTGTGACGGACTAGGAAAATGGGGCTTATGGGGTTTATGACCAGTGTAGCTCATCAAATAGCACACTGATGTAGCCTGATAAAGATCTATATTGCGTTTCATTGATGGAATGGCGAACATTGCATTGAGGATGCGCAGGCTGATCTGGATCTACACTGGTCACAAAACACATAAGCCCCATTTCTCTCTCCAATTACACCCATATACAAATTTGGCAATAAAAAATTGGTTAAATATGTTCTCGTGGAATAGTGTATCAAGAACTGTATTCGTGTTTGATAATAATTTATATTAGCCGCAAACCATACTGTATCAGTAGTTTGGTCTTATGAAAACCAGCGGTTAAAATTGCGAGTAAAATTCTGGAGGTGTGAGGAGATGGCGGAAGGCGGGGAGAGACCGCCTAAGCGTAGTTCGTTGCTAAAAGTGACGAATTATAAGATGTTTGGAGAAGAAGGAGCTGGGAGTGATAGTGACACAGTTAGATATGGGATGGGGGGTGAGAAGGACACAGGTGGGAAGTTGTCAACGGTCGGGGACGAGTTAGATGAGGAACGAAGTAGGAGCCGAAGTGAAACACAGGCGGGAAAGCGAATTGTGTGGTGCCAGTCTGCACAGATGTCCGGATGTTCCGGTAGTGACAGCGAAGAAAGTGGAGAGGACGAGGAGTTTCAACAATTAAAGTTGAAAATTGCCGCAGTTGCGGAGAAGCGAAAGTTAAAAAAGAAGAGGTGAAGGATCGGCTCAAAGCGGAACTGGCTCAGTCAACTAAAGAACTGGAGTTCTTGAAGAAAGACGGTAACTTGGACATGGCAGTTGGCAAACTTTCTTTGGGTGATGACAGAGTTGACATGGCAAAAGGGGGCGAAAGAAATTCTAAATCTACCAATTATATAGGTAAACGGTTGGTAAAAAATAAACACATGTACACTGATCACAATAATGTGGATGACATTACTATAAAAGATTTGCGGAATGATAAGCATTTATTGAGGAATGTGAAACAACATATGAGACAGACAGGATTGTTAAGTAGTGATTCTGAGTCGGAATCTGAGGAATCTTCATTGGAATCAAATCAGTCTGACAGTGATGATTCTTCTTTTTGTCTTCTGGGTCAAGCAGGAAGTCTAAGAAATTAGTAAAAAATTCAAATAAAAAGAAATCGAAGAAATAAAAAAAAATCGGGAATTAATTCTCGGTCATCGGATAGGGTTAAATTCCCTCAAAGATGGCCGCACTCGCAACTTCAATTTGAATTTGTCAATAAATAAAGTTTTGAGAATTTGGATTTACGGTTATTCGTGGTAGGCGAGTTAGAAATTGTGTCGGATGCTTCGACTGGTAAGGATGAACGGAAAGGAAGAATGTCTCTGTTGAAGATGATTTTGTATTATGCCAGTACATACACATTTGAAGGCCTCAAGACTTTTTATGCTTCATGGCTCAGGCAAATTGAACTGGGGTTAAAATGTTGAAGTGACGATCCGCAACAGACTGAGCATGCAATACTATCTAAGTATATAATTAGGAGTGAGGCACCACTCAAAAGGAGTAAATTTAATGTGCAGCAAAGTGCAGGGGGTGATCCAAGAAAGGAAGTAGATTCTACAGATAGAATCTGGTTCTGTTCTTGGTTCAACAGAAACAAATGCGCTAAGACAGGTGATCACTTGGATGTTGTTCGGGGTAGGATGCGGCATTGTCTACATATCTGTGCCGAATGTTGGCAACGGGACCGGAAAAAACTGAAACATCCTGAATGTTTGAAGGATTGTCCGCATTCTATCCCGTGACATTTAGGGGATCAGGTGGCAAATATACTCCGGGCAAATGAGCATTTGACAAATTTGTTTTTGCCAGAACTTATTGATAAGAATGTGCTAAAGTGTAACAAATTTGACGATAAACAAATCGTCGCTATGGGGGATTGTGAAAGTTCGGATTCTGGTGATAATGTTTACCAAGCTGGTAAGGGGCTGGCTCAGAATTTAGGAATGATACATAGAGACTGCAACTTATGTAGTTTGGTGAATGAGTCGGAGAGGGTTCGAACACAATTTCTTATATCGGCACATGATAAGATAGTTAGTTCTGGTAAATACAATTTTGAAGGATGTCAAATCTCAATTAATCAACAGTTAAATTTGCCATTTTTAAGACACATGTTGGCAGATTATAAGGATGACAAACTTTGTAAATTTTTAGAATTTGGATTCCCATTGGGGTGCATTGAGGAGCCTTGTCCCTGTAAGTTATCAAGAAATCATAAGGGGGCACGGGAATTTCCAAAAGAAATTAATAAATATTTTGTTAAAGAGATAGGATATAAAACTGTTTTGGGTCCTTTTAAAGAAAATCCTTTTAATATACCAATGATATTATCACCTTTGAATACAGTTCCTAAAAAAGATACAGACGAAAGACGAATTATTCTTGATTTAAGTTTTCCAAAAAATAAGGCAGTTAATGATTTAATTCCTAAGGACTATTATCTGGGGGACAAGGTGACGTTAGTGTATCCTAAAGTGGATGATCTAGTAGAGCTGATTAAAGTAAAAGGCCGTGGGTGTCATTTATATAAGAAGGATTTAAGGCGGGCATATAGGCAAATCAATTTAGACCCTTGTGAATATCATAAGGTTGGTTACAAGTATAAGGGTCATATTATGTTTGATACGGTGTTGTCTATGGGTCTGAGAAGTGCGACTCAGATATGTCAACGAGTGACTAATGCCATTTCATTCATTATGTTTATGATAGGGATTTGTGTTTTAAATTATTTAGACGATCTGGTTTCGGCAGAGAAACCTGAACTATCAGAGTTTTCGTATAAGACTTTGGAAGGTACTTTGGAAAAATGTGGGTTTAGGGAGTCAAAAGATAAAGCATGTCCACCAGCGACAAAGATGGCTTTCGTAGGCGTGTTTTTTGATACTGAGAAAATGACATTAGAAATTACACCAGAAAGATTGATTGAAATTGGGAATCTTATTGAAGTTTGGGTGAAAAAATCGGAAACATCAAAACGGGAGCTTCAATCGTTGTTAGGAAAATTGAGTTTTGTTAGCTCATGTGTTAGACCAGGCAGAATTTTTGTTCAGAGAATGTTGAAGTTTTTACGTGAAATTTATAGTCCAAGGAATTAAGTACATTATTCCCGAGTATCTGAAAAAGGATTTGTTGTGGTGGCATGAATTTTGTCTCGTTTTAATGGCATTTCAATGATGTCAATCGGTGAATGGTCAAGACCAGATAGCATTATTTCAAACCGATGCATGTTTGACAGGATGTGGGGGACTGTTTGGAAACGAATATTTCCATTCAGTTTTTCCGGAGAATTTGAGCAGGCAGCGGTTGCATATTAATGCTCTTGAACTTTTGACTATAGTAGTTGCACTGAAGTTATGGGGCGAACGTTTAATCGGTCAGAAAATTGTGATGATGTGTGATAATCAGACATCATGTAGTATAATCAATAAGGGTTCTACACGAAGTGAGTTTTTGCAGCGATTGTTTACGCGAAATTGCTTTTCTGGCAGCAACTTATGAGTTTGAACTGAAGGCGAAATACATTAAGGGTGTAGACAATCGATTAGCGGATTATTTAAGTAGGTGGCATTTAGATGGTAAATAATGCGGTTAAATTTCATGCAGAAACCGGGTTAGTTGGGGGTGAAATGGTGATATCAGAAGATCAGTTTGAACTAGAAATGGACGCTTGTCGACAAGCGCATGTGTATCCCCCTCCCCAGATACACAAGTAGTTTGAAAAAAGGGTGTTCGAGTTATGCTCCGGAGACAAAATCAGTGACGGAAAAACAAAGGGAGATAACTAAAGAATTAGTGATGCAAGAGTTGTCATTCTTGCGGGACACACCTTTAGGGTCGTGGTCTATGCATGTGTGAAGTTTCATGAAAATATTCCAAAGGGTGTTCGAGTTATGCTCCAGACACGAAATCAGTGCACGAAACAACAAAGGGAGATAACTAAGAAATTTAACGACGCAATGAGTTGTCATTCTTACGTGCGACACACCTTTGGGTCGTCTTCTATGCATGTGTGAAGTTTAATAAACTAGAAAATGTGTTCATAGAACACGGATGTCCCACATATCGCTTTGATAATAAATAAATGAGGCCAAATTGCAAGTCAAAATTTTCTTACCTGAGCGTTAAAGTTTTTGAAGCACCAAGTATGTGACCTTGACCCTGGGCTTGGCGGGGGCAGGACAAACGTGGATTTGGCACAGGGCGGTAGAGGACCATTAGAGCAACGCATATATGAAATATGAAGTTGATCCGTGAATGGAAAGAAAAATTTTATAAGATATTTACCTGAGCATTAAAGTTTTTGAAGCACCAAGTATGTGACCTTGACTCTGGGATTGGCGGGGGCAGGACGAACGTGGATTTGGCACAGGGCGGTAGAGGACCATTAGAGCAATGCGTATATGAAATATGAAGATGATCCATGATCCATGAAAGAAAACAGAAAGTATAAGATATTTACCCAAGCGTTAATGTTTTTGAAGCACTAAGTGTGTGACCTTGACCCTGGGCTTGACGGGGGCAGAACGAACGTGGATTTGGCACAGGGCGGTAGAGGACCATTAGAGAGCAATGCATATATGCGTGTTCGAGTTATGCTCTGGATACAAAATCAGAGCACGAAAACAACAAAGGGAGATAAGTAAACAAGAATTCCGCGGAATCAGATGCCTCGCCTTGTCCCGCCTTGACCTCGAGCCTGGGCCCGAAAGCAATTTTCACTGGCCCGAACATATTATACAATTATTGACTAGTGAACCATAGAATATCAGATTATATTCTATGGCTCACTAGTCAATAATTGTTTTTATTATAGATAATAGTCTGTATAGCACTTACGACCTTATGCTACTAGACAAAATTAAAGAAATGAATTTGAAAAAAAAAATGAAAAAAAAAAATGGTAAAAAAAAGTTTAAAAATTAAAAATTAATAATGCTTGCTACTGGAGACCAGAATTTTTTTTAATAGTCCTATATTTATCTACATATATCTGCACAGGTCCACATAATGCCACAATATTTTCAACACAGTTTACGGAAATGTAATATAATCATTTACCTGTATAAATTACCTGTAAGTGGTCAGTGGTCAGTTGCACATGCTAGCACATGCACAGGTGAATAGTCTGTATATAGCACTTACGACCTTATGCTACTGGACAAAAATTGAAAAATAATTTAAAAAAAAAATGAAAAAAAAAATGAAAAAAAAAAATGAAAAAAAAAAAAATGGAAAAAAAAAGTTTAAAAATAATAATGCTTGCTACTGGAGCCCAGATTTTGTTTCCAGTCAAATTGAAAAATAATTTGAACAAAAATAATGAAAAAAAACAAAAAAAAAAATTACAAAAAAGTTTAAAAATAATAATGCTTGCTATTGGAGACAAGATTTTTTTTTAATAGTCCTATATTTATCTACATATATCTGCAGAGGTCCACATAATGCCACAATATTTTCAACACAATACCCAATGTAGTGATTTACCTGTATAAATTACCTGGTCAGCAGTGGTCAAGCACTGGACATCTGCACATGCTAGCCCATGCTTAGCACATGGTTCTCCCAGTTTCTATTGTTCTCTCTACAGTAAGGTGTACAGAGCACACGAGAAAAGGTATACAGAGCAGACGAGACAGGTCTTCATGCATTATTGTCCAGTTTGTAGAGTGCGCAAAACAAAAAAGGGAGATAACTGAAAAATTAGCTATGCAAGAGTTGTCATTCTTGTGCGCGACACACCTCCGGGTCGTGGTCTATGCATGTGTGAAGTTTCATGAAAATATTCCAAAGGGTGGTCGAGTTATGCTCCGGACAGGAAATCAGTGAGCGAAAACAAAAAAGGGAGATAACTCAAAAATTAGCTATGCAAGAGTTGTCATTCTTTGTGCACGACACACTTCGGTTTGTGGTCTAATTCAATGTGTTAGTTTCATAAAAATATTCCAAAGGGTGGTCGAGTTATGGTCAATCAGTGCGCAAAACAAAAAAAGGGAGATAACTAAAAAATTAGCTATGCAGAGTTGTCATTCTTGTGCGCGACACACCTTCGGGTCGTGGTCTATGCTGTGTGAAGTTTCATGAAAATATTCCAAAGGGTGGTGGAGTTATGCTCCGGACACGAAATCAGTGCGAGAAACAAAAAAGGGAGATAACTCAAAAATTAGCTATGCAAGAGTTGTCATTCTTGTGCGCGACACACCTTCTGGTCGTGGTCTATGCATGTGTGAAGTTTCATGAAAATATTCCAAAGGGTGTTCGAGTTATGCTCCGGACAAGAAGTGTCTGCGGCGGACGCGGCGCGCTGTCAAATCCATAGTATCCCCCGACGGAGTCCGGGGGATACAATTATCTGATATTTGGTAATTTTATATGATTTCAGATGAACAGTTACAGAAGTTAAAGAAGGACTTACATACTTCCAAAAAGTCAGCATTTGCAGACGGTACTAACAAAATTTACGTATTCAATGGGAAAGTTATTTACTATTTTGTTTTCGCTTCGCTTTGATTCCTCTTCCAGCCTCGACTGAGTTAGTGTCTCTTTATGCTCAATTCTTGAGTAGATCGTTTGCTTCAACTGATTCTATACGAAATTATATCAGTGGGGTGCGCACGATGCATTTGTTATTAGGGGTGGACATTGATTTAAATTCTTATCTAATTAATTTAACTTTAAGGGGTATTAAACCGTTTGAATCCTCATGGTACAAAAAACAGGCGTTGCCTATTACGCCACTTATTTTGAAGGAAATATACTCATTGTTGGATTTAACGTTGCCTGTGGACATTTGTTTTTGGTGTTTATTTCTTTTCGCTTTTTATCTGTTGGCTAGAAAATCTAATTTGGTCCTGAATAACAAACGAGATAATTCAGGGAAATATTTATTAAGGAAAGATGTTTTGAAGGATGGTGATTTGTTAATAGTATCTTTTAGGTGGACGAAGACATTACAATTCGGTGAGAGGGTACTTAAAATTCCTCTCATCAAATCTGATACGAATTTGTGTCCGGTGACTGCTTATAATAATCTTATTCAAAAGGTACCTTTATCATCGGATCAGCCATTGTTTTCTTATGCAGTTGGGAAGTCTATTACATATGCAATGTTTCAAAGTAAGTTGAAGTCTTTAGTTTCCTGTTTAGGTTTAGATGCGGCTGATTATTCGTCGCATAGTTTTAGGCGCGGTATTGCGACTCTAGCCTTTCAAGCAGGCGTTCCGGCTGATCTGATTCAACTACAGGGGGATTGGAAAAACGATGCTTATAAGAAATATTTATCTTTTAATTTAATGAATAAAGTTTATGTGGCTAAATTAATGGATAAATTCATAACGGGTAAGGTGTAATTTGTTATAGGTTTAGAGCAGACGATTCTTATCAGTGACTCGATCGCCAAGCACGTGACGGGTGTGGATGGTTTGGTGGTCGAGGCATTTCCGGGGCGGACAATAAGGGGGCTTACAGCTGAAGTGGTGTGAAATAAACATGATATTTATAAACTTTCATTTGAGGAATTTCCAGGGAAATTACATATTTTGTTCTCTGCAATTTTGGATTATTAAGGCTTCAGTGGAGACTTACTTTTTCTGCGATATTACCAAGACCACTGGACTTTAATAGGTCAAAACATTTGGTGATTAAGGCGAATAACAGAATTATGAGGTTTTGTAAATACAGGAAAATTGGTTTCCTACATACATTCCGTCCATTTGTGAGTAAGAATGGAGAGCCTCATAGACATTTGTATGCTATTAGAGACGGAGGTCTCCATTTGAATTTTGAGGGCTCTTCGGTTCTTAGCAAATTCTATATGCAGGTGACAATAGCCTGAAGGGTTCGTAAAATTATGTTCTCTGGTGTTCAATGTTCTGCGTTCGTTTCACTTTTTCTTTACAGGCCAGAAGGGGTTGCGGGTGCTGAACAATCACGATTCAGCACCTTGTCCAACCCTTCCTCTGTTGGAGCGTGTACACACGGTGGAAAAGGGTAAACGAAGGTGGGGCATCGAACACTGTGAGTATTATTTGTTTAGATACAAAGGAAACAGGTGTTACCATTTAGGTTGTTTTGGGGTTTTGTTTGTTTTTTTATTTTTTTTTTTTTCTCTTTCTTTGTTTATCTTACATAAATCAAATTGAAGCATTAAATCATTGTGTTTTTTATATAATAATGGATGAAATACCACATTCTTATTACATTTACATGTACGGTAGAACCTCTTTATGTTACGGCTTGATATTTTAATTTTTATTATAGTTTGGTAATGCCCGTTTTCTTGTATCCTAGTTTAATGTTTTGTTTTGCTTGGTGGGCCTGGGGCTTGGCGGGTGGAGAAATGTTCCATTCCTCTTCTGTTCATAGTCCATGTATTGGATTATGTATTATTTTCATGTTGAGTTTATTTGGTATATGTAAATTTAGTTTCTACTATCATTTGCATAAGCTGGATTTATTTACCTCAATACACCATCTATATGGTTATTTGTGTTTTTCCAACTTTTTATTGCCTTATTGAATTCTTAGGAAATTGGGAATTTTTGAATATGAAAAATGTTAATTTCTCGAGAACCGAAATGTTGGCATCTCTGGTAAAATTTTCTTTTCGGCATCTTCTTCCGGTTGTCAGATTGGTTTCGGACAAATTATTGGTGTACGTATTAATTACGAAATGAAAAAAGATCTTTATTTATGTTAAGTCGCCTATTTAATTCTGTTGTTATGATCTTGATTTGGGTAATGATAATTTATATTATTTTATAAATATGGGATAAATAATTTGTTTGTGGTTTCTATTGGTTACGTCTATGTGATTGGTTAATTTTCTGCGAGTCTGTCGGGAAGGGAAAATTTTATGTCTTACCGGCACAGTTTGATTCAGCTTTGAAAGGAGAAGTGAAATATTTTTGTTACCCGCCCGCCCATTTCCCTCTTTTATGTTTGCAATTATTATTATGTTCATACAGGAGCAATAGGTGACATATGAGCCAGGGATACCTATGCGTAAGAAGATGATACGGTAGGATCTTTTAGTATTGTTGATGCATAAAATGCCGTATATTATTTTGTGATGGACGACTTTAATGATATGTGACTCCTGATATATTCTTGCATGTCAAGAGTGTATCGGAGGGTCTTATTGTTGAGGTGCTATTTGTGCCATGTGTAGATAGGTGGTTCAGGATAAACTTATTCTGTTAGTCTAATTAGTGGCAGGATCTATCACAAAATAATATTAGTTGATAAGAGGCGGGTGGAGAAATGTTCCATTCCTCTTCTGTTCATAGTCCATGTATTGGATTATGTATATTTTCATGTTGAGTTTATTTGGTATATGTAAATTTAGTTTCTACTATCATTTGCATAAGCTGGATTTATTTACCTCAATACACCATCTATATGGTTATTTGTGTTTTTCCAACTTTTTATTGCCTTATTGAATTCTTACGAAATTAAAACAAAAAATATCGCCCGAAAATGGATCTGTCGTCGCTGCCGAAACTCGCCCTTCATCAATCCAATAGCTGGGATTTATTTTTCAAAGAACCCAGCCAAATATAATTTGTACACGTGTAGCCTATTTCACCAAAAGTGCAAAGTATACTGATCTTGCTAAGTACACTTTGAAGCAGAACTTTTCAATTTAAGAATATCTTTATTAATTTTTATTATACTGAATTTATTACATTATCACATAATAAATTCAGTATAATAAAACTTCATACTTTTAATCATTAAATTAATGCAAATGTTGGCTCTATATGAAATAATGCATTTCGGGGAAAAAATAAATGATTACTCCCTCAAAGTACATTTTGCTATATAAGTATACTTTGCAATTTTGGTGAAATCGGCTCGGACACCCAACCCGACAGCATGGTAAAATATTCCGACACGGACTTACCTCGTACGATGTCCAATAGAGATTCTTGGCTACCAGATCCAGCGCCGTATCCTCCACATAGGCATGTTCATGGTACATCGTCACGGCAACGGGCCTACAAAATGTGGCACTCCATAACAAGGGCTCATCATAGCGTGGAATGGTTGTGGTACATCGTCATGGCAACGGGGCCAGCAAAATGTGGTAGTCCATAACACAGGCTCACTATAATACAGTGGAATTGAGAAACAAGAATTCCGCCACAAAGGGGTATTGTGCCTGCCGAGGCATTTGACCGTGAACATTACAAGCAAATAAATGACCTTGACCGTGAGAATTTGGATGTGGGGGTGTGCGTAATGAAGTATCATCCCTAGACAAACATTGATGTGAAATACTATCAAAGTCTGGCAAGGGGTTAAAGAGATATTGTGAAAAAAACAATAACTTTAACGCATTTCTGTTACAAAACCGGTGAACATTACAAGTAAATAAATGACCTTGACCTTGAGAATTTGGATGTGGGGGTGTGCGTAATGAAGCATCATCCCTAGACAAACATTGATGTGAAATATTATCAATGTCTGGAAAGGGGTTAAAGAAATATTGTGAAAAACAATAACTTTAACGCATTTGCCTTACAAAACCGGTGAACACTACAAGTAAATAATTGACCTTGACATTGAGAATTTGGATGTGGGGGTGTGCGTAATGAAGCATCTTCCCTAGACAAACATTGATGTGAAATATTATCAAAGTCTGGCAAGGGGTTAAAGAGATATTGTGGAAAAAAAATAACTTTAACGCATTTGCCTTACAAAAAAACCGGACAACGCGGACGACGGAAAAAGCGCCGACTATAGTCGTGCCTCTGCTAAAGCAGGCGCGACAAAAATGAAAGGTATTACTAACGTATGTACGTACATACATACATGGGCTATCGCCGACAGGCAAGAGGAGATAATGAAATGAAACTAGAAATGGACGCTTGTCGACAAGCGCATGTGTATCTCCCTCCCCAGATACACAAGTAGTTTGAAAAAAGGGTGTTCGAGTTATGCTCCGGAGACAAAATCAGTGACGGAAAAACAAAGGGAGATAACTAAAGAATTAGTGATGCAAGAGTTGTCATTCTTGCGGGACACACCTTTAGGGTCGTGGTCTATGCATGTGTGAAGTTTCATGAAAATATTCCAAAGGGTGTTCGAGTTATGCTCCAGACACGAAATCAGTGCACGAAACAACAAAGGGAGATAACTAAGAAATTAACGACGCAAGAGTTGTCATTCTTACGTGAGACACACCTTTGGGTCGTCTTCTATGCATGTGTGAAGTTTAATAAACTAGAAAATGTGTTCATAGAACACGGATGTCCCACATATCACTTTGATAATAAATGAGGCCAAATTGCAAGTCAAAATTTTCTTTTACCTGAGCGTTAAAGTTTTTGAAGCAACCAAGTATGTGACCTTGACCCTGGGCTTGACGGGGGCAGAACGAACGTGGATTTGGCACAGGGTGGTAGAGGACCATTAGAGCAATGCGTATATGCGTAATGCATATATGAAATATGAAGCTGATCCGTGAAAGAAAACAGAAATTATAAGATATTTACCTAGCGTATGATGTTAACCCTGGGCTTGGCGGGGGCGGGACGAACGTGGATTTGGCACAGGGCGGTAGAGGACCATTAGAGCAACGCATATATGAAATATGAAGTTGATCCGTGAATGGAAAGAAAAATTATAAGATATTTACCTGAGCATTAAATAATTTTTGAAGCACCAAGTATGTGACCTTGACCCTGGGATTGGCTGGGGCAGGACGAACGTGGATTTGGCACAGGGCAGTAGAGGACCATTAGAGCAATGCGTATATGAAATATGAAGATGATCCATGAAAGAAAACAGAAATTATAAGATATTTACCCGAGCGTTAAAGTTTTTGAAGCACTAAGTATGTGACCTTGACCCTGGGCTTGGCGGGGGCAGGACGAACGTGGATTTGGCACAGGGCGGTAGACGACCATTAGAGCAACGCGTATATGAAATATGAAGTTGATCCGTGAATGGAAATAAAAATTATAAGATATTTACCCGAGCGTTTGGGATTGGTGGGGCAGGACGAACGTGGATTTGGCACAGGGCGGTAGAGGACCATTAGAGCAATGCGTATATGCGTGTTCGAGTTATGCTCTGGATACAAAATCAGAGCACGAAACAACAAAGGGAGATAAGTAAACAATTCCGCGGAATCAGATGCCTCGCCTTGTCCCGCCTTGACCTCGAGCCTGGGCCCGAAAGCAATTTTCACTGGCCCGAACATATTATACAATTATTGACTAGTGAACCATAGAATATCAGATTATATTCTATGGCTCACTAGTCAATAATTGTTTTATTATATGATAATAGTCTGTATATAGCACTTACGACCTTATGCTACTAGACAAAAATTGAAAAAGAATTTGAAAAAAAAAATGGAAAAAAAAGTTTAAAAATTAAAAATAATAATGCTTGCTACTGGAGCCCAGATTTTTTTTTAATAGTCCTATATTTATCTACATATATCTGCACAGGTCCACATAATGCCACAATATTTTCAACACAGTTTATGGAAATGTAATATAATCATTTACCTGTATAAATTACCTGTAAGTGGCAGTGGTCAGTTGCACATGCTAGCACATGCACATGTGAATAGTTTGTATATGCACTTACGACCTTATGCTACTGGACAAAAATTGAAAAATAATTTGAAAAAAAAAAATGGAAAAAAAAAAAAAAAAAAGTTTAAAAATAATAATGCTTGCTACTGGAGCCCAGATTTTTTTTTTCCAGTCAAATTGAAAAATAATTTGAAAAAAAAAATGAAAAAAAAAAGTTTAAAAATAATAATGCTTGCTATTGGAGACAAGATTAATAGTCCTATATTTATCTACATATATCTGCACAGGTCCACATAATGCCACAATATATTTTCAACACAGTACCCAATGTAGTAATTTTACCTGTATAAATTACCTGGTCAACAGTGGTCAAGCACTGGACATCTGCACATGCTAGCCCATGCTTAGCACATGGTTCTCCCAGTTTCTATTGTTCTCTCTACAGGTAAGGTGTACAGAGCACACAAGAAAAGGAAAAATGTACAGAGCAGACGAGAAAAACAGGTCTTCATGCATTATTGTCCAGTTTGTAGAGTGCGCAAAACAAAAAAGGGAGATAACTGAAAAATTAGCTACGCAAGAGTTGTCATTCTTATGCGCGACACACCTCCGGGTCGTGGTCTATGCATGTGTGAAGTTTCATGAAAATATCCAAAGGGTGGTCGAGTTATGCTCCGGACAGGAAATCAGTGAGCGAAAACAAAAAAGGGAGATAACTCAAAAATTAGCTATGCAAGAGTTGTCATTCTTGTGCACGACACACGTTCGGTTCGTGGTCTAATTGAATGTGTTAAGTTTCATAAAAATATTAAATCCAAAGGGTGTAGAGTTATGGTCAATCAGTGCGCGAAACAAAAAAGGGAGATAACTAAAAAATTAGCTATGCAAGAGTTGTCATTCTTGTGCGCGACACACCTTCGGGTCGTGGTCTATGCATGTGTGAAGTTTCATGAAAATATTCCAAAGGGTGTTCGAGTTATGCTCCGGATATGAAGTGTCTGCGGCGGACGCGTACGCGGACCGCGGACGCGGACTGCGGACGCGGCGCGCTGTCAAATCCATAGTATCCCCCGACGGAGTCCGGGGGATACTATTAATGGGGTTTAACGTCCCAGCAACAGCTAAGGTCATTAGGGATGGGACCTCAGTTTAAAGTCTCATCCAAGAGACTATTGTCTGTTTAACATAAACCTGCCCAACTCTTACACCTATTTTATACACCCTAAAACACCATTTTTTTTTGTATAAAATCATTTTTCAGCAAAATTTAGCGATGAGCCATCCTTTTATTTTTCGAAATATGGTGCTATAATGAATAGACCTAAATCAAATTGAATACAGGGTTGTAATGTTAAAATGTCACGTGCGATCATATCTTCGACATTTTTCTAGTATCGAACTGCTTGCTGGATTTCATCATCAAAACAACGACACTAACCTTGTCTATACGAGAGCAAATCTTACCAGTTTGAAAAATAAAGGAATCGAGCCTCCATTAGTCGGTGTTTGTACAAGAATTCCAGAAGAAAATGCAGAGAATTTGGTCAAAATCCAACATGATATCATCTGCTACATCTGTTTTATCTATTGACAACGCCAGGCAGGTTGAGGTTGGCACGCTGTTCCTACCACGTAAAACCACGTAAACATACATTGTATTTGGGTTTTTTTCACTCTAGACATAAGAGTTTCCGATTTTGGCTGTATGTTATTAATATGTTCGTTTTTTATCTTTTCTATCCACAATGAACTTTCTAGAAATAAAAGGAGGCTCATTTCTAAACAATAGTTTTACATTGTTTTATGTAAAGAAATAAGCAGCTTGGGAGTGTTTTTATAGCAATAAATCTTGAACAGCATTTCGTGGACCACACAAAAGCGCAAAACAGCAGACAACAAATTTAACCATTACAATGCTGAATTAAAAGTTGTCGTCTGCTGAATATTTTTATTTCCAAATTTTCTCATCAAAACCATGCTTTGACAACATTTTAGAAACTGACATGTCCAATGGAAATGATTCTAAAGCATTGTCAAACCATGTTGTTATTAAGAAAAAAGACCAAACATAAATCGACAGCAGACGACAATTTATGTTTCCCGAGTTCCAAGGGTTACTTTCGTCCGGTACCGATAGGCAAGAGGGGATAATGAAATTAAATGAATGTGGTTTAACGTCCCAGCAACAGTTAAGGTCATATAGGGATGGGACCTCCTCAGTTTAACCCTTAGAGCGTGGGAAATGAAGTGTCGTGCTGCTGTTTTTTAAAATTACTGTCAAAATTCTCAAAATAAAAACATGGTTTGGTCTAAAGATTGATTCTAAAGTGCTGCCAAACTTTTTTTTTTTATAAAAATGGAAATTACAAAATAATCAGCAGACAACAAATTTAATTTCGTCCGGTAGCTGACTGCAGTAGGAGATGCAGGACCGGATGCCAGGCGACCACCGTACACGGCTGGGACACGTTCTGCAGAACCGTCACGTCTTCACCCGTGAACTTGTTCACGCTGATGATCTGCCCTTGCTGGGCGTCGACCAGGTACAGGTAGTCGGCGAATATGGCCTGGTCTCGGGGCTGCCGGTCCTTATACACAACCTGTGAAAAGATATTCGTAATTACATCAACACATAAATAATGGTTTCCCACAATGAAGCGTGTCCTAATATTTTGTATATTTGTTTCCTTTCCCCACATTTTTTCCATTTTTCACACAACCTGTGAAACGATAAGGGTAATTACCGTAATACCCCTAAATATTGAACTGTTCATTCTAAAACACAGGTTTCCCACAATGAAGTTTGTCCTCATATTTCGTATATTTTCTCCTTTCCCAACATTTTTCCTTTTTTCACACAACCTGTGAAAAGACAATTGTAACTAGAAATGTGGCCTGTCGGCACACGAATACCCCCACTGGCAGCCAAAGAAAACAAGGCATTTTTTATTATAAGCCATTTAGCCGAGCGTTAAGGTTTCAAACGCATCAAGTCTGTGACCTTGACCCTGGGCATAGTGTGATAATCCATACATCGGTGTAGAAGATATAGAGCGGAAGGGAATTTCAATAGGTTTGACCTTTGACCTTCAACTGTGACCTTGGACGTAGGTGCGTGGTTATTGATCGCGACACACCTTCTCATCATGAGAAACATTTGTGCCAAGCCATTTGATAATCCATGCATCGGTGTAGAAGATACAGAGCGGAAGGGAATTTCAATAGGTTTGACCTTTGACCTTCAACTGTGACCTTGACCTTGGACGTAGGTGCGTGGTTATTGATCGCGACACACCTTCTCTTCATGAGAAACATTTGTGCCAAGCCATTTGATAATCCATGCATCGGTGTAGAAGATATAGAGCGGAGGGGAATTTCCAACAGACCGACCGACAGACCGACCGACAAGCTGACTCCTATATACCCCCAACAAACTTTGTTTGTGGGGGTATAATTACCATAAAACCCCTAACTATTCTGATAGTTGGGAATTTCCAACAGACCGACCGACAGACCGACATGCTGACTCCTATATACCCCCAACAAACTTTGTTTGTGGGGGTATAATTACCATAAAACCCCTAAATATTCTGACAGTTCGTTCTAAAACACATGTGTCGGTGGCTGGAGAAATGGGGCTTATGGGTTTCGCGACCAGTGTAGATCCAGTTCGGCCTGCCCATTCGCATTAAGATTGTGATCGGCACTGTTCACAATTCTATCAATGAAACGCCAATCCATCTTCAAATAGATCATTATCAGGCTACAGGAGTGCTATTTGATCAGGAGCTACACTGTTCACGAATTCCAGAAGCTCCCTTTCTCCAGTCACAGCCACGTAAAAATATATATGGGACGCGTCATACGAAAACCGGGCTTAATGACAACGTCATGAAAAGCGGTAAACGACGTTGGAAAAACGACGTTTCAAATTGTCTAGCGTCGCCGTAAAAGTTCACAGTTTGCCCTCCCATTTACGTTTGCTGGTGTCAGTTAACATTAAGTGTGAACAGTGACAAACTATTATAGCAAGGATACTTGCAGCATCAATGACTTATAAATGCTTCAGGCGCTGTACATTGTCGCCTAACTGTCGTTCTTTGACATTTTTACTCTTTTTCGTCGGTTGTCCTTATGAATTCAAAATGGTGAACGCATAATTTAACTGGCTACATATCAGAGAAGTCTTCGCTTACACTGCACTTTGATTCCTAAATAATCTTAAATATGAACAACCTAGTGTATGCCAACGATATTACCATCTATTATCTTGGTAAATTGAGACTGTTAAACAATTCTATCCAGTACTTAGCGAATGATATGCCATTTAATGCCACTCATTTGATCATAAATATAATGACAGCATATAACGACATAAATATCCGGGGTTTGTATTGAATTTAAATAAATGCATCAACATATTAATTGGAAATGTGATGGTCATAAACTTGCTTTTGTAGTCGAAATTATAAGTGCTTTTGTAGTATCAAATCATCAGTTTATCATTTGACTGCATAATAATGTATATCAGGTGACGGTAATGCGATCCTCAAGACAGACACACGGCGACAATTATAAGGTATCTGGCCGGTATCGTGTTTTGTCACAAAGTTAATGTTATAAGCGGCCTACTGCCAACTTTAAAATATGTTGTCGTATACGAAATGTTAAATTATGTCGCTATTATTCCCCAAAATTATTTCAGACAGCAGCAAACAACAGGGAAACGCCTCACTTTGCCTTATTTGAAAAATTTTCATACGAAATTACGTTACTTGGGCAGCAATCCAAAACATGACGTTACATTAGCAACTGCAACACGAGCCATAAACGTTATTATTAGCCGATCTATTTATAGATCGGCTATATATTGGTTATCCATTGGTTTGTGAAAAAGTTTCTAACCACCCTTTTCTCCTATATTCGGTAATCTACAAACGCGAAAGTTGTTGTCTCACTTCCAAATTACATCAACCGGAGCTTGGTAAACTAAAGTTAGGCGGTTTGCCTCCTAGTCCAGGGGCAATTGTAGGTATATATATAAGATTCCGGCACCTCGTGTTAATTTATAGCACCCGGTGTTTTTATAAACTTGAATGTATAAGGTTTCCAAAAAATCCAGGTGCCATTTTTTAAACCAAGTTCAAGGTCATTTCAAGGTCATTGAACTTTATGCTTGACGGAAGTCGAAAATTGCCAATATATGAGCCAATAAGTCATGGTCCTTAACTTGGAAGTTGTTAAAAAACATTTCTGATGGATATATTAAAGAATTTACGTAAACTACACTAATATTCAGTATATAATTATCATATTTTCAAGATGGCCGCCAAAAATCGGTATTTATGAGATTTCGGTGACTTGCTACATATTTGTGCAATTGCTAAGCGCCTCACCTATATTCAAAGGTTAATTCTTTCAACTGGAATAATATTGTGTACATTTGACTACCATAAGTATTGCTATGATCAGATATTAATGACAGCTAAATATAACTGGGAGAATTTGGTTGGGGAGGAAATCAACACTTCTCTCACTTTTCCCTGACATATATTGAACCCTGATTTGATCGGCTAATAACATCATGCTCTCATTCATTTTCATACCTTGTCTTGGCCTAATGGGAGACACTTGGCCAGGCTACGGGATATCCAAATTTGGTTGACATGCGATAAAAGATGATAAATCTATAGGACTTGTCCGGTATCAACACCCCTTGTTATACGCCGTTGATAAAAACGACGTAATTTCGACGTCATTGATCTAAAAACGTCATGTAAGTTTTTACCACGCATCATAAAAAACTACTTCTAAAATGAACCATAATTGGAATACATTGATAATTTTGGAGGCATATGGCTTTTAAAAGATGTACAATTCAGAATACGGGAAAAAGTAAAAACTGAAAATGTTGTCATTAAGCCCGGTTTTCGCACGGCGCAGCTCATATAGTAATTTCCAATAACCTCCGAAGGGGAGCACATTTAATACACATTGTTTTAACCCCGAGATCGCTATCTTATGTATTTTATCGTCTGTTTATTTTCTATTTTCCATTTTTATCATCAAAAACATGCTTTAACAGCCCTTTAGAATAATTTACAACATGCTTCGACAGCACTTCAGAATCATTTCCATTGATTCTAAAGTGGTTTCAAACCATGTTTTTATTGAGAAATAAGACAAGATATAAAAGCACCAGCAGACGACTATTGTTGTGAGTAGCGGTCTAAGGGTTAAAGTCACTCTTTTTATTAAATTTTAAATTTTCACATAGGACTGCCAATACAGTTTCAGACTATTTTGATAAAGACCATGTGGTCGAAAATAAAAACAGTGACTAAAACAATGTGTAAAAATATATGGTTTCCCACAATAAAGTGTCCTAATATTTTATTTATTTTCTTCCTTGTATGAGATACGAAACAACAGATGACAATTAATTGAGGGGGGCCCAGTGGAAAAGGGCTCTAAATCCATAGTGGACTAACCCTTCAATTCGACATGACAATTGAAGGACTGTAGAAGGGGGCAAATCCCTTTAATTTTATAATATATTTTTTTATTTTTTTTCCATTTTTCTCATCAAAAACTTGGTTTGGCAGCAATTTAGTATCATTTCCAATGGAAATGATAAAGTGCTGCCAAACCAAGTTTTTGCTGAGAGAAAAGACAAAATATGAATTATCAGATGACTATTTTCGGTTCCCGCATTTGGTTCACTAAGAATGCAGGAAACAAAACTTGTCTTCTGCTGTTATTTCGTGTTTTGTCCTTTTCTCAATTCAAAACATGGTTTTGCAGCACTTTAGTGCTGCTAAACTATGTTTTTGTAGGTAAAAATAGAAAACAATCGGCAGACTACAAAATTTAATTCAGCACTGTAAGGGTTAGGAGCTTAGCCCTCTTCCAAGTAAACCCCGTCAAATCGACAGGACAAGTGAAGGGGTCTGTAGACGTAGGGGGCAAAGTCCCTTATGCCCCCTTCTTCCACTGGCCTATTCAATCGTCATGTCCAGACACTTACCCGTCTGTGTGCCCCGGTCAGTTCCATTGTGTGCACGGCCGTGCGTCCGTCCGTCTGTGCCAGCCAGTACAGGGCAGAGGTGGTGAGGTCAAGGACATGGTTTGTGGGTTTGTCGAGTGCCAGGATAAAGGTTGTGACCTCTGACCCATCAAGCTGGGCGTGACTAACTCGGCCGGTCATCTCCCCCACACCCCACTCTGTCCATAGCAGCATTCTGAAACGCAGTTTATGGGATTTCATTTGTAACCAGTGCACGTACTTCTGATCAAAATAAATATAGCATACCATGTAGCTAGACATGTGTTTCATTGCTAAAATGGCAAACAGTGCAGAACCTGGTCCGACTGTGCAGATATCAAGAAGTTCTATCAAAGGAAACCAGAAGTTATAAGAAATTTGCCCGAATGTTAACCCTTTCACCACTAAGAAACTGGAATGGATTTTGATATGCTCATTTTGCAACCAATCCAACCGTCACAAAATGATTTTCAGACTGGTCCATTTATGAAAAGGGGGTGTTTTTGTGAAAAATATGAAAATTACTTGCAACAAGAGTGACGCAAGTCACAAAATACGCCCGTCGAATATGGGCCAGACAGCGAAGATGCAGAAATGTGAAGCTGTCACCAAGGCAAGAAACATTAATGAGAATTTGAAAGTCTATAGCATTATTTTTTCATCTCATTGTGCTAAACATGTATATTAATTTAGGCAGAGATAGAAAAGTAGAGTGTAAAGTAGAAATGATAGGGAATTGGATACAATAATGTAGAACAAGAGTTGTCAGATGACAACGAAGCGCGCCTGGTGGCAGCAAAGGAACCGAGGGCGCATTTGAAAACACAACGTGCTGGATAAGGGAAACAAAATTTATGAGCCATTTACCAGATTAAGGTTTCGAGCGTACAAAGTATTTGACCTTGACCCTGGGCTTAGCAGAGGCAGAGGACCCTTGGAGCAATGCGTGTGTGAAATATGAAGCAAATCCAAGCAAGGAAACAGAAAATATAGGCCATTTACCCGAGTGTGAAGGTTTTGGGATGCACAAAGTAGGTGACCTTGACCTTGGGCTTAGAAGGGGCAGGACGGACGTGGATTTGCCACAGCGCAGTAGAGGACCCTTGGAGCAATGCGTGTATGAAATATGAAGCAAATCCAAGCAAGGAAACAGAAAATATAGGCCATTTACCCGAGCATTAAGGTTTCGAGATGCACAAAGTATATGTGCACATCTTCAATATGTGTAAAAGACGTGTGTATAGTTTCAGAACGATCAACTGAACGGTTTCGGAGGAGTTGTGTACACAAACTCTGTACTGTATATAGAATTGTATAGAAAAATGTAGAAAAATGGTTAAAAAAGGTGATATTTTTGTTAAAAAAATATTTTTTCGGCATTATAAAAACACCAAGGTGCACATCTTCAATATGTGTAGAAGACACAATAGAGGATCATCAGATGAATGCATGTATGAAATATCAAAACGTTCCCTGTAAAGAAACAGAAGTTACACAACATTTACCCCAACGTTAAGTTTATGAACATGCAAAGTGGATTTGCTACAGCATGATAGAGGCTCATCTGAGAAATGCATGTATGAAATATCAAGGCGTTCTATGAAAGGAAACAGATGTTACAAGACATTTACCCCAACGTTAAGTTTATGAATGTACTAAGTGTGTGACCTTGACCTTGGGATAAGGGGTGGGTTATGGGTCATGGATTTGCTATAGCAGGATAGAGTATCATCAGATGAATGCACGTATGAAATATCAAGGCGTTGCATGAAAGGAAACAGATGTTATAAGACATTTACCCCAACGTTAAGTTTGTGGACGCCGATGATGCCAGGGGTATGCCATAAGCTCTTGTGCAGGGCGAGCTAAAAATAAAAAAAACGGGGGTGCTTTTTTTTCTTTAAAAAAAAAATGAAAATTAATTGCAAACAAGAGTGCCGAAGGTCACAATATATGCCCGTCGAGGCAAGGCCAGTCAACAAGGGGAGATAACTCATCTTGAAGTGATTAACATGTAAACCAAATTTGGTTACGATCCATCAAGTAGAACTCGACTTATTGCGTGAACAAGGATACGGAGTCCGAAAATTAAATATGGCCATCAAGGGGAGATAAGTAATTGGAAATTTTTTTAAATAAATAGGCTTCTTCATCTTGCCGTGATAAACATGTATACCGAATTTGGTTACGATCGGTGAAGTAGAACTCGAGATATTACGTGGATATGGATACAGTGTGCGAAAAATAACAAGAGCTGAAGGAGAACAGCATAGCTCGACTACGAGGGTTGTCGATGTACACATAGCTTGACAAACAAGGTGGCTGCGGCCTGCATAAAAACCTTAACCAAGGTAGAGTAAAAACCTTAACCAAGGGAAATTAAGTAAGTAATTGAAGGTTAAATGTAGGTCAATGTGGCCGCGGCCTGCATAAAAACCTTAACCAAGGTGGACTAAAAACCTTAACGAAGGGAAATTAAGTAAGTAATTCAACGTTAAATGTAGGTCAATGTCAGATATAGGTTAGGGGTGATGTACATCACTAGGAGATGAAGTTTTCCAAGTATGGTTGCTGTAGGCCCAGGAATATTCCATATTCAAGCTCGACTAAAAACCTTAACCAAAGGGAAATAAGAAGGTAATCCAAGGATAAAAGTAGGTCAAGGTCAAATATAGGTCAGGGGTTATTGATGTACATCACTAGGAGATGAAGTTGTCCAAGTATGGTTGGTGTAGGGCCAGGAGTATTGCATCTACAAGCTTGACTAAAAACCTTAACCAAAGAGAATTAAGTAAGTAATTCAAGAGGAAATGTAGGTCAAGGTCAAATATAGATCAGGGGTTATTGATGTACATCGCTATGAGAAAAGGTTGTCCATGTATGGTGTTAGTATGCACAATAGTATTCCATGTACACGCTTGACTAAAAACCTTAACCAAGGTTTACTAAAAACCTTAACCAAGGGGAATTAACTATGTAATTCAAGGTTAAATGTAGGTCAAGGTCAAATATATGTCAGGGGTTGTTGATGTACATCACTAGGAGATGAAGTTGTCCAAGTATGGTGGGTGTAGGGCCAGGAGTATTCCATATACAAGCTTGACTAAAACCTTAACCAAGGGGAAATAAACTAAGTAATTCAAGAGGAAATGTAGGTCAAGGTGAAATATAGATCAAGGGTTATTGATGTACATCCCTATGAGAAAAGGTTGTCCAAGTATGGTGTCTGTATGCACCATAGTATTCCATGTACAAGCTTGACTAAAAACCTTAACCAAGGTAGACTAAAAACCTTAACCAAGGGGAATTAACTAAGTAATTCAAGGTTAAATGTAGGTGAAGGTCAAATATAGGTCAGTGGTTGTTGATGTACATCACTAGGAGATGAAGTTATCCAAGTATGGTGGGTGTAGGGCCAGGAATATTCCATATAAAAGCTTGACTAAAAACCTTAACCAAGGGGAATTAACTAAGTAATTCAAGAGGAAATGTAGGTGAAGGTCAAATATAGATCAGGGGTTATTGATGTACATCCCTATGAGAAAAGGTTGTCCAAGTATGGTGTCTGTATGCACACTAGTATTCCATGTACAAGCTTGACTAAAAATCTTAACCAAGGTTGACTAAAAACCTTAACCAATGGGAATTAACTAAGTAATTCAAGGTTAAATGTAGGTCAAAGTCAAATATAGGTCAGGGGTTGTTGATGTACATCACTAGGAGATAAAGTTGTCCAAGGATGGTTGGTGTAGGGCCAGGAGTATTCCATCTACAAGCTTGACTAAAAACATTAACGAAAGAGAATTAACTAAGTAATTCAAGAGGAAATGTAGGTCAAGGTCAAATATAGATCAGGGGTTACTGATGTACATCCATAGGAGATGAAGTTGTCCAAGTATGGTGGGTGTAGGGCCAGGAGTATTTCATATACAAACTTGACTAAAAACCTTAACCAAGGGGAATTAACTAAGTAATTGAAGAAGAAATGTAGGTCAAGGTCAAATATAGACCAGGGGTTATTGATGTACATCCCAATGAGAAAAGGTTGTGCAAGTATGGTGTCTGTATGCACAATAGTATTCCATGTACAAGCTTGACTAAAAACCTTAACCAAGGTTGACTAAAAACCTTAACCAAAGGGAATTAACTAAGTAATTCAAGAGGAAATGTAGGTCAAGGTCAAATATAGATCAGGGGTTATTGATGTACATCACTAGGAGATGAAGTTGTCCAAGTATGGTGGGTGTAGGGCCAGTAGTATTCCATATACAAGCTTGACTAAAAACCTTAACCAAGGCGTGACGGTGACGCCGACGGTGACGCCGACGCCGGGGTGACAACATAAGCTCTACTTATTCTTCAAATAGTCGAGCTAAAAATGGGCGCCAAGGGGAGATAAGTAATTGGAAATTTTTGAAAATAAATAGACTTATTCATCTTGCCGTGATAAACATATATACCGAATTTGGTTACGATCGGTGAAGTAGAACTTGAGTTATCGCTTGGACAAGGATACATAGTGCAAAAAATAACAAGAGCTGTAGGAGAACAGCATAGCTCGACGACGAGGGTTGTCGATGTAC